>OX359264.1:40122201-41322201 GCA_947179155.2 Hedera helix | reverse complement strand
ACAAGCACAACATATATTAATCTATTCGAATCTATTAATCCCATATTAGTGATCATATAATTAGGAATATTTTAGTTTTAAGTTATCTTGAATTTAGATCTCATTAGCATGATCATCATCATAATTCTAAAAGCATTGCTCTAAAACTATGAGTTTATCACATTAATTAATTCTACTAATTAAACATGGATAAATAAATGCATTTAAATAAAATAAACTCTTTTATTAATAAATAAATAAGATTATAAAGTAAATACTATCATATCAAATGTGATTGGTATGAGAGCATACTACTTTCAAGTTAACCATGAGAAAATAGTACAGATAGGGCTTAGATTACAGGTAGATTTCTGAAACTGCTTGATTGCCCTTTTGCAGGACTACTTAAACATCTTTGTATGGACTTCAGTCGATATACTGAGGATAAATGAAAGTGTTGTAGTTCATAGATTAAGTGACAATCCTCATGTGAAATCGGTGAAGTAGAAGTTCCAAAGCAGGATTCATTTTAGAAATTGACTACCCAGAATGGCTCACTAATGTAATGCTCAACAAGAAATACAACAAGGAGTAAAAGATATGCATAGATTACACTAATTTGAACAAAACTTGTTCGAAGGATTGCTATCCCCTTCTAGGTATCGATCAACTGATAGACTCTACTTTTGGACATGTTATGAAAAGCTTTTTTGTTGCATTCTATGGTTACAAGCAGATTGGGATGTGGGCTAAAGACATTTCGAAGAAAATTTAATCACTCACAGAGCAATATATGCCTATAGAGTCATAACTTTTGGCTTTATTAATGATAGAACTACCTACCAGTGTATGATTATTATTATTATTTCATCCTCAGTGTATTATTATTTAAATAATTAAGTTCCTAAATTGTTTAAGAATTGTAATTATTAATTTAGTTCCTTAATAGATTCAGAGTTAAATTAAAACCCTATTCCTAAAGAGTTTAGGAGAGTTGGGCAACTCGGGATCTTATTATAGAATTAGTTATTAGAAGTATTATTAGAGAGAATACTCCATAATTCTCTACATCTAAGGAGTTAGAGAGAGAGATAGAATTAGGGTTTGCCATCTAAGATCTTGAAAAACCTAAATCTACTTCTTCTATTCATAATCTCTCGATGGATCACCTTTAGAGCGCTGCATACACTTTGTAGCTGGCGTTTAATCGGTGAAATCGAAGAAGAACGCGAAGAATCAAAGGAGGTGAACTTGTAACTGTTCAAGAAGTTGATTTATCTATAGGTATAATCTTTTACCATTCCTCAATTAATAAGTATCGATAAGAAATATCCTAAAATTTGATTTGTAAAAAATTTTAAATTCGATTTATTGCATGCTTCCGCTATTTTATATAATTAGATTGTATGCATGCATGATTTTTACAAACCATCAGCGGCATCAACAGCCAAACTTATGAAAATTATTAATTATTTTGATTCCATATATGTATGGGTATGTGTTTAAAAAAATATATTGGGCATAATTTGTTGTATAAAATCATGTATTTTGAAAACAAAAGCTAAATTTGAGATTTTAGATTTTAAAAAATCACGAACTGGTCCAGCGACGCAGCGTCAAGGCACTGTACAGAGCATCGGGGTGCTGAGTCCTCTACTACGCAGCACCGGGGCGTTGGCTCAAAGGCAATTTTGACTATCGGGGCGCTAATTTTAAACTAGCTCACAACGTTAGGGCGCTGTTTTGCAGAACTGCCAAGTTGTGTAATTTTATTCAATTTTAAATTTTAAAATAAAAGGATTTATTTTGGGAGATTTTAAAATAAAAATAAAGAGTTTATATTGGACATAAAATTGGATTTTATGCAAACTAAAATTGCCCATTATAATACAAGGGATTGATTACAGACTTAGGAACAATATGATTGGATTTAATTATGTGTGGATGCTTGAATAAATGGATTTATATAAATGGGGTTTGCGTACCTTGCCTCTCTAATTTATTGATGTAAATTTTATCTCTTTCATATGTACTTTTCCTTAACTATTGATCAAGGTTTCTATTTTATAAAAATAGTTTGTAATAAGATTAGTTAAAATTAGTTGAAGAATTTGAGTTGAAGAGTAAGGAGCATTGAAGACCCGTTTGTATTGGAGCTTGGCTTTAAATGTAATAGTTACATTTATGTATTTGTTCTTACACCCTAGGTTTAACCTTTTGATTCACTTGGTGGCTCGAGTGAACCAAAATAGAATAAAAGTCTATAATCAATCTAAGTATAATATAATATTCTATAAGTGCATGCTAAATATATATATTATATATTATTAAACATGTTTCGTATGTAAAATAATATGACGTGTATTTTATATATATATGTGTGTGTGCGAACTAAACAAGATGAGACTAATAATAACAAAGCCCTCAATGTAAAATTTGAAGTAGTAACGTTCAAAAATATTTCGAATATCGAACATCGTCTTCTAACATAATAAAGCAATAGAGTATTAAATATTTAATATGAGTTTGTTGTGCACACACAAGACTTGTATTAAATATTTAAGCTATCGGCTTTATTTCATTGGATTTTTATAAGGATTTGAACAATATTATTTTGTTGTGCACACACAATGATAGTATTTTTCTCTTCACTTATATAGAAATGTTATGTCAAACTTAACTTAGATAATTTTGATTCATATGTGCACACACTTGATCATAATAATCTAAGAGACAAAATAATAAGGATTTACATGTTGATGTAATTGACAAAAAGTTGTCTACCTAATTGAATAAATCTGTAGTTGTGCACACACAAGGCTATGTATTTATGTCGACGGGATCCTTAATCTCACTAGCAGATCTTTAATTAGATTCATCAAACTGTATATAGACGGTTATATAGTTTGAAAAAAATAATGGGAGACATCATTTTAAATAAAGACGTAATTAATTCAGTGAATAATAAATGAATGCATGCTCAATTGTTGTTATTAAAATTTACTTACAGAATTTTGCTATGCCTAACTTACTATCACTGCGGAGCATATTGGATGCTAATAAATTAACCGAACTGAATTACACAAATTGGTTATTGAATTTGAGAATAGTTCTCTCAACGCTAAAAAGATAACATCTATCATTGATTCGGCAATCCCTATAATGATTGTAGATAATGCCTCTGGGGAAGAGATTACTACTTTTAAGAAGTGAGAAACTAATGCATAGTGGGGTCATTACATTATATTGCCCTCTATGAGTACCGAATTACATCGTCAACATAAAAGAATGGATGCACCTACTATATTGCTTCACCTTCAACAGTTGTATGGTGAGAAAAGTTGGTTGGCCAAATATGAGATATCTAAGAAGCTCTTCCGATCTAAAATGACCAATGGAACTATAGTACAGACTCGTGTTTTGAAAATGATCAATTGGGACAACTGGGTTTTGTAATGGATGGAAAGTTGAGTCAAGATTTGCTCTTACAGTCACTCATTGACTAATTTTCATAATTTGTTGTAAACTTTCACATGAATAAGCTAGATGTCAACTTGTCTGATTTGCTTAACATGTTAAAAACTGTTGAGAGTCACTTTTCTTCTAAGAAAGACCAAGTCTTACTGGTAGATGAATCTTCCAGGAAGCGAAAGAAGTCCAAAGATTTTTTTGAGGAGTCAAAAAAGAAGAAAATAAGAAGGCAAAAGAAAAGGCACCTGCTAAGGATAAAAAAAAGTGGCCCTAAGAACAAAGGAATTTATTTTCACTGCAACAAGTCAGGGTACTAGAAGAGGAACTGCAAGGAGTATTTTGCAGTAGTTAAGCAGAAGAAACTTGGTGAAGTTTTAGCTACAGATAAAGGTTTGTTTATGAATGGAATAAATTTTTCTGTAACTCAAAGTTCTACTTGGGTATTAGATACCAACTGTGGTTCTCATATATGCAATTTTATATAGAGACTAAGTAGAAGCAGAAAGCTAAACAAAGGACAAGTAATCCCACGCTTGGGGAATGGAGCAAAGATTGTTGCATTAGCCGTAGGAACTTACAATTTGACATTGCCTACAGACAATTCTATTAAGTTAGTAAGATGTTACTATATTCTAGTTCTTGTAAGAAACATTATATTTGTTCCATGTGTTGACAAGGAAGGTTTTGACATTATAATAAAGAACAATGATTGTTCTGTTTATAATGATAATATTTTGTTTGGAACTGATTGATTACTTGATGAAATTTGCATAATTAACTTACATGAAAAACTTTTTAAAATTGAATAAGCTAAACATAAAGAGATTATGTGAATTGTACCTTCATATGACACTGTAGACTCGGTCATATTAATAAAACAAGACGAAACAAGTTGCATAAAGATGAGTTTTAGAACCATTTAATTATGAATCAAATACAACTTGTGAATCTTGTCTCATAGATATGATGACTAAATCTTCATTTAGCGGATATAGAGAGAGAGTTGTAGAGTTGTTAGAGTTGGTATATACAATTGTGTGTGGGACCTTTGACAACACAAGAAAAAGGAGTCTATTTGTACTTTCATTGATGATCATTCTAGATTTGGATACATGTATTTGATGAAATATAAATCCAAATCATTTGAAAAGTTTAAAAAATTCAAAAGTGAAGTAAAGAAACAAACTGGTAAAAGTATTAAAGTTCTTCGATTAGATCGAGAATAGAATACTTTAGTAGTAAGTTTTTAGATCATCTCAAAGAACTGGTATTCTCTCACACTAGACATGACGATGATCCATGATGAGTTTTACCAATCTTCCAATATCCTTCTGGGGTTATGTCCTAGAAACTACAACAAGTCTATTAAATAAGGTACCTTCTATATCTATCCCTAAGAATTCATATGAGTTATGGAAAGGAGGAAATAAAGTCTTAAGCATGTTAATATTTGGGATTATCCGACTTATGTCAAAAAGTTTGAAAAATGATAAGCTTGGGACAAGATCTAATAAATGCAAATTTGTGGGATATCCTAAAGAAAGTTTGGAATATTACTTCTATAATCCTACTGATTAAAAGTTGTTTGTCGAAACACGTCGCCTTCTTGAAAAATGAGTTTACCCTTGAAGGAGTTAGTGGGAGTAAGATAGATATTGAAGAAGTTCAAGAACCACAAAATACTATGGATCAAGTGAAGGAACTTGCACAAGTAGAAGAACCTAATGTACCATAACCAAATCGTAAATCTGGAAGAGTACCAAAAAAATTTGAAAGGTATAGATTCATCATAAATGATGATGATAAGGTACGCATCATAGCGGATGATGATCCAGTAACATACGATAAGGTATGAGTGGTAGAAAGTCAAGAGAAATAACTTATGACCATGAAATCCGAAATGGGTCTTTAAAAGAACGACTAGAGCTGATGGCAAAGTAGAGACCTATAAGGCCAAACTGGTGGTTAAAAGATTTCAACCAAAATCAAGGAATTGACTATGATGAGTCTTTTCACTGGTAAAAATGCTTAAGTCCATTCGAATTTTGCTTTCAGTTGCAGCTTACTATATGAGATCTGGCAAATGGACACTGAGACACCTTTCTCAATAGATGATGTATGTATGATACAACCAGAGGGATTTGTCTCCAAAAATAAAGAAAAATAAGTATGTAAACTACAATGATCTAATTATGGATTGAAGAAACTTTTCAAAGATGGAACATCTATTTTGATGAGACAATCAAAAGAGTTTGATTTTATCAAAAATAAGGATGAACTAAGTGTGTACAAGAAAGGTTAATGGGAGCACTGTGACATTCATAGTACTATATGATGATATACGACTGATAAGGAATGACATAGCGATGCAATCAGTAAAAATATAGTTATCTAAAGATTTATAGAGATAGATCGTAAATGATGATTGACTTGTCTCAAGGAACATACATTAATTTGATGCTAAAAATATTTAGTATGCTAAACTCCAAGAGAGGTCTCATATTAATGAGCCATGGCGTAAATCTCTCTAAAATATTGTCCCCAAAGAAGTGGAAAATAGAGATTGCACAAATAAGTTGCCTTATAATTTAATAATAAAATCTATCATGTAAGGGATGATATGTACTAGACCTGATGTTGCTTATGTATGATAAACAGGTATCGGTTCAATCTTGGAGAAGGTAGGTCTGGGTTGAAACTAGAGGGCTTAATAGACTTGGTTTTTCAGACTGACCTAGACAACAATAAATCCATTTCAAATTATATGAATACCTTGAAACGGTGGTGCGTGAGTTGAAAAATTTCTAAGTAGTAAAGGTTTACTGATTTAGTGACAAATACATAGTATATATAGCTATAAATGACGCTGCAAAGTAAGTTATTTGGATGAATAAGTTCATTATAGAACTTGAAATGTTTCCTAGCATCAAAAGAGTTTAATTCACCAAGGAACCTACGTCTCATCTGAAATTCAAATATGTGTTATGGCACTTTCATTTGATTAGAGGAATCATTGAAAGAGGAGATAACATTGTAGAGATGGTAAACTTTTAGAACAACACTGTATATCCATTTACTAAAGCATTAACTCAGAAGCAGTTCAATCGTAACTTAGAGAAAATGGGTATTAGATACCAAGGCTATTAGCTTTAGTGCAAGTGAGAGATTAAAAGTAGTATGCCCTCAAGTCAATCACATTTTATACGATAGTATATACTTTGTAATATTATTCATTTAATTAATAAGAAAAATATTTATTTAAAGATATTTATTTATCCATGTTTAATTAGTTGAATTAATTAATGTGATAAACACATATTTTTGAGCAATACTTTTATAATCTTGATGTTGATCATGCTAATGAGATCTAAATTCAAGATATCTCAAAACTAAAATATTTCTAATCATAGGGTCACTAATGTGGGGTTAGTTGATCCAGATAGATTAATGCATAATATGCTTGTTCTTAAGAAGATGATGATTAATCTCATAATCATTTGTGCGAAGACATTAAAACAAGTATGTAGATGCTTATTGGATAATAAGTTCACTAAACGTTAGTCGCTTAAGAAACACCTAATAAAATTTTATTTTTCTGTCAATAGGAGTTCTTAAAGTAATAGTAGCACATGTAATCCTTGGACTTGATATCATCATAATACCTTGTGTATTCTGAGTTATACTTTGTCACTCTCCTTAAAGCTTGTTGGTATATTTATGTGTAATAAAGTGTATAGGGAGGTAGGTGAATGCATAACAAATGATCTACCACTTCTAGTGAAGGGAGAGAATGCCTTATGTAATTTGAGAAATAACAACTCAAAAATTCCTGGCCAGGGTTGAATGAAATTAGAAAGGAGTTTCTAATTTACCTTAACTAGAGTTGTGCATTTGAGAATTAGAATACATATAATCAAATAAAATAAGAATTGACAGTAATTTCATATATTATATTTGATTGGTACATTGCATGGTAGAATGATTGCATTGTACAGTAACTATTTATAGAATAGGTTCTTTGTAATTAAATGTTGATTTCATATTATCCGGAAAGTCATATTTAATATGCTAAGACGCTTCACTCTTTTTGTAGAATAAATATATTTATTTATTTTGAATTAAAGGATTTTAATCATAAATAAATAATAATATAGTGATTCTAATTTATTTATTCACAACTGGTATAATATTGAACTTGAAGTGTCACACCATAAAAGAGAAATATTTATTTTAGAAGTAGATAGCATAATAGCAACAATAAATTAAGTATATTTAATTTATGCTATGGTGATAGAATAAATTAAATAGCTTAATATTTATAATTATGTATTTTGAAAATACTAATTATAAATTAATAAAATGAGTCTTATTATTATTATTATTATTATTATTATTATTATTATTATTATAAATAATTAAATTCTTAAATAGTTTAGGAATTGTAATTATTAATTTAGTTCCTAATTAAATTGAGAGTTAAATTAAAACCTTATTCCTAAAGAGTTTAGGAGAGTTGGGCAACTCGGGGTCTGATTATAGAATTGGTTGTTGGAAGTAGTATTGGAGAGAATGCTCCATAATTCTCTACATCTAAGGAGTTAGAGATAGAGAATTAGGGTTTGCCACCCGAGGTCTTGAAGAACCTAAATCCACTTCTTCTATTCATAATCTCTTGGTGGATCACCTTTAGAGCGTTACATACACTTTGTAGTTGGCGTTTAATCGATGGAATTGAAGAAGAACGCGAATAATCAAGGGAGGTGAACTTGTAGCAGTTCAAGAAGTTAATTTATCTATAGGTATAATCTTTTATCCTTCCTCAATTAATAAGTATCGCATAAGAAAGATCCCAAAATTTAATTTGTATAAAATTTTAAATTCGATTTATTGTATGCTTCCGCTATTTTATACAATTAGATTATATGTATGTATGATTTCTGTAAACCATCACAAATAGCAATATAACGGCAAGCAATGTATCGTTCCTACAGAGAATTATTTAATAATTATTAACCAATTACTAAATCTTAACCAAATTAATTTTATTTATACAATTGATTTAAACTAATAAATAAAATCTACTTAAATTAATCTACTACCAATAATTTAATCAGATAAAAAGTCTTAAGATTATAATTTCTCCCAATATTTATTTTAATCTCTTCGATCCCTTTTTAATTAAGTAATTATATATAATTGTTAATCGATAATTGTATCTGACACTATGTGACTAATATCTTTATAGTACTTTCTTAATCTTCAAAATCTTCTTTCAATTTTCCCTTCGTATGGAAGTGGTTCCTGTCCTTTGGATCGCGTTTGCATACACAATCAAGAGAACCTGAAAAGGAAGCAAAAAGAGAAAAATAAAAATAAAAATATTTAAATTAAGACTAATTTGATTGAAATTGATATTGACAAAAATTACTAAATTAATTTCCCGACAACGACGCCATAAACTTGTTTGCCTATATTTAATTAGGAATTTACGCGCAAGTATACGTGATCAAATAGTAATACAGTGGCAAGTAAGGTATCGTTCCCATATATAATTATTTAATAATTATTAATCAATTACTAAATCTTAACCAAATTATTTTTATTTAAACAATCGATTTAAACTAATAAATAAAATCTACTTAAATTAATAACTAAATTAATCTATTAACAATGATTTAATCAGATAAAAAGTCTGAAGATTGTAATTTTTTTAATATTTTATTTAAATCTCTTCACTCCCATTTTAATTAAATAATTATATAGAATTGTTAGCCGATAATTCATTGGTATTTATATGTCTCTCTCGATGATCATATAAACATATCATCTCTAAATTTGACACTATGTGTAATCGAATCAGAAAGGAACATCCTAGCTAAATAAATCATTATATCTCTATAAGATTTAAATTAAACAAGGATTTTAATATCAGATTCTTTTTAAAGTAACATATGGCATATAAGTATATATATATCCTATACATGAATTATGTATCACACCCCATGCAGAATACACAAACATATGTTATCATATTCAGATCTAAACCTATAATCCATCTCCTAATTTTATATAGATTATCCCATTAATCACTGTAGTTAATTAATACATGAAAGCACAAAATATGATAAATAATTCATATGTAATTATCAATAATTAAAAATGAAGTAAATTAATTCAACTACACATTGGGTTATATTGCAATCTTAAATAAAAATTTAGCTCATAACCGAAGAAAAAATCAAAGTCATATTATAATCCATCATGTTCAGAATACAAAAATAAAAGGAAAAGATAGAGATGAAAAATCTATAATTGAAACGCTTGATATCCACTTTAGCCTTGAATCTTTAAATCCTTCCTTGAATTCTTCTTAAATCTAACAAATCCTTGATTCTACTGTGTTATTCTACTCCTAAACCCCCCCTAAAATATGTGTCTTAACATGTATTTTTAGGTTACATAGCAAATCCCTAGCATATGTGAAGAAATAAACCCAATTGAGAGTCAAAATCATGGAAAAACGCGTCAAAACTTGGTTTGACCCTGTACTAGCACCCTAACTCTATCCCTTTTTGCATTTGGAGTGCCCTGGTGCTGCAGACCCGAGCCCTCATTAATGACTAGCGCGCCCCAACGCTACATTTCTTCATGTCTAGAGTGCCCTACGCTGCCATGTTTTCTGGCTCGACATTAGTTAGTAAAAAAGACCATAACTTTTGATCCGTGCAGAGTTACGGGACCTCCCACATATCAAATCGAAGCTCTCGATGAGCTCTACAATAAAATCCAAGTTTCAAGCCAATAAAATGTGCTAAACTTGGCACCAAAGGTCCTTCCATCTTCCTTTATTGTTATTGCTTGTATATTTTTATCCAAAAGATGTTTGAATTGTCTTACCTTGCTTCTTCCTACAAAATAAACATAAAAACAATACAAATACATAAAAATAACATAACATGTGAGGACCCGAATTTTCAGAATTTCTTTAATAATATTAAATAAAAATTTAATTAACAGCATTATCAAGGTTGTTAAGTTAATTATTATTTTATGTGGTTTAAGGCATGGGATGAGATTTAATTAGTAAATTAAATCTGTACAGAGATCATGATGAATGGTATGGAATTAAAGTAATTGAAAAACAAATAAATTGTTTAAAAATAATTTATTAAGAATAAGAGAAATTTCATGTAAATGTACAATAAATTGTACAATTAAATTATTGTGAAAGTACAGAAATTATAATTATATGAGATTATATGGAAATGTGAGGAATATGAATGTACAGGTTTAATTGATAATTATAAATTTTATTAATTATGGAAATTAAGGGATTAATAATTAAATTAATCCAAAGTTAAATAAAAAGCGAATGAGGAATTTGGTAAAATTAAAAATATTGATTATATAATTAATCAATAAATATAGGGAAGGTTTAAAGATGATTTGAGAGGCGGAAGTAATTTTATAAATTATATACCAATAAAGTATATAATTTATACAAGGAAATTAAAGAAAAATATTAATTGGGGAATAATTATATAAATTATATAAGAATTATTATATGATTTATATAAGAGGATTAAAATCATGAGAGAGTTAATAAATGTATAATTTTGGTTATACAATTAATTGGTAATTATGGAAGAAATTAAGAATTATTTAAGAAAGGAGAACATAAATATATAAATTATATAATATTAAATTATATAATTTATATATAAATAAGTTAGGGATAAATAGTAAAGAATTGAATAATAAATAAGGAAAATGAATGTTTTAATTTATTAAAAATTATGGTTATGTATAATGAAATTGTTATGACTTTTATGAAGGATAATATTTCAGAAATGTGAACATGTTAGTGTAATATGATGTCCAAATAACGAAGTGAAAAATTATGAAAAATAATTTTTATAAGCAATATGAATTATTTTATGATTTTTGGAGGTATAAATTACCTCATATAATTACATGCATGTCATTACGCGTGTAATATCCCGGATATTTAAATAAATTAGAAATAAAATATTTAATATTTAATAAAGGTTGAAGTTTGATAACCTAGTAGTGATAGATAAATAGAGGTCCAAATTAAATTTAACGGACTAACTTAGATATGGTGATATCAAAATTTTTGATAAGTTAGCAAGTAAAGTGATAATTCAATAAACTTGACTAACAACAAGTCTAATTAAATTAAGAGAATTAATTAGTGGAGTTATGTAATTATGCGACATGGTTGCATGTAAATTAAATATGTATTTATATGAATATATATATATATATATGCGTGCATATTTAGTAACATAATTTAATGGTTAATTAAATTGTGATTAAATAGATAGATTAATATTAAATTAATCCGAATTGAATTAAAAGGTTTATTGTGGAATTAATTATAATCATTAATCAACAATTATGCAAATTGTTGATAAATTATTTGTGAGGAATAATTATGTAAATTATATAATTATAAATTATATGAAGTAGTTGAATTAATTAAAGGAGATTAGTAATTATATATATTGTACAATATTTAATTTCATATATATGTACATATATATAAAGGGTTTAAATTAATTGAGAAATTTTAAATAGTAATTGAATATATTAAATGAATATATTCTATAATTAAATAAATCATTGTAAATGATTTATGGGATTGAGAAATTTAATTATACAATTATTTGTGTAATATTAATTAAATAATTAAATAAATTATTTAAATAAGAAATTGAGTAAATATATTATTATTTTAATGTATTTTCGGGTAAATGGAATTATTTCCATAATTGATGAGAAATAAATTATTTAATGTAAATGTATTAAATAATTTAATTTATGGCGTAAATAATATATATTAAATTATATATTGTATTTATTTTTAATTTCATAATTTATTGTGAAATTGTTTTTGAGGTAAAGTAATGTGTATAAATAATATATATAGATTATATATATTATTGTTAGCGAACAAACTCTAAAGTTTTAATATCAAAATAATTGATAGGTTGTCATTAATTAAATTGAATATAATGCGTGAATTAAATTTTATAAATTAATTAATATGATAATTAATTAATGTAAATAATGTAAAATATTATTAATAATATTATTAGTCCATGTAGTAATTTAATACTTATGAGTTAGAATATTTAATTATTTATTCAATCTTATTATTTATTTAATCATGGATTGAATAATTAATGTGTAAATTATTAAATTAGCCCAACATGGGTCAATTAGTAGCCCAAGTGGAGAATAATAAGATTTGGCAATTTAGTAGCCCAAACAATTTGATAGGAGCCCAATTGGTATTTTAAATTAAAGCCCAATGATTGGCCCACTTGAAAAATACATTATGTAACTATTATTTATTTAAAAAGTAAAATGCAAGTGACAATCATTATGGGACAAAAGTCCCCAAGTCAGCCGCATGGTGGTGCTAGGAGAGAGAGAATGGATTGATTTTGTTGTTATTTTATTTTTCATTTATTTAATTAGGATTGCTTGCATGGATTTTTTTTATTACATGGACCATACTTATTCTCACCAACTAAGGCATGGATTAAATTTCTTGTGTAAGTATCCAATAGCTAACTTGTGTTGGTGTAAATTCATAGATATAAGATATATATCTATACATCATGGAAGACTTAAGTAATTAGAGAGAGAGAAATGCTAGTCATTTCTTCTTCTTTCACCTTTCAAATTAGAAAGAAAATTATTTGATAGCAAGGATATGGAAGGAGAAGGAATTATTGGTTCATGCCATCCTCCTTCACAACCCATTTTGAAAGAAAAATGAAGATAGCCATTAAAATGAGGTAATGGTTATTTTAAATGAAGTTTATTTATTTATGTAATGACCACGAATTTCATTAGTCATTGTAAATATACTTAATAAATATTTAGCAATGAATTTAAATTTTTCTCATTAATTAATTGTGCATTAGATAATTAAATAAATGTACTTATGTGCTTGTATATTTATTTAAAGAATTAAAGCAAAGTGTATAATTAATTAAAGCAAATCTAATTGGATTATATTTTAAATTCAAATGAGTTGATAAACTAGGTTAAAGATATTAACCTAGTAACCCATGTAATTAATTTAATTACTAGCCCATGTAATTAATTAAACAAGCCCAATGCTTGATTTAATTAAATGTAGCATAGTTATTTAAATACTAGCCCAATGTGGTATTTAAATTGAGCCCAAACAATTTAATTAAATGAGCCCAATAAAAGTTATTCCCAAGCCCAATGTGAAGTCCATTAAGGGTCAAACTTTGGTCAATATATATATATATATGTATATATATATATAGATGTATATATGCACATTTTTGCATTAAAAATAAAGGAAAAATGGCTTGGATAATCCAATTTGCTGAATTCTTGGGGGCCCCACATGGATAACTTGACTTCTTAGATTGCTTGGAAATCCATCCATGTCATATAGTGGTTGAACAACCCTAGTCATTCAATGAGTCAATCAAATGGTCATTCAATCAAATAGTAAGCATGATTAGCAATTAAATTGACCAACATGGGTGAATTAGTGAGTTAATGGTGTGTTAGTGGTTGGCTATAAAAGAAACACTCCACACTTGTTCAATGTTTGTTAGTTCATTTGAAGTTGCTAGAAAGAAAAAGAGAGAGAGCATTTGAGAGCATTTGAGAGCAAAACACCTAAGTGTTGAGAGAAAAAGCTAAGGAAGGTCTTGGTGGATGTCCTCAAGCTACACAACTTACTTTGGTAGAAGGAGAAGAAGAGCATCCAAGACCTCAAGGTTTAAAAGTGCTCTCAACTTCATCTTATTTCATTTTTGTAGTCTAGAAAGCTTTTGATCGGTTAAAATTAATTTTTAACCGATCAAAACTCGTTTTGATGATCTAGAAGTATTTAACTATGTAATATATGTATATTCATAGATCTATGTGTTTATAAAATGTTTTGGTATGTTAGAAATACATAAAAATGGTAGAAAAGTTCATAACACAATTTTACCGGTAAACCCTAACTATGCATGCTAGGTTTATGGTTGTATTTTGAAATGTACAAATTGGAAAGTGGATTTTTATGGCTAGAAAGCTAGATCTATGAGTTTTAAAGATAAAACCTTTTTGAACTTTTCAAAAATAATGAATAACAAAGAAGTTATGGCTTTTACCGCAAAGGATGTTGATTTTAAAACCCTATGTTGCATTGTGAGCCATTTTGAGTCTAGTTACGTTTGGAATTTGGATTTGTGGTCTAAAGAGAAATTGTAGAGGGGGCAATTCTAATGAGAATGGACGCAAGAATCACCCCAAAATGTTTTCGTATGAAGAAGTTATGGCTGTCGGAGCGTCGGAGGGTCGAACAGTCAAACAGTTGACTTTCGGATAAAACGGCTGACGCAGCCGCGTTAGGAGTGACGCAGCTGCGTCAGAACAATCTGCTAAGCAGATTTTTGGTGCTCCGGGTCGGGTCGGGTCGGTCCGGGTCGGGTCGGGTCGATCCGGGTCGAGTTTTCTTTGAAAAATTAAGTTGAAATAGGTGTAAAATGAATATATTTGGGTATTAAACAAATTTATATGGAGTCTATTTGTAAATCAATGCTATCTAAATGTTTAAATTAAATACTAAGGTTAACCCAATTTAAAAGTTAACTTTTGGTATTATTTAAAGAGTATTAAAATATTACTACATGGTTAATAATATTAATAAGTAATCAAATATTATGAAATGATTGATAATATTAGTAAGAGATTAAAATATTATTAAATGAGTAATAATATTAATAAGTCAATAAAATATTATTAAATAAATAATAATATTAGTAAATGAATAAAATATTATTTAATGATTAATAATATTAGATAATGAATAAAATATTATTAAATGATTAATAATATTAGATAATAAATAAAATATTACTAAATGATTAATAATATTAGATAATGATTTAAAATATTATTAGATGATTAATAATATTAATAAGATAATAAAATATTATTAAATGATTAATAATATTGGATATTAAATAAAATATTATTAAATAATTAATAATATTAGATAATGTTTAAAATATTATTAAATGGTTAATAATATTAATGAGGTAATAAAATATTATTAAATGATTAATAATATTAGATAATTAATAAAATATTATTAAATAATTAATAATATTAGATAATGATTTAAAATGTTATTAAATAGTTAATAATATTAAATAATAAATAAAATATTATTAAAGGATTAATAATATTATGAGGTGAATAAAATATTATTAAATGATTAATAATATTATAAGGATGATAAAATATTATTAAATAATTAATAATATTATAAGGACAATAAAATGTTATTAATGGATTAATAATGTTAAGTGATTGATAAAATATTATTAAATGATTAATAATATTAGAAGACTAATAATGTATTATTAAACGATTAATAATACTACAAGACTAATAAAATATTATTAAATTGTTAATAATATTATATAAGTGTATGAACTATATTAAATAATTAATATAGGTTTTTTTTGTGTTTGAAATATTATCAAGCAATTAATGATAATGTTTCCTATGTGTTTATATACCCATAATTATATAATTATGTGGTTCGTAAGGTTTATAAAGGTCATTATACTTACAAGTATAAGATACTAATTTAAGATCAAACTGATTTAATTGTTAGGTCCGTTCAAGGATTGTTAAATTAAGTTGGTTAGCAGTAAACGACGCACGAGGCAAGTCTTCTACCCTTAACTTGTACTTATTGTTGCAATTATTATTCAACTTTAATTACTTTGAGCAATTCAATTATTGTTGAGCAAGTATCTACACTCGTAGATATTTGACAGACCTTTGAGTGAATTAATTATCGAAAATTACTTCACATCGTTATTGATTATTGTATTCACACATAGTGCTTTTGCAAACTGTTTAAGAACGTCTAAGCTAATTGTTTCGGCTAGACAAATGCATGTTAAATTCATTTAGTTGAATATTATAAAAGCTTATCCAAACTATTGGCTGGTGCGGATTCTTACAGTAAGACTGAGATAGAACAACCCTAGTTAAAGGGGATTTTTATTTGTCGGAGACCCGACAGCGCGCAAGAAAACTAAATGTGATGCATATACATAGGACATGAGAGGACTGATCCCCTCAAGTGTCCCGTTATTTTAACAAGGAGTCAGACATTGTATGTCTGTTCTACCTTAGTAGCAGTTCAGGGTCATTAAAGACCACTCAGCAGTAAAGAGTCAATTCCTTCTTTTATTGAACATTGATTCTTGTTATCTTTCACAATTGCTATTGTTGAAACCTTGAAGTTATTTCCCTTCATCATGATATATCGTATGATTGTTGTTTATAAACTTGCTGAGCCATTTAGTTGCTCATTCTTGCTATATCATGACTATATTTCAGCCATTCTCGAAAGCTCTAAATCGGACAAAGGCAAGGGGAAAGCGAATGCTTAGTTTTAGTAATTGCATGCTAGTTTATATTACTGTTATGTAATTACTGTTGTAAATCTTTTGTATTTCCCTTAAGATATGTAATGTTTAAGATTAAGGTAATAGACCTTGGGAAGTTGTAGCCTTTTGATTAAGGAACCTTTTGTATTATTCCGCGAAGTTGAATACAATTTATGTATTTCATTATGGTTAAGTATTGTACAGTGAGAACCAAACCCGAGGTTAAAGAACCCGGATTTGGGGTCGTCTCAGGTTGGTATCAGAGCTGTAGGTTAGAAACGCTAGGATTGCGAAACCTAGGTTATAACCTTAGTACTAAACTCTTATCGAGTGCGTTAGGAGATGAATCGGGGAGATTCATCATGATGTGTATTTTTGGAGATGGATTGAGAAAATCCATCGAGCCGAGATGTACATGATAAAATATCATTTCATTTCATCAATGAATATATTTTATTGCTGTACTAACATGTGTTATTTATGTTATTGTAGGATGGCAGAGATAGGACAGACGAGCACTACTGTAGAGGAGGTGATTTTTACTGATATCCACATGGATACAGTACAACCACGGGTGGCTGCACCTGTCGAGGAGCCAGAGACGGATCCCGAAGAGGGAGATAGAGAGGACGCTGTCTGGGGCGGAGTTATGGGGCAGTACAGTGAGGAGGAGGCTGATACTGATGATGATGAGGATGAGGAGCCAGTGGAGTATATTGATGGCATGGGCACTGTCGCCAGTGACATCATCGATACTCTCACTACGGCTAACGAGGAGCTAGAGGAGAGGGTTCAGCACCTTGAGGAGCAGAACCAGATCCACCAGCAGACAGAGGATCAGTACAGAGATACAGCTTATCAGTTCTCTGGCGAGAACATAGAGCTGAAGGCGAGGATGGCCGAGATGGAGGCCAGGTTGGTAGCCGCTGAGCTGAAGATTCAGCAGACAGAGGCAGAGAGGGAGGCCATGAGGGGCCAGATGCAGCAGGCAGTCGAGGATAGAGTAGATATGGAGGTACAGCGTGATGCAGCTCACGGTCAGATGATGGAGCTGGAGGAGGAGGTTAGGGAGAAGAAGGTGAGGATAGATAGACTCAGTTACGTCTATCGCTCATCAGTTGGTAGGATCCAGCGTAGGGTGCACTATTACCCTGCCGAGGAAGGCCAGACCTTGCACACCATCAGTAGGGGTGTGGTCAGGGCTATTGGAGATGAGGAGTACGACGATGCGGTTCGTCGAGGGATGCGCCGTTAGTTGTATTTTCTTTATTTATGATGTATGTACATAGATGCAGTAGAAACCCAACTTTTGTTTTGATAGAGGGTTAGTATGTTGTAAATCCCAACTCTATGAAGTTGTGGGATATGTTAGATCCCGTCTTTTGTTTTAACTATCGGGGTTAGCAGCGTTTATAGCAGTATGCTTATGATGTAAAAGTGCTACGCACTGTGTTTTAGCATATGAATATAAATGCATTTTCGTTTATGTTTATATGTGTCAAGATGATTATTTGTGCTTTAGTTTAAAATACTTAAGCTACAAAATGAAAGTAAAAAGATTGAAACAACTTTAATTAATTAAATTTTCTTTATACAGAAAATGCCGCCACAGAGAAGAAATCAACGACTACCCCCACCACCAGTCGAAGAGTCAGTTAACGCCGGAGGGGTACCACCCAACCCTGTCCAAGAGTTCGTAGAAATGCTAATGGGAGCATTTCGCGGATGCAACACAGAGGCTACTGGAGCAACAAACCCTGCCGCTCCACTAGCAACCTTTAAGGATTTCAAATTGATAGGACCACCCGAGTTCAAAGGAACCACGGATCCTATAAAAGCACAAACCTGGATAGAGGAGATGGAAAAAGTCTTCGAGGTCGCACGAGTTAGGGAGGAGCAAATGACCTCATTTGCTACCTTCATGATGAAAGGAGAGGCCAGCCACTGGTGGAAGGCTAATAAGAGTAGGGCCGGGGAGGGAACGATCGCGTGGGCGCGATTCAAAGAGGTATTCTTGGAAAACTACTTTCCAGAGAGTACAAAGGCTAGGATGGAAATTAAATTCCTAGAGCTGAAGCAAGGTAACATGTCGGTATCGGAATACGCCGCCAAGTTTAATGAATTAGCGAGATTTGCCACACACCAGGTGGATACTGAGGCGAGGCGCGCCAGAAGATTCGAACAGGGGCTGAAACCGTGGGTTTACAGTCGGGTAGCTGTTCTCCAGATTACAAACTTTGCAACGTTACTGGAGAAAGCTATCATAGCTGAGGGTGGAAATGAAGCTTTGAATAAGCAGAACCAGGAGCGGAACAAGAAGAAAGGTGATGGAGGAAACCGAGAGGGCAGCAGTGGGGGCAGCAACTCGAACAAACGCAAATGGAATAACAACAGCAGTTCGGGGACACCCCAGGGCAGTGAATCGAAGAAAGCTAATAAATGCAGTCAGTGCGGAAAGAACCACACCGGGGAGTGCATGAAAGGAAGAAATGTCTGCTATAACTGTGGGCAAGAGGGGCACATCGCTCCTAATTGTCCCACACCAAAAAGGAAGGGAGGTTGTTTCGCCTGCGGGGCCATGGACCATCAATTTAAAGATTGTCCGAAGAAGAAGAACACCGGAGGGAGTTCGGGCTATAGGGGAAGCAACAGCAACAACAACAACAACGCCAAACTGACCATTGGAGGGTCGGTGCCACAGAACAAACCAACGGCACGGACTTTCAACATGACGGTGCAGGACGCCGTCGAATCAAAAGACGTGGTGTCAGGTATTATTCCGATCAATGATATAAATGCTTATGTATTATTTGATTCGGACGCTACCTGTTCATTTGTGTCTGATGAATTCGCTAAACGGTTAGAATTGCCTAGACAAAAACTAGAGAACCCAATGAACATAGAAGTTGCAAATAAAGAAGTGATTCCTGTAGAGTATGTACATAGAAACTGTTGTGCTGAAATCAGGGGTCAGAAGTTTAGTGTAGATTTAATTCCAATACGTTTGGGGGAGTTTGACGTTATACTTGGAATGGATTGGTTGTTTAACCATGGAGCTATAATTGATTGTCAAAAGAAGTGTATACACCTTAAGACACCAAATAGGTCTAAGGTCGTATTTTATGGCAGCAAGTCGTCTAGACAATCAGCATGTCTGACGATGATGCAGGCCAAGAAACTGTTAAGGAAAGGTTGTGTAGGGTATTTGGCTCACATAGTGGACACACAGATGGTGAATCCCGAGATGGAGCAAATACCAGTAGTGAGGGAGTTCATGGACGTGTTTCCAGATGTACTGCCAGGTTTACCGCCAGATAGGGAGATAGAGTTTGTAATTGATTTGGTACCGGGGACAGCACCAATATCAAAGGCACCATATAGGATGGCTCCGGTAGAAATGAAGGAGTTAATGATCCAACTACAGGAGTTGTTGGATAATAAGTACATTCAACCAAGTGTTTCTCCATGGGGAGCACTTGTGTTGTTTGTAAAGAAGAAGGATGGATCGATGAGACTATGTATGGATTACAGAGAGCTGAATAAGGTGACAATTAAGAACAAGTACCCGTTGCCACGAATTGACGATCTTTTCGATCAATTGAAAGGGGCGAAGTACTTTTCAAAGATTGACTTGAGGACTGGTTATCATCAGTTGAAAGTCAGGAAGGAGGATGTACCCAAGACGGCATTCAGAACTCGATATGGGCATTATGAGTTTCTGGTGATGTCGTTTGGACTGACGAATGCGCCAGCCGCATTTATGGACATGATGAACAGAATATTCAAGCAGTACTTGGATAAATTTGTTGTTGTGTTCATTGACGATATTCTGGTGTATTCTAAAACGGAGGAGGAGCATGCTGAACACCTAAGATTGGTGTTGGAGATTTTACGGAAGGAGCAGTTGTATGCTAAGTTTTCGAAGTGTGAATTCTGGTTGGAAAGAGTTCAATTTTTGGGTCATGTCATTGACAAGGAGGGTGTTTCAGTAGATCCAGCAAAGGTGGAAGCGGTGATGAATTGGGAACAACCAAGGACGCCGACGGAGGTGAGAAGTTTCTTGGGGTTAGCGGGTTACTATCGGAGATTCATTCAAGATTTTTCAAAGATAGCAACACCGCTGACAAATTTAACGAGGAAGACGGTGAAATACGTATGGACGGAGAAGTGTGAGGAGAGTTTTCAGGAGCTAAAGAAGAGACTTAGTGAAGCACCTGTATTGACTTTACCGGACGATACGGGAGGTTTTACGGTCTACAGTGATGCATCGCACAAGGGACTTGGCTGTGTGCTTATGCAAAACGGCAAGGTCGTTGCGTATGCATCCAGACAGTTGAAGGATTACGAGAAGGGATACCCTACCCATGATTTGGAGCTGGCAGCGGTAGTGTTTGCCCTTAAAATTTGGAGACATTATTTGTATGGAGAGAAATGTGAGATATTCACGGACCACAAGAGTCTGAAGTATATCTTCACACAGAAGGAGTTAAATATGAGGCAACGGAGATGGTTAGAATTGATCAAAGACTATGATTGTGAAATTCTATATCATCCCGGCAAGGCCAATGTAGTAGCAGATGCTCTAAGTAGAAAGAGCAGGGAGAAATTGTTCATCTTGACAGATCAGGAACAATTGGTTCAAGAAATGGCTCGAATGGAGTTGAAGGTGAGAAATCCAAATGAGTCAATGGAAGTAGAAGCGAGCCCAACCTTACTAGATAGGGTGAAAGAGGCTCAAGACAAAGATGAAGAATGTGTCAGAATAAGGATGAGAATGACCGAAGGGGAAGAGGTCAAGTTCAAGGAAGATAGCATGGGATTGCTAAGATTTGAAAATCGTGTTTGGGTGCCGCTAGTGCCCGAACTACGAGAAGAGATCTTGCAAGAGGCCCACAGTACGAGATACTCGATACATCCGGGAAGTACGAAGATGTATCAAGATCTGCGTCAGAACTTTTGGTGGCCGAATTTAAAAAGGGAGGTCGCAGAATGTGTCAGCCGATGTCTAACTTGTCAAAGGGTAAAGGCTGAACATCAGAGACCAAGTGGATTACTACAGCCGTTAGAGATTCCTGAGTGGAAATGGGAGCATATCACAATGGATTTTGTGGTAGGACTTCCAGCAACACAGAAGGGATTTGACGCAATATGGGTGATTGTGGATCGACTAACAAAGTCAGCGCACTTTTTGCCGATCAAGATTAAGTTCAGTTTGGATCAGTTGGCCAAATTGTACATTAAGGAGATAGTTTCGAGACATGGGGTGCCGGTATTGATTGTGTCAGACAGAGATCCGCGCTTCACGTCAAAATTTTGGAGAAGTCTTCAGGAGAGATTGGGGACACAGTTGAGAATGAGTACAGCATATCATCCACAGACCGATGGGCAAAGTGAAAGAACAATACAGACATTGGAAGATATGCTCAGGGCCTGTGTGATGGATTTCAAGGGCAGTTGGGAGAACCATCTACCATTAGTTGAGTTTGCATACAACAATAGTTATCATGCAAGCATAGGCATGCCGCCTTACGAAGCATTATACGGAAGAAAGTGCAGAACACCTCTATGTTGGGATGAGGTAGGTGAACGCCGACTGTTGGGACCATAATTGGTTCAACAGACGGTAGAAATTATCAAAGTAATAAGAGCTCGGCTAGTAGCAGCCCAGGACCGTCAGAAGAAATATGCCGACTTACATCGACAGAAGCAAGACTTCGAAGTTGGGAGTTTTGTATTCATGAAGGTATCTCCTTGGAAAGGGAAGATCCGATTTGGGAAGAAAGGGAAGCTGAGTCCGAGGTTCATAGGACCGTTCGAGATATTGAAGAGAGTGGGTGAAGTGGCGTACGAGGTAGCTTTACCTCCTGAACTGGAGCATATTCACAATGTGTTTTATGTGTCAGTGTTGCGACCATACAAGCCTGACCACAAACATGTCATATCCTATGAGCCAATACAAGTCGAGAAAGACTTATCGTACGAGGAAATTCCTGTCCAGATACTGGATAGGAAAGAGCAGAGATTACGGAATAAAATTATACATTCTGTCAAAGTCCTTTGGAGGAACCACAACGCTGAGGAAGCTACGTGGGAGCTTGAAGAAAAGATGAGGGCTAACTATCCGCATCTGTTTTGAGTAGTTTAAATTTGTAATTCCGGGGACGGAATTCTTATAAGGGGGGGAGAATGTAATGACCACGAATTTCATTAGTCATTGTAAATATACTTAATAAATATTTAGCAATGAATTTAAATTTTTCTCATTAATTAATTGTGCATTAGATAATTAAATAAATGTACTTATGTGCTTGTATATTTATTTAAAGAATTAAAGCAAAGTGTATAATTAATTAAAGCAAATCTAATTGGATTATATTTTAAATTCAAATGAGTTGATAAACAAGGTTAAAGATATTAATCTAGTAGCCCATATAATTAATTTAATTACTAGCCCGTGTAATTAATTAAACAAGCCCAATGCTTGATTTAATTAAATGTAGCATAGTTATTTAAATGCTAGCCCAATGTGGTATTTAAATTGAGCCCAAACAATTTAATTAAATGAGCCCAATAGAAGTTATTCCCAAGCCCAATGTGAAGTCCATTAAGGGTCAAACTTTGGTCAATATATATATATATATATATGTATATATATATATAGATGTATATATGCACATTTTTGCATTAAAAATAAAGGAAAAATGGCTTGGATAATCCAATTTGCTGAATTCTTGGGGGCCCCACATGGATAACTTGACTTCTTAGATTGCTTGGAAATCCATCCA
The DNA here is from genome assembly GCA_947179155.2 of Hedera helix. Taxonomy (NCBI): domain Eukaryota; kingdom Viridiplantae; phylum Streptophyta; class Magnoliopsida; order Apiales; family Araliaceae; genus Hedera; species Hedera helix. Next base: position 41,298,485 of record OX359264.1, on the reverse strand, counting down.
TGTCATATAGTGGTTGAACAACCCTAGTCATTCAATGAGTCAATCAAATGGTCATTCAATCAAATAGTAAGCATGATTAGCAATTAAATTGACCAACATGGGTGAATTAGTGAGTTAATGGTGTGTTAGTGGTTGGCTATAAAAGAAACACTCCACACTTGTTCAATGTTTGTTAGTTCATTTGAAGTTGCTAGAAAGAAAAAGAGAGAGAGCATTTGAGAGCATTTGAGAGCAAAACACCTAAGTGTTGAGAGAAAAAACTAAGGAAGGTCTTGGTGGATGTCCTCAAGCTACACAACTTACTTTGGTAGAAGGAGAAGAAGAGCATCCAAGACCTCAAGGTTTAAAAGTGCTCTCAACTTCATCTTATTTCATTTTTGTAGTCTAGAAAGCTTTTGATCGGTTAAAATTAATTTTTAACCGATCAAAACTCGTTTTGATGATCTAGAAGTATTTAACTATGTAATATATGTATATTCATAGATCTATGTGTTTATAAAATGTTTTGGTATGTTAGAAATACATAAAAATGGTAGAAAAGTTCATAACACAATTTTACCGGTAAACCCTAACTATGCATGCTAGGTTTATGGTTGTATTTTGAAATGTACAAATTGGAAAGTGGATTTTTATGGCTAGAAAGCTAGATCTATGAGTTTTAAAGATAAAACCTTTTTGAACTTTTCAAAAATAATGAATAACAAAGAAGTTATGGCTTTTACCGCAAATGATGTTGATTTTAAAACCCTATGTTGCATTGTGAGCCATTTTGAGTCTAGTTACGTTTGGAATTTGGATTTGTGGTCTAAAGAGAAATTGTAGAGGGGGCAATTCTGATGAGAATGGACTCAAGAATCACCCCAAAATGTTTTCGTATGAAGAAGTTATGGCTGTCGGAGCGTCGGAGGGTCGAACAGTCAAACAGTTGACTTTCGGATAAAACGGCTGACGCAGCCGCGTCAGGGGTGACGCAGCTGCGTCAGAACAATCTGCTAAGCAGATTTTTGGTGCTCCGGGTCGGGTCGGGTCGGTCCGGGTCGGGTCGGGTCGATCCGGGTCGAGTTTTCTTTGAAAAATTAAGTTGAAATAGGTGTAAAATGAATATATTTGGGTATTAAACAAATTTATATGGAGTCTATTTATAAATCAATGCTATCTAAATGTTTAAATTAAATACTAAGGTTAACCCAATTTAAAAGTTAACTTTTGGTATTATTTAAAGAGTATTAAAATATTACTACATGGTTAATAATATTAATAAGTAATCAAATATTATGAAATGATTGATAATATTAGTAAGAGATTAAAATATTATTAAATGAGTAATAATATTAATAAGTCAATAAAATATTATTAAATAAATAATAATATTAGTAAATGAATAAAATATTATTTAATGATTAATAATATTAGATAATGAATAAAATATTATTAAATGATTAATAATATTAGATAATAAATAAAATATTACTAAATGATTAATAATATTAGATAATGATTTAAAATATTATTAGATGATTAATAATATTAATAGGATAATAAAATATTATTAAATGATTAATAATATTGGATATTAAATAAAATATTATTAAATAATTAATAATATTAGATAATGTTTAAAATATTATTAAATGGTTAATAATATTAATGAGGTAATAAAATATTATTAAATGATTAATAATATTAGATAATTAATAAAATATTATTAAATAATTAATAATATTAGATAATGATTTAAAATGTTATTAAATAGTTAATAATATTAAATCATAAATAAAATATTATTAAAGGATTAATAATATTATGAGGTGAATAAAATATTATTAAATGATTAATAATATTAGATAATTAATAAAATATTATTAAATAATTAATAATATTAGATAATGATTTAAAATGTTATTAAATAGTTAATAATATTAAATAATAAATAAAATATTATTAAAGGATTAATAATATTATGAGGTGAATAAAATATTATTAAATGATTAATAATATTATAAGGATGATAAAGTATTATTAAATAATTAATAATATTATAAGGACAATAAAATGTTATTAATGGATTAATAATGTTAAGTGATTGATAAAATATTATTAAAAGATTAATAATATTAGAAGACTAATAATGTATTATTAAACGATTAATAATACTACAAGACTAATAAAATATTATTAAATTGTTAATAATATTATATAAGTATATGAACTATATTAAATAATTAATATAGGTTTTTTTTGTGTTTGAAATATTATCAAGCAATTAATGATAATGTTTCCTATGTGTTTATATACCCATAATTATATAATTATGTGGTTCGTAAGGTTTATAAAGGTCATTATACTTACAAGTATAAGATACTAATTTAAGATCAAACTGATTTAATTGTTAGGTCCGTTCAAGGATTGTTAAATTAAGTTGGTTAGCAGTAAACGACGCACGAGGCAAGTCTTCTACCCTTAACTTGTACTTATTGTTGCAATTATTATTCAACTTTAATTACTTTGAGCAATTCAATTATTGTTGAGCAAGTATCTACACTCGTAGATATTTGACAGACCTTTGGGTGAATTAATTATCGAAAATTACTTCACATCGTTATTGATTATTGTATTCACACATAGTGCTTTTGCAAACTGTTTAAGAACGTCTAAGCTAATTGTTTCGGCTAGACAAATGCATGTTAAATTCATTTAGTTGAATATTATAAAAGCTTATCCAAACCATTGGCTGGTGCGGATTCTTACAGTAAGACTGAGATAGAACAACCCTAGTTAAAGGGGATTTTTATTTGTCGGAGACCCGACAGCGCGCAAGAAAACTAAATGTGATGCATATACATAGGACATGAGAGGACTGATCCCCTCAAGTGTCCCGTTATTTTAACAAGGAGTCAGACATTGTATGTCTGTTCTACCTTAGTAGCAGTTCAGGGTCATTAAAGACCACTCAGCAGTAAAGAGTCAATTCCTTCTTTTATTGAACATTGATTCTTGTTATCTTTCACAATTGCTATTGTTGAAACCTTGAAGTTATTTCCCTTCATCATGATATATCGTATGATTGTTGTTTATAAACTTGCTGAGCCATTTAGTTGCTCATTCTTGCTATATCATGACTATATTTCAGCCATTCTCGAAAGCTCTAAATCGGACAAAGGCAAGGGGAAAGCGAATGCTTAGTTTTAGTAATTGCATGCTAGTTTATATTACTGTTATGTAATTACTGTTGTAAATCTTTTGTATTTCCCTTAAGATATGTAATGTTTAAGATTAAGGTAATAGACCTTGGGAAGTTGTAGCCTTTTGATTAAGGAACCTTTTGTATTATTCCGCGAAGTTGAATACAATTTATGTATTTCATTATGGTTAAGTATTGTACAGTGAGAACCAAACCCGAGGTTAAAGAACCCGGATTTGGGGTCGTCACAATTTATTTATTTATTAAATAAATTATCATGTTTATATAAACATGTTATTATAGTTAATAATGTGTAGTAGTAATATTTATGTCATTCTTGAGTTTAATATGCTTGGTGTGTATTTTGGTATATTTTGTATGCTAAAATATGTGTTTAGTAGTGTATAAACAAGTCTTGGAATTTATGACAAAAAATAATTTTTATAATATTTAGATTTAATGTTATAATATTATAGAACATTAAATCATGAGAAAAACAAAATTTGAATCACTCAAAATGGAGTTATACACAAAAAGTTATGATTTGTGGTAGTTTATGTGATGTAAAAAATTTTATAAATTTTTTTTAATATTAAATCATGAAAAATTAAATTTTCATGTTATAAATTGAGATTAAATGTTTGGTAATTTTTTTGGATTTTTATTGAGGACTTAAAGATTTCTTGAAGGTATAAATTTTATTAAGTTGTGTATTAAAATAGCACTGTTCACGTTCTGCTGGGAAATAAAAATAAAGGACTGCCGCGCATTGCGCGGATTCCTATTCACTGTCGCACGCGGAGAACAAAAACGACGCCGTTTTGGCGTACCGAAAACAGTCCCCGCGCGCTACGCACGGAATCCAGAAAACAGTGCTCCAAAACGGCACCGTTTTGGAGCCGGTTAAAGTTAGTCTCGCGCCATGCGCGGGCGACAATTTCCGGGTGAAATTACAGTTTTGCCCCTCCGTTCGGTTTTCTGGTTAATTACGAAATTGCCATCAGTCCGGTTTTTCAGTTTATTTACGGAAATGTCATTCTGGATAATTTAAATTAATTTAAATGTTTAAAAATTAATTTAAAATTATAACAAAAATATTAATAATACAAAAATGATATTTAGGTATTGAATATTATATTTTTCAAATATAATAAGTATTTAGGATTAATATTTAAATGTTATAAATATTAATCTAGTTAGTTTAATATTATATTTTTTAATATAATAAGTATTTAGGATTAATATTTAAATGTTATAAATATTAATCTAGTTAGTTTAATATTATATAATAAGTATTTAGGATTAATATTTAAATGTTGTAAATATTAATCTAGTTAGTTTAATATTATATTTTTTTCAAATATAATAAGTATTTAAGATTAATATTTAAATGTTGTAAATATTAATCTAGTTAGTTTAATATTATATTTTTTTTAATATAATAAGTATTTAGGATTAATATTTAAATGTTGTAAATATTAATCTAGTTAATATTATATCTTCTGAATTTATGATTAAACTAATTGTTTATTATTTAATTAATATTAAATAATAAACAAGGATGATAAATTAATTAATTATTATTTAATTACTATTAAATAATAATTAAAGACAACTAAGATTGAGTATTTAATTATTTGTTATTTGATTAACTTTAAATAATAAATAAATTCAGTTAGTTATTATGTAATAATAACTAATGATATTTGAGTATTTACTATATAATTTTATTATTTATTATTTAATTAACTTTAAATAATAAATGAATCTAGTTAGTTAGTTATTATTTATTATTAAATAATAACTAAAGATATTTGATTATTTTTAATATAATATAATTATTTATTATTTGATTAACTTTAAATAATAAATAAATCTTGTAAGTTATTATTTATTATTAAATAATAACTAAAGGTATTTAATTACTTACTATTTAATTAATGTTAAATAGTAATTAAATGAAATAAAGAAAATGTCTTTTAACTCTTTTGTTTAAACAATTATAATAAATTGTTTAATAGTTTAATAAGTGTTTAACACTTGAGAGAATTATTTTCTAAATTATTAAATTATTAACCTAATTTGATTGAGGGTCTATAAGGTTAATAATATTGTTTTGACTGATGTAAATTATGTGCTAGTACTTATGTGTGGTAGATAAGTTTCTTAATGAGCGTATAGTTGTACAAATACGCTGTACTAATTATTAGACCAACTTTACTAATGTTAGGTCTTTCAAAGCCAGTTAGTTAAAGCTAGACATTAATTGTAGCTGAGCAGACAGACAAGTTTCCTAAACCCTACTCAATTTATATTCGAGCAGGATATATTATTTTATTGTTCAAGTCCCTAACTCAAATTCAAGTTATTACGTTTCAAGCATGCTATGGTTTAATTCTGTATAATTATTCCACATCTGTAAATTGTTGATTCGCACATAGTGCTTGTTGCATGTGTTCATCAGGTATGAAAGACTGATCACCTTCATTACCATTAGGTTCAGTTAAAATTGTTCATGGTCATTATTGACACTCAACATTAATTAATTTAGTCATTCAATTATTGAAATTATGACTCGTACTCTTTCACAATTATTATATTGTTGAAAATTCAAAAGCTTATCCTTTCTTTCAATCATGATATATCGTTATCGTATTTAAACTTGCTGAGCAAAGTCGTTGCTCACTCTTGCTATATCATGATAACAAATTTCAGAATAATACGAATGTCCAAGGAGAGACGGAGACAGAAGCAACAGACAAGATTATAGTGTTATGCATTATAACTAAATTGTTATATGATGTAAGTAATTTTTGTAAACCTTTTTATGAATCTAAAGGTATATATGTAAGTTAAGGTTAGAAACCTTGGGAAATGTTGTAGAATAAACAATTTATGTTTATATATTCCGCATTAGTTATAGAACGTGTATGAAGATGATGTATCGTGACGTACCAAGTCTAGGGTTAAAGGAACTCGGATTTGGGGTCGTCACAAGTTGGTATCAGAGCTGATAGGTTATAGTTCTTAGGTAGCAGTACTTTAGGCTATAATCATGGAAAGATAATGAAGACAGTGAAAGGATAAACTCAGATAGAGTTTAGAAATGAACATATACAGTTTATAAAGGAGGAAATAAATCTATATAGATACATAGATATATGAAAAGATTCAAAGAAGGATCTTCAATGAGTGTAATCCAAATAAATGGAATAAGAATCATGGAACACTTGATTCAAGAATTTAAAAAGAAAAGGATCGTACAGTAAAATGATCAGAGATGAATGATAAGATGATAGAATTAAACGATCCTAGAATAAAGGAGAAATAGTACAGTGAAATCAATTGTGTTATAAGATCACGATGATCATAGTAAAATCATGGAATGACAAATGGTCTGTAAATGATTAAGAGGTTGTGTTAATAGCATGGTGCTATAACAATGAAGATACTGAAATAGTAACAAGTGGACTCTTGAAGTGTTGAGTGTGATAAGGTATGAATTGACAAAATTTATATCAAGTTAAGAGAAGTTAGAGGTTTGTAGGTTTTTAATTGAGGACTCATATTAGTGGCTGAGTTGTACAATTCCTTGTATGGGCGGGGAATTAGTGCTTGGTTTTAGAACCGCTTAGCTTTCTATATTGATACAGTGGTTGAGTTGAACAGTCCTTTGTATGGGCAGGGGATTTGTTCTTGGTTTAACGACCGCTTAACTTCCTATATTGATTAGTGGCTGAGTTGACCAATTTCTTGTATGGGCAGGAGATTGTCTTTGGTTTGACGACCACTTGGCTTCCTATAATGATAATCAACTGAAACCTGGTGTCGCGCTATTCACTATATGTATGTTGAGAAGGTGATTCTTTTCTCATGTGTATAACGGATAGGTAGAGGATGTTAAGATAAGTTCGTGTTCTGAGAACTGACACGCATAGTAAGTTCGTGACTCATAGTCATGTGGTGGAGCCCCTCAGCGAATGGGCGACTTTGGCCTGACTAGGACAAGTTCCTCAAACCATATGATTGTGGTAAGTTGTTGAGCCCAAATACGTGGTAAGTTTGATGAACAATAGGTATGGATAGAGTTAAGTAGTCAGGTTAAGGCTATAATGGATATAGTTATTAAGCTGGAAAAGAATGTGGAGGAAAAATTTGAGGTGTTTTGAGGTTTTAGGATATTCCAAATCTTCTAGCTATGCTAGACTTTCAAATTCTTAAAAATCGTGCCAAATTCGCACTTTTGTGTTTTTGAAAAGACAAATGTATTTTTGAAATCACTAATGCATTTAGTGCAGAGATGATAACCGATGGAGTCATCAATGCAGAGTAACCTAGTGTTGGATGTATTTTTAAGCCCACTATGGTATGATGTAATATGACAAAGTCAAAATGATTTTTAGTATTTTGAAAAGTTTAAAGAAGAGTCTATGCTAATTGTTTCGGCAAGACAAATTGATTTGAAAATATCAAAATGTATTTATAAAATCATCACACGCCATTAAAGCCATGGTGCAGAGATGAAAAAGACGGAATCCTCAACGCACTGTTGCAACGGTGCGGTATCATGAAGTCCTATAAATGAATTTTAGTACTTTAACTAATCTGAAATGATTTTTGAGTCGTAATATACGAACAGTTCAATGATGTGAGTCTATGTCATTTATTTTGACTGGACACTTTTTGGTCAGAAATGACTCGAGTTTTATTTTCCAATCCAACTTATGCTGGAGCGGAATTTTGTAGTAAGTCTGAGGTGAACAACCCCATAATGGGGGATATGTCAGAGCCATGAATAAAGAACCCGCGAGGGGGCGCCCAACAGTGGTGGCATACTGATATGGGTTGGTAAATCCAAAGAATTCAACCCCGTGAGAAGTCGTTGTGCACAACGCAGAAGTACGATAGACTGATCGCCTAGCGTACACCTATGGAATGTTTTCAGTCTTTGTGATTGATAAACACTCTGTTTATAAGTATTTACAGGGATAAATACTATTTATTCGGAATTCAGAAAATATCCCTGGACTTTTCGGAAAATTCCGGATGTGTCCCTAAAGCAGCGAAAATTACCAAAATGCCCCTAAAAAGTGATTTTTAAAGAAATAAATGTTTAAAAATTGTTTAAAAATCATAGAAAATTATAAAAAAATACTAAAAATATAGAAATGATGTTTGAGCATTAAATTTAATATTTTTGTAAAAATATTAAATATTGAGGATTAATATTTAAATATTTTAAATATTAATCTAATGAGTATAAAGGTTAGAAAATGAATAAATGAAAATTTTGGACAACCGAATATGCTAAAATTTATCCAATGAGCCGGGTTGTCCGTAATGAAGGCATTTGATATTAAGTTAAATTAATATATTAAGAAACGAGGTTAATATAATTAACCATACTATGTGAAAATTGGCCCGGAGATAATATTAATTAATATCATAAAGAGATGAATAATTATTATTTGATTATTTTATGATCATAGGTTGATCGAGTTAAGGGTTTGAGCTATCGATTTAAATAATTGGACGCTAGACAAGTTCTTCAGTTCTTAAATGTTAAATGTTGACTGTTATGATATGATAATATTTATTAAATGCATATAAATTATGTGTTATGTGATCTGTGAATAATATGACGACTATGTGTACTTTGTGTAATGATATGAGATATATTGTTATAGTAGAGACACAACACGTAATGCATGACACACACCAAGCATGATAAGGTATGTGCTACGTGAAATATAAACTGTTGAACTTGCTGAGTCGTTGTGTTCATTACTTGCTTAATATACATTTTTGCAGGAAAGAAATGAATTTCAGGATTATCAGATTCCATTAAGGATGGATTTACCTAAGAGGTTGTAAACATATTTGTTATATTTTCATATTATAATCCAATGTGGGTAAATTTGCTAAGTTTATGTTGATGCGTTGTAAATGTATACATGCAAATTTGGTCCAGCTAGGACAAGTAGAATTAAAATATGAATTTGATTGTTTAATGTAGTTGGTATGAAATAGACTATTATATGTTTAATTACGAATGAGGATACAAATAAATTTTGTATGGATATAAATGATATTAAATGGTTAATGTTGAGCGTTATGACACTTGTAATAGAAAGAAAAAGTAAAGGTTGCGATCCAGGGACTAGGATCCAAATGAAAGGATTTTAAATATCCAAATATTTTAATACAATGAATGGATTGAATTGAGAAAAAAAAAAGAGAAAAAAAAAAAAAAGTTATACCGAAAAATTAGTACTACTTGATGATTTTAAAATCAATTTAATGGATAAAAGAAGGTGATCAAAGATTTATTAACGGACCGAAATTTGGACGTAAGGTAAATAATGTTTAATAAACATGAGATTAAGGTAATAAGGTTGGTCGAATTTCGGGGTCGTTACATAACATACTTAAGAACTCACAAATTATCAAATTCAAAGATAATTAATACATAGGTATAAAACTCAATTATCAACAAGCAAGCATATTAGTTTAAATCCAAATATAATTAATACTCTTAGAACCGTAGGATAGGATTTATTGATGATAAATCCAAATATAATTTAACAAATATAAATAAGAGTTGCCAGGTGCGAAGGGTCTAGTCTCTGCATATTTATCGTGTTGTGAAAATTTGAACCGTATCTACCAGGGTTCGAGTCCATTTAATGCTCTTGGGTCCTGTAGCAGGTTGAACTCCTTTTATTCTTTCTAGTGAACATGTTGTTATTGGGCCATCTTAATATGTTCAGGCCCTTATCAAGTGTTCAACCCTGAATCCCTAATAGTTATATTTTTTATTTAATGTATACCATTAAAGTTGTGAATGTATGTGTTGATTAAGTTAAAAGGTATTAGAATTTTGAGTTCTCTTATCCAATAAGAAAGTGAAAAGGAGAAAAAAATAATTTAATATTGAGAGATAGAGTGAATGGAGTAGAGAATAAAATATTAACTCATTTGGGTTGAGTTATTCGAGTCAAATCGACCAACAAAATTAATTTAGAATGTGACATTTTAGATATAGGGGTTGAGGGATTGATTATTTAAGGTTGATTTTAAATTTATTTATTTATTATTATTGTTATTTGTATTTTTCCGTCGGGTAAAATGGACTCCTTCTATTCAGCCAAAGGTATTTCTTTTGCTTGTCAAATGTTATGTAGTTTGATAATTCAATTGTATTCAATTTCAAATTGTATGAAATTGCAAATGTGATTTTAATTTGATTTGGAATTGAGTTTCCAAACATGGCAATAGTTGTATCCTGCTTCATGAATTGGGTTTTGGTCTATGAATTGTAGAATTTGAGTTGCCAAGCAAAGCATTAGTTGTATCCTACTTCATGAACTGGGTTTTGGTCTATGGATGGTACATTGAATTGAACATGTTTCACTCATTATTATTGCCATGAAGTAGTGTTATTTTGGGTTTTGGTCTATGTATTGTAGATTGGATCTAATATGTTGCACTCATTGTTGCCATGAAGTAGTGTTATTCATGCGAGCATGAATTCTACGTGATAGAGAATAACAACGCAACCAAAAACAATAGCAAAGAGAGATTAAAAAAAAACAATAACTCAAGACACAAAATTTACGTGGTTTACCCAAACGTTGGGCTAATCCACGGTCAACGGCAGATCAATTTCACCATCTTTTGAATTTTTTGTACATCAAACAATGTAGGATTCTCTTCTTATATAACACAATATAAAAAACCCTAATTCAACCCCAAAATACAAAACTGCCCGGTTCGGAGCAAAAGGAATAGACCCAATTACCTTTTAAGTAGATTTACAATCACCTCTAAATTAAAGTTTGGGATTAAGTTTCACCAATAACACTACACTTGACCTATGTGATTCTACTCTTTCAGGTTCTTAGATTGGCTTAACCTACTAGCCATTTCGCATAGGGGGGTGTTTTCCTTTTTGAAGGATAATATATATTTTTTCATTTTTCTTGTTTCTGATTTTCAAATTTCTTACTACTTTTATTGGCGCACGATATGTCTCTCTCTCTCTATCTCTTTTTTTTTCCCTTATAAAATTCTTCTTTTTTTTATAAAAGAAAATACTTGTGTGGCTATATGTTTAAATCATATTCCTGATCAACAGATAAAAAATGGGTAGCCAAACTCCTGTAAGCAATGATCATTCAAGAACGTACTGGACGCCAACAATGGAATGATATTTTATCTTATGCTTAAGCATATGCATAGAGGGAATAGAGTGGGCCATACATTCAATAAACAATCATGGGCAGATATGCTGCTTGTATTTAATGCAAAATTTGGATCTCACTATGATAAAGATGTTCTCAAAAGCCGTTACACTAATTTGTGGAAGCAGTTCAACGATATTAAGAATCTTCTTGTGCAAAGTGGGTTTTCCTAGAATGAAACACAACAAATGGTGGAAGCTGATGATCGTGTTTGGGATACCTACGTCAAGGTACATTACTTTGCTACGGATCATTCTCTTATATCTGTATGTACATATTTTGTTCTCGTTTGTTAACATTTAAACATGCAGGTTCATCCAGATGCACGACCATACAAGACTAAATCAGTGTTGAACTTCAATGATCTGTGCTTGATATATGGATATACAGCCGCTGATGGAAGATATAGTCGTTCAAGTCATGATATGGATAATGATGACGAGATCCAAAGAGAGAATTTGTGTATGTTTCTTGTTAGACCTATGCTTTGTTTAGCAGCGTTAGCTACTTGTTGATCGTGGAACTTATAGTAATTATAATTTTGAATAAACTGGTTCGGACTTTGGAGCTGTTAATTGATGCCAATGTGATTTTCCGATCATTAGCAGTAAGCTTGAGCTGATATATAAATTGCACTGAGTTTTTGATTGAGCACCTTATATAGGAACTTTTTACCATAATATTTGATTTAATTTTCATCAATTGTGAAACTAAGGTTTCATAAATTCCTAATATATATATATATATATATGTGTGTGTGTGTGTGTGTGTGTGTGTGTGTGTGACACCCCCAAATTCAGGTACCACTACCTCGAATTTGGTGTTCACGCAATAATATAAACAATCTCTGCTAAACAACATGTAATACTAATGCGGAAAATAAATAAACATATGTTGTCTATTACAATGACTTTCTAGTCCCAAGGTCTATAACCTTTACCAAAATAAACATCACAAACTACAAAATAATATCAGTGTTTGCGTTACAATCTTATAAGTTCTAAACAAAATATAAATAGACGAACACCTATCTAGATAATTAAGATTTTACTTTCCCTTTTCCTTTATCTTTACCCGATCATTCAGGTTTAGCTGCAAAATATTTTATGACATAGCAAGTATGAGCAACTAGCTTGCTCAACAATTTAAATGAATAATAATAATTATGTCATAAATGAATAGGAATATCAACTGAATGATTTAATAAAAGGAGCTCAACAATGAACAATAGAATTAATGCACAAAATAAAGAAGTGACAATTGATTATTTAACTGCTGAGTGGTCAAATGGACCATGAACTACTATTGAGGAAATCAATCACTTGATTGACCCTCTTAGGTTACTTTGTTAGAATTGTACTTGAGGGGATCAGTCTCTCGTACCATATGTATATGCATAACATTTATTCTGTTTGTATCGTTTGTTCGATACTTAGGTTATTCCCCATTATGAGTTGTTCTTCTCAGTCTAAGAATCCGTACCACTATGACTTGGATAACTTTCAAAATAAATTTCACATAGGTCTAGCCGAATAATGGCTTAGACTTCTTCTTTAATCAATTCATAATTCAAGAATGGAATATGAATTCAAATAATATATACAATTTGCAATAATATTATTGTGGAATAACTTGCGATATAATACAAGCTCAAGATTTAAGAATTAGCACAATAATATTGAGTAGAGTTAGGAAGCTTGCTCAATACAAATTTGAGTAAGGTTAAAGAACTTGCCTGTCTGTTGACTTACGACTAATTTGCTTAATTTAAACTCCTCTTGATGTCCTAACGTTAATAACGTTGGCCTATCAATTAGTATAACATATAATCGTGCACTTTAAACACTTATCTATGCTAAATAATTAATCACATAACACATATAATTTTATATTAATCATATAAGACATTTAATTGATCTTATATTAATGAGTTAATTAATCAATATTATTTTTCTTGAGTGTTAAACACTTATTAAACTCTTAAACAATTTACTATCATTGTTTAATTAAATTCTTTTTATAATATTAACTCTATCTTCATTTAATTACTATTTAATATCAGTTAAAGAGTAATTAATTAATTACATTTAGTCATTATTTTACAATAGATAATAACTAATTATGTTTATTTATTATTTAAAAGTTAATTAAATAATAAATAATTAAAGTATTAATCTTAATTGCCTTATTATTTAATATTAATTAAATAATAATTAATTTATTAATTATCCTCATTTATTATTATTTAATAATAAATAATTAGTTTATTAACTTTAATTATCTTTAATTATTATTTAATGTTAATTAAATAATAATCAATTAATTAAATATCCTTACTTATTATTTAATCTTAATTAAATAATAAATAATTATTTTATTAACTTTAATTATTATTTAATGTTAATTAAATAATAATCAATTAATTAATTATCCTTACTTATTATTTAATCTTAATTAAATAATAAATAATTATTTTATTAACTTTAATTATCTTTAATTATTATTTAATGTTAAATGATAATTAATTAATTAATTATACTTACTTATTATTTAATCTTAATTAAATAATAAATAATTAATTTATTCCTAATTTAATTATTATTTAATGTTAATTAAATAGTAATTAATTAATCAATTACCCTTACTTATTATTTAATCTTAATTAAATAATAATTAATTTTTTAATTATCTTTATTTATTATTTAAATAATAAATAATTAATTTATAAATTTTATCTCTTTTCAATTATTATTTAAATAATAATTAGTTAACTATTTATCTTTATTTACTATTTAATTATAAATTAAATGATAAACAATTAATTTATTTACTTTATCTTTCTTATATTATTATTAAATACTTAAATCACATATTTAATATTTAATAATAATTTATTAGTAATTTTATCTAATTACTAACTAATTAATAGCTTATTAGTGCATTATTTACACCTTAAATACAATTAAAAATAATTAATTTATTAATTAATCTTACTTTTTATTTAATATTACTTAAATAATAAGTAATTAGCAGTTTTATGATTTTTCAGAAATTAAAAATATTAATTTATCATTTTTCCTTTAGTTAGCAAGGTTTAATAATATTTTAATTATGGAAATTACCAAATGACATGCGAAAAATACAAACATATTTTTATAAAATACTACACGAAAAACCAAGCAACTTCCGTCAAGGACCCATCGCCGGAACCGGTCATAATTCCGGTGAACCGGTCGCCGAAAAGTTCCGGCCGGTTCGTGAAAAAAAAATCGGCAGAAACATTACTCATTTCCAGATTTTTGTCTAACTTTGGGGTCTTGGAGAAAAACCTTAATAACTTGAGTTCTATAACTCCAATGGAGCTCTACTAGGTATCGATGGAATCGTGACTTCCCGAACTACAATTTTTTGTGCTCAAACACCATTTTTGGATAAGTTTTTATTTCGGAAATTAGGCTTAAAGTGGACTGTTCATGCAATAACGTGGACAGTGAGGTGTGTTTGGTCAAAAATGCATAACTTACTCATTTTAACACATTTTTGGGTGATTCCAAAGGGAGTTTTTTCTTAACTTATCCATATATTCCTAGAAATTATTAAATCACAAAAATAATTTGTAGATTTTAAAATGCGCAATTTATTCGTACAACCTATGTTTTGTTCATCGGTAAAAATATTTTCAAGTATTTTGCTAGATTTTTCTACATAAATCCATACCACTATACATTTAAACCACATGACATCCTATATAAACATGTCTAGCATGATTCTAAACATAAAGATCTCCAAGATACTATTTCTACCATAAAATTTAAAAGAAAACCAAGATTAAGGTTTTAAAGGAATTTTTTTTTTTTTTTTACCTTTTGCTTTTGATGACTTGTTTTCTTTGCTTTCCAAAGTAGGTAATAAGTTGTGATGACATCCAAGAACACCCCCATTGATGAAAATGACTTGACTCACTTGACTCGGTGGTAACTCACTACACAACTCACTTCCTTTTTCTTTAACTCACCTAGTTAACTCACTAAAACTCACTAGCACATTATATAGAGAATACTTGCAATATTTTGTAAACTCTCTACCAAATGAGCTAGCTTCTATTTATAGTAGTATAAATCTATAAATATAACATATATATGTATAGATTGGACTTCAACATTTTTACAAAATTTTCTAGCCAAAAAGGTTGAGTGTTCCACACACTAATGAAATCAACAAATTGAATAAAAATTTGGAATCCATAGTACTCTCTCCATACCACAAGCCATGCTCTCTAATTTGTCCCATTTTTGATTTATTTTTATAGTCAAATTGGTAAATAATGGATCTTCTAGAAGCTTTAGCAATTGGATCAAGGAATGAGCTTGCAATTTATTTCATTTGGGTCATATATGATCATAATAATCCAACAACATTGGGCTACCAAAATAACTCACCCACTTCTTAATAAATTGGGCTAGCATAATTAAATATCAACCCACAAAGCACATCACACAAATCCCTCACTTAATTAATTGTTTGAGATTATTTAAATAATTATATGAACATTTAAATAATCAATTAAAATTTAATTTATATAATCAATTTAGATTTGTCATATTCAATATTAATTGAATATTTAATTATGGTTCCTCACAAAATAATCTTAGGCTAGTCCGTTAATTTAATAAATCCATTAATCGGACTTCCTTTACTAAAATTAACCGAATAATCAACAATCAAATTACCACATAAATGTTTAAATTAAATCACACAATAACTCATTTAATTAGAATTTAGTTTTCCAATTTTATTTATAATGTAATTCAAAATTCTTGGTTCTTATAGGCTCTCCCTCCTCGACTCTTCAAAAACAACTCGAATGTGCTCATGGTGTGACTCCCAGTTAGGACTGTAGATTAAAATATCATCAAAGTAAACGACCACAGACTTCCCCATAAAAGGTCGTAGAACTTGATGCATGAACCTCATAAATGTATTGGGTGCATTAGAAAGCCCAAAGGGTGTCACCATCCATTCATACAGTCCATGCTGAGTTTTGAACGCCATCTTCCATTCATCTCCAAGCCTTATTCTAATATGATGGTAGCCACTCTTAAGATCGATCTTGGAAAAAACCTTAGCCCCCGACTGCTGATCCATCATGTCGTCCAGGCGAGGAATTAGAAACCGATACTTTACCTTAATCTTGTTAATTGCTTGACTATCAATACACATATGCGACAAGAATCATCCTTCTTCAGTACTAATAGAGTAGACATTGCACATGGGCTCATGCTTTCATGGATGTATCCATTTTCTAACAATTCTATCAATTGTCGTTGTAGTTCTTTAGACTCCTTAGGGTTGAATCTGTATGTTGTCCTGTTCGGCAAACTCAATCCTGATACAAGGTCAATTTGATGTTGGATATCCCTCATCGGCGATAAACCATAAGGGAGCTTCTCGGGCATCAGATCGAAAAATTTCGATAGCAGTTCTTGCACATCGGTTGTCAGGGACGTTCCCATAGACTGCATTACTCTTACATGGAAGTAAAGCATACACTACCCCTTCTTGTTCTACCTCAGCGAGAAACCTTGATATAGACAGTAGATTAGCATTGTCGAATGGTCAAACCGAACTGCCTTCTTCCCGACGCGGTGCTAATACCATTTTCTTCCCTTTGAGGCTAAAGGAGTACGTGTTCCCCAGACCATCATGAATGACACTTTGGTCATATTGCCAAGGTCGGCCCAACAATACATGACGCGCATCCATAGATACGTCACACCAAGCATTATCAAAATATTTTTTACCAATGGAAAATGATACAAGACATTTTCTATCCACTGTTAACTCATTGCCTTTGCTTAGCCACATAAGCTTATATAGCTTGTGATGCCTATTTGTCTTTAACTGCAACTTCTGTACAACATTTTCACAGCTACCACTGTCAGTAATCAGCTTGCAGACCTTATCTGCCACCGTACAAGTTGTGTGAAATATATTAGTTATCAACCAATCATCTTTTGGAGTCAATAGACTCTTGCAAATGACCAGAGTCTCATGGCTATCTCCACACAACACATCTTCTTCCTCATAGTCATCATACACGGGTTCTCCCCACTCTTCTATATCACCCACTCCATCTTCCTCGATCAAAAGATTATTTCCTTTTCGATTGGTAGATTTCCGGCACTCATAGGCCTTATATCCTTATTCACCACGTTTAAAGTATCAAATACTAGAACTATACCTTGTGGTTGTTGTAATATAGGACGAGGTTATTGTGGTTGCATTGGTCTGTTGGGTGGAGTACTCCTCATCATCGGTTTCCTATTTTGTTATTATTCTACATCACGTGTGCTCTGATAAGTCTCAGAAACAGTCCATATAGAATGGAGACCGAGTACATCCTATAGCGGCAACCAAAGACCCCTAAATATCTTACCACCAGCTGCTCCTCCGTCTCTAATAAATCATTACGGGCGATCAACTGGTAAAACTCTTTTGTATAATCATTAATGAATATGTTCCCTTGCCTTAATAAGTGTAGCCTCTTAAATAGGGACTGAGTATAGCTAAAGGGAAGGAAGTGCGACTGTATCTTCTTCTTCATATTTTTCCAATCTGTAATTTTAGCTCTTCCTTGCCTTTCTCGTGAGTGCCTTAACTGCTCCCACTAAGTGGATACTCTGCCTTTGAGTCTAATGGCAACTAGTTTCAGTTTGACATCTTCTGGAACCTCCTTATATTCGAAGATTCGTTCCACTTCATTCACCCAATCAATGAATCATTCAACCTGTAGCGTACTAAAAAACTCCGATAGCTCCTCCTTAAAACCCAGATCACGACAATGATCATTTTGACCACGTCGTTCCCAGAACTTACCCCTATTATGATAAGGGTTATCGAGACTGGACTCAGAATCATATTCCTCCTTCTCTCGATCAAGGTGCGGGACTTTCTCGTTCAGAACTTGTCCACGACGACCCAGATTTGGCGTTGTTAGACGCTGTGTTAGCTCTGTAATTTGTCGCTGTAAATCCTCAATCATTACATTATGTACTTTATGATCACAGAGTGGGACTTCCTCAGCCGAAATCGGTCCACGATGTCTGCGACCACAACCACCAGCCATTAAAACTGATGAAAATAACTCCGCTAAAGATACTTGAGCTCTGATACCAACTGACGCCAAGAGGGATAATGATTATCTGGCGGGCTAAGTTAATACGAAGTTTACAAGTAAATGCACAAGAGATTTACCCAAAAAGAAACAGAGATATCTTCTATTAGTTCTTAGTTTAAAATTTAATATTCAACCACCCTTTCTTTTAACCCACAAGCCGGGTTAGATAGCCAAAGATTGCTTGGAAAACTGGAGTTTCTGACGGAAGGTAAGTTTCTGACAGAAACTTAGATTAGCGCCAAAGATTTTATCAGAAACTTACATTGCCGAAAGTTCATGTTAGAAAAATTGACATATCATCATTATCCCATCAACCCACGCAATGTCCTATTTAAAGAAATAAAATAAAACGAAAAATTAATATTACCGGAACTAGTGGCAAGATGTCGAGGCTGAGGCCGAGATCGGGCCAAGGCAAGATGCCGAGGCTGAGGTCGGGGCCGAGATAACTGAAGTCAATCAAACGCATCGCCACCGATCTGTCAACTCATGATATCTTAGAGCCAGTAATGTACTATCTGACAGGTCGGCTTCCTTTGACCTTGATTCTCCTGCATCTTAGTCACAGTTCTCTTCCTCGCCCTGCTCTACAAGATCCAAATCATCCTCATGCATCTCAAAACCCTCTAATCATTGTTTTTTCTTTATTGAAGTTTTAATTATTCACAATGCTCTGCACTAGTCTCAAGCAAGGGTATAGTCGACACATTCAATAGCACCATCAGCCCAAAACAAGTTCGTGGAGAGTATTCTTCATTGTTAAGAATTGATCTGTAATGGAAGATAATGAAAGTGAGGTTGATGATTTTACTATAATGGAATAATTGAAATTTCAATGATAAAATAGTTGATTTTGATATATTTCTAGATTTCTTCGCTAGCTACTGAAGCTAACGGGAACTTATTTGTTTTATTATGGTTTTCTACTGCCATGTAATTGAAGCATTCCTTGTACATGGTTTCTTAAATTTACAGATGAGAGCAAGGAGCACGAATCCCAAGCTAAAACAATTCCAATGATAGACTGGACACCTCCGACGGGCCGTTATTTTATTGACCTTATTTTAAAGCAATTGCACAGTGGTAATAAAGTTGATCATACATTTGAAGACCAAGCGTGGGCCGAGATGATCACATCATTCAATGAAAAATTTGGACCAATTTATGATAAATGTCCTAGAAAATCAGTTTATATGTTTAATGAATCAATACATTGACATTAAAAATCTTCTTAATCAGCAAGGATTTGCATGGGATGGCACTCAGCAGATGGTTGCAGCTGCTGATGATGCATGGGAAGCTTATATCAAGGTACAATTCTTATCTATTCAAGGACAGTTATTCTATTATTTAGAGTTGTAATTGATTTCCATTTTGTGCCATACCATTTAGTTTGAAAGTGCTTCACAGCGTCCATTGAAAACAAGTCAAACGAAAACCAAATACTGCTAAATGATGAGTGCACTCTATTTAGTCTCTAACAGTACGTATTTTCAGTCACCAACATTTTATATTTTAAGTAAACATAGTAGCCTGGTGACCCTTAGAAATGGACTGATTTTACAAGAATGTTCAAATATTTTATTTTTATGCATATTCTATATAAACTTTAACAAAGAGAGATAAAAGTACAGGAGTAATTATAGAATGGCCATAAACATACATCGGTTGTCCTATTTTGAGATTTTTCACCTTTTGGAAATTAACAATCCTTTTTACTTTAAACTTTCTCAAAATAAGAGTTCCTTTTGGAATTCCAAGTTGCCATGTCAACCAGTTCCGACTCTTAATTTCATAATAGTTTTCAACATGTACTCACAGGACTTTTTAATCCATAAATTTAGTCATAGTTATATACTACATTGTTGCCAAAATGTAAGATTAATTTTAACCTTTTATAATTAATTTGTGATATTTTTAAATTTAAAATTAGTGTTACTCATTTAACTTTTGAAACAATAAATCTTATAATTAATAGCACTTTTGTGATAACTTACTAGTATAACAAACTATGGGAAAAAACATAAATAAAGAAAATAAAACAAAAACACATATTTATATGAAAAAGTTAAAGCGGGAAAAATCTAGAAGAGGTAGAAGAAATCTACCAAACAACCTAAAGAGTAAAAACAGTAGAGATCATAGTTATTAGAAACGGACTAGAAATTGGACTGGTCGAGGTATTGGGTCAATGGTTCATTAATTCAGCCGATTTAACCAACAGTTCAACTGGTTTGTTATTTTTAAATAATTAAAAGATGTTTTATACACTACTAGAAAATTAAACTACGGCGACGAGATATAGCGACGGTCGGAGCGGAACCGTCGCTATATGTATATATAGCGAAGGTCGCCTCCCGACCGTCGGTATAGATACATATATAGTGGTGGTCGCCTCTTAACCGTCGGTACAGAAACCTTCTAAATAAAATTTTCTGCGCGGTATAACTGCCTCCTTTATTTTCACTCCTCCCAAAAACGCTCTCAATCTCAACTCTGCAGAACTCCTAAAACTCTCTCAGCTGCATCTCTTTCTCAAACAAACTCCCCTTTTCTTCCTTTAAAATGCAAAGCAAAAATATTTCCATTGCAAATAAAATTGTCCTGAAGTTGAGGGTTTTTGTTGATTGAGAAAACTTTCGTCTCTCTCGGTTCTTCACTCTTTGATTCTAGAGTTTTAGCTTGTACTTGATTTGCTATGGCGCCGGATCCAAACTGTGCTAGCGTTAGCGGAACAATCTGAGATGAGGCATCAGCTAGGGTTCCTTCCAAGGACCCTAAGAAGAGGGACGAAACGAAGGACGAGGATCTCGTAAGTTCCTTGATTTGCTTGTCGCATCGATGAATTTGTTCTGTTTTGCTTGTTCTTGTTTTGAAATTGTTAATTTGATTGAAACCCGTGGGTTTATAGTTGGAAGAGGATTTGGCATTGCAGCCAGCAATTAGAACTGAATTTGTTTGGTTTCGTTGTCTGTACTGATCTCTCGTGTCTGAATATGTAGAATTTATTCAAATTTTGATTCTTGCATACATTAGGTTCCAATCAAGACACTTCTTCTCGATGGCAATTATAGGGTGGAGGACCGTGGCTTGAAGACCCATCATGGACATGTGAGTTGTTATCTCTTATAAATGTTTCCTTCACTTGGCAGGTACTTCAAAAATTGTTGAATTTATCTATTAACCATGCAACCCCATTGGTGTGCTTCATTTTCGCTTGGGTTGAAGCAACGGTATCAGTTTAAGTATCAATTATCCCCTGGTTCCTGTTCTGCTCTGTTAGCTGATGCCAATGGCTAACATTTTTGTCATTGTATGCTACTTTGTTGAGTGAGATTTCATCTGTTCTCTGATTTACTACTATTTAATCAATCTTTTGGGAGAATAGTGGTAACCTTTCTTTGTTGGTTGTGATATGTTTTGTGTGATGTGGGAGGTTTCTTTATGTATTTGGGATCATGATGGATCCCCAGGAGATATAAGGAAGGATTAAAAGATGGAGGTATGTGCTTGTATGAGATTTAAACTTATGAAATGCTAAACTAAGAGATGCACACCACATGTTTGACAAAATTCCCCAAAGAAGTATTTTTTAAAACGTTGTTAACTTCAAGTGTTTAACTAGTATTGATCATTGAGTAGAGCATGTGTAGTTTTGAATCATGTGGGGTTCCTTATTATATAACCTAGTTGTATGATTTAGGAGAAATTGTATGGACATGGTGTGGTAGGTGTTTCTAATGAGCATGAAATTTGTTTCAAAACCTTGGGTGCAATATTTGGTAAACGTGAAACTTAACTAGTATGCTATGTTTGCACACACTAAAAAGGTAAAGGTCTTGTATGGAGAACATATGTTCTTATGAGATGTATATGAAGCTATAAGGAAATAAGCTAAATGGAATTTTGGTTGGATGTTATGATATGTGTTATGTTTTAATAAGTTCAATGTTCAAACCAAGGGGGAAGTTCATGTGTTAGTTGTATGGATGGTGTTATGTGAAATGGTTTAGATCTTTATATGTATTATAGTAGTAAGTGTTGTTTTCAACAAATGTATTATTGTAGTAACTTCATGATGATTTGTGTTATGAAAAACTAAGAAGGAACAAAGGATTTACCAAACTGGAATCTTAGTTTTCAACATGTTAAAACTACACTAAGTTAATTCGCATATATACGTTGTATATTTTAAATGGTGAAAACAATGATCTATGTGTTTGATCATTCATGTAATTTGATGATCAAAGAATAGAATGTTTTCAAAGCTCTATGTATGATAAAATTAGTTTCCATTATTATGAATAAAGCTGTGATGTATTTCAATTGAAAAGGGGTTGCTATAGTTTATATATATATATAATGAGGGGCTGTTATAGTATTTTTTAACCAAATGAGGGTTGTTTTATTCTTTAAACAAAATGATGGCTGCTATGTTTTCAAATGGAGGAGAAAAAGGGCTGTCATAAATTCCAAATAAAAGGACTGTTATATATGTTCAGTAAAGGGGCTGCTATATAGTAAATTAAAAATAAAGGACTGCTATGTTTTTTAAAACAGAACGAGGGGCTGCTTTGATTTTTAAAACAGGACGGAGGGGCTGCTATATAGTAAATTAAAAATAAAGGATCTTTCTTTGTTGAATTGGAATATTCCATTGCAAATTCTTAGAAATCTCACATTTCTTATTTAGGGGATATATCTCCTCCCCGTGGAGTAAGGACAGCTATGGAGATGCAGGCAGAAGCAGAACGCAAGAAGAGAGCTCAAGTTCTGGAGTCTGAAGGTGATGGCATTTTTTTGCTCCTTCACAGCTCCTCTTTATTTGTTTATAAGCAGTGTTCATCTATACATGTGTTGAAAAATGCAGAGTTTTGGCCTTTGGGTGAGGCATACTTGTAAAATGCTAGAGATTAACTTTTTGCTATTTTAAATAAGAAAAATAAATCCCCAAATGTTTATTTGTATGCATAATACTGCCTATATATTCAGAACACAACAAAGGGAGTCAACCCCATTCACTTGTATCATTTATGAGAAACAGTCCAAATTTAATTATAAGCAAGTTAATATTTTTTGGATAAACGGATCCTAATAAGATTAAAACTAACTGTGATTTCAATATAAGAAATAGATTCCTACTATATGCACCAGAGGTCCAGAGGCACAAAACTGACAAATATTGTTTTATCATATTGATCCTCGACATTGATGTGATTTTCATTTAACAGGAGAAAGGCAGGCACACATCAATATATCAGATGGGAAGAAGAGTTCAGTCATTCTTGCATCAGAAGCTGCAAAGATGGACCAAGTTAATAGAGCTCAATGTTAGTTATTATATTCTTTTATCGTTAGTCAAGTTATTCTTCACCTCATTTCAGCCTGAGGGCAATATGACTCTTAAACATTACTACTGATGGGAAAGTTTGCTTGTTTAAAAATTATCCCTCCATCCTATTTCACGTGTGCTGCTTGATGAATGTGCACGGTATGAGCTTTAAGACAAGACACAAGTGAACCCCAACATATATATATATATATATATATATATATATATATATATAATATTTGGTTAGTAATTTTATGATAGAAGTTAAAAAGTATAATATGTACTTGTATCATTGAAGTATTCCCTTGCATTGCTTTGAAAGGGACATAAGGCGTAGGTTTAGAGTATTTGAAATCAATACCTTTGACACTGGTGAGCATTGCACTCTTATTTTCTACCTGAAATTGGAACCTCGTGTCAGTTTCATGTGTCAGCATATAACTTCTCTGTTATATAATGACCAGTTTTCAAACCAAAAGAAGATTGCAATGAGAGTATAATGCGAGTACAATGAAGTGAACTCACACAATTTGCCTTCTCCATTCAGCTGAGGCTTAAAGTATGTTATTTTGATTTACTGTCATATCAAATTGTAGATTATTTGATGGCCAATGATGCTCTGGCCCTTTTCTTTCTTGACCTCACCAAATGGCCCTAATTGACCATCTATTTTTTCATCACACTCATCACTGCTCAGCTGAAATTGCTTATTCATATTATATCAGGAAAAACAGAAGCCATACTTGTTAGAGCACAAGCAACATCCAAAGGAATAGCTATGGTGTCACCGTCACTTAAAGAACACGGGGGTGTAGAGGTAAGGCTTTTCACTGCTCCGATTGCATGTAATATATATTAATACTCTACGCTGGTGAAGTGCAATCTGCAGACCATATCTACTTTAATTTGCAAACTAGTCTATCATTGTAGATGAACTAGAAATGGATACCTATACCATCTAGTAGGTTATTTGATTGAATAGAAAATGAGTAGTAGTGATTAACACGATATTTCATTATTGGCAATGACAAATTTAGTGGGATCACTTGCAGCTTCCAATGTGTCATTGATGGATGTTTTTGGACTTGTGGATTCTTGTCATTGAATTTTATCGGATACATTGTTGGGCCATTACTGATTTTCTCAGGTTGCTAAATCATGATATGTTTGTTACTCATTTTTGTTAACATGGCCTGAAGTTCTCATTCAACAAAATAGTTTGTTACTCATGATATGTTTGTTACTCATTTTCTCAGGTTCCAATGTGTTAGAAAACTATAATCATATATTAACTTGCACTTCTCATTCAACAAAATAGTTTGAAAGTAACATCAACTCTGTGACGGCTATTTTTTGGCATAAAAAACTTGCAGCAGAAATTCCTTGTTGTCTCTTAAGGCTAGTATTGTATGTCTTGTTTCCTTAATTAAAAGTTATTGTTAGGCATCTATAGGACTGAATTCTTATTTAGTTTTGTTGCTAAGAGAAAAGTTTAAACCCTATGGAATTGTATCTTTCACAATTTATCATGTGGAAAGCGTAGGAATTCATTGATTATCAATATTTTCGCTATTGTTATTAATTCTCAAGATGCTAACTTGACTGTGCAATAAAAGTTTTTCCTTGGAATATAATTTATTCCTGAATAAATAATCTTGCAGGGAAATGCATACCCATAACCAGGGGTGGTGGAATTTATCAGGAACATATTAATGAAGCTCTTGATCGCTTAAGTGGTGGAGAATGGGTAAATGTGCATATGATGTTTAATGGATTTTCTGAGCTACCAATTATGATATTTCGCCTTCCAGTATTTTACAAACAAAGAGATAATTGTTATTATCCTGCATGGGCATGGTCTATTTCTAGTTGGATTCTACGTGTACCCTACTTAGTAATTGAAGCTTTTGTATGGTCTTGTATTGTATACTACACTGTTAGATTTGCTCCTGGTGCTGCGATGTACCTCCTGTTTACTGGTGTTATCCTTCAAATGCGTATTTACATTTTTGTAACCAAGAGAGATTTTATTTTTGCCCAACTATAATTTGATGTATTTAACACAATTGTGATGTAAATGATTTTAAATTATATTTATGATTATTGCAGGACATTTTATTATGGATTGAATAATAATTTTATTAATAATATTCTTTTTAATATTTAGAAGGCCTATAGCGACGGTCGCCGCTGACCGACGCTATAGGCCTTTGTTAACACCTATAGCGACGGTCGGAGACCGACCGTTGTTATAGATCTTTTTTATTTGGAACCTTTAGCGACGGTCATGACCATCGCTATTGATATGTATTAACCGTCGGTAAAATAACGTAAGCGTGTTTTTGTTTTATTTTTTAGCGACGGTCAGTCCGTCGGTATAGATGTGTAAGACCGTCGCTATATCTTTTAGCGATGGCTTCTAAGGCGACGGTCGACCGACCGTAATATTGATATAATTAAAATAGTAATATACACTCTAAAATCATTACATATTATTTAAAATACATAATTGTATACTAATAAAACTATCACAAAACTAAGCAAAAACTAACGTTTACTTTTTCATGATAGATAAATGATAAGACAAATAAATAAATTTATTAAATTAATAGATGAATTTGTAATTTTCTCTTAATAAATTATATATGGGAAAAAGGGATATTATCTCACTGTGGTTGTCGACTTTTAAACAGTATACCACTAAACTTTAAAAATATGTAATTTGTAACGACCCCAAATCCGGGTTCCTTGAACCCTAGACTTGGTACGTCACGATACATCATCTTCATACATGTTCTATAACTAATGCGGAATATATAAACATAAATTGTTTATTCTATAACATTTTCTCATGGTTTCTAACCTTAACTTACATTTATACCTTTAGATTCATCAAAAGATTTACAAAATTACTTACATCATATAACAATTTAGTTATCATGCATAATACTATAATCTTGTCTTTTGCTTCTGTCTCCGTCTCTCCTCGGACATTCGTATTATTCTGAAATTTGTTATCATGATATAGCAAGAGTGAGCAACGACTTTGCTCAGCAAGTTTAAATACAATAACGATATATCATGATTGAAAGAAAGAATAAGTTTTTGGATTTTCAACAATATAATAATTGTGAAAGAGTACGAATTATAATTTCATTAATTGAATGACTGAATCAATTAATGTTGAATGCCAATAATGACCATGAACAAATTTAACTGAACCTTATGGTAATGAAGGTGATCAGCCTTTCATACCTGATGAACACATGCAACAAGCACTATGTGCGAATCAATAATTTAAAGATGTGGAATAATTATACAGAATTAAACCATAGCATGCTTGAAACATAATAACTTGAGTTTGAGTTAGGAACTTGAACAATAAAATAATATATCCTGCTCGAATATAAATTGAATATGGTTTAGGAAACTTGCCTGTCTGCTCAGCTACAATAAATGTTTAGCTTTAACTAACTGGCTTTGAAAGACCTAACATTAATAAAGTTGGTCTAATAATTAGTACGGCGTATTTGTACAACTATACGCTTACTAATGAACTTATCTACCACATAAGTACTAACACATGATATACATTAGTCAAAACAATATTATTAACCTTATAGACCCTCAATCATATTAGGTTAATAATTTAATCAGTTAGAAAATAATTTTCTCAAGTGTTAAACACTTATTAAACTATTAAACAATTTATTATAATTGTTTAAACAAAAGAGTTAAAAGACATTTTCTTTATTTCATTAAATCTAATTTCATTTAATTACTATTTATCATTAATTAAATAGTAAGTAATTAACTACCTTTAGTTATTATTTAATAATAAATAATAGCTTACTAGGTTTATTTATTATTTAAAATTAATCAAATAATAAATAATTATATTATATTAAAAATAATCAAATATCTTTAGTTATTATTTAATAATAAATAATAACTAATTAACTAGATTCATATATTATTTAAAGTTAATTAAATAATAAATAATAAAATTATATAGTAAATACTCAAATATCATTAGTTATTATTTAATAATAAATAATAACTAACTGAATTTATTTATTATTTAAAATTAATCAAATAATAAATAATTAAATAATCAATCTTAGTTGTCTTTAATTATTATTTAATAGTAATTAAATAATAATTAATTAATTTATCATCCTTGTTTATTATTTAATATTAATTAAATAATAATTAATTTAATCATAAATTCAGAAGATATAATATTAAACTAACTAGATTAATATTTACAACATTTAAATATTAATCCTAAATACTTATTATATTTGGAAAATATAATATTCAATACCTAAATATCATTTTTGTATTATTAATATTTTTGTTATAATTTTAAATTAATTTTTAAACATTTAAATTAATTTAAATTATCCAGAATGGCATTTCCGTAAATAAGTTGAAAAACCGGACCGATGGCAATTTCGTAATTAATCAGAAAATCGGACGGAGGGGCAATCTGGTAATTTCGCCGGAAATTTTATTACCGCGCATTGCGCGCGTACCAAAGAAACACACTAAAACGGTGCCGTTTTTCAACTTCCGAAAATTGACTTCCGCGCATTGCGCGCGGGTTATTTTTTTATATGCCAAACGGCGTCGTTTGGCTCCGCGTCTGGCGATGAACAGTGACTCGCGCATTGCGCGGCCGACTCCAATTTTTTTCCAACCAGCAGAACGTGAACAGTGCTATTTTAATACACAACTTAATAAAATTCATACCTTCAAGAAATCTTTAAGTCCTCAATAAAAATCCAAAAAAATTACCAATCACTTAATATCAATTTATAACATGAAAATTTAATTTTTCATGATTTAATATTAAAATTTTTATAAAAAATTTTACATCACATAAACTACCACAAATCATAACTTTTTGTGTATAACTCCATTTTGAGTGATTTAAACTTTGTTTTTCTCATGATTTAATGTTCTATAATATTATAACATTAAATCTAAATTTTATAAAAATTATTTTTGGACATTATTTTGAGACTTGATTTAACACCACCAAACACATGTTTTTAGCATATAAATTATACCAAAACACAAACCAAGTATATTAAACTCAAGCATGGCACAAATATTACTACCACACATTATTAATTATATTAACATGATAATTTATTTAATTTAAAAACAAAAATTAGATTTAGAATAACTATTACCTTGATTTAATGGCTATTTTCATTTTTCTTCCAAAATAGGTTGTGAATGCCATGAACTAACTTATGCTTTCTTCTTCTTCCTTGAAGCTCCACCCAAAATCTCTCTCAAATATTTATCATCTCAATATTTTGCTCTCAAGACTTAGAAGATGAAAGATAGAAAATGAATAACAAAACTCCTAAATTGTAAGTATACTTACAATTTGGATAGATATAAAATATATATCTATTACAATTACCATCATGAGAGTAGATGAAGACTTGTGCAAGAGATTTAAGCCAAGGACTAAGTGGGTGAAAAGAGGTATGGTCCATAAAATAAAATAAAAACCATACAAGCAACCTTACTTTAATTAAATGAAAAATAAAATAAATACAAAACATTTCACTCTCTTTCTCTTACTTTTTGCCGGCAACAAGCTTGTTGGTGTCCCAAAATGAATGCCACTTTTCACTTTTTAAGAATTAATAGTTTTATAAAGTATTTTTCAAGTGGTTCAAGCATTGGAATTTATTTAAAATACCAATTGGGCTCCAATTAAATTATTTGGGCTACTAGTTTGTCAAGTCCATTTAATTTATCATTGGGCTATTTAATTATAACCCAAATGATTAATTATTAATTTTGTTGCACATTAATTATCCAATCCATAATTAAATAATAATTGAATTGATTAATTAATTAAATACTCTAACCCATTAATATTAAATTACTAAATGGACTAATAATATTATTAATAGTATTTTACATTATTTACATTAATTAATTATCATATTAATTAATTTATAAAATTTAATTCACGCATTATATTCAATTTAATTGAATATTTAATTAATGACAACCTATCAATTATTTTGATATTAAAACTTTAGAGCGTGTTCGCTAACAATAATATATATAATCTATATATATTATTTATACACATTACTTTACCTCAAAAATAATTTCACAATAACTTATGAAATTAAAATTAATACAATATATAATTTAATATATATTATTTAGACCATAAATTAAATTATTTAATACATTTACATTAAATAATTCATTTTTCATCAATTATGGAAATACATCCATTTACCCGAAAATACATTAAAATAATAATATATTTACTCAATTTCTTATTTAAATAATTTATTAAATTATTTAATTAATATTACACAAATAATTGTATAATTCAATTTCTCACTCTCATAAATCATTTACAATGATTTATTTAATTATAGAATATATTCATTTAATGTAATGACCACGAATTTCATTAGTCATTGTAAATATACTTAATAAATATTTAGCAATGAATTTAAATTTTTCTCATTAATTAATTGTGCATTAGATAATTAAATAAATGTACTTATGTGCTTGTATATTTATTTAAAGAATTAAAGCAAAGTGTATAATTAATTAAAGCAAATCTAATTGGATTATATTTTAAATTCAAATGAGTTGATAAACTAGGTTAAAGATATTAACCTAGTAGCCCATGTAATTAATTTAATTACTAGCCCATGTAATTAATTAAACAAGCCCAATGCTTGATTTAATTAAATGTAGCATAGTTATTTAAATGCTAGCCCAATGTGGTATTTAAATTGAGCCCAAACAATTTAATTAAATGAGCCCAATAGAAGTTATTCCCAAGCCCAATGTGAAGTCCATTAAGGGTCAAACTTTGGTCAATATATATATATATATATATATGTATATATATATATAGATGTATATATGCACATTTTTGCATTAAAAATAAAGGGAAAATGGCTTGGATAATCCAATTTGCTGAATTCTTGGGGGCCCCACATGGATAACTTGACTTCTTAGATTGCTTGGAAATCCATCCATGTCATATAGTGGTTGAACAACCCTAGTCATTCCATGAGTCAATCAAATGGTCATTCAATCAAATAGTAAGCATGATTAGCAATTAAATTGACCAACATGGGTGAATTAGTGAGTTAATGGTGTGTTAGTGGTTGGCTATAAAAGAAACACTCCACACTTGTTCAATGTTTGTTAGTTCATTTGAAGTTGCTAGAAAGAAAAAGAGAGAGAGCATTTGAGAGCATTTGAGAGCAAAACACCTAAGTGTTGAGAGAAAAAGCTAAGGAAGGTCTTGGTGGATGTCCTCAAGCTACACAACTTACTTTGGTAGAAGGAGAAGAAGAGCATCCAAGACCTCAAGGTTTAAAAGTGCTCTCAACTTCATCTTATTTCATTTTTGTAGTCTAGAAAGCTTTTGATCGGTTAAAATTAATTTTTAACCGATCAAAACTCGTTTTGATGATCTAGAAGTATTTAACTATGTAATATATGTATATTCATAGATCTATGTGTTTATAAAATGTTTTGGTATGTTAGAAATACATAAAAATGGTAGAAAAGTTCATAACACAATTTTACCGGTAAACCCTAACTATGCATGCTAGGTTTATGGTTGTATTTTGAAATGTACAAATTGGAAAGTGGATTTTTATGGCTAGAAAGCTAGATCTATGAGTTTTAAAGATAAAACCTTTTTGAACTTTTCAAAAATAATGAATAACAAAGAAGTTATGGCTTTTACCGCAAAGGATGTTGATTTTAAAACCCTATGTTGCATTGTGAGCCATTTTGAGTCTAGTTACGTATGGAATTTGGATGTGTGGTCTAAAGAGAAATTGTAGAGGGGGAAATTCTGATGAGAATGGACTCAAGAATCACCCCAAAATGTTTTCGTATGAAGAAGTTATGGCTGTCGGAGCGTCGGAGGGTCGAACAGTCAAACAGTTGACTTTCGGATAAAACGGCTGACGCAGCCGCGTCAGGAGTGACGCAGCTGCGTCAGAACAATCTGCTAAGCAGATTTTTGGTGCTCCGGGTCGGGTCGGTCGGTCCGGGTCGGGTCGGGTCGGTCCGGGTCGAGTTTTCTTTGAAAAATTAAGTTGAAATAGGTGTAAAATGAATATATTTGGGTATTAAACAAATTTATATGGAGTCTATTTGTAAATCAATGCTATCTAAATGTTTAAATTAAATACTAAGGTTAACCCAATTTAAAAGTTAACTTTTGGTATTATTTAAAGAGTATTAAAATATTACTACATGGTTAATAATATTAATAAGTAATCAAATATTATGAAATGATTGATAATATTAGTAAGAGATTAAAATATTATTAAATGAGTAATAATATTAATAAGTCAATAAAATATTATTAAATAAATAATAATATTAGTAAATGAATAAAATATTATTTAATGATTAATAATATTAGATAATGAATAAAATATTATTAAATGATTAATAATATTAGATAATAAATAAAATATTACTAAATGATTAATAATATTAGATAATGATTTAAAATATTATTAGATAATTAATAATATTAATAAGATAATAAAATATTATTAAATGATTAATAATATTGGATATTAAATAAAATATTATTAAATAATTAATAATATTAGATAATGTTTAAAATATTATTAAATGGTTAATAATATTAATGAGGTAATAAAATATTATTAAATGATTAATAATATTAGATAATTAATAAAATATTATTAAATAATTAATAATATTAGATAATGATTTAAAATGTTATTAAATAGTTAATAATATTAAATAATAAATAAAATATTATTAAATGATTAATAATATTATGAGGTGAATAAAATATTATTAAATGATTAATAATATTATAAGGATGATAAAATATTATTAAATAATTAATAATATTATAAGGACAATAAAATGTTATTAATGGATTAATAATGTTAAGTGATTGATAAAATATTATTAAAAGATTAATAATATTAGAAGACTAATAATGTATTATTAAACGATTAATAATACTACAAGACTAATAAAATATTATTAAATTGTTAATAATATTATATAAGTGTATGAACTATATTAAATAATTAATATAGGTTCCTTGTATTTGAAATATTATCAAGTAATTAATGATAATGTTTCCTATGTGTTTATATACCCATAATTATATAATTATGTGGTTCGTAAGGTTTATAAAGGTCATTATACTTACAAGTATATGATACTAATTTAAGATCAAACTGATTTAATTATTAGGTCCGTTCAAGGATTGTTAAATTAAGTTGGTTAGCAGTAAACGACGCACGAGGCAAGTCTTCTACCCTTAACTTGTACTTATTGTTGCAATTATTATTCAACTTTAATTACTTTGAGCAATTCAATTATTGTTGAGCAAGTATCTACACTCGTAGATATTTGACAGACCTTTGAGTGAATTAATTATCGAAAATTACTTCACATCGTTATTGATTATTGTATTCGCACATAGTGCTTTTGCAAACTGTTTAAGAACGTCTAAGCTAATTGTTTCGGCTAGACAAATGCATGTTAAATTCATTTAGTTGAATATTATAAAAGCTTATCCAAACCATTGGCTGGTGCGGATTCTTACAGTAAGACTGAGATAGAACAACCCTAGTTAAAGGGGATTTTTATTTGTCGGAGACCCGACAGCGCGCAAGAAAACTAAATGTGATGCATATACATAGGACATGAGAGGACTGATCCCCTCAAGTGTCCCGTTATTTTTAACAAGGAGTCAAACATTGTATGTCTGTTTTACCTTAGTAGCAGTTCATGATCATTAAGGACCACTCAACAGTAAAGAGTCAATTCCTTCTTTTATTGAACATTGATTCTTGTTATCCTTCACAATTGCTATTGTTGAAACCTTGAAGTTATTTCCCTTCATCATGATATATCGTATGATTGTTGTTTATAAACTTGCTGAGCCATTTAGTTGCTCATTCTTGCTATATCATGACTATATTTCAGCCATTCCCGAAAGCTCTAAATCGGACAAAGGCAAGGGGAAAGCGAATGTTTAGTTTTAGTAATTGCATGTTAGTTTATATTACTGTTATGTAATTACTGTTGTAAATCTTTTGTATTTCCCTTAAGATATGTAATGTTAAGATTAAGGTAATAGACCTTGGGAAGTGTAGCCTTTTGATTAAGGAACCTTTTGTATTATTCCGCGAAGTTTGAATACAATATATGTATTTCATTGTTGTTATGTATTGTACAGTGAGAACCAAACCCGAGGTTAAAGAACCTGGATTTGGGGTCGTCACATTTAATATATTCAATTACTATTTAAAATTAAACAATTAATTTAATCCCTTTATATATATATACATATATATGAAATTAAATATTGTACAATATATATAATTACTATTCTCCCTTAATTAATTCAACTATTTTATATAATTAATAATTATATAAATTACCTAATTATTCTTCACAAATAATTTATCAATAATTTACATAAATATTGATTAATGAGTATAATCAATATATTAACTAAATTAATTCCACAATAAACCTTTTAATTCAATTCAGATTAATTTAATATTAATCTATTCATTTACCACAATTTAATTAACCATTAAATTATGTTACTAAATACGCACATACATATATTCATATAAATACATATTTAATTTACATGCAACCACGTCGCATAATTACATAACTCCACTAATTAAATTCTCTTAATCTAATTAGACTTGCTATTAGCCAAGTTCATTGAATTATCACTGTACTTGCTAACTTAAAAAAAAAAAATTTGATATCCCCATGTCTAAGTTAGTCCGTTAAATTTAATTTGGACCTCTATTTATCTACCACTGCTAGGTTATCAAACTCCAACCTTTATTAAATATTAGATATTTTATTTCTAATTTATTTAAATATCCGGGATATTACATAATTAACTAAATGAACTTTTTAAAAACTATTAATTAAACCATTCCGTAAAATTAATTTGATGGACATTGTGACACCCCCCAAATTCAGGTACCAATACCTCGGATTTGGTGCTCACAATCAAATCCATACATCACCTCTTAAACAACATATATTACTAAATATGAAATAAATAAACATAAGTTGTTCATTACAAAAGGCATACTACGGTCTCAAGGTCTCAACCTTAATAAAATACATGATGACAAACCTATTAATACAATTAGGGTTCCATGATTTACAAGACAGAAATATGAATGTTTAAACTATTCTTTAAAGCTTGCCCTTGCTTTTGTCCTTCTTAGAGTGGTCAGGCCTAACTACAATTAGTTCATGATATATATAGCAAGAGTGAGCAATTAATATGCTCAGAAAATTTAAAATAATACAGGCATATCATGAATAACTGCGAATAAAGTGAAAGCTCAACAATTTATAAAAGTTGATGAAATGGCTGATAAGATAATCAAAATTCAAATGAAGGAATGAAAGATGATTATTTACTGCTGAATGGTCCAATCGACCCTAAACATTTCCAAGGAAACAACCTTCCGATTATCCTTTTATAAATCAGACTGTACTTGAGGGGATCGGTCTCTTGTACAATATGTATATGCATAACATTAAACTCTGACCATGTCGAACTATGACACTTATAATTCCCCATTTAGGGTTTGTTCTCTCAGTACAAGACTTCCACACCAATCAACTGGTTTGGAATAACTTTTAAAAATATTTACTTTATATGTCCAGCCGAAACAAATGGCGTAGACCCATTTGTTGAACAATTCATGAAATAAAAAACTTTAAATAATTTACTTGTTCAATGATAGAACATATTTTTCAAATGCATCAATGTACGAATATCAATATTGACATTTACATGGAATAATTAGCGATAAATTAAACTATTTGACATGCTCAAAAATAATAGTTCGAGTTTGAGTTAGGAAACTTGCCTCAGTCGTAGTCTACAACTTACACGACTTAAATTACAGTCCTTGAAAGACCTAGTATTGAATAGGTTTATCTATCAATTAGTAACACACATAGGATTTCATATATCACTATTAAACAGTATGCCACGTAAGCACATAATTCCCTATTTAGCAACACATAGTTCACTAGACAATATTATCACACTTGGATAATATCTTAATTATTAAACAATATTATACTACATTCAATAATATTTAATTCACTTACCAATGTTATTAATTATTTAACAACATCTCAATTGATTATTAATATCATTAATCTTTTAATAATATTTAATCTTCCACTATTATCATTAACTATTTAATAATAATTTAATTACTTAGTATTATCATTAATCATTTTATAACAATTTAATCAATCACCATTATTATAAATTATTTAATAATAATTTAATCGCTTGCTATTGTTATTAATCATTTAATAATTTAGCTAATACCATTATTTAATAGTATTTTAAACACTTAGTAACTTTTACAAATCAAATCAATTTTAATGTAATTTGTTTAACTACATTATTAGTTCCTTAATCTCTTTCCTTTATTTATTTAATATTAATTAAATAAATAATTAAGTTTGATTAATCTTTATTTCCCTTTATTTAATATCATTTAAATAATAATTAATTAATTATCATCATTTATTATTTAATATAACGTAAATAATAAATAATTATTTTATTAACTTTATCTCCCTTTTATTATTGTTTAAATAATAATTAATTAACTAATTATTCTTATTCCTTATTTAATTATTAATTAATTAAAGAATAATTATTTTATTACTTTATATCTTCCTTTATTTATTATTTAATAATAAATAATTAGTTATTATTCGTATTTGCTTTAATTATTATTCAATATCAATTAAATATTAATTAATCATATTAATGGCTTTTATTTCCTTTATTTATTATTTAGTATAAAATAATAAATAATTATTTAACTTGAGTCCTAAATTAATTATATAAATTTTAAAACATTTTGACCCATTTTGGTTATATCAAGTCCGACCCGGCCCGTCTCTAAAGGCTTGACCCGACCCGGATAATAAAATATCATTTTCAAAAATCTGTCATCAAAGCCCCGACTTCCAAAATTGCACTGATTTAAAAGCCCCGGCTTTCAAAATAGAAATATTTTTGGGCGAATTTTTCAGATTTTCCAATTTTGTCCATTTGATTCCAACTTTCATAAAATCTTCAATATAAGTCCAAATGACCTCAAATTGGTATTGATGGATTCGTATCTTCTTAAATTACAATATTCCATCACTGGATCAAATTTTTGGAAAAGTTTTGGTTATGACAAATAGCCACAAAGTGGATTGTTGCACATTAGGGCTTGACAATGAACCACTTTGGTTTCAAAAAGCATGACCCACTCATTTTAACATCTTTTTCAATGATTCAAGATGGAGTATTTCTATAACCTCTAAAGCTATCAAACAAGCCATAGAAATCATAAAAATAACAACCATTACCTGCAACACAACACATCAAACCACCAAATCAAGCTAGGATTTTTACCGAAAAGTGTTTATATGCACTTTTCTTATACCAAGTCACATAACTCACATATCAAAACATATGATAAGCATGTTTATATATGGATCTTCATATATTTTATAGATATAACATTATAGGTTCATAAAATAAACTTTGAACCACTAGAAACATATTTTGACCAACTAAATCACTAGAAGTATATAAGACACAAGGATTTAAATGAAAGCTAGGGTTTGAACACTTTTAAACCTTTTAATAGCTCTCATTCTTCTTGCTAGAAACTTTACCAAGCTTGTATGATCTATCTTGATGACTAGATGATTTATTTCCTTGCTTGGATCTTGATTTTCTATGGTTTCCTCTTCCATTCTCTTACTTTCTCTCTATGTTTTTCTCTCTAGCAACTTAGAAGAAAAGACTAATGAAATGGAATAGATGATGAAAGAGGGTAATATGGTGTTAGTTGATATGTATACTTACAACTCTTGTAAGTATACACATCAACTACACAAAACCAAGCTTATAGGCCTACTAGACTTGTGCAATTTTTTCCTTGCTTCTACCCACACCTTGAGCCTCTAAAAATTGAACAAAATCAGTCCCCAAATCCCCACTCATGCTGCCGAAAATTTGTGGGCAAAAGGGACCAAAAATTGTTCCAATTTTCCTTTTCCTTTAATGCTTAAATGTTTTAGTAAAATTATATATAGATACATACTTATTGTAACGACCCCAAAATTTGACTCACATTATTACCTTAATTTTCATATTTATTAGCCATTATTTCCTTAACGTCCAAATTTCGGTTCGTTAATAAATCTTTGCTCACCTTCTTTAATCAATTACCGAATTTTCAATATAATTTTTCTTTTTCTCAATCTAATCATTGTATTGAAATATTTGGATATTTAAAATCCTTACATCTGAATCCTAGTCCCTGAATCGTAACCTTTACTTTTCTTTTCTTTTCTTGTATCATAAAGCTCGGCATTCAAATTTTAATATCATTCATATCCATACAAATATTCCTTGTTTCATGATTCATGATCAAATATATAATAGTCTCTATCATAATATTCATGTTGAACAATTTCAGTTCACAGTTTAACTATACACATCATATTCAGATCCCACTTATCTGTACATATAGCATATCAAAGTAACTTGGCAAATATATTCACATTGATTAAAATATGACAACAGTCACAACCTTCCTTGGTAAACCGTCTCTATATACTATGAAATTCTTGAAATTTATTTCTTTCCTGCAAAAACGTTTATTAAGCAAGTAATGAGCACAACGGCTCAGCAAGTTCAACAGTTAATACATTTCATGCTTCACGTAGTACATACCTTATCATGCTTGGTGTGTGTCATACATCATGTGCTTGTGCTTCTACTATAGCAATATATTTCATATATATTCATATCGTTGCATAAAGTACACATTGTGGTCATATTAATCACGTATCACATAACACATAATTTGTATGCATTTAAAACAAGAATTACATATCATAACAGTCCAACATTTAGCATAAAAGGGCTGAAGAACTTGCCTGTATTGCGGAATTAAATAATAAATATCCCTTCTATGCAGCTTCTCGTACAGCTTAGGATCATAAAATAATTAAATAATAATTATTTATCTCTTTATGATATTAATTTAATTAATTAATATCATCTATACCGTAATTAACCCTACCCGACGATTTATATTAGGGTACCGGGTTAATTATTAATTAATATGGTTAATTATATTAACCTCGTTTCTTAAAATATTCGTTTAACTTAATTTCCACCACCTTTAATACGGACAACCCAACTCATTGGATAAATTTTAGTATATTCAGTTGTCTGGATTTTCATTTAATCATTTTCTAACCTTTAAACTCATTAGATTAATATTTAAAATATTTAAATATTAATCTCCAATATTTAATATTTTTACAAAAATATTAAATTCAATGCCCAAACAGCATTTCCATATTTTTAGTATTTTTCTAAAATTTTTCATGATTTTTAAACAATTTTTAAACATTTATTTCATTTAAAAATCACTTCTGAGGGTATTTTCGTAATTTTCGCAGCTTTAGGGACATGACCGGTATTAACAGAAAAGCTCAGGGGCTTATCCGTAATTTCCGCGCCCTTAGGGACACAACTGGAATTTCTCGAAAAGTCCAGGGGCATAGCCGTAATTTCTGTGGCCAAGGGATACATTCGGTATAACCTAAAAAGGCCGGGGGCACGTCTGTAATTTCTCCCGCGTGCGTCGGCCGCGCATGGCGCGCGGCCTCCCCAGTGCCGACGCCAAACGGCGTCGTTTCCCAGCCAGTTTCTGGGCTCCGCGCATTGCGCGACTCTCCCCCTATCGCGCCAAAAACGGCGTCGTTTAACACTGCTTGTCTGAAGAATTTCGGCCCGCGCAATGCGCGGGCTACCCTTCTTTCTCCTTCTCTTTTCTGTCGCGACAAAGTGTATCAATTTTCTAATTTAACCATTTTCCCCCAAAATTACACAACAAAACTATTCCAAAAATCACATAATTTATACATAAATATCCAAAAATTATTTGGAACAATTATTCTAATTATTTACAAATTTTTTTCCCTAAAATTAATTTATCACAAAATATTGAAATATAATTCAAAAATAGTTTTTTATACCTTCAAAGCTTAAGATTCCTCCTTTAATAGCCCCCAAGATTTCCTTTTCTCCCTCTTATAGCCATGGTGGTTGCCGGTGGACATGGTGGTGGTTGCGGGTGGTGAAGATAGAGAGGAAGAGTTAAATTTGTTTTGTGTTTACTCTTTCTTTTTCCTTATTTCTTTTCTCCCTTTATCCCTTTTTATATTCCCTTAATCACCTACCATGTTGCAATAAAAATGCCCACCGACTTACACGCCTAAACTTCCGGATTTTTCCAGAAAATCGCATGCAATATTTTATTTTAATACCTTACGTAATTAATTCGTGTAATAAATATTTTATATAATGTATATAAAATATTTTTTTTAATTCACCAAAAATTATATCAGGATTTATAAATAATTTTAATACCTCTTTTGGGTACTTTTCTTGATAAATTTTGTATACACATAATGACATGTATGTAATTAAATGAGGTAATTTATACCTCCAAAAATCATAAAATAATTCATATAACTTATAAAAATTATTTTTCATAATTTTTCACTCCGTTACTTAGACAACATGTTACATTAACATGTTCACGTTTCTGAAATATTATTTTTCATAAAAGTCATAATAATTCCATTATACATAAATATAATTTTTAATAACTTAAAACATTCTTTTTTTCTTATTTATTATTCAATTTCTTTAATATTTACAATAATTTATTTATATATAAATTATATAATTTAATATTATATAATTTATATATTTACATTCTCCTTTCTTAAATAATTTCTTAAATTCCTCCATAATTATCAATTAATCAATAATTTGACATTTATTAACTCTCTCATTATTTTAATTCTCTTATATAAATTATATAATTTATTATTATATAATTACATTTCTTCTTAATAAATTTCTAAATTTTTACCATAATTCTTAATTAAATCTAAAATCAATAATTACAATTTTATTAACTTTCTCATTCGCTTTTCATTAAAAATTGGATTAATTTAATTATTAATCATTTTACTTCCATAATTAATAACATTTATCGTTATCACTTAAACATATATATATATATATATATATATATATATATATATATATATATATATACATATTTAATTTCATATATTTCACATTACCACTTAACATCATTTAATTTCTATACCTCCACAACCATTTTTAAATATCCATAATTTAATCAAAGTTTCTCTTATTTTCCATAAATTATTTTTAAACAATTTATTTATTCTTTAATTATTTCTATTCAATCACCATTTGTCATCGTCTTTATACCGATTTAATTTACCAATTAAATTCCTTCACTCACTTTAAATCACATATAATTCAACAGTAATTTAACAAACTTGATAATTCTGTTAATTAATTTCTTATTTAATTTTATTAAGGAAACTCGAAGATTCGGGTCCTCACACATATATAAT
Source organism: Hedera helix (assembly GCA_947179155.2). Classification (NCBI taxonomy): domain Eukaryota; kingdom Viridiplantae; phylum Streptophyta; class Magnoliopsida; order Apiales; family Araliaceae; genus Hedera; species Hedera helix. Next base: position 41,256,966 of record OX359264.1, on the reverse strand, counting down.
CACCAACACTTACCTTTGGGCTTTAATAAAAATCATTTCATTGGGCCTTGGTCACTCTTCAATTGGGCTCCAATAAATTTAATGTTTGGGCCTTTGATTAATTAAATCCAATGGGCTAGGCCTTGGCTTGGTTGAATCATTAATTAAATTACTTAATGCTTAAATAAAATATCTCATTAATAATACCTAATCCAATTAGATTTGCTAGGCAATTAATTTAATTAGATTATTGATTAGGGTTTCAATTTAATTCCCACATTAATTTATATTAGACTTTTATTTAAATCAATATCAATATTAGCCCTGATATTAATTATGTCACAAGTAGACTTCAAATACACCCTACTATCCATATCATCCCAATATTAGGGTTTGGATTGAAATTAGGGTTTACAACTCAATATAGTACATAAACAGTGTTACAGAATTTTCGGACCCTTACAGACATCAAGTGTAAGCTAGGATATTTAGACGTGGATTAAGAACAAAAAGGCTAAAGCCACGTAAATACTAATGTGGCATATTCGTTGCATCGGACGTGGATTGGGCGGAAGGAAGCCATCGTTTTTATATCCCAACTTACATTTGCAGCTATTAAAATAGATGAAGAATTAAGGTTTAGAAAACTTACAGAAATTGTGGTTAATTAGCTACAAAAAATTAGGAGTTTGCTGGGTAATTGCATCTACATATAAACTACCAGTTCTAGCGGCTACTATACGAAGTTGCAGTGGCTACTATACGAAACAAAGGTTAGGGTTTTGAATTTATACCGAAATTGGGAGCAATTGAACCTAAATTTGCCTTTAAATTTTGGGGCTTTTGTCGGGTAATTCATCCCTTTGATTTTACAAACCAACTGTGTTTTGGCTGCATCTAATTCAACTTCACAATTGCTACGAATTGCGATGTTTTTGTCAAAATTGAAAACCCTAAAAAAAAAAAATCGAACCCCCAATTCTACAGCACCATGTTTGACTCCGCCATCTCCGGTGAAATTATGGTTTCTACTACAAACCTAATAGCAGATCCATATCTTACTGTTGAACACCCATCATGAAAAGAGATGAGGAGAAGAAGAAGAAGTGCAAAACTTTTTATTCAAGTCACAATTTGGGGCACTACAAGAAAAACGGTCAATTCCAATGGAATATTACGTCGTATTTAGTTCTATTCCGTCGCAAATAGTGTAATTCCGACGGAATATTCAGTCGTAGATTCGGCCGAAAATAATCACGTCGGGATTCTTCTCGTCAAAAATTCGGTTGAAAATAATTTATTCCAACGGATTTTTTTCCGTCAGTTATTTCGTCGGCATTAGGGTAACTACGACGGAATACATCCCGCCGATAATATATTTCGTCGGCCATTCCTATTGTTTTTGCAACGAGAATTCCGTTGGATTAATTTTTTTCCCATCAAAAATAGGAAATTAATTCCGACAGAAATTACGTCGAAATTAACGCATTCCTTCGGTATTAGTATTTTAGAAAATGTTTTTAAATTCTTTAATTCCGACAGAAAGTTAGCCGGAAATATATAGTTCCATCGAAAATAAGATTTTTTTTTTAAATGTGTTTTTTGCTTTTTCGGTGCCAGGTTTTAAAACCACATTTTTTGTACCTGCAAACCTGCTTTATCCCAACAACACAACAACAATCCATTATTTATGTTCACACACAACATATTTCTTCATATGAATTATAATAAATATAAATGACGACACATTATAAAATAAATCATCGTTTAAAGGTACAATACTTTACAAAACTCAACAAAATTACGATGAATTACAATCAATTAAAGTAAATACAACTAAATTATAATCTATAAAACTAAATGAAACTAGTACTACCAGCTGTCTGCAAAGAATCATCGGCCGGGGATCGACGGTTCTGCTGTGGTGTATGAAAATCATCGTCGTCACCCCCTCGCTCGCGATCGGCATCGCCAGCATGCTCGGAATTGCCATCCTGTTAATACAATTAAAAATATTAGTCATTAGTTCGTACATGGACAAAAATTCACAGCTAAATAATTATTACAAAACATGCAGAATATACAACTTAAATTGAATACAATACTTGTGCAGTCGGGCGCTGAGTCATCATCGGGCCAAAAGCCTCTAACAGTAGGGTAGTCACCATCCAAATCACCTTGTTTTGTATCACGGTGAACTGCTCCGTAGATATGCCCGTACTCTCGACACTGGCCCCTGCTGCAACGTCCTGAGCAAGCTGGTGAAGCCGAGTACAAGTAGGTAGGCTCTAACTACGGAATATCGGATTCGTACGAAATGTCTCCGACACCGCCGCCATAACCCACTGGAACAATGCGTCTTCCAAGCCAGCGCCCGTATGAGATTGTCCAACATATCCTTTCGAACACTGGCTAGAACCTACAAAATTAAATATAACATAAAAAAATATTGAATATCAATATAAATTTTGAATTAACGAGCAACATACTAAAATAAATACCTCTAGTCAATGTATATGTTGGTACCTTCGGCGGCCCTAACACTCGATACCTGCTCGTAGTACTACTAGGGGGATCTTGAGACGCGACCCAAAGAGTCATCTCTTCATCCCTAGATAAGCTAATGTCGGACGGAGGGATGGTAGAATCTCCCCTAGCAACCTACAACTCAGCTACACGCTTGTCCCGAAGGCTCTGAAATCGGTCCTGCAATTTATTATGTATATGATAGTTTATTGACTCATTTTATTAAGTACATGATACTAATAATTACATAATTTTATAAAAACTCTTACCCGTATAGCTGCAGCTGCCTGCGACATATTACATTCCTTTGGCGCGTGGGCTCTATCACAGAACTCGATCATGGTGGGAGGTCGTCCCATTTCACCGCTCATGACCTAACAAATAAAATTTTAATTTATCCTTTAGTTATTACATATTTTTATGAGAATATTAAAGTAAACAACTAAATATATACATACCGATTTCACTTCCTCAAATGACCGTGAATCCGTAGTATGTACTACTCGGAGCTGGCTACGATTTTTTTTCATTTGTTCTAAAAAAAATTCAAAGTCATTCGCATCCCAATAAGTACACATGACCTCCCATGCTGCATCTGAAACAATATCGGGCTGATGGTCTCGAATAGTAGTCTCGGGCTGGTCTACAACTGCTCGGGCAGCCCTATGTCTCATCTCGTACAACCAGCCGGCATAATTCTTTGCTACATGTGCAATAATAACACCGTCGCCAGCGGCCTAAGAAATGCCCTCCTCATATCTAAAATAAATCTAAGAAAAAAACTAACTTATCAGAAAAAATAAATTGAATGTGTACGTAGTATTTACGTATACAGTTTAAATTATTTAAAATAACTTACATGAAAGTCACGTAACACGGTATCCATGAAGGAGGCATCATGACGCGCGTACTGCGAAAAATGCATGCAGCCAATGGGGAGGTGTGTCAGATAGATTGCGTGTAAAGTGGCCTTAGCCACAGGATCCATAATACTACAATACAAATCAAAGAACGAAAAGTTATGTTTATTGTTTTACAAAATAAAATAATTTAAGTTAACATAACGTTATTTTACACTTACTACGCAGAGTCGACATCTACACGGACAATATGCGCAACAGCTGGCGGACGACCAAATAACTCGAGGTTCGGCCCTCGGGGACGTCGGCGAGCAGTATCTGTAAGTAAAATTGAATAATTAAAGTTAATAAATCAATTCTAAAACATAACCTATAAATATTAAGAAAACCTACTAGCTGACGATGATGACCCACCCTATGTACCGTCAGAGGATCCTACACGACCACCACCGCGACAACCGCTACCACTATGCCTAGCCATAAATACACTACTGAAATACAAAAATAAAATGCAATTAATATGCAGTTAATTAATTTAATTAAATACATCGTCAAACCCATCAGAACCATTTTCATAGTTATCCTCGGATTCTTACACGACTTATTCATTATCAGTTCGTCATCGTTATTATCTTGTATAAAGACATATTCATGATCAACCACGTCTACCTCGACTTCGTCATTATCGGGTACGTCAATGACATCTACCAACACATTGTCGTTATGTAGGACTACCTGATTGGATTTGCTAACATCATCCTGCAATGGCTCATCTGTCCCAAACATATTAGTATCATCAAATGGACGAGTCTTTGTTGTGACAACTGTATACCAGGGGCTTTTATAATTTACGACATTAGATGCGTAATACACTTGAGTCGCTTGACTGGCTAATACGAAAACGTCAGCAGAATGTAACTTTGACTTTATATTTACTGTGACGATTCTGTTACGATCAACTTTAACACCCTTCTCAGTATCAAACCAGCGACATTTAAATGTAACTACTTTTTTACCTCCGGGATAATTGAGCGTAATTACTTCCTCTAAACATCCATAATAATTGGACTCCGAATCTTGGTAACAAATGCCCAACACGACAATACCAGAATTTACTGAAGTCGGTTCATTTATGTCATCGACCTTAAATCTATACCCATTGACGATACAGTCGAAAAATGAACTAATCAATTTGTAAGGTCCTTTGATGACATCTTTAAAACGCTCATAATTGTTTTCTTCTGCAACCCTTCTCTTAAACCACTATTGAAAATTTGAAGTCATGAATGATTCCAACTGTACTGCATTTAAACCCGGGTTTAAAGCATATGCTTCGTCTTCGAATGCACTGAAACAGTTATAACACGATTTAATTGTAGGCTAGGATTTTAAAAATTAAATTTTTATAAATACTATGTACATATGTTATGTATGACGATACTTCGGGCATATTTAGAAGCACATATGTAGATATAATTTTCAAATCTTTTTCGCTTAAGTACGTCATCGTCTCATGGCCAAATGGTTTAGCCGGATAGGAAAATACAGCTAACTCATCAGCACATGATTAGACTCTGACGACCTCATTTTGACTTAAACGATTGTGTTTCGTTGTGACAACAACCTTAAAATATAATGAGCTGAAGTTGACAAGCTCTTCCTCAGTGTACCGTTCAGCAATAGAGCCCTCTACACGAGCTTTATTTTTTACTTTCTGCTTTAAACGATGCATGTACCTAAAATACAATAATTAAATTCAAAAACATTACGAATATGAGTTATGAATATCATCAAAAAAGAAATGTAGTCGATAATACCTCTCAAACAGATACATCCATCGATATTGCATAGGTTCTCCATACTTAAGTTTATATGGCAAATGAATAGGCAAATGCTCCATCGAGTTAAAAAAAACCCGGAGGAAATATCATTTCTAACTTGCACATTGTCAACACTATATTTTTCTCCATCTGCTCCACATCAGTATACCTTATAACCGTTGAACATAGATCCCGAAAGAAATTTGAAAGTTCGGTTAAGGCGTCTACAATTTTTCTGGGTAACATCTCGCGAAATGCAATTGGCATCAACTTCTACATGAATACATGACAATCATGACTTTTGAACCCAGTAATTTTCAACTGTTCAACCTTACTACAACGACATATATTAGAAGCATATCCATCTGGGAGCTTCAACGCACTTATCCATTTGCAGATGTCTTTAACTTATTGCTTGGTTAAACAGAATGGAGCTTTAGGTTTTGAGTTGTTAGGTCGAAGCCACAAATCTAGCCATATATTAAGTGCCTCAAGATCTTTCCGTGCATTGTCGTTGTCGTTTATGTTACCACTCATATCTAGCACAGTATAAAACAAGTTCTCAAATACATTCTTTTCTATATGCATTACATCTATACAGTGACAGACTGAAAGCGTCTCCCAATATGGCAACTCGAAGAACATGGGCGAATGCGTCCACTTATGAGTCTTGTCGTAACCTAGTGCTCTATAGTTACTGTGCTCCTTCCCTGGCGGTGAAAATTTCAATTCATTCAACCAAATGAAAACCTCGCTGCCTGACAATCGACTGACAACCCCCTTTTTCTCTGTTTTTTTATTAAACTCTGTAAACATATTTCTGTAACTGTGATCAACAGGCAAGAATCTACGAGCAGTACCAAAGAAACTAATTTTTCGCCCATGTTTTAGATGTGTGCCTTGCACATCCCCCACACAAACTGGACATGACAACTTCCCTGAGTCGACCACCCACTGATCATCTGCCGGAAAATCAGTGATAGTCCACAACAAGGCTGCCTTCATCAGAAAATTTTGCTTTATCGATTTGTCATAAGTCTGCACCCCCGTCTCCCACAACATCTTAAGTTCATCGACTAACGGCCTGAGATACACGTTTATGTCCTTTACAGGACTCTTATTCCCCGGTATGAGTAAAGTCAATAACAGATACGGATCCTTCATGCACATTGACGGTGGAAGATTGTAAGCTACCATGATCACTGGCCACACAGAGTATGGTTGACTAAAATTATTAAATGAACAAAACCCATCCGTAGCCATGTCAAGCCTGACATTCCTACTTTCCTCATCAAATTGAGGAAATTTTTTTATCAAACTTCTTCCACTCATCTCCATCTGCGGGGTGAGACAACTGATCAGGCACAACGTCCCTTATTTTATGCCAAGTCATATGCGCAGCAGTGTGGGTCGACATGAATAGACGCTGAAGTCTCGATGCAAGAGGAAAGTACCTTAAGATTCTTTTAGGCACACACTTAGTTTTTAACCCACGTTTAGTTGTCTTGTAACGAGGCAGGTTGCAAATGTCACACTGCAGTTTATCTATGTCAGCCCTATAATATAACATGCAATCCTGCTCACAAGCATCGATCTTTGTATACCCTAAATTCAAACCATTTACCATCTTTTTCACTTCATAATAATTTAAGGGCAGAGTGTGACCTTTTGGTAAGAACTCGCTGATAAGCCTAACTAACTCATTGAAACCTCTCTCACTGCAGCCATGCTCATTCTTGAAGTGTAAGAGTTTCGTCACTGCAGATAGTTTGGTGTGCTTATCATTTCCATCGTACAATGGGACAACAGATTCATATAGCATATTGTAAAAGGCTGCTGCTGTGTCCTTTGGCTCTTGATGACCAGTGATTGACGACTGCTCATTTGCACCCCAATCAATATTGTTAGGGTCATACACATCAACCAACATCTCCACGGCATTATAACTATCATCCTATCGATCCCCGTGAATTGGCCTACACTGTCACTTATTTTGCTGAACTCAGTTGACTCTCCGTGATGAATCCATAGAAAATACCCATCTACAAACTCACGCGAGTACAAGTCATACTTAATGTTGTCGACTTTCTTCCAAATCAGGTTTTTACATTTGAAACACGGGCATCTCATCTTTCCGTTCGAATTATCAGCATGTTCATTGGCAAAATTCAAAAATTTGGACACCCCATCACAGTACTCAGGCAGTAATCCTTTACCATCAACTGGTATTCTACGGTACATCCAGCTCCGATCGTCTGACATATTTAACTAAACAATATAGGATGTATCAAATTAACCAAGGTGCTTAGCATATGTGTGTGTATTCATGATTCCTACATGACTTCAACTTCTAAGTATACGAGTCAGGCTTCTATCCCGTTTCTAGATGCGTTTCCTCACTTGTGCCAACACCTTGAGCACATTTTTTTCTGTTTCAAGAAAATTTCGACAGCAACTCTCCATGGTCTCTAAGTACACGAAATAGACCACGTCAACGTAGGCTAAGTATGCACTTAGAGAACATGTAGAGATGTCAGCAAAAAGTCCCCAAAACAAATAAAACGTACTCAAATTGTTGGCACAAACCTAAGTGAGAGACATAACATCTAGCAACAGTCCAGAACGGGGGACTATTCGGCATTCACTCGTAGTGAGTGAATGTCAAACAGGTTTCTAAGCTCCTAACCAAAGTACATACACAAGTGATTGAATTTATTAGACGGTTTTTTTGCGTACAACGCAATTGAATTTCTAAAATCCTAACCAAAATGCATGTACAACTGATTTGATTAAATTGAGAGTATTCGATATTCACCTTTTACGTGTAAATGTCAAACGAGGAACGTTAAATTAATTTTATTTTATTTTGTTTTACTTAATTTACTTTATTTTAATTGTATTTAATTTAAATTAGTTTTATTTAATGTAATTTAATTATATTAAATTTATTTTATTTTATTTTATTTTACTTAATTTATTTTATTTTATTTTAATTATATTAAATTTAACTTAATTTAATTTAATTATATTAAATTAATTTAATTATATTTTATTTAGTTTATTTTATTTTACTTAATTTAATTTATTTTTTCTAAATTATATTTAACTTCACTTAATTTTATTTTATTAATTATATTAAATTTATTTTATTTTATTTTATTTTGTTTTAATGAATTTATTTTATTTTAAGTATATTTAATCTAACTTAATTTTATTTAATTATATTATATTTTATTTTTATGTTAGTTCATTTCATTTTATGTTATTATTACAAAACTAAGTAAATACTACTTAGCTTATTTTAATATTGAAAAATTAGGAAAATACATAAATAGATGTAGGGTCCACAAATATTGCATTTGAACAATTCTGATAGAAATTCCGTCGGAAATAGCTAATGTAACAAATGCACTAAATAATAGGCATAAAGGAAATAGCTATAATTGCACAAATTAAATCCACATACTAATATTAATTTTCAGAACACAAATTAATTTCACAATATATATATATATATATATATATATATATATATATATATATATATCACATTTCATCAGTAATTTGTATATATCACATTTCATCAGAAATATCACAATATATATATTGTGACGGTGAGGCGACAACGGAGGCTGCAACGGGGGTGACCACGGACTGAGAGGTGGGTCGGAGGTGATGTGAGGTCAAAGGGGGGAAAGAGAGTGACAGTGAGAGGTGGGAGAGAGAGAGAGAGAACGACAGTGAGAGAGAGATAAGAAATAAAATCGGAGGCGGTTGGGGGGAAAAGACGATGAAATAGGGATTTTAATTTATTTTCGACGGAATCTTCCGTTGAAATTAGGTCCGTCTAAAATAAATTAAAAACGACGGATATTCGGTCGAGTATATATATTTTTTCCGTCAAACTTATATTGCCAGGCGCGGGAACTTTGGCGCCAACGGGATTGCTATAAGATCGGCCGAATTCTATCGATTTTAAATTATTATCGAAAGAATTAAAATCGACGGAATATTCTGTCGATATAGAATTATTTCCGACGGGATAAATTCCATCGGAATTAGCCGTTTTTCTTGTAGTGGGGCTTCTTCGGATGATCCTGAGTTTGAAAGAAGAAAAAAGAATCCAAATGAGTAAGGTCTTCTTTGGATGATATTACGTGTTGGATGATTTGTGGAAGAAGAAAGAAAGCAAATGATGAGGAAGAAACATATGCAGGTTTGAGGTTAACAATGTTTTTGTTTTATTTTTATTTTAATTTCTTCAAGCATATTTTTAACCTCTATTTATTTTCAAGTAAGAAATGTTTCTTTTTTTATTTTATTTGCATTGACATATAGAAAATAAGTAGACTGCCATTCAATTAATAGGACGGAATGTGTAATTTTAAAATTTTAAAAAATTCAGTTGATTAATTATATATTTTTAAAGTTCAGTAGTGTAATGCTTAAAAGTCGACAACTACAGCGGGTAATACCCCTTTTTGCCAATTATATATATACATATATATATGTTATATTAATCTTGATAAGGAATTGTTGTTATATTAATATTAAATAAACTATATGTCTGCCCCAGCAACCTATTTAATGCCTTAATGGGCCCCGTTAGTTAGAGTTTAATTTATTTTCTTTTTGAATGAAGGTACGTAATTATGGTCCTATGGAAGAGCCATCAGTTACTAATTGTGAAACAAACTCCAAAAATTTCTCCATCTTTTTCTCTCTTACCAGGATCATGTTTTCCAGTATATTGAGTATTCAAATAACCGCTAAAATGTAAGAAATATTAAAGAAAAGAAAAAAGCGGATGAAGTCAACCTTAGTTCTATTTCCTACATCTCATAATCTCCATTTCCTTCATCTTATAATCTCCATTTCTCATTTAATAATCTCCATTTCTCATCTAATAATCTCCATTCATCTCATAATCTAATTCCTTGCTGGGTCCATTAGTTAGAGTTTAATTTATTTTCTTTTTGAAAGAAGGTAGATAATTATGGTACTATGGAAGACCCATCAGTTACTATTCGTGAAACAGACTCCAAAAATTTCTCCATCTTTTTCTCTCTCATCAGGATCATGTTTTCCATTATATTGAGTATTCAAATAACCACTAAAAGGGAGGAAATGTTAAAAGGAAGGGAAAAAAGCAGATCATGCCAACCTTAGTTCTATTTCCTTCATCTTATAATCTCCATTTCTCATCTAATAATCTCCAATCATCTCATAATTAATCTGGGTACTGCTAGTTAGATCTAAAATATAACATGCAAAAGTAAATTTTGGAGTTCTTTTACTCGAAACTCAGTTATTGAGAAAACAGAAAATGTTTGATCGAAAATCAATAATTCTTTTTTTTTTTTTTTTCATGTTTTTTCTTTTCAATAATTACAGTCAAAGTCCTTTCTGCAGAACGGTTTGAAATATTAAATAGCCGTCGGCTCACCGATTTACCTTAAAACTGGCCTCCTCAAATAACGGTACAAGTGCTTATCCGATCTTATGAGAGAACTGAATCGGATTAGTGGTTCAGATCTTAGTCAAGAATTTGAGACACATAATATTTATAATATTCATAATTATATTGTCTAAAATTAAATATATTATTAGTTTTATATTTAAAAATATTTTAAATTAACTTTTAAATTGGTGAAAATTGATTTTATACTTGTATAGAGTAAGGTAAAAAATTTCTTGTTGGTGATACATACTGATAATGTCAATACTGGAGTGCCATTTCGAATTGAATAATGCTGCGGGATCAAGTGATTACTTAAATTTGGGTTCCCAAATTGATGTGTCAGATTATTATATTGGTCAACTACATTATAGTAGTTGGTGTTTTGAGTTTTTTTGTAGGTGAAAGTATCAAATCTGTAGGCAACGGACGCATCTCTTTTTATCTTTTTTTTTTTATTATTTGTCTTATGTATCAATTTTTTATATTAATTTATTACTTTTTAGATTTATAAGATCATCATTATACAATGAAAAACAAATTTATTAATGACATGCTAATTTGGGAACCCAAATTTGGAGAATCATCTGGACTTGAGAGCTAAGGCTATGACTCCACATCCAACTTTAACATTCTCCGAATCTATCTATCTATCTATCTATATATATATATATATATATATATATGACTCACATTAATTGAATGCTAGATCCACCCCTGGGTAGGGGCCATGAACTATTTACTCGCTTTTGCGGACCTTATTCTCACCTTAAACATGTAATCTAAATTGTTCAGTAAATAGGTAAACCTGAAATTAGTGATATTTCCAAAAAAAAATATTGAAACTTTGAAGAATAAATTTAATAATACAAAAAAGGTAGAATAATATTGTAGAATGAAGATTATAGTGTTGTTAGTTGTAGCAATAATTTTGGCTAATGTCTTCTAAAGTTGTACGATACATTCCAAATTGTTCTCAAACACTAGGATGTACTGCAGCTTTACATGCTTTTTACATTGTATGTTGCATGCGTCTTACATATAATATTTTACGGGAACATCCACACACAATTTCGTACAGAGCAAAAATCTTGGAATACTACATGGATTTGTCTACAATTTTTGGAAGCGCAATGATTGATGAACAAGTCATTTGTCAGAGTATATGTAATACCCGGTTCTTTTTCTAAAAGTCTCATATCACTCATTTTTAAAACTCCTTCCATTCCCTTTGCCTATAAATATAATACTATCATTTGGTTTTATTTCACTAAAAATTAAGAATCTCCCATTTGTGTGAGAATTTTTTTGTGTGAGGACTTTTTTAGTAAGAAATTCCCTAGTTAAAATTTTTAGTGTCGAAGACGTGGGCGGACTGCGAACCTCATAATTTTGGGTATGTCTCTTTTTTTTTTGTGTAATTATTTAATTTTCTGTATTAGTTTTAATTTTTTTATGCTATTTAGTTTGTTAATTAATATATTTTGGTATATCTTTGTTAATAATTAGCATTTTGAAATATTAAATTAGTATTTTTGTAACTTTAAAGTTTTGACAGGAAATAATAATAATAATAATAATAATAATAATAATAATAATAATAATAATAATAATAATAATAATAATATATTTGTTTGTAATAGAAATAAAAAATGGAAAGAATATTTTAATATATATTTCAGAATGAACAAGAATACTATTATTTATTAATATATACGTTACCATGATTAGAATATTTATCTATGTATAATTTTAGGTAAAAAAATTATAGAACGGAAGGATTTCAGATTTGCTTTAGAGAAAGAAAATGTGTAAAATTTAATCAATTGATTAACTATTTATTTATCAATTCTTTTATTATGTTTAATTAGCTCCGACGGAGGAAATTTAACGAGTCAGTTTTGCAATATAATTTCGGGTATTATATTGCTTATTCCAGGTACGAATTTCGTACTCCTTCAACGATACTCATTTGATTTTAATTTGTTTGTTTTGTTTCTCATTAGAATTTGGATATTATCTCGATATATTGTTCATATTCAAATGCATATGATAGCTTGGTTTGATTTTAGATATTCGCAACTTATTTTGTACTCTTTAGACTTATTAAGCATGTCTAGTATTTATTTTGATTCTGTAGAAACGTACATGCTAGTATATTTGGGAGACTTTGTGTCGATTTATTTCGGTTTAGCATGTGCGTATTAGAACCCCTTTTGTGATATTGTGTCGCATTCGTCGTGAAATAATATTTTTGTTAGAAAGTATCGTAGGATATACCTGAGCTATAACCACATGTGGGGGTACCACAGGCATGTCTCTGGGCACTAAGGCATGACACTTTCCGTGGTGGTGTGATCGGTCCACGGCGTCTCCATTTTGTATTTCGGTGGACATTTGGTGTTTTGTTGTGGGAGGCGTATAGGTCGGCCCTAGCATTTTGTTTTGTTCTGTTCTGCGATCTGGTGTTGTTCGTAGTGCTGAGCACACCTTTTCGATTTTGTATGCATTTGGATCTGCAGTCCAATGTGTTGCCTGTGTGACAATATTTTGACTTGTCTTTGTGACAAGGTGTATTTCTGTTTTGTTCTAAACTCGGTATGAAATAAACACAACCATTCAATTCAGCCTTTTATATTGTTTAGTAAATCAATTCAGTTCAATAGATCGATGTTAAGTTCAGTAAATTAGTTCAGTTTAGTAGATTATGTTGTTCAGTTCAGTAAGATTAAGTAATTCAGTTCAGTTGATTTTGTTAATTGATAGACACATAATTATGTATTTTAATATTCTCATTTTTATTATTTAATATGTTTATTTAATTTAATTAATACATTTTATTTTGTTTTACAAGAAATAGATAAATAATTGAAGTTGAGTTGGAAAAGGAGTTCTAGAAGCTTGCAAGTTGATTTTTATTTGGACTCCAATAAAGAGTTGGATGCCATGTAAAAGTTGAAGTCAAGAAGCAAAGAAGAGTCCAAGCTATTCCAAATTAGATTAGGGTTCAATTTATTTTCTCTATAAATAGGAGTCTTATTTTAGAGAATTGGATAATTTATTTTTCTTATTCTTCTTCTAGGAGTAGGAGCATGGAGTTGTTTTGCTACTTTTATAACAATTGTTCATTAGTTTAATAAAGTTTCTTTTTAATATTATTCGATTAGTTTTATTTTGTTTCATGTAATTTATATTAGTAGTTTTAAATTGTGTTTTTCTTTATTATGAATTCTATAGATAGCTAAATTTCTAATATCTAGGATGAAGATGAAATTAAGTATTGCATAATATTATATTATTTTCGTTCCGATATTAATGTCTAATTGATTATTTCTTCAATTTTACATTCGTGCATAATTCGTTTTGATTCTAAATTAATTGCGAGGTTTTGATAGATTATTGTTAAGATATGAGTTTTTCATAATTTATGCTTGCTCAATGAAGTTTTGATGAGTTATAGTTAATCTTTCAATTTTCATAATCTATGCTTGCCCATATTAATTATATGAATCACTATTTTTAAGGGAAAAAAAAATAATTGAAAATTAATTAAGGAAAGAAATAATTTAATTATTATGTTAGTATTTAGTGGATTCGGATTCCTAGGTAGTTTTTCTCATTACTAGTTTTCGTTAATAATTTTTAGTTTGCATTATTTAGTTAATCAATCATCTTTACCACTTTTTATTTCTAATTTGTTTAGAATATAAATTAAGGGAACACTGAAATTAATTTAGTCTCTGTGGTTAGACCTGTACTTGCTCGTTCTTCAATTTGACGCTGTGCACTTGCAGTTACTATTTTTTATCACATCATTAATCTTAGTTTAGTTTAGTTCAGTTGATTTTGTTATTCAATTTCAGTTCTTATTTCTGCACTCTTTATTCGTACTGGGTATTTGGCTCATGCTGTGTTTTTCTTCCGGCAGGGTTTGCAAGTGGATTTAAGGGCAAGTGTGAAGAGAGTTTCTTTTTGTTTTGACATTCTGTTTAAAGTTCCTTTGTGTATAGCCTTCATTTCCACTAGTCGGGAAGGTGGTGTTACATTATAGGTTCGGAGATTGACCATAGTTTCCGTGACATGGAATTTGTTGAAGTTTGTGGAGATCTACAAATTTATGTTACAGAGACCGAGATATCCAATGAAAGGAAAAAGCGACCAACTATCACACCAGCATCTAGATGTTCTAGCAGCTGCAAAAAAACTAGAAGGGAGGACATACAAGAAGCATTTTCTGATGTCGTAAATGTGGTCTCAAAGTTGGTAAATAAAAGGGATGAAAAGAGCTATATTGCGATAGAAAGATCCATTGTTGCACTTCAAGCTATACCAGAAATTGATGATGAGCTCTTATTGGATGCTTGCAATCTTTTGAAGGACGAGAGAAAAGCAAAGACATTTTTAGCATTGGATGCTTCACTACGAAAGAAATGGTTGCTCAGAAAGCTTGGCTGATAGTGAACTGTACAATTTTTTAACTTTTGGTTCGAGTTATTTACCTTCGACATTTGGTTCTTTGACCTTGATTTGCAGAAGAATTAGTTGCTCTATGTGTAGGCCTGCGAGTATTTAAGTGGGCTTTAATTGTGAGCAGTTCTTTATATCCATTAATAAATATAAAATATAAAATTGACGCGCTACTCGTTGGTTTAGCATGAATTAAGGGGCAGTTGCTGGCACATATACTTTCTGTGAATCTTGGCTGAAGTACACAATCAGATGGTTTCAGGATCACTCGAACGCATTTCTGAATCAGAAGTTGCCTTCCTGTGAATAATTTCTTTTTACTACTGATTTTAACGTTAAGTGTTTGCTGGAAGTAGGGGATTAAAATCCATTTGGTTCATGGATTATTTAGACAACAGAAACCAAATGATTTGTTTTTGCTCAAGGGAGGAATTTCCCGTTTTGCTGCAAATGTCATAGGAATATATTTGTACATGGTTTTGTTGGAACCTTTTTTTTTCCTCCTCGTAGAAAGGAATTGTTGGACGTATTCTCATTATATCATTGCTGTGTTTCGCAAAATTTTGACTTGATCAAAGATATAATTATTTCATTTAAACGTTTGCAGAAGAACTCTCACTCTCACTACCAAAACTCATGACCAAATGAAAGAGAGCTCACAAATTTTTCTGTTTGTTTTTTCTCTTTCAATCTTCTTCCACCTTTCTCTCACCTCCATTTCTCCATGTGATGGTGGGTGACACTGGTGGTGGGTGATGGTGGGCGACACTGTTGGTGGGTGATGGTGATGGTGTGTTATGGTAGCTGCCGCTGGTGGTGGTGAGTTATGGTTCTGAAAATTGTGGTGGGCGATGCTAGGTGACAGTGGTGGTGGGTTACGGTGGATCATGGTGGTGTGTGATTGATGAGGTGGCATGGATCTAGGTTTGTTGGTGCTGCTGGTAATAGGTGGTGGTTGACATATATATGGTGAATCGGTAATATGAAGAATTTTGTGCATGAAAAAAAGTGAGAACCGAGAGTTCTGAGTTCTGTCGGCCACATTGTAAAAAAAAATTCACTTATCGCAAGTTGATTGGTAAGTAGTTCGTATGCATGATTTACCTTTTATTTTATCATCTTCAATTATAGACAATCTCCGCGTTAGTAAGACAAATTTCACTTGTTATCAAATTGTTAAAATTGACTTATTCACAGCATTCCTGAAACTAATTGAAAATTTAGGTTCTATCACTGATAAAGTTTCATTATTTTTCAACTTAAAATAAAAAAGAATTTAATATTTTCACAAGATCAAATAGAACCTACTTATGAAAATATCAAATTAACTTCTCAATAAAAATAAAAAATTGTGCTTAGGGTATGGACATAGTCGATGACCCGCACTTATTAGGATTTTTTTGTTTGTTGATAACCAATAATTACAATGACTTATTTCTATTGTGACTAAATTGTAAATGGTACTTAAATATATAGTATCAATCAACGCTGGTTAAATAGCACAAGGGCAGCTTACAAGTTACCCCAACATTAGTTATTAAAATTTTGGTATGCAGGATATACCCTAGTGTCGACGCCGGGATTTTAGTCGTTTCGTTTTTTAATAATAAAAAGTCCTTTCCAATTTTAGCCTTTTGATTTTAAGATGTGATTTTTGAAAAGGGTTGGCTTAAGTGTCGACGGGGTTTCGAGAGGTCGATTTTATAATGAGCCAATTGACCAGAATCGCCAGTTGGTATATTTAAAATGGATGTACCAACTCATCCGAATTTTATTTTTGTAATCGCTGGCTCATGTGTGACTCCGAGTTAATTGGTCCGCAAACCGAGATTCATAGAGTTCGGAGGCTTGCTTAAGCGAGGGGAAGGTGTTAGGCACCCCCCGACTTCCGTGAAACACGGTTACCGCTATCTTGATATTTTCCTATCCTTTTAAATCCTAAACATGTGTGTGTGTGTGTGTGTGTGTGTGTGCGTGCGTGTGTGTGTGCGTGTGCGTGTGTGCCTAAATGAATGTTGTTGGAATACTTTATTTTGAAAGTGCTTCAGAAATCTCGTTGACCCTATGCACGAAGGATTTGATTTAATCGAAGAGTTCATTTTTATTGTTTTTGTTTCGATAATAAAATCGATGATATTTTGTAAAACATATTTTTTCAAATCCTTCGCCAAATAGGAATAGAGCTCATCCGACACTTACAATTTTATTTTAGCCTACGGATGATCTAATATCCTAGTTTGATTGATTTTATGAAAATCTTTATCATTTCATTCCAAAATTCTTTTTCCGTGTCGAAAGGGAAAATCAAGCATTAAAATGGCGTTGGAGTTATTCATGGGCATGTGAGCCATCCAAATAACCCTAAGCACCCACAATCGCACATTTCACTATCACGGGGCCTTAAACCCGATTTTCGACTCGATGTCGTTTTAAGGCCCAAAAATTTACATATTTATATAAAGGCGCATCACGATCGCTACATACGCAAAAACTATGAAATAAACTAAAAGGATATCATCGGGAGGTTAGGAGGAGATTCCATCCACAATAAATCATCCATAACCGTCCCTAATCCACAGATCTACAACATACATTGACTACATTAGATCTAATTTCAAAATACACAAAATCAAACTATTTAAATAGCAATGCACCAAATATTTTCGGATCTACAGTAGATCCACCCAACAAATGATCTACAGTAGATCCACCCAACAAATGCAATAAAAACGAAATGAAACTAGATTTAACTAGATGAAATCACAAATGCTATAAACTCGGATTTTTTCACCTTTCAAATGATGAAATACATGCTTTGACACTTGAAAATCACTTAGAATACAATATATCATGTTAAGATCTAACCAAAGATGGAAGAATCTCACATTTCTCTCTCTTTTTCTCTCTTTTTTCGCTCTCCCGTCGCCTTTCTCTCTCTATTTTCTTTTTTCGTCCGCGTTCGTCGAAGAAATGAACTGGAAGTGGCGATTTAGTCTTCAGATCTTGACCGCAGGTGCAACTGCGGGCGGCTTCGGTGCTTCCTCGATTTCCGCGTCTGATGTCAGTCTTTCATTTTTTCGCTGGAAGGCTCGTATTTTGCAATCCGAAAATCCCTGGGAAACGTGTCATATTGTTCTGGGAGGCTAGTTCGGAGGGCTGCGACTTGATATAGAATTTGATAATTGTGCTTAGCTTCCAGGGGGCGCTGCCCCCTTCCACCCCCGCCAGTTAACCGGCGAGCTGGGCAGCCGCTCGCTCACCGGGGAGCGAGACCCCCGAACATCGTAAGCGTAGTGGCCATTAGTCGTCTTTTGTGATCAAATCAGGTTTTTCTGGATCAACTGTTTGTCTTGCCTCAAGTAACCTAATGCTCGTTGTTCGTTGTGGCAACTTTGACCGTAAGTCGTTGGGGTGGCTTCGTGTTGGGGTCCACCTTCCTTTTCGCATGTCGGGTCAGGTGATGACTTTGCCCTCCTGCTAGGGTTAGTAGAGAAGTGCAAAATTTGGGTGTCTACACCTAGTATAAAAAAATAATTATCCACACATTAAAAAAAATTATATAAATGCAAAGAGCGAGCAAAGAAACGGGAGAAAATTATTATTTGATTAAACACCATCATAAATAATTATGTTATTCGACAACCTAAATTTGTTTGTTTGTTTATTTATTTATTATTTTTTACTATAAAGTCATTAATGCATATAACCAAATCACAATTTACATACTCCTTTTTCCCATATATACATCTAAAATCTAAACCGTTGAATTTAAAAAATTAATATTTAAAATATAATTTTTAAATTACTTTGAAGACAAAGGAATTGTTATTTCCAAAGACTCCAGAGACTTGCGAGCACATATCTACATTATAAAGAGAGGGGAAGGGGGTGATTATTTATTAAGGCTCTGCCACAATATGTCAATACTACCTTATTTTCTCTCTTATTTACTCCTTATTTTTTCTCTCGTCTTTTCTTATTCATATTTTTTAATTTTGTTTAAATATTTTAAATTGCACAGTGTACCACATAGAATAATCATTATAGTGAGAGACATTGTGAAATTATAACTATATATAAAAAATTAATAACAAATTAAAGAAATAACAACTTATAGTTTTGGGGTTGCAAATATGCCTGCATCAATTCATTATCACTACTATCGCATAAAAGTAATAACACATCAATCCTACCCACATAGTGAATGATACATTACTTGCTTTTCCCAAAGAAGACCAAAAGAAAAAGTAGGGAGAATGGGAAAAATAAAAGGGAAGTAATTTTATGTCTCAATCTGTACATGCAATAATAGCGAAGTACCAACTGAATGCTACCGTGAGCTAGATTCTTGCAATCAAATTGACATTGAAGAATGACGATTAATATTTGGCAGAACAAAAATAATGCTGAACTATGCATTTAACAACACAAGTAGTTATTCTAACAAACTTTACACTTCCAATGACACTCATTTTTATGACAACAATATTATTGCTCTGACGATATCAATCGTCTAGAAGATAGTACCCTTGATAAATCAGATTATACCATGACATTTTACACCATAATGCAACCATCAATATTTTGAAATTTCTTTCAAACAAAAAGTGTCACAAAAAAGATACTATGTTAGGCTGAGGAGAATCATTTGATCTTAGTCTGCTGATGCAAAAAAGTATAATGTGAATTCCACATAATAATAATGCACAATCTTCTATAATAGATCTCGTAGATCCACCACTACAATCCCTTGTGAAAGAGTTGCAACCCAATATTTGAAACCACCTCCGCAATCTAGGAGTGTCAATACTACAATTCACCCTAGTTACCGAGATCATGTCAACAAGCTCATTTCACCCTTTTCCTGTCCCGGTCTCTTTCTCTGCCTTTGTTCTTGTCGTCATCCCTCTCCCTGCTTCCACTCTTCTCATGGTCTCTTTCCCAGTCCCTTCTTTCACTTTCTCGATCATGAGTTCTATCTCGGTGTCTTTCTCTATCTCTTTCCCCCTCATTATATTTCTCTCTGTCTCTATTAGATGATTTGCGTTGGGGGCTTTCACTTTGACTCCGACTGCGGTGCCGTTTTCTCGCTGATTCACGGGACTGGTCCCTTCGCTCCCTCCTTTCTGAAGATAGTCTTTCTACAATTCCAGAGGTTTCAAAAAAATTAATTTGACATGCATATCCAATGTGCAAAAACTCGTAGATTCTCTTTATCAAATCATAGAATCCACCAAATCATAGAAGAAACTCTTTAAGGAACAACACATTATTCAAGAGCAACATCAGAGGTGAGGAAATGAGCTTTGACAGCTTGATACAACAATGACAATCCAGTACAATCATTGCAGTAAAATTAATCATAAATCATAGCATGTGGGTATGATTTGTATAATGACTCAAGTAGATAAAGCACAAGAAGCGAGATCCAGAACAATTATGCAAACCGGTTTGCAACTTTGGAATGGCGTATAAGTCGAAGCTATTTAGCAAATTCTCCCTCCATTACAAATTATAAGATCAATATTGACTTTCTAAAAGTCAATTTGAAATATTTTCAAATTTAAAATTGACATGATTCATTTAAGTTTTGAAAAAAAACATCTTATAACTATTAGTACTTTTTAAATAGTTTATAATATTCATAATTGTAATGACATAAACTAAATGAATTCATATCAATTTTGAGTTTGAAAATGTTTAAAATTGATTTTTAAAAAGTCAATATTAATCTTATAATTTGGAACGGATGGAGTATTAGTTTTGTAAAGTTCTGGTAGAGTAGTGCGAGCTACTAAGCCTCATTCTTGAGTTTTCTTTTGTTGGTTGGTATTATGCAGTCTGAACAAGGGTATGCCCCTCTTTGATCTCTAGACATAATTGTTCTCTTAATATACCTTATATACTTGCCCACCCAAAAAAAAATGGTTTTCTTAGAAGTCTTGCAAGTATCTGAGTAGTTTTTAGTATCTATATAGTTGAGATTACTTAATAAAACTTGTGCTCCATTCCTTAGGAGGATGAAGCATTCTTACCCGGTTAATGAATCCTTTACAAAGATGGACTAACCAGTTTTCTTCATCTGTTTTCAACTTCTTTTCTGCTACAACAACTTGATATAAAATCCGAAGCCTCAATCGACAAATTGCCTTGCAGGATGTATAATGATGGAAAGCAGGATAATTCAAAATTTTTATTTAGGAAATCAAGTAATTTGACGAAATTTGACATTATTGTAATTTTAGGGCATCGGAAAAGAAAACTAGTGGGATAAAAAATTTTAAGTCCTCAATGATGGGGACCACAAGTCAAGAACGAAGAAAATATTTTTTATATTTATTATTTGGAGCTTTTATTATGTTTAATGTGAGAGTAATTGATGTAATTTATTTATTTTATTTATTAGTGGAATTTAGGACATTTAAATAGTGATTAGGAATTTTTAATAGTAAGCAAGGGTGTTTTAGTCGTTAAATACTTTTATTGTTCCCCAAGTAAAAGTAATATTAGGGTTTTGAATTTCTTTCAATAGTGCTGTAATCCCCATAAAATTAATCATTCTACAGACTATTAAATGCTATTATTGAGACATTTTGAATGCAATCAAATCCTCTCTTTTGCGGTTGAGAAACCCTTGGTGTAGTGATGTGCAAAGTATCACTCAAGTAAAAGATTCTTGGGGTATTGAGGTGCGGAATCTCACCCAAGTACAGAGAAAACTACCCCACAAATATTATGAAAATTATGAACCAGTACAGAGACCCCACGGAAAGCACCCCCTTGCCGTCGGCAAAAGAGACCGGTGGAAAAAACTGCTGCACGACAGTTGGATGTCCGTTGTACTATCACTGAATATCCACTTTCCACTTTGACTACAAACATCTACAAATGAAAGAATAGTAACATTCACACCAGCAAAGGATCATAGTCTAGTTAGACTGGTTCATGACACAATAAGCATGGTGCAGGATGAATTACATAGATTAGACTGGTTCATGACACTTTTCTTTATGAATTATATTATAGATCTTTTTTGGTAAACTAAAGTTTCTTATGTTTAAGAACGAAAGCCGACCGGTATAATTCTTCTTTTCTCTCCGCTATTTAAACACAATTAAGACAATGAAACTCGTAAAAACTAGACCGTCAAAATGTACAAATATTTTTCCAGAAAAAGAAGATAGATTTACAAATATATATATACACACACACACACACACACATATATATATTTGAGTATAATTACATAGTTAAGCTACTTACGGTAGTTCAATTTTTTTGAAAGAAAAAGAAAAACTGAAATTCAATCAAACACTCATCTGAACCTAAAAGTTAAAAGTCATATTTCTAGCAGATTCATATTTAAATCTTAATCAAATTGTATATGAAACACAAACTACAAAAGAGTATGCAAAAGCATATAAAAAACTCATCTTCTAAGAATAGCACACTCCACCACAGCAAAAGTAAATTAGAAACTTACTGTTGTCTGAAACATTTGCATTAGAATCTAATAACCCAAATTCAGAATGTAGCCGTTTTCGATGTATTGCAACTTTTTTCTCAATTTCGCCAAAACTTTTGATTCCCCTCTCCTCAAGAGATTCACGATATTCAATCAAAGCAACCTCAATGCGCCTCAACTTTTGTCTGCAAACACATCAGTCAAGCACCAAATGAACAACATCATGTCAGGTCCACAATTTCCCAAAACCTAAATATAGAAGACTCTGGCAGAGTCTGAGATGCATTCATGCAAATGATATCTTCTAATTTTATTTAAGATGATATTCGAAGTAAAATCAGTTTTAGAATAGATTATTACGGACACCATAGTTTTCAAATCGTGAATCGTATCGTGTATCAAAAATCTCTTAATTGTGTATCGTGAATCATATCAAAAGATGAAAGACTTGCAAAACACAATAAATTATATATTTAAACATATAGAGAACTCATGCTGTTGCACAATAATGTATAATGTTAAAGTAGTCAAATAAACATATAAACAAACTTTAAATATTAAGAGCTTAAACCAGAGGTTTAATTAATAATCAATGTTATTAAAGTAATATTTATTAAGGACCAAGAGAAAAATAATAGCTTACCTTTAACTTATAAGGATAAAACCAAAGTGAATTAAGCCACAAATTGTTAAGTTTTCAGAAAAAGACAATTATAAACTATTTATTTTTGTCTCAGTATGAGAATGGGACAAGAAAAAAACAAAAAGGTAACCAAGTCCTTTGAAAAACAAAAACAAAAAAAAAATCCTAAAAAGCATTTATTTAAAACTTAGTGAACAGATGTTTCAATGTATTATTTTAACACTAATAAGATTTGTCTCCAACTTAAAAATGACCGTGATCATATTGTAAATTGTATATTATCATAGGATACGTGAATTGTACCGTAAGACATGACCATGGTTCATAGTTTCGGCGTATCGGCCAATATTTCCGCATATAGGAGCAGTTTTGGCACTGCAACCTTGATACAAGTTCAGAAATTAATGACTATTTAGTAAATGGTACATTTTAGAGAACTTTTGGCGTAGCGGAACGGTTTAAGATCAAATAGCGGAGAAATTTTGGCGTAAAGCAAAGAAATGCGACACAAAAAAAAATGTATTTAGTACATATTAACTAGTTCCTAAATTGGTATATATATAAAAAAAAAAAAAAAACTAGTATTGAAGTTAAATACAACTTATAAAAGTATACTTAAAGTCTTAAACTACTTAGCAAGAAAAACAATTATACATACTTTAACTAAAGCTTTAAAAAAATTGTAATCTGTATATTACCTAGTTAACGTGAAAATATTTTAAGAATTTATTGTTCAATTTTTATGCAATGTTAGACTTGTTTGCGAGATGACCGTTTTATCATTTGGACAGTGTTATGTGTAGTAGATAGTGCTTTTTGTGAATTTAATTGATCCATCTTGTTCTTATTCTTTAGAGTTTGCTCGTAATTTTTTTTTTTAAAAATGAAGCTCCTAGCTAGCGTAATGGTGCATATTGCCCGATACTAATACCAAGTCAAAAAATGATCTTCTAAAACATAGGTCACTACAGCAACTTCGAATCATGGATACGACTCAATTTTTGATACGCTACCGATATTGTATCGTAGTATGTATCTATTATCATGTGATACAAACAACTATGCCGAACATTCAACTCCCGAGAAAATAAAAGCTGGAATTGATAGCAAGAACTAAATTTTCCAGTGAAACTGTGATATCAACAATTGGGATAATCCAACCTACTCAACACAAATACGCCTTTTATCCTAAAAGACTAGTTGGGATAGGCTGACAACGAATTCCATACATAAGTGGGATAATCCAAACCTATCAGTGATTATCCGAGGAGAAATTATGATCAAAACTGACCCAGTTTATATTATAGGAATTAGGAATATAACTTGAACCTTAGGATGGTATATAAGAAATATAAAAAACGAACCAACATATCATGAACTGTGTGAAATCAACAGTTGGTAGAAACAATTAGTCTACGTCATCAGTTATTAGCATGCAGCATGACAAACCTCTGTTCTTCACGTATTCCCGAATCAAGATGCACTGGAATGCTAGCATCAGTTTCCACCTCCATCTCCACTGTCAAACTAAGATCGTCACCACCATTTTCACTCCCAGAAGAGGAATAAGATAGCCCCAGATCCCTAGTACTTGTCCTTTGTTCATTTTCACTTTCATCGTCATCTCTAGCCCACTTTGATGTTGTCAATATGGGTTCATTTTTTCCTTTATTTGTGAAGGCTCTTAGTTCAGGTTGTGGGATAGGAATGGTTGGAGCCAATAGTCCAGAGACTTTGCCTTGTGATGGCATCTCATCCTCCCCATTACGAGTCAATCCTGACAAAACCTTTGGCTCCATTTCAATATTTGTTTCTTTCTGGCCACTCGGGTACCTACCAAAACTTGAATGTCTACGATCAAATTTCAAATCATCATTGAGTTCATAACCCCTCTGTTTTTCTGCCTCCTCCAGATAAAGCAATCGTGCAACCATCGTTTCTCTACCACCAATAAGAGATAATCCATTGTGCCTGCAGCGTCTTTCAAGCTCACCAAGTGGAAGATTTAAAAGCTCCATCATGGCCGCTCCTTTTCCCATTGCCAGTACCACATCTTGGTTATTCTTTATTACATCGCTTTTATCGTCAGAGCTAATTTTCTTTTCTAGCTCTGGTGCATCACCACAAATGGAATGATAAAGGATCACTCCACTATTCCCAGATCTAAGAAATGTAGCTCGTAATCCATTCACATATGCATCCGAAAACAGAAACCAATCAGCCCATACTTGAAGAACTTTGAGAACTCGTTCCTGTAGGGTGCCAGGCAATATTATTATTAAATCAAACAATAAAACAAATAAGCAATCAAGATATAATAAATTTGGGACAGGCAATTGCTCAGACAATACTTACTTTAAGCGCCTCGGCAGTAATTCTTCCTGAGATACTACGATACAAGTCATTGAAGCTCTCCATTATGTCCGGTAAACTTACTTCAAATTTGGTGCGATAAGCAGATGCATTCTTTACAGGAGCACTACTATTGTGAAGAATGTCTGAGACAAGCATCAGCCTAGCAACTTTAGTCGGGATGGGAGTTACTTTAAGAGTCAAAGAATCGCTTAAAACTTCAACAATCTGCGATGCAATAGAGCTGTGTAAGGAACTTCGAGAACAACCACGTAATAAAAATAAAATTCAAATCCCTTCAATAATTTGCCCCGACTCTCTTTTTTCTTTTTATTTTGTTTATCTCTAGTTTTCTGCAAGTATAGCTCACATTAAAGAGCACACATAGCATTCAATATATTTTCATCAGCATGCCATTGGCAAAATGCAATTGAAAGTGAAAGGCAGGCTTTACGACAAACAATTGTCTAGTACAGTTGATAGGTGTGTCTGCATGTGTATAGATACATATATATACTATAAAAAAAATATCATATATGAACATGGAGTGTCACAGATCAATAGAAAAAAGACCAAAATTGATTACTCAAACCACAAGTCCAGCCATATGAACCTGATCCTAGTTAGCAAATACAAGTGCAATTGCATTAGTATCACTATTACCTCGTCAGCAGTATCAGCATTATCCAATGCAAAACCCATAGCTTCCTTTATCTGACTTCTTTCTAATGTCAAAGCACGAAGCATATCCTCAAATTCATCTCTCTGTGCATTAGTTAGTGTTGGTTCGGTCTCTTGATGCTATAGAGATTTATGAGAATTAGGGGATTGCAAGAGTTTACAAAAATCTTCACTTGTAATAATACAATGCCAGTTGGAAATTTAATTTATCCAAGACGAGTTTGACTGAACAGAGTACAAAAGACCAAGATAGAAAGTACCCTGCTTCTACCAGCAGCATAAGTAGATCCAGACTCCTTTTCATGCTCCGGGCTTTTTGCTATTGGCAGAGAGGGTGGTATCCATCTGGATAATGAAAAAAATAACAAACCATGAGTACTGAACAATGAAATAATGAGCACTGAATTATATGAAGTATAAATTCAATTAATTTGAAAACTAAGAGAGCATATAACATCTGAAGTAATTTCACTTTGCAAACTAAGGTACTCAGAAAGATCAATAAAATTATATATTACCTCCCACTACCAGTTATCAAGATGAAAGGCTCAGTTCGCCACCGCTGAAGCGTATCACCCTGCACTTACAGAAAAACCAAAATTCTTCATTTGCGTTTAACTCCACATCAAAGAGATACAAAGAGGAACAGTAGATTCAACACAAAAGGGCCAATAGATATGTATTATCTTATCTCACCACTGTTCACTGATAATCAACTAAGCTATGCAGCCCACAAGCCATGATCCATAAGTGAAATAGAAAACTTGAGATGTGTTGTATTTGAAGCAACCACATGAAATGGCCTATTCCTTTAATTTTTGTACTGTTTTATTAGCAAAAAATATACTTCACAATATATTTGCTTCCTGTTTATAGAGAATATTATTATAAAAGACAGTGGATCTCCTAGGTTTTGCAAACTTGAGTTTCAGTATGTTAAGCACCACATTGTCCCTTTTGCTTGCCGTCATTAGATGTGCTCCGATGGATTTTCATACCCAACGATGCATTTGCTCAACTCAGACTATCATTTCTCGAATACAAAGCTAGGGTTTGAGCATACCTTTTCTTTTTCTTTTCCTAAGATTTAAAAAAAAAAAAAAAAGGAAAGAAAGAAGAAAGGTTCTATTGTGGATGATGTAAAGGAATAACAGTGCAGGAGGAGTGGAGGACAAGAAGTCACTTCTAAAAAGACAAAAGAAAAGAAGTGGAAAATCATCCAAGCGTCATTGTGGGATTGCCCAACAATGCCTATGCAGATCTGACGAAAAAGTCCTTGAAAAGATCCCATTGCATGAGCCCAAAGAGAGGGAAAAATAGACACTATGTCCAAAAGTGAATCAACACTCTTTAGCAAGTACGCCTATTTCTACATCACCCAGTTTTAATTTCTTTGCATACTTTATTTATAAAGATAAGTCAGGTTTCAATAGTGGTTTCAAACTGTGTTACATGAACTATAAGACATGCGTGGGCGGGGGGATCCCTCACTTGACAGCCAGACATGTTGAGTCACCAACGATTGATTGTGTACCCCCATAAACTTTATAGCATTTAGAAATTGAACCTATAAACTTATTAGTTTTTCCACTAAATCTGGCATGTAATATTCACTTAAATATACCCCACTAATTATTTTTTATATTCAAATTAACCCGAAATGTTTGATATTTTTTCGCTAAATCTCACAAAACATCAACTTTAAATAGCATTATCGAATCTACACACCCATATATAAGATTTAGATCCTCCTACCCTGAGTCCACAGTTCCTATTATTTTAGGAATAGACACGTTTAACACCTAGACACTACCAACGCTGATTCCCATACATGAGTCCACGTAAAATAGGTTTTGAGAATCAAAGGCCAAAGAAGTTCTCACATGGAAGTGGTTACAATGGTTCAGCGTGTGTGGTGTGTAGTGTGTGGTCTGTGCAGCAATGGTCAATTGAACCATGTTTGAAGTAATTGAGTGTTACAATATGGGTTTGCACACCAGATTCCATGAACTACAGCATGAAAATTATGGAGTATATTTTAACAACATTGAGTGTTTGTCAAGATGGTTGATTGGGATTAGTATCTGGTTTAAAAGAATGACAAATTTGCTTTAAAAAATTCAACCAGTGTCAAAACAAAAAATGCCCACTTCTATATCACATCAATAACATAAGTTTTAATATTTATCAAGAGAGATGTATGAACCTATCTAACTATAAGAGATGGTACGATAAATGATGCAGTGATAGATATCTGGACAGCATCTATTTCAAATGATGATGATGTGATATAAGAGAAGAAAAAAGATAAAACTCCTATTAAATTGCAAAGATAGCACATCAGATTCTCTATACCAGAATGTACCTGCGTGTATGAATACAGCCTCCAAACGTAGTAGGTATGCTCCTTTGATCCAAGCTCAAACAAGAAGGTGAAAAGAGGATTTCCACGGCCTCTCTCCATGATAGCTTGCTCAAAAGCACAACCTCCATCAAGAACATACAGAGCCATCGTATCGATTACATGGCGAAGATGATCATCTTCGGGCGGAACAACAGTGATGTCAGGCACGTTAGGAGTAAGAACCTAGAAACACAACTCAAGTGATCGGTAATAAGTTCATAATGAAAACAGATAAGCAACAGAAAACAAAAAACACAAGATTTACTTGCCAATTACGTGTGATAAAAATTGTTACAACTGTATCTGTTTCACTTTGCAAATATATATAATCAGATCTATCCAAAAAATTATCTTCTCGATTTTCTTTAGTTACTCATAGAAAAGGTGTCTTTATTGACATGTCCTCCTCAATATGATATTCTACTTTATACAGGGATTTGCCGTGTAAGTGTTCACTAATATGTTAATATATCCTTCCCATAACAATTAGCAAATAAGCACAGAAACATCAAGTATTATTTTCCCAGTAAATGAAGGAATGAATGGTTGATACTATTACTTCTATTCCCTTATGTGTAAAAAAAATACTCTCTAACTCACTTTTGCTTAATTTGAGATAAGAATAAAATCTCTGAAGTCTTCCCCTCTGATTGAGATGCCATGAATCATTTTTATCGTTCATCCAACAAGTACAAGAGCTTGGGCAAAGAGATTAAACTTTCCAAGCTCACCATTGATCCAGCAATGTATTGAAAGCCGATTTAGTGTTAAGTCGTTAGAAGGAATACAGCGGCATGATTACAGGTCACCTAATTAATAAAGTAGTAAAAAAAAAAATGAGCAGAATAACAAAGTTAACCTACCAGCTCAGAGTTCTGGCTTGGAACAGAAGTCACTAGAGGGCCAGATGGACCAGACAGGATAACAGTTGCGCCCTGACAATCACAAGAGTATATATCATTTTTATGTCATATGATAAGCGATAAAGTACAATCTACTAAATTCTCTATTCAACTAAAACTATTAAGAAAGCTATGGATCAGAATCATCCATTAAATAGAAAAATTTTAATCCAACATTAGACATGCTAGTGAAGAAGAAAACAAATGCTCATGGTACACATGTGAATTCATAATTTTAATTGATAAAAATATTAACTAACCTCTTTATTCCTGATAGCCATATGTCCTGGCGGTGGAGCAGGTAGTGCTTGTGATGGAAGAGAAACAGATTTACCCCACCCAATCTTCAACTCATATTCATAAACAATTACCCCTGTATAAAAAATATTTTATAAATATGTATACTCATCATTAATCCCATTTTTGCATTATTGCATATTTTAAATGTGTCAAATTCATCTTTAAAAAAGAAAATGAATGTTAGCATCTCTAGATTCAAATAGATGATAAAGCCACAGAACCAGATAGACTACACTTATCCTAGTTTGAGTGTTCAGAAGTTATGAAGTGTCCACTGTCCAGACACTTTAGAAGTCAAGTCAGACTAGGTTCTAAACAAAACCCAAATGAGTCCATATCAGTCAGTTTGTTGGATACATTTCAATTGCTCAAATAAAGATGTACCACTATTTACATATTGATGAACTAATTTAAACTGTCTAGACTCATTCCGGAGTTACTGTCAAAAGAAAACCCGTAAGCATTAAGGTTTTTAATTTAGCATTAAAAAATGACAGGATGCTTCTACTTCAGTTTGAGGAACTCATTTGTTTCAAATTTTTATTTCAAAGAGATAACCTATATATATAATAAGAGAAATAATCAACTCGGCTGTCGGTCCTCCAGTCCAAACAACTTTATTCGTTGGACACAAGTATAATTTTTAGAACTTAAGTAGGATTCTATTATTAATATAGTTTTAGAAGAAAAAGAATTTCTTCTGATGACCATCTTACCTAATCTCAAATTCTCAATCTAATACTATTACTAAAATACAAGTATAATTAGTCCAGTTTAAGTAGAATTCTATTATTTGAATGAAAAAATAATAATAATACAATCACCAATCATATGAGTAAAATATTAAGTTCAAAAATAATAATTGTTTACATTATGCAATGAAACATCTGTAAAATTATAATAAAAATATGAATAATATAATAATTCTACCACTAGACAATGAGCTTGTTCATAGCAATGGGGAAGAAGATTACAAAAATAAAAAATAAGAAGTCCTCCGAAGAGTGAAAAACGGAAAAATCAAAGAAGAAAATAAAACATGATTTACGATGTTCAACCTTTTAATCAAAGCAAACCTAAAGCCCCAAATCCTCTAAATGGTTGCAGAAGCCCAAAACTATGCTAGGAAAGGAAATAAAGTTTTCCCAGAGGATAAATGTCCAATTATGGTTAAAATATATTAAAACAGAATGAAGTTTGTCCGAGTCAATTAACATTAGTTGAAAATGCCTAGTGACATTTTTCATCATATTGCAATAAAAGAAATAATTTTTTAAAGTAGGGGTTGAGGATTGAAGAAACAAAGGTAGAGTCTAGTTCTTATAATAAAAAAAGTAAAGAGACAAGAAGAAGCAGGAGAGGAGGAAAAAAGTAGGCATATAGTCGCTGATTATTATGATAGCTTGTTAACAGTTTGACCACTTTGATGGAGGATCTGCAGCTTATTACATTCAAAGACTGGACAGACGAAAGATACTAAAATACTTTGGAAGTGTACCTGTTCTCTGAGGAATTTGGAAAGAAATAATGCTCAACTTGTCAGAGACAGCTATCTATCGATTACTTCGCCTAAATAGGATCATTTTCTTGCTTCATTGGGCCTTTATCATGGGTTTCTTTAGGGTAATTTTTGTGTCGATCTTTACAGAGTTTGGAGAGCTGCTTACTTCAGAAGCAAGAGAGAGAGGGAGGGAATACTTTTGTTTTATTTCCACTTGTTATAGGGTGGGTGGACTCCTTGTATCTATGTTCTTCCCTTTTTTTCCTTTTTTTTTTTTTTATTAAAAAACGAAGTTATCTTTCTTGTAAAACTTAGCAAAATATCCCACACTACATCAGTATGGAAATCATGTATACCATATGAAAGTCCTATATTTTAGTTAACTTATCATTCATTTTTTAAGAAATCAAGTAGTGCTCATTTTCTAAGAGATCAGATGTTCAAAGGGACCCTATTCTTCTTTGATTATTTTCCAAATTTCTTTTTCCCACTTACCCTTAAGGTGGACTTCTTGAACTCCTTGTTAAAGAAAATTTCTCTCCATGCAATTGAACAAAAATAATAATAAATTCCTAACAGATCACAACATTACTGAAAATGTAGAGAAGACTTATTATTCATTGTGTTTACTCATATAACAGATTCCTCTTCACCTGAAGAGTCATTGCGTTTACTCGTACACGAGTCCTCTTCAGCTGAAGATTGATGCATAGGCTTGAGATATTCAAGTAATCAATCATTTGTATATTCACTAATTTAGGATGCACGTCATGTTTCCACATGTCACAATACTTTTTGGTCATCTTCATTCTTCATTATAAATTATTCAGCCAATAAAAACAACGCAAGTAAAATTTCATCAGGATGCATTAATGTAATTTTCCCTTCTGCTAGGCTAAATCATTTACGCCAAAAGCCGTATTGCCTGCACCTTTAGCCAGAAACGATTGTATTGCAAATTGAAAAGGGCAAAAATGTTTAACCTTGCATCTCATCGTTAGCAGCCTGTCCATCAGCTCTGTTCATGAAAGCTACAAAACCACAATTTCTTTGCCGTCTTCGTTCCTCTTCTGTCCTTGGCCACATAATTTTCACACTAGCAATAGGCCCAAATCTTCCAAAAGTACGCAAAAGAAAATTCTCATCCACCTAGAATATGGTTAACAGTATTGAAAGGTTAGCTTTCTATCTTACAGTATCTTAAGCAACAAAGTATCAAAAGAGCAAATGCATCAAAAACTCAAATTTTAGTAAGTACTCAACCTGGGGTGAGAGATTCCCAACATAAAGATTTGTTGTTTGTGGATCTCCATCATCAAATGATCCAGGCTTTCCGCTCGGATCAAAATCATCAGGTAGCTCATCAAATCTACTAGATGGCTGTGAAAAAGTGGGGATTAATATGTATTTATAAACAATTAATACGCAAATAATATATTGAAGATACACATGACAAGTAACAATATACACAAAAAATGTCATGTCGGGAACTCCTTCCAAATGATTTGATAATCCATAGAGAAAAAAGCAAAAAACTTTTACTATCAGTAAGCAAAAAAGCTAACATATAGCCATGTACATGTATACAAATTAAAGCAAGTAGGAGAATACTATGTAGAGATGGGATACCTTAGTATTAATCAACATTGAACTGATCACATATATAACATAATACGCAGACAAACAAAATCAAAAAAACTACTTACGGCAGAGTTATCACTATGACAGCCGTCGCGCCAGTGTTCACGCTCTTGATTACGTCTTTCCCTCATTTCTTGCTCATGCTTCAACTCTTCCATGAAATGATCAATATTCCGTGACTTCCCTTTCTCTTTCTCCTTTGGTCTCTCCTCCTCCTGCAAATATGACATATATGTGAAAAATAGTAAGCCGTGGCCTAGTTAGTCCTCCCCCTATGGAACAAAAAGAGAAAGAAATTAAGGAGTAACTTTCATCAAGTACAATTACCTTTTTCTCATACTCTTTTCCCTTGGTTGCCATAGGAGGTGGTATGAAAGATGGAACATACCTGCAGAAATGGAACGAACTGCTAGCTAAAATCTGAACATACCTTTTAGTCCAAATGCTTCAATTTTATTAATCAAACAATTAACTACTTTATCATGTTCTCAAATGTCTATGCGACAGTATACATGTTCCTGTTTTACCAAGCATGTGCTATTTTCCTAAGCATATCTTACACTTTTACACAGCAAATGCTAATTAAATAAGAAATCAAATCAAAAGAATGGCATCTTACCTAACCTAATAGAGTTAAACCATTCCTAATCTCTTGTATAACAATTTAGTAAGAATCTAAACCTAGGAAACCAGATTAACAGGTCTAAAATCCTTGACCCTAATAGGTCTATCCTTCTTCAGCACAAGAGATGTAAAGTGGAGTAGATGATCTTACAAACCACCCCATTCGCATGAAATTCATGAAGGAAAAACAAAAAGAGATCAAAACTAAAAAGAGCACACCATATATAATCCCAGTAATGCTAGAAAGTAGTCATACAGAACCAATCAGGACCATGAGCCTTACAGCCCTTATAACCCTTTGTCTCAAAAATAGCACATAAGATAATCTTTCTCCACGAAAGATCCCTCTAAATAAGCATTCCTATACATCGAGATGAGCCACCAACCCAACCCTTCTATCCTCGGCTGAGAATCAACCTCATCAGTGACAATCTTAGAATATTTACCTAGGTATGGAAACAGAAAATTCTCATAGCTTAAAAGTGGAAGTCCACTGCACTATTGCATTCAATGGCACCACTCTAACAAACATTCAAATATAGACCTTGCAACATTTTGGTTATTTCTCTGCATTATCTGCCTCCTACTACTAGTTGTATAGATATATCTCAACAGCATCCGTATGTGACGCAGCTTTTTCAGACTAAGAAAAATTAGAGCAAAAAAAAGAAGTTTTTAATACAAAAAATGGGAGGATACAAAGCAGCCAAAATTGATGCTATATGTGCAAGACATATGAGGATATGCTGGATCACTAATTTAGTCAATGTACATTTACCCGGTATATGTTGAGAATAGTCTTTTTGTCTTTTTGGTATTGCATGGGTACTGCCAGTTTGCTGACTTCTTTCCTTGCTGCTTGGTGGGGTGCAAGGGTGCTGAAGCAAGGCAGAAAGAGATGGGATTTAATCCCTCACTGTTTATGGTGGACTATGAGGCATGAGAGAAATGGTCCTTGCTTTGAGGACGCAAAAAAACGTCCTAGGAATTGAGCTTTATGACTTTAGGCCACTTGTATTTTTTTCTGGTAAATGAGGTCTTCCTGGGCTCTATTACGCCTTTTGCTGATTTTCTAAGAGAATGCATTAGGAAGCAAGTGTAGTTATTTTTGGTGCTCCTAGTTCTTCGAGTCTTGCATAGAACTGAAATTTGATGAGCCTAGGAGTTCTTGTTATGTGTTCTTTTATTCGCTAGGTACATGGGTTCGCCCCATCTAACAGTTTATAAACAAATTAATTGCTTCACAAAATAAAAGGTCCTCCAAAAAAAACAAGGTGGTGAGAACAAGATACGAAGTCATCAATGAAGGAATCCTAATCCCAACAAAGATCTGAAATAGAACACCCATAAATAGCCAAATATCAAAGAAATGCAAGGAAACCAGTCTATCCCATCGAACAAGCTGACAAGGACAGATGAAAACCATTCATTGTTCACCGCCCATAAAACACCATACAATAGATAAACATGCACAACATAAGATTACTATCCCAAAATCCCAAAAATAATTGCAAACCCAACTCTGCCCCAATACACCCAAATTGAAGAATAAATAGCTATAAGAATGCTCTGAGCATACTAAACCAATTAAAATATTATACCAAATGATTTCGTGATACTTACATTAAAACAGACTTTGTTTCGAGCAATGACTTTCATCTGTAATATAATATCTGTAAGCATGCCTCGTGAGGCTTAGTTACCATAGTATCCCTAAGAGGGTAACCCTTCAAAATTTAAGTTCTTTGAAGCTCCAGTTTTGATATATATAATATATAAACATAGGTAGGTCCTGTTTTGATTGTTACAACATGACTGATGAACAACCAACACGACATAAAATATTCTACACAAACTTAAATGCCTTTTTTACTGATAATTTACAAGTGAAGGAACTATTTAACTTTGGAAATTGAAAATTGCTATGGCATAAAGTAGTTATTTTAAAGAAAATGTTATAGGAAATGATAAAGTAAAAAAGGACTTGGAGAACACAATTCAAAATAATAAAAAGAAAAAGAGGAAATAGGAGACGCATATTTTTGTTCCTCAAACTTCCTATACCTTCTTGATTAGATAAGGAAAAAGAAAATGCAAAAAGATAGTCTTCCAGCTCACAAAATCTTTTGACCAACAATCATCGCAAGTTTGCAACCAAACATTTTATTAATCTATTTCAGTCATTCATGGAAGTGCATACCACAAGCAATTAAGCATCTTGCCAGTCCTCCTGGTTATTACTGCAATCCTATTGTGAAGTAAAAACATAACGTGTAGAGTTTGCAGACACTTTTTTTACATAAAGGAAGAATAATTTATTACAGAAGAGAAGCTGGAACTACAATGCAGATGGAGGAAAAGTAGTTCACGTAGAAGAAAGAATTAAGAGAAAACAAGTACACAAAATGAAAAAACCATCACAACAAGAATGGGGCATAGCTCATCAAACCCTATGTAATTAACTAAATATGATAAAGAAGTTCCTTGAATAACATGTAAACATTATACTCTCTCTTATATGTAAATAACTTATCCCATGTGGAAGCAATAACATCAACCATATGTCCTACATAAGATGTGAAAAACAAATTTTTTTGGAACAAATGTTATTATTGTCCAGTGCTAATAGATCCATCCAAATGACAAGGACATAGTAAGGAACTGGCTTGTGCATGGATTGGGCACACATATTGCAAAAGCAAATCATGGCAACTAAGAAATATAATTATTATTATTTTTTTTATGAAAGAAGAAGCTTTTATTGATTGGAAGTGATTACTACGCATGAGGAGGACAAGAAGTCCTCCCAAAAGAAAACAACAGAAATCAAAAGCAATCAAAGAAAACATGAGGAGAAAAACAGAACATTAATGAAGCACCACTCACCAATCTCTATGAAGATTGGACAAAGAAATTACACCAAAAGCTAGATCCAAAGAGAAGCAAAGAAAGATACTATCCCATAGCAAAGATATATAATTATTTAAACACATCACAAGAAAAGAAACAATCATATACAAATTTATTCATATATTGGTCGTAATCCTAGATATCAATAATATTATTGCATGTAGAAACAATATCAGCATCCAATTCGTAGATGTAAATGGTTTTAAGTGGAGATATTTATACGGTTGCCAAAATCAGAATTTTTGAAGATCAATAAAATATCTGAAATAATTATTTATACATTATCACAACTACTAATTAAACTACCCCGTCCAAGGTTAAGGTTGCTTGGTATTTAGTTCTTGGTAGGTTAAATACTAATAATATAGAATAGATGCGGAGACCCTACAAATCTTTATCTTCTGATGTGTGTATTATGTGTTTGTTGGATACTGAGACACATTTTCAACTCTTTCTGCATTGTCCGGTAGCTAGACAGCTTTGGTGATATTTGTTTGGTTTGTTAAGGGAGAGTTGGGTTTGTCCTTCTAGTGTGGAGACTAGAGAGCTTCCATTGCTGATTTTAGGGTTTTAATGAGAACACAGAAAGCAAGATATTGTTGAGATATGTGTACTTTCCATTTCTAGGGGGTATTTGGAAAGAGTTAAATGCTTATGTTCACCCACCAATCTATGACTTTCACATGCTTTGGGATATATCTTCGATTTCTGCCTTTTCTTAGGCCTTTGCAGTGGTGGCAATGAAATTTCTTTCTTTCTATATATACATAAAATAAAAAAATCTCTTCCTTTTTATCTAATAAATATTCTTCTTTTTTTAATCTAAAATGGAAAAGAATAGATAAAACAAAAGATTCAGTATGGCCATGTATTTAGTTTCTACTTTCTAATTGAATAATTTCTTTATTAAGTAGATTCTTATGCTATATTTAAAGTTTATATTTGCATGTTTTTCATACATATTTTTGTACAATATTTTTCAAACTACATATTCTAACATGATCACAACGATGTGGAATAAACTAAAAGGGAGATGAAAAGAAATAATACAGACATATAGTTCAATTTTCACATTTCAAGTGAGTGTCAAATATAGCCCCTCCTAAATCTTCACACTACATAAAATTAGGTTACCTGTTAGAGACTTTAAATAAGAATCTTCCTTTCACATAATCTGATCAAATTGCAATTACATTACTTTAAATAAGAATCTTCCTTTCAGCGTTCTATACAAGGGAAATCCAACTCTGTAACTAACACAACACTACCTGCAGTACCTTAAAAGAAACCATCTAAAGGAAAAGAATAAGGAAACACATTCAAGTAACTATGTATACTTGTTACTTATAAATAAATTTAAAAGAACGAAATAAACTCACAATTACTAACATGAACTAAAATGACACTACCAATGGGCTGCAACTATAGAAAATAAGTATCCTTGTTTCCTAATGATTACACTTTATTAAGCCAAATCAATAGAAGCTTCATCTGTGAATATGATCACCACTATCTTTTTACACTTAAGATGCCTTGTCATAAGAGCATTGCAACATGGTTAACAAAAGCATTAATTTACCTACTCCCCTTCTTGGAACCTGATACCCCATCTTTGGAATTTCCACCTGCCATCGGTGAATGAATACAAAGGTCCATGTTTTTATTAATGTGTCCATGTAAAAGAAAAGCAGTTATTTACTCCACAGAGCGTAGGAAAACAAGATAAAACATAATAAAAAGAAAAGCATACAATATCCCTTTAGTTCACTGACCTTCAGAATCAGTCTTCAGTTTCTCATTGGGATTTATTGTCCCTCCTCTAACAAATGTCTTTGACCCTGGTGTACTATCATCTTGGAATGACTCCAAAAACTCTGCGTATAAACGAGCTGTTTCGTCCTCTGCCCTCTACAAAACAAAATCTAATAACTTCACTGGGGAAGACTACGAAGTTAAATTAACCACAACCCTTAAACATTTAACTACCACCTACCTTCTTTTTCGCCGCCTCCTCTTCTCTGTGCTTCTGGAACGGTGTTTTCTTTCTTGTAATCGAGAAAGAACTCATCTTTTATCAAAAGCTTTGACCTGCCAACCACCAAATCATCCAGAATCCCACACTGAAAACCCTTATCGCAAATTCCTCATACTTTACATCATATTTCAGAACACATATCATATCATATCAAATAAACTACAGCAACTATATGCACAATCCAACTTCAAATTAACGCAATAGGAATCATCAAATTGCACAAAAATATAAATGCTAAAATTCAAAAAAAAAAAGTACAGATAAACAGTTTACTATTTCTCAAACTATTTATTCATTCAAAATTAACGAGGCCAGTGTTAAATCCTAAAAAAATATTTATTCGTTATAATGCAGAATAGACCATATGGGGTTTCACTAACTGTACCTGAGCACTTTAGGGATTCCAAAACCCTAATATATATCTATACGGGCAAAAAGAAATACCAATCTGATTTTATAGAAAGCTTACCAGATAGAAAAAGAGGATTATCCGGATCCGTAAGTAAATGATAGAGGTCTCTGTAGTAGTTTTTCGCAACCGGAATGGAGGCTGGAGGTGGTTTTCCGCGATGCTGTGCTCTGTTTGCGAGTTTTGGGCAAATAGACTGAAAATAAGTTAGATACTTCAAAGTTAAAAGAATAGAAAACATTTTTATTTATTTTTCGAGTTTATGAAAGGAAAAAATGTAAGGTGATTTTAAATTTATATTTAGAGTAGTTTAAAATCCCAAAAGAAAATTTTAATGTATATTATTCTTTTCAGTTCAAAATTATAAATTTCATACAAAATTATTTAATTAAGTATTTATAAATAATTTTAAAAGAATTATAATGTTTTTATATAAATATTAATATTTTATTTATATACCTTTCTATTAGAGTATTATATTGCTGTATGAATTTTTTAGTAAATATAGTATATTAGAGTGTTTATTTACTATTAGATATTTTAACAAATATATTATATTAGAATGTTTAATTTAGTATTTAATTTTTATTTAGTAGATATATTTTATTGGATGGTTTAATTAACTATTGAATTTATTTACTAAATAAATATGAAAAATAATATATTTTGTGACTTTATATATTATTATTTTTTCGGTTACGTAGATAAATATTAGTGATAATTACTTTAATTGAATATGTAGTATAAAGAGTTAACCTTATAATCTTATCCGATCGTGTATTGTTCTACGTCGCAATTATAAGTGTTAGTTCCCAGAGGCACACAAGTGATCTAGAAGGGGGGGTTGAATAGATCTATTAAAAACTTTTTGTTTTAATATTAAGTTCAAAGATTTAATAGCAATTAACAAACTTAATTAAGATTTGTTTGCACAGCGGAATATTAGTTTGAAAACACCCCTTAAGGATTTGTAAAAACTTCTCCGTTAAGTTTAAGATTATTTTGAAGAAAGTCACTTGTTAAGTAAACTAATTCACAGTCATATGTAAACATATATATATATATATATATATATATATATATATATATATATATATATATATATATATAAGACAGAATGTAAATGACTGAATGTAAATGACACCAGAGAGTTTAAAGTGGTTCGGATACTGAATAACTCCTACTCCACTCTTCTACTACAACGAGTAGGAAATCCACTAAGGATGGTTCATACGGAACCCTTCAAGCTCATTAGCCTGGAAACCCTGGTTCACTAAGAACCCTTCAAACCCAGCAGGTTTGGTTAGTTTAGTCACAAAGACAAGGACATTACCGCCCTCTTCAAGTCCAGCAGACTTGGCTCCTTTAGTCACTATGACAAGGACAACTGCCCTCTTCAAGTCCAACAGACTTGGGTCCCTGATCATTTGAAAGAGGTTGGAGTTGCTACTGAGTTGTACTTTAAGTCCTATTGTCTTTAAACACTCAGTAGCAGGGTGTGATCATTCCAGGGATAATATTGAGTTCGACAATGATGCTTGACTTCTTTATATGCTCAATATCTTCTTGTGATCACCCATTGTGCTGCTAGGCTTTTGTACTTCAGCTCCTTTGGTACTTGATAACTTCTCGAGATGAACTCCTGAGATGACTGTGATGCTCCTTTCTTTTGGTACTCAGTTGTTCCTTCTTATTATAAACAGATTATAGCTTCTCGAGATGGGCTTCTGAGATGACTGTGATGCTCCTTCCTTTTGGTACTCAGTTGCTACAATGTATGTATCAAGTTGGCGTTTAAGCTTCTCTCTTCCATGTGCCTAGCAGCTCTGAACACTTCTTCTGTAATAGAGTTATTTATCTCTATGTCTTTCTCAATTCAGTGTTAGTGTTCTGATGGATCGTAGAGTCCTTCAGTATCTTCATTTTCTGTTTCACTCTACGATCGGTTGTTGTCTACCATCATCTCTCTCGTGTATATATTTTTCAACAACTGCAACAACCAACTTTTCTGTTCGTCCTGTAAGCCTTTATATCTCTGAGCATATATTACCGTTGAATGAAATCCCGTTGGTTTCATTTGGCTTTGTGCAGATCCTTAATATCTTCAATGTTGACTTTCTTGCTGCTTGTGTCAGTGCTTTTCCCTTTTCTGACATGTTCTGATATATTAACCTGTAGCTCAGCTTTCTCTGAATTTATAGTCGTTGCACTCCTAGAGTTGTTCAGTAAAGATTATTATATTCTTTGCTAGTTAATCTTCTGATTCATCAATAAATGTTTTCCTTGACTTTTAGAATCAGCTGTTCTGCTGCATTCAGAGATGTCCCATTATTCTGACTTTATTCACCATTTTCCTGAGCAGTGGGTCCTGACTTGTAATTGTTTGGCCACAACGTCTACTACGACTCTGACATGCATCTGTATCTCAACAGCACTTAATCTTTCTTTAATCTGGGCGAGGAGCATTCTCTTTTCTCTTGCACCATATAGCCGTTCTGTTAGTCTACTTGTCCTGACCTGCTTAATGAATTCGTTGAGTGATAGACTGTCTACTTTGTTTCTGCGAATTCAGCTTCATGAATGTTACTTGAGGTATGTCAAGTGAAACGTTGAGTTAGAACGATTTTTTCTCTAACTCTGCGACCTTGTTGCTCTGGTCAAATCGTAGAGTTTGTGCTTGCAATGCTTTGCTTTGATTTCGTTCTACGATCTTGTAGGTTTGATCAAATCGTAGAGTTAGTTAACTGTAGTGCTTCTTAGTGGAATCGTTGAGTTGCAGTCTGTGTTGCTTCATCCTTTAATTCTACTCAACGATTGTTCCATGTGTATAGCAATCTTCTGTATTGCCTTGTCATTCTGTTCCACTCTACGACTTCTTCTATCTGTGCAAAATTCCAGTTCTTGTAAGCTTGCTCATCAAGTTTACTCTACGATTTTGCTAGAGTGTGTATCGTAAAGTACATTTCTTCTCTGGTTCAGCGTTATCTGCAGGCTAGCTTGGCTGTCTGTTCGACGATCGTAGAGTTTAGCTCTACGATTTGTACTTGAACAGTTCTTTAACTTTACTTGTATAACCTGTAGACTTCTTGCACATCTGACTCTCTTTGATGATCGTAGAGTTAT
The DNA here is from genome assembly GCA_947179155.2 of Hedera helix. Classification (NCBI taxonomy): domain Eukaryota; kingdom Viridiplantae; phylum Streptophyta; class Magnoliopsida; order Apiales; family Araliaceae; genus Hedera; species Hedera helix. The sequence goes on along the minus strand of OX359264.1, from coordinate 41,214,866 downwards.
CCTGGTAAGGAGTCGTAGAGTTAACTCTACGATTTATACAGAATCGTTGAGTCTTCTTTGAAAGAAATCGCAGTGTCCGTTCTACGATCGTATAGACTGATCAACCTAACAGATTTGATCTTTTCTAACTAAGTCCTTTCTTACATTATTACATCATTACATATTGAAAGGACTTTTACAAACTTTGACATACACAAATACATCAATGAATCATTCTTATGCTACTCTGCCAATATCATACGTCTTTTATGCAGAGTGACTTCTATTTGAAAGATCAACCTAACATTTCTGATCTTTAAAATCTAAGTCCTTTGTACACATATATCTAAAAAGGACTTTACAACATTTTAATCAGATAACTTTCATTCCTTTTAATAAGCAGCAGATAGTTTATAACAAGATCATATTTGTGCTATACAAGTGTGTGCACATCACAGTATTTAAGATAGATAATATATATCATACACCCACAACAATGTAAGCACATAATTAGATTAACATATAATCACTTTGTCAAATAACCTTTTAAACACTTTTAGACAAGCTGTGCACATAAACAAGTAAGCACATAATTATATTTTGAACATCTACGCACTTTTTCAGATACACATTATATATCAATCATGACAATCAATCATGTAAGCACATAAACACTTTCAGAGTATCTAAGCACATAATCAATTGAGCACATAAGCACATTAACACATATAATCAATCATGTAAGCACATAAACACTTTCAGAGTATCTAAGCACATAATCAATTAAGCTCATAAGCACATTATAAAATTACTTTGTCAAATAACCACATAAGCACATTTAGCCCAGTTCTTTTTGCACAACAGTCATCATCATCAAATCAAACAACATTCAACAATAAGTTATAAAAAAAAACTTTCACAATATATAACATAACTAAATATATATGTACAGAGATGAGGAATGTGGTATTTTTTTATTTTTATTTTATTGTATAAATATAAAAAGTGAAATTTTTTTACTTTCTTATTTTATCCTTTAATTTACTTACTTTTTTCACCTCTCTCTCATTATATCATTTTATATTATTTAATATTATATTTTCTCATAATTCACATGTCCGCATGTGCCATGTAAACTAGGTATGTTAGAGAATTTAATTATTATTTCTTCCGTCCAACTTTACTTATCATAGTTTGAAACTACATGACTATTAAGAAAAAATATATATTTCCAAATGACTCACATTAATTACTTTTGTCTCATTAGTTTCATTTTAATCAATCACCTAACCTCTTTTTTTTTTAAATCATAAAATTAATACATTTATATAGGGCAACATTTCAATTTTTTCTTCCAGACCTCCATTACTTCTCTTATTATGTACTACAAAATCACCTGTATTATGTTTACATAGTTTTTCAAGTCAGAAAGTTATTTCATCAAAAATGAAAAATCTTAATGATAAAGAAAGATAACTTTTCCTTGGACTTTTATTGAAAGAAAGCAAAATAAATAAATAAATCACGGTTTAATGTCTCACATGACTTCATTATTTTTGTTGTTGATAAGGACAATTAGACGAATATAGAGATGATCAGAGACAAGGGTGGAAGAAACATACTTTGAAGACTCTCTTCCCCTCCCGATCGTAGAGTTGACGTACGAAGATGAAATGATGGTTGGGAATTGTTGAAACACTTGAGCCAATGTAAGATGATGAAATGGTTGGGATGGCTACAACGCCGGAGCCAAATGACGATGTAGAGATGACTGGGATGACTACAACACTAGAGCCAAATGAAGAGACAGATATGGCAAAGACGAAAGCTATGTCTGATCCCATTGAAGTTGGTTCAACTTCTAAGGGGGAGCATGGAGCTGATAGGGAGATTCCGGCTAGAGGTGCATCAAGTCCAAGTGAGGCTAAAGATAGAGCAAGTGCATATCGTAGAGTGAATGATGAACTCTACCACCTAGTACCTATACTTCCTCTTCTTCAAGCCCTCTCCAAACAAGACTTCAGCTGGGTCATATAGGCGTTCAAACGAGTAACAGATATCAATAAAGTTGCCCAGAATTTCCCCTCTCGAACCAAATTTGCAAGAAGGAAGATAACTAATGGAAGTGAAGTTGATTAATCTGCTGGCATTTTCCAGAGGTTTATCTTCATAAACCCTTCAATCTTAGAAAAGACCACTCTCTACTCTTATCAACTAAACAAATCTAACCCCACGATCGTAGAGTCCCAAAACTTTATGATCGAATCAAATGTACATACCTTACCTATACAGTCACCCTCACTAGTCCACTCTCCAATCATATAGTCCCCCAACTCTCCGATCGTAGAGTGTCCTAACCTCGAACCATATACTGTAAATACTAATCAACCCTCAACTGCACAAACCTATACAGATATACCTTTAACCTCAGACTATAACCCTTATACATATACAGACATTATACTACCTAACATTGATCCCATTTTTGAGAGGATCAACATTGTAAATAAAGAAAACATTGAAACTGCCATGGAGAGGCTATTTCTAAAGCTTTCCTGCGTTCTCTCACAAACTCAACTAGAAGCCATACTTGACAAAATTACTAAAGACTGTAATAAGAGCTTCGACACTGCAAATAAATGAGTCATCCAAAGTCTTGTTCTTGTCACCAAGGAAGCCGCAAAGGTTCCTGCTCAAATGTCAGAGAAATTTGGCCAGTGCTTGAAGGACTTTGAGAACTTAATCAAAGAAAACTTACAAAAGAGGGACGATATATACCTAGGAGAAATAAGGAAATATACATGAACTATTAGACTTCTCCAAGATTCAAACACCAATTCTTTAAAAATTCTTTCTGACAAAGTCTTTGATATGAGCAAGGGAAATCTCGAGCTCAAGGAAGCATTCACTTAGTCATTAGAAAGAATAGATACTGCTATGGCGTTGATTCATTAGGAAAGAGAACGTGCTGACAAAAAACATTATGATCTACAGAAGGAGGTAACCGTTACGTATACTCAACTGGAGGAAATGGTGTAAACTATTAAAGAGTTGACCGAAAAAGTCCATCAGCTTCGGAATGATGCTACCAAAAGGGGGGGGGGGGAGTCAGGTACGTAGCAGAATTCAACAATTAACTCTTCTTCCTCATCCTCCTCATACTCCTCAAGGCATCCATCTGTCTCGGCCTTTTTCTTCACTAGGATCGTCGAGCGATGTAATGCACACAACCAGAAGGGTTCTTGTAATCAATGACACTAGGTAACAATCGAAATTTTAATAGGTGCATATGATAAGAAAAGAGCAGAGAATTCATTCTCTCGGGCCACCAAAGACGTATGAACATATGAGACAGAGAGATAAAGAAGGCAAAAGGTTATATGATAGGAGGGTTGAAAAAGAAAAGAGATATCATCCTTCCAGAAGTCGTTTGACATTCAAGAAGCCTAGCAGAATATGAGATTTTATAGTTTTATTATACTTGCAATAAATTGTTATAATTATAATAACTAATAGTTGTTTTACTCTTTTATAAGTGGTGTGTTCTGCTTGTAAACAATACTTGTACAAATTCTTTTGCAAGAAATTCATTCATCAATAAATTTATTATTCTTTTAGACAATACAACTTTTTACTTTTTATAGGACATATCTAAATTATGAATTATCTTGCATTAGAGTAATTGATGATTGTTGAAATTAATATTTTTTCATCACCAAATAGGGGGAGGTTGTTAATGCATTTATCTTTAATCTATTTTTATTTAATGATGACAAAAATACTTAATGTATATTTGTAAAAAGAACAAGTAATATTATGCAGTCCTTATAAACAAAATAATGTAAAAGGACTTAGGGATCAAACTTGTTAGGTAAATCAATTTCTTAGAGTTAGAACATGTAATAGACTAGACTGTCCAAGATTGTATAGTAGAAGGCTTAGTTACTTTGAGATCGTAGAGTGAACTAAAGCATTCTGGTAGAATCGTCGAGCAAAAAGTAGAGAAACTCTAAGATCGTAGAGTGACACCAGATCAATGAGTGAAGATAATGAACTCTAAGATAGTAGAGTGACAGTATATCCCAGAGTGAAGAGAATGAACTCAAAGATCATAGATTGACTTGAGACGTAGAGCCAAATCATAGAGCCACTAAAAACGTAAAGTAAAACTATCTAAGGATTGACTCTATGTTCCTAGACAAGCAGAATCGTAGAGTGTAACTCTTGATAAGTCAGTGGTTGTTCTGTGGCAAAGGATCATAAGCTTCTTTAACAATCTTGTTAGTTCCCAGAGGCGCACAAGTGATCTAGAAGGGGGGGGGTTGAATAGATCTTATTAAAAACTTTTTCTTTTAATATTAAGTTCAAAGATTTAATAGCAATTAACAAACTTAATTAAGATTTGTTTGCACAGCGGAATATTAGTTTGAAAACACCCCTTAAAGATTTGTAAAACTTCTCCGTTAAGTTTAAGATCATTTTGAAGAAAGTCACTTGTTAAGTAAACTAATTCACAGTCATATGTAAACATATATATATATATATATATATATATATATATATGTATATATATATATGTATATATATAAGACATAATGTAAATGACTGAATGTAAATGACACCAGAGAGTTTTAAGTGGTTCGGAGACTGAATAACTCCTACTCCACTCTTCTACTACAACGAGCAGGAAATTCACTAAGGATGGTTCATACGGAACCCTTCAAGCTCATTAGCCTGGAAACTCTGGTTCACTAAGAACCCTTCAAACCCAGCAGGTTTGGTTAGTTTAGTCACAAGACAAGGACAACTGCCCTCTTCAAGTCCAACAGACTTGGCTTCCTGATCATTTGAAAGAGGTTGGAGTTGCTACTGAGTTGTACTTTAAGTTCTATTGTCTTTAAACACTCAGTAGCAGGATGTGATCATTCCTGGGATAATATTGAGTTCGACAATGATGCTTGACTTCTTTATATGCTCAATATCATCTTGTGATCACCCATTGTGCTGCTAGGCTTTTGTACTTCAGCTCCTTTGGTACTTGATAACTTCTCGAGATGAACTCCTGAGATGACTGTGATGCTCCTTTCTTTTGATACTCAGTTGTTCCTTCTTATCATAGACAGATTATAGCTTCTCGAGATGGGCTTCTGAGATGACTGTGATGCTCCTTCCTTTTGGTACTCAGTTGCTACCATGTATGTATCAAGTTGGCGTTTAAGCTTCTCTCTTCCATGTGCCTAGCAGCTCTGAACACTTCTCTTGTAATAGAGTTATACATCTCTATGTCTCTCTTAATTCAGTGTTAGTGTTCTGATGGATCGTAGAGTTCTTTAGCATAACCATTCTCTGTTTTACTCTACGATCGGTTGTTGTCTACCATCATCTCTCTCGTGTATATTTTTCAACAATCGCAACAACCACCTTTTTTTTTTCTGTTTCTTATGTATGCCTTTATATCTCTGAGCATATTTTACCGTTGAGATAAATCCCGTTGGTTTCCTTTGGCTTTGTGCAGATCTTAAATATCTTCGATGTTTGACTTTCTTGCCACTTGTGTCAGTGCTTTTCCCTTTTCTGACATGTTCTGATATATTGACCTGTAGCTCAGCTTTCTCTGACTTTATAGCCGTTGCACTCCCAGAGTTGTTTAGCAAGGAGTATTATTTCCTTTGTTAATTAATCTTCTGATTTATCAATAAATACCTTCCTTGACTTTTAGAACCAACTGTTCTGATGTATTCAGAGATGTCCCATTGGTCTGACTTTATTCACCATTTTCCTGAGCAGTGGGTCCTGACTTATAGTCGTTTAGGCACAACGTCTACTACAACTCTGACATGCATCTGTATCTTAACAACATTTAATCTTTCCTTAATCTGGGCGAAGAGTATTCCCTTTTCTCTTGCACCATATAGCCGTTCTGTTAGTCTACTTGCCTTGACCTGCTTAATTTCGTTGAGTGATAGACTGTCTACTTTGTTTCTGCGAATTCAGCTTCATGAATGTCACTTGAGGTATGTCAAGTGAAACGTTGAGTTAGAACGATCTCTTCTCTAACTCTGCGACCTTGTTGCTCTGGTCAGATCGTAGAGTTTGTGCTTGCAATGCTTTGCTTTGATTTCGTTCTACGATCTTATAGGTTTGATTAAATCGTAGAGTTAGTTAACTGTAGTGCTTCTTAGTGGAATCATTGAGTTGCAGTCTGTGTTGCTTCATCCTTTAATTCTACTCAACGATTGTTCCATGTGTATAGCAATCTTCTGTTATTGCCTTGTCATTTTGTTCCACTCTACGATCTCTTCTATCAGCATACATTCCAATCCTTGTAAGCTTGCTCAGCGATTTTACTCTACGATTTTGCTAGAGAGTGTGTATCGTAGAGTACATTTCTTCTCTGGTTCAGCGTTATCTGCAGGCTAGCTTGGCTGTCTGTTCGACGATCGTAGAGTTCAGCTCTACGATTTGTACTTGAACAGTTCTTTAACTTTACTCATATATCCTGTAGACTCCTTGCATATCTGTCTCTCTTTGATGATCGTAGAGTTATCCTGGTAAGGAGTCGTAGAGTTAACTCTACGATTTATACAAAATCGTTGAGTCTTCTTTGAAAGAAATCGCAGTGTCCGTTCTACGATCGTATAGACTGATCAACCTAACAGATTTGATCTTTTCTAACCAAGTCCTTTCTTACATTATTACATCATTACATATTGAAAGGACTTTTACAGACTTTGACATACACAAATACATCAATGATTCATTCTTATGCTACTCTGCTTATATCATACATCTTTTATGCAGAGTGACTTCTATTGAAAGATCAACCTAACATTTCTGATCTTTAAAATCTAAGTCCTTTGTACATATATAACTAAAAAAAGGACTTTACAACATTTTAATCCGATAACTTTCATTTTCTTTAATAAGCAGCAGATAGTTTATAACAAGATCATATTTGTGCTATACTAGTGTGTGCACATTACAGTATTTAAGATAGGTAATATATATCATACAACAATGTAAGCACATAATTAGATTAACATATAATCACTTTGTCAAATAACCTTTTAAACACTTTTAGTCAAGCTGTGCACATAAACAAGTAAGCACATAATTACATTTAGAACATCTACGCGCTTTTTCAGATACACATTATATATCAATCATGACAATCAATCATGTAAGCACATAAACACTTTCAGAGTATCTAAGCACATAATCAATTAAGCACATAAGCACATTAACACATATAATCAATCATGTAAGCACATAAACACTTTCAGAGTATCTAAGCACATTATAAAATCACTTTGTCAAATGACCACATAAGCACATTTAGCCCAGTCCTTTTTGTACAACAGTCATCATCATCAAATCAAACAAAATTCAACAATCTCCCCCTATTTGATGATGACAAAACTAATAGACTTATTTATAAGACATTCATATAATGCATCTACTTGACAGGCAAATTATGTCTTACGATACAGTGAAATACTGTATGGCTAGTGCAAAAGGATGATTTTATTAAATGAGCATTTTTTACAAAAGGTTATACATACTTACAGCTGCTCTTCATGTTTTAACTTTTCTCCCACTCAGTTTTGCTAGTTGTCTTCCTCTTAGCTGGTTGAATCTGATCTTCATAGCTCCCCCTAAGCTGTCTCCCCCTTAGTTGGTTATTCCTCCTTCTTCATACCCCCTTAGCTGGTTGCTCCTCCTTCTTCATAGCTCCCCCTGTATTCTCTCCCCCTTTTTGACATCATCAATTATGAAATGTATGGAACTTGCAGAGTTACTGCGGATTTTAGAAGGATATTTTGAAGTCTATCACAGAGTTTTGAGACTCTACGAGACTAAGAGTAAGTAAATTTTCATGGTCCATAGAGTGTTGAGACTCTATGACTGGAGAATTGATATTTTGAGAGATGTTTGCAAAGTTTTGGGACTCTACGAACAGGGAGGTGGTGCAGGGTGATTAAGAGTTTAGTAAGTCACAGCCGAGGACTTTCTGATTTATGCATTTTGATTTTCCACAGAGCTGGACAGATTCCAGATGGATATTTCCTGGCAACTTTGGTAGTGAGAATAGAAAGGTTCGCTGCTTATTAGTGTGGTTGCAAAGGTCTTTGCCTTTGTGAAAAGTTGAGCTACTAATGAAAGATTTGGAAAGGTTGAGTAGCTCCAGCTGATAGAACTTTGATCATTCATGACTATTGCCCTTAGAAGTGGTAAAATGGGAATGAAACTCAACAGATGATTATGATCCCAAGCAATAGAGCATCTTTCTATCTGTCTGGCATGCTTCCTTCTTTCTCTACGTCTCCTTTTGATCTGCTTCGATCGATATGCTGCAAATTTCTGCTTTTCCAGTTTTCTTAGCAGTCTTACTTTCTTCAGCTTCTTTTCAGCTTTCATCCTTATTTGTCTCTCCTTGTGATTTGATTTGAAACTCCTGCCTATGTTCTTCATAAAACCACTTAATCCTTTTCTTGACCTTCTTGACCCGTCTTTTGATTTATTCACATCATGAGTGCTGGTCTCTTCTTGACGGTGTTTATCTTCTTTCACCACAGTTTCTTGACAGTCTCCTTCCTCATCTGATTCAGTCTTTTCAGCTTCAGAATTTTCAGAGCATTGTTCCCTTGGTACATCATCTTCTTCAGCTACATCATCATCATTGTTGAACTCAGGTGTTGAGTCTTTTTCAACTGGTTCAATTTCCTGATCAGAACCCAAAGAGACTTCCTTTTTCAGACAGGCTATTTTTATGACATTCTGATCTTTCCTCTGAAGAGCCTGTAGATGTTTCCTCTTTTGAACTGTCAGAAGTTCTTTCTTCAGAATCAGAACTTGCTTCATCATCAATTTCTATCACCTGAGGTGGTCCTGTAGTGATTGAGCTTCTCCACTGTTCTCTGATTCTCCAACTTCTTCTTGGAGCAATGTGAGGAACTTTCTTTTCTGTTTTCTTCTTCTTCTTCTTTACTTCAGATACTTTGGGATTCATCTTTTCCTTCTTAGCTTTCCCTGAACATACATCTTTCTCTTCTTCAGCCTTCTCTATTTCAATGAATTTTCTTTTCTTCTCTGATTCCTGACTATCATAGATCACAATAGTTTTGTTTCTTGATTGTTCATTTTCCTCCTGTAATATCTCCTCAGATATTTCTTTCATTTCCCTTTTTCCTTTTCCCTTTGATTTCACTCCCATCTTACTGCTGAAGCTCATAGAACCTCGTGACTTTTTACCCTTATTGGCATGAGGATTCTTTTTCCAATCTTCAAACAGCCTTGGAGTAATTCTTTTGTTGCAGTTTAGAACTTCTCCTTCATCTTCCCCAATTTCATTTGCCAGCAATTTCTTCAAAATGATGCTTATGAATCTCCCATAAGGCATCTTGGGAGTTGGCTTCCCAGCTTTAGCTCTTGTCTTTGTATCATCTATCCATCTCTTTATCCACCCTAAGAGAACAGCTCCGAAGTTGATTTTCTTTCTTTGAGCAATAGCAGTCATCAGCCTCAGTTGATCTTCACTGATAGTATCATATGCGGTGTCTTTGCATAGAATACTCTTTCCAACAATATCAGCCAGAAACTCATACTGCTGAGGGAAATCTTTCTTCTTGATTCCTTTGAGAGGAGACTTCTTTTCATAGCCCATCAATTCCAATCCAAGTTCAATGTTAATCTTATCAAGAGAAACAATTCCTCCGCTTGGAATACCTAGACTGAGATTGATTTCAGAAACCCCAAATTGCAATGTGATTTCCTTAACCTTTGAGATGAGGGTGTTTCCTCGATAATCAGCATTTGAATAGAATTCTTTCACAAGTGAAGAGAAAATCCTGGTGCTAGTTTCCAAACACATGGTGAAGCCAGCATTCTTGACCAGATGTAAAATATCCTTGTATTTCTGCTCTGCATCTCCGAATTTTTCAAAACAAACAAGATTTCCAGGAATGACTTGAAGAGATGCCATGTGATTAAACTGATTGGAGAATAGCACAGGGACAGATACCAATATCGGTTTAGATGAATTTTCGATTTCTAGGGTTTTGATGAGTTTTGGGAGAATGGGTATTGACAACTGACGAGAAATGACCATTGTCAGTTTAAAAACAAGACTTATGCTAGTTCTCTCTTATTTTTGCAGAGTACACGTGCCAGATACTTATTTGAAGAACGTAGGTTTAACCTTTTTATTTTCCATAAATGGAGCACATCAATTATTCTAACCCACTTGAGTTTGAAGAACGTGTGGTTCACTTTCTCTGTATAGTAAGCTTGACCAGTTCGTAGAGTTGGCTGCAAGACACTCAACCATCAACCTTTCAATAGATGGCCTTGAAGACTGGTGAGAATTGAATGCTGGAAAAAAAACTTTGAAGAAGTTTATGGGAAAGATATTGTTATGAGATGCAGACATAGACTCAATGTTCTACGATCAGGAAGATGAACATGGTGACTCTACGATTTGGGATGATAAGGCTTGCTTGGTTATTAGTCACAGGATTTGGAGATTATTATCGGAGAGATAAGTGCATTTGGTTCATCAATCACATTGTTTTGGGACTTTGTGACTGGAATGAGAAAGGTATTCTAATGAAGAACCGATTTACCTTCTGCTTTCCTTCTGAAGTGCAATCGTAGAGTTATGATTTGAACTGCTCTACGATCTCTGTTAAGACTGGAGACTTTAGATGAATTCAGAGATCTTTGTTAAGCCTGGTTGATAGCTCAATGACAGCCTTCTGAAAGGACTTTGTAAGGATCGTTGTCATGACTCTGGTTATCATGCAGAGGTTGCTCTTTGATTTTGCTGGTTTCGTAGACTGGTTGTAGAGAGCCGTAGAGTGACTGACTGTGTTGACTCTACGATCTTGAGCTTTATGACGAGGAGACAACTCTACGTTCTTTGGAGAGAACACTTCATTTTTCCAAGCCTTATTCTGCGATCGCCTGACATACTCTACGATCCTTCTTCTGACTTGAGTGATCTTTCATCTAACCATGATATTAGTGACAATCATTCAAACAAGATTCACTAAATCAATAGGTGAGATAAAGACTAATAGATGCCTCATTTTATGATCAGCTTCTTTCTCTTCTAGAGAATCCCAAGATTCAAATCTTCTTCATGCATCAGTATTCAGACTTTACTCAATCTATCAAAGATTGGCTTCCTTGAGATATTCTTCTTTATATCGTTGAGCTTTCTTCTTGAGGCTGTGGCATTGTTTCCTTCCTGTTGATCTGCTTGAATTATCTTCATCCAGAATGATTTGTGAGTATGCATGCTTATCAAGAGACTTTATGTTTAGCATTTTATAGCACTGACTTCTTCATAGAATTAAGCAAATAAATCTTCAACCATTTCAAGCTTAGAGCTTCTTCTGTTGCATTTGAAGTTGGAGAGCCTACTGCCAAAGGTTATGAGTGAGCTTTTCTTTGAGATTAACTTTTCCTCTTTTCACAGATTGAAGGGTGATTTCTGAAACTTAGAGTAAGTCATTCGTGATTACTCCTTTCTGCCTTGATCTCCTCACCCTTCTCATTCATAGATGGTTTTGAAGAATTTTGACACTAGGAGCATTTGCCTTTAAAGTCTGAGCATGTACACATGGTGTGCCCTAGTAAGGACTTCTTCATTTTAAGAGCTGCTTTGTACATGAATGAGATTCTTCAACTCTTCTCGATCTTTGATGATCTGCAGAATGATTCTTAGATCCGGTGATCATTGATAAACATATGTGTCCGTTCATTCATGCTGAGTTGATTTCCAGGTCTCGGGCCTGATAACTGTGATTTGGAGGAATGACTTTGAAAACTCATCACTAAGGATATTGCAGTGAAGTATACAACTGTGATTTGATCTTTCTCCCAATTTCAGAGAAGTTGTTCTAGAAGACCGTTGAAGACTTTTGAAATAGATTCCTTTAAAAATCAGTCAAGCTCTTGATGCTGCTTCAAAATAAATGAAGCACTTCTTTTGACACACATCTTCAGATAGGATCCTTAAAATAAAAGTCCTTAAGCTTATCGGAAAGCTTAATGCTGAGCCCATCGAGTGACTATAGATTTGAGACTGATTCCAGCTGCTGACATATGGTGGATAGAAAAATTATTTAACAATTTAAGCATAGATTTCTGTTGGGCTTGCTTCTGCTTCAACCTTTTAGAACCGGTGAGAAGTAGATTTGTTAGTGCTTGGTTCAGTGATGCTTCCTTAGAGAAGAATAGGATCCGGTGTCCTTTGGCATCAAGATATAAACTTCCCAGTTTGTTTGAAGGCAAAAATACACGTTTGTATTTTTTTTTTAAGTGAATCAATTAATAATTCTTGTCAACAGAACATTCTATTGATTTTTTTTTTCAACTTGCAGCACCAGATTAACTTTGAAAGTTCACTCAATAGCTTCTTTGCTGAGATCATCTGAATTTGTGTTAGGAAGCATTAATGTCAATTAACATTCAGCATCAGACATGGAATCAATGATCAACATTCAATTAGTACCTGAAAGAAAAACATTATTTTGTAAGCTTGTTCATACGAAGTGGTTTACTTCAATTCTTAAACTCAAAAACAGAAATTTGCTAGTGCCATAGGATCTACTCAAAGCGTGAGCTTTATGTTCGTGAGAACCTGCTCTGATACCAATTGTTAATTCCCAGAGGCGCACAAGTGATCTAGAAGAGGGGGGGGGGGGTTGAATAGATCTTATTAAAAACTTTTTCTTTTAATATTAAGTTCAAAGATTTAATAGCAATTAACAAACTTAATTAAGATTTGTTTGCACAGCGGAATATTAGTTTGAAAACACCCCTTAAAGATTTGTAAAACTTCTCCGTTAAGTTTAAGATCATTTTGAAGAAAGTCACTTGTTAAGTAAACTAATTCACAGTCATATGTAAACATATATATATATATATATATATATGTATATATATAAGACAGAATATAAATGACTGAATGTAAATGACACCAGAGAGTTTTAAGTGGTTCGGAGACTGAATAACTCCTACTCCACTCTTCTACTACAACGAGTAGGAAATCCACTAAGGATGGTTCATACGGAACCCTTCAAGCTCATTAGCCTGGAAACTCTGGTTCACTAAGAACCCTTCAAACCCAGCAGGTTTGGTTAGTTTAGTCACAAGACAAGGACAACTGCCCTCTTCAAGTCCAACAGACTTGGCTTCCTGATCATTTGAAAGAGGTTGGAGTTGCTACTGAGTTGTACTTTAAGTTCTATTGTCTTTAAACACTCAGTAGCAGGATGTGATCATTCCTGGGATAATATTGAGTTCGACAATGATGCTTGACTTCTTTATATGCTCAATATCATCTTGTGATCACCCATTGTGCTGCTAGGCTTTTGTACTTCAGCTCCTTTGGTACTTGATAACTTCTCGAGATGAACTCCTGAGATGACTGTGATGCTCCTTTCTTTTGGTACTCAGTTGTTCCTTCTTATCATAGACAGATTATAGCTTCTCGAGATGGGCTTCTGAGATGACTTTGATGCTCCTTCCTTTTGGTACTCAGTTGCTACCATGTATGTATCAAGTTGGCGTTTAAGCTTCTCTCTTCCATGTGCCTAGCAGCTCTGAACACTTCTCTTGTAATAGAGTTATACATCTCTATGTCTCTCTTAATTCAGTGTTAGTGTTCTGATGGATCGTAGAGTTCTTTAGCATAACCATTCTCTGTTTTACTCTACGATCGGTTGTTGTCTACCATCATCTCTCTCGTGTATATTTTTCAACAATCGCAACAAACACCTTTTTTTTTTCTGTTTCTTATGTATGCCTTTATATCTCTGAGCATATTTTACCGTTGAGATAAATCCCGTTGGTTTCCTTTGGCTTTGTGCAGATCTTAAATATCTTCGATGTTTGACTTTCTTGCCACTTGTGTCAGTGCTTTTCCCTTTTCTGACATGTTCTGATATATTGACCTGTAGCTCAGCTTTCTCTGACTTTATAGCCGTTGCACTCCCAGAGTTGTTCAGCAAGGAGTATTATTTCCTTTGTTAATTAATCTTCTGATTTATCAATAAATACCTTCCTTGACTTTTAGAACCAACTGTTCTGATGTATTCAGAGATGTCCCATTGGTCTGACTTTATTCACCATTTTCCTGAGCAGTGGGTCCTGACTTATAGTCGTTTAGGCACAACGTCTACTACAACTCTGACATGCATCTGTATCTTAACAACATTTAATCTTTCCTTAATCTGGGCGAGGAGTATTCCCTTTTCTCTTGCACCATATAGCCGTTCTGTTAGTCTACTTGCCTTGACCTGCTTAATTTCGTTGAGTGATAGACTGTCTACTTTGTTTCTGCGAATTCAGCTTCATGAATGTCACTTGAGGTATGTCAAGTGAAACGTTGAGTTAGAACGATCTCTTCTCTAACTCTGCGACCTTGTTGCTCTGGTCAGATCGTAGAGTTTGTGCTTGCAATGCTTTGCTTTGATTTCGTTCTACGATCTTGTAGGTTTGATTAAATCGTAGAGTTAGTTAACTGTAGTGCTTCTTAGTGGAATCGTTGAGTTGCAGTCTGTGTTGCTTCATCCTTTAATTCTACTCAACGATTGTTCCATGTGTATAGCAATCTTCTGTTATTGCCTTGTCATTTTGTTCCACTCTACGATCTCTTCTATCAGCATACATTCCAATCCTTGTAAGCTTGCTCAGCGATTTTACTCTACGATTTTGCTAGAGAGTGTGTATCGTAGAGTACATTTCTTCTCTGGTTCAGCGTTATCTGCAGGCTAGCTTGGCTGTCTGTTCGACGATCGTAGAGTTCAGCTCTACGATTTGTACTTGAACAGTTCTTTAACTTTACTCATATATCCTGTAGACTCCTTGCATATCTGTCTCTCTTTGATGATCGTAGAGTTATCCTGGTAAGGAGTCGTAGAGTTAACTCTACGATTTATACAAAATCGTTGAGTCTTCTTTGAAAGAAATCGCAGTGTCCGTTCTACGATCGTATAGACTGATCAACCTAACAGATTTGATCTTTTCTAACCAAGTCCTTTCTTACATTATTACATCATTACATATTGAAAGGACTTTTACAGACTTTGACATACACAAATACATCAATGATTCATTCTTATGCTACTCTGCTTATATCATACATCTTTTATGCAGAGTGATTTCTATTGAAAGATCAACCTAACATTTCTGATCTTTAAAATCTAAGTCCTTTGTACATATATAACTAAAAAAAGGACTTTACAACATTTTAATCCGATAACTTTCATTTTCTTTAATAAGCAGCAGATAGTTTATAACAAGATCATATTTGTGCTATACTAGTGTGTGCACATTACAGTATTTAAGATAGGTAATATATATCATACAACAATGTAAGCACATAATTAGATTAACATATAATCACTTTGTCAAATAACCTTTTAAACACTTTTAGTCAAGCTGTGCACATAAACAAGTAAGCACATAATTACATTTAGAACACACTTTTTCAGATACACATTATATACCAATCATGACAATCAATCATGTAAGCACATAAACACTTTCAGAGTATCTAAGCACATAATCAATTAAGCACATAAGCACATTAACACATATAATCAATCATGTAAGCACATAAACACTTTCAGAGTATCTAAGCACATTATAAAATCATTTTGTCAAATGACCACATAAGCACATTTAGCCCAGTCCTTTTTGCACAACAGTCATCATCATCAAATCAAACAACATTCAACAAATCTATTTCATCTTGAATATACTTGAGTGTGTTGACGAAAAGGAGATGTCAAATTTACTTTACCCCAACGACTATTTTTGGTAAAGTTTAGAGACAAGTTTGCCACAGCACACAAATAGTGGTCTGACAAAGTTGACAATATAGGGTGACTATAACAATCTGCCAGTCAAAAGACTTTTTTGACAACTGGACAAGTGGGAGCAACGAAAACTTCCAACTGTCATTTTCAAAAGGAAATCTGTAAAAGGATTGCTACTTTAGACTTTACAGCAATTGATCAATCGAAACATCAATTAAATGATTCAAGTATACAATTCTAAAAAGCTCACCCTATGATCCAAAGCCACTCTACGTTTTTCAGAGAAATCGATCAACTACTAAGTCTTTCAAAGAAACACTTAATGTCACTTAGCAACACTCCAAACAATAACCAAATAACCATTTTAAGATCTTTGTTTATAACCATTTCAAATCCTAAGTGAAAATATAGAATATCACTCTAAGAAGACACTATAAAAGGATTGTTACATCAAATGCTAAAAAGAACATTCATTAAAGAAATAAAGTACTGAAAGTCTAAGTTTCTAAAACTCCAGTCTACAATTCTAAAAAATGTAAACTGCTGCTAAGTTAATTGAAGAAGGACTTAACGAAACTTAGCAGCACCTAAACTAACTTCTCATTCTTAGTGATTATATAGATCTTTATGATCTGTTATAACTAAGTTTTAGTGACTTATTTGATTCCTTTATGAAACACTTTGTTGTTTTGGTTCCAAGTGAACCTTAGTTTGTATAACCAAACCATCCTTAGTGGATCATCCCTACTCGCGAAGTAGAAGAAAGAGGTAGAAGAAAAAAGTATAAGACTTTTGTGCTCTGAAACTCATAAAAATATTTGTGTTCTTTACTTTATGCATAGTATTTTTCTGTCATTCTACATTTTCATTAATGATTTATTTATGCACATTTACTAAATTTAGAACTTTATTTTTCATTCAATCTTTGAAAGGGTTTTGAAACTTATATTCCGCTGTGTAAATCAAGTAAGTTTACTTGCTTATCTACTTATTAATCTTTCTTTAAAGATAAAATTTTAAAGAATCTATTCAACCCCTCTCTAGATTCTTTCAAGTGCCTTTGAGAATAACAAGTGGTATTAGAGCTTGGTTCTCTTTTGAATTATCTTTACAGCTTGAGTAGATCCATGGTACTAAATAAAACCAATTCTGAGTTTGGTGGTGGAAACAAGTCACCATTATGTAACAAGGATAATTTTGTTAGTTGGAAGGTTCGTATACAGACCTACATAGATGCAATTGGCGATGAACTCTTTGATGATGTGTTTAATAGCCCATACGTACCAACCAAGCTTGCTTTTACTCCTAAAGATCTAAATAAGGAGGCAATTAAACAAAGAATAAAGTGAACTGATAATGAGAAGAAACTGGTGAATTTAGCTAAGAACATCTTATTTATGGCTCTTGAAGATGAATTATTCAAGAATGTAACCAACTACAGGACTGCAAAGAAAGTATGAGAAGCTCTCTCAGCTATGCATAAAGGCATAAAAGAAGTAAGGGAGAACAAACAATCACTACCCACTCAGCAACGTGAAATGTTTTCTCATATTCTTGGAGAAGACATCACTGTCATATATGAAAGGTTTAATATTCTGCTTAATTCATTCAGAGCATTTGAGAAAGTCTATCCCAATAAAGATTTGAATATTAAGTTTATGAGAGGCTTACTAGGCAAATGGGATGCAAAGACGACTGTCACTAGGGAATCAAATAACTTACATTAGATGACAGTGCAAAAACTCAATGGCAACCTATTGATGACTTATGAGCTTAAACTAAATCAGGGAGTTAAAATAATAATTGAGACAAGAAAGAAGGATAAGGGTGTAACCCTTAAAGCTGCTAAAGTCTCCTTTAAAGCCCCTATAGAGAATGACAGTGACCTGGATGATGATGATAATGAAGATATGTCTTTGCTAACTAGAGGATTAAAAAAGTTCATTAGAAAAGGCAAAAACAACAATAACAACAGAAGATGTAACAAAAAAAATGACAACAACAGTAGTAAGAGAAACTCCTCCAAAGTACTGTGCTACAATTGCAAAGAGTCAGGTTATTACATTGTTGAATGCAACAAACCCTTGAAAGAGGAGCTCAATAAGGACACAAAGAACGAGCTCTCAAAGAAAGACAACAAGGCCTCCAAAACATACAAAAAAAAGAGAGAAAAAGATCTTGTAACTGAGGGTTCCTAGAGTAATAGTGATAATGACTCAAATTCTATGTCACGTGATGATAAAGGACCCCAGATGGACAATCTCTACCTCATGGCCATAGAAGCTTAGGAGGACCACACCACTAATCATCAAAACATTGATATAGTGAGGTTAAAAACACCATTAATTCAATATGGTACTTAGATAGTGGATGCTCAAGGCATATGAAAGACAACAAAGTATTTCTATCAAATTTTAAAGAGAAAGATGGACTTGCTATTATCTTTGGAGATAACAATTCTGAAAAGACAAAAGGATATGATACTATAGGGAATAGTACTGTCTTTTTCAGTAAAGTTGTATTTGTTAAAGGTTTAGAGCACAACTATGTGACAAAGGACACCAAGTTATATTCCTCAACAACTAATGTCAAGTGAGAGATCTGAAGACAAATTCTGTCAAGGTAACTGGAACTAGAGATGGAAATGTCTATGTGGTAAATCTAGTAAAACTTAGTTCAACTAAGACAACTAGTTTCTTTGCCAAAACTTCATCTAAATTTCAAGAATATATCCAAGCTAGTATCCAAAGATTTGGTCTCTGGTCTACCCAAGTTGAACTTCATTAAATAAAAACCTTACAAAATATGTCAGTTGGGAAAATAAACCAAAGTCTTATTCAAAAATAAGATAGTTAATTCCAATAGTAAGCAATTACAACATATTCCTATAGATTTATTTGGACCTATTCTAATTATCAGCCTGGGAGGAAAGAGATACACACCGGCCATAATATATAACTATACCAAATTTAAATGGGTTTTCTTTCTAGCCTCTAAGGATGAAACCATCTCTCAATTGATCAAGTTCTTTAAAATGGTTGAGAATGAAAAGAGTGAAAAAATTAAATTCATAAGGAGTGATCATGGAAGAGAATTTAAATTTTCCGAGGTTGACAAGTTATGTGGAGATAATGACATTCATCACAACTTCTCTGTATTAAGGATTCCCCAACAAAATGGTGCAACAGAAAGAAAGAACATAACACTTATAGAAGCATGAATGACACTTCTAGCAACTGTAAGATTACCATAATACTTTTAGATTAAAGTAGACAATGCTGCCTACTACACTTAGAATAGATCTCACATTCATTATACGTACAAAAAGATACCCTATGAACTTTGAAAATGAAGGAAAGCTAAACATCGGTTACTTTCACATCTTTAGTTGTGCCTGCTATATCTCAACAATAGTAAGAATTATTTAACTAAATTCTAGTCTAAGTTAGATGAATGTATTTTTCTTGGTTACTCCACTGATAGAAAAACTTATACAATATTTAATAAGTGATTATTAAATGTTGAAGTTTCAATTCATACTACTTTTTATGAGAAGGACAATATTGAGCCAAGTAAGGTTGTAGTGTTTAATAAAATAGTAGAGCAAAATCAAATAAATGTGGAGCAAGAAGACCCTACAATCAACAACCCAACGATTGTAGAGCCTATTGAAGAAATCGTAGAGCCAACTATTTTGGACGTCGAGCCAAACCTTGAAGACCTCATATAAGAAGTCACAAAGACTGATGTTTTAATTGAAAAAAATGGGTAAGAGATTACACACAAGATTTGATAATTAGTGATCCAAATGCAAGAGTCAGAACAAGATCTGCTGTAATGATTTGCATTTTTTCGATATTGTAAATAATAAGTTATTAATGGAAATTAAATATTTTGAGGTGTGACAATTATTTTGGGACAAGCAATTACGTTGTATTAGATGATGAAATTAATTTCAAGTTTAATGAAACAAGTTTGGATCAAAAATGATTTAAATTGAATGGAATTTAAGCAATTATGGTTAAAGGAATCAGAAATTGCTAGGAAATAAGGTTAATGACTAAAGCACCCTTGACATTTTAAGAAATGACACATATATCCTAAAGGGGATTAATGACCATAAAGTCTTTGACAATATGAAAAAGGACCATGGTATCGTAAAAGAGGAAAATGACTATGATATCCTTGTTTAGCTAAGAGCAATGACTTATTTACCCTTAACCATGCAAGAGTTAACTAACCAAGGTGTGGTTAAGTGTTGTAAGATATATACAACACTTATGCAAACAAATTTTTAGCATTCTCACTTAGACAAGTTCGAAGTTGCTAGAAAGTAAGCCAAGAGAGAGAGGGAGCTAGGGTTCTTCAAGGAAACTCAAGAAACTCAAGAAGAATTGATCAAAGAGAGAAGGAATTAGTCATCCAAAGTGGAGTATCAAGCTTTGGATAGTTTTATTTCAAGAAGGAAAGTGGCACATAGAAGGTATAAATAATATTCAAGTCATACAATTGGTGTTTGAGTGTTTATATGTTAGAATATGTAAAGCCATGAATGTAGATATGATTAAATATGTGACTCATGCAAGTTATGTGCTACATAGTTGGATGATCATGCAACCCTAAGCTATAGGTGTTGATACCAAAGGTGGTGCACTATTCATATGATTATTCAAGCTAAAAGTTATGATTCAAAGTATGATTATGTGTTATATGTTATCAAACATGATAGAAACCTAGTTTGAGAAGATGAAGATATATGATACATGCATTAACATGTGTTAAAGAGCACCAAGGAAACATAGATGGTATGAAAGTTAGGTTTTGGGAAGATTGATTGAATATTAGGCTATATTTTGTGCCTAAACGATATTATAATCTGTAAAGTGTTTTGGAAGGTACGTATAGAAGCTACACATGCATACAAAGTAGCTACATGGATATGTGTTGACATATATGTGTATAATGTGTAAAGAATCAAAGTTTGTTCATGAAGGAAATTATGTTAAATTGGTAGAAATGCAACCAAGGTATGATTATTGACCATTTTGGTGGATTGAGTGTTAAACTAGACCAAACATGTAAGTTATAGGTAAAACACACGTGTTAGAATCGATTTGGGAG
The DNA here is from genome assembly GCA_947179155.2 of Hedera helix. Classification (NCBI taxonomy): domain Eukaryota; kingdom Viridiplantae; phylum Streptophyta; class Magnoliopsida; order Apiales; family Araliaceae; genus Hedera; species Hedera helix. The sequence continues at coordinate 41,193,936 of OX359264.1, read as the reverse complement.
CCATTTGGTGTATACGGCGATAAATGACCATTTAGAACGTTTTAAAACGTAAACCGGCGACCTAAATGAACTATTTGGAAACATTAGGCCAAATGATGATTTTTAAAAGTTTCGAAAACCTACGCAAGTCAATTACATGTTATATGTGCTATGTGAAATGTTGGAAGTGGAAAATACACATTAGGGCGAAAGTTAGCTTGATTTTTGGAAAGAAATTTTTTTCAGAAACAACAGCATTGCGCCGTGGCGAGGAGTTTTGAACTGGAGACTGCGCCGGGGCACAGTGCAACTGCAAGGAATGCGCGAACAGCGCCTTCAGTCGCCGCCGGGGCGCTGTCTGGCCGAGAGGAATTCGTTGGGGGCGCGGTATGTGGCGCTGGGGCGCAGTCCTGCTACTTTGGAAAAATTATTATTTTTTAATTCTAAAATGCAATATTTTGATATTTAATGATAGAAATACATATGTAAATCATAAATTGATAAAAATAGTCAATATGATAGATATTAAAGTTTAAATGAACAATGTGTTACGTGTTTAGAGTTATATATAGCTAACGGGTAGCTTGTTTAGCAAGTTATGGCATGCATGTGTATATAACTAATGCATGGACCAATATTATGGTCATGTAGGTTATAGACGGGATAATATTTTACCAGTTGTGATAGACGAGGATCAAGGCAAGTTTTCTAACTGAACTTCTATTTATAGTTCTTTGTACAGATATCCATGATATTGATTTATATTGCTATATGAAGTTCATTCATTATTAATTTAATTTGAAAAGGGTCGATGCCAATCTTGATTCTGGCTAGACATACAAAGTGATATATGTTGATATCAAAAGTTCATTGTTATATGTTCCAATCCACATTGCTGTGGTGCGGATTTTATGATATGCTGTAATAGAACAACCCTACAAAAAGGGGAAATAATTAAAATTTTATGACGTGGTTGCGTCGCTAGATGTTTATGTTGTGCACAATATAAAGGTACAATGGGCTGATCACCCGGAGTACGCATCTAATTGAAATAGCAGTCTTTTGACTAACTTGGGCAATATCATTCTATACGATTGGTATTGTTCTAAACGAGTTCTGGGTCTTGTGACCGTACAGCAAATAATTCTTATTCTCTAACATTCATGCAAAGCCAGTTGTGATTCTTGTTCATATATTGAGCTAATGTTGAACAGTTGATTCCAATAATCTAAGTTAATTGTATTCATTCAATTACTATGCATACTTCATATAAAATTGTTATGACTTTCATTTATTCAATTGGAAATATCATGACATCTTTTATTGTTGTACTTGCTGAGCTGTTTATGCTCATACTTGCTTTCATTCATGATATTTCAGTTAAAACAGAGAAGGCCGAAGGGTCGGGTGTAGATAAAGGGAAAGGAAAGGTTGGCCAGCAATAAAAGAGTGTCTAGTTAATGTCGTATTTATTATTATATTTTGTAATATGTCCGATACGACAGATTGTATGTATAAAGGTACGTAGAACCTGTGAATAGTTATGTATGAATGTAAATTAAGTTTATAATTATTATTTTATTCAGAATGGTTGAATGAGATGACAGGGTAGAATAGATTACGTGAGCACCAGACCCGTGGTTTGAGGGACCCGGATTTGGGGGCGTCACATCTGCAACACAAAATGAATGTTTCTACTTGAGTTTTTTTTATGTCTCAAATAGATCTAAAGTAGATAGATGAAACTCTTCAAGATTCAAGTTGAATTGAAGTAATGCAAGAAGAATTGAGTCAGTTTGAAATAAACAAGGTTTGGAGATTAGTTCCTAGACCAAGAGATCATTCAGTTATTGGCACCAAATAAGTCTTCAGAATTAAGATGAATGAAGATGGTATGATCATAATGAACAATACTAGATTGGTTGCTAAGGGATACTCACAAGAAGAAGGTATTGACTATGATAAGACATTTGCACTAGTGGCAAGATTAAAAGCTATCATAATATTCCTTACTTATGCTGCCCACATGAAGTTCAAGATTTTTAAACAGATGTCTAAAGTACTTTTCTCAATGAGGAACTTAAGAAGAGAATTATGTAGAACAACCTCAAGGGTGTTGATCCTACTCATCCTAATTATTTGTTTAGATTAGATAAAGCCTTATATAATTTAAAACAAGCACCTAAGGCATGATATAACATTGTAATTACATTTTTTTATTAAAAAAAAATCTCTAAAGGTAGAGTAGACACAATACTTTTTCCTATGAAGTACAAAGATATAAAATATTAATAATATAATTTTTTTTGATGACATTATACTTAGTTCTACTGATGAAAAACTTTGTGAGAGATTTGCCAAGCTTATGCAGAGCAAATTTGAGATGAGTATGATGTTGAATTTCTTCCTTGGATTGGAAGTGAAACAAATTGGTGAAGGCATATTCATCAACAAAGTCAAGTATATCAAAGACTTACTCAAGAAGTATGACATAAAATCAGCTACCCCCATGAAGACTTCAATGGCTAATGCAACTAAGCTAGATAAGGATGAACATGGTAAAAGTGTTGGCATAACAAAACATAAAGGTATGAATGACTCTCTTTTATAACTAAATACCAGCAAACATGATATTATACTTTCTACATGCATTTGTGCTAGATTTTAAGCTAATCCTAAGGAATCTTTTTTGATATTTGTTAAGAAGATTTTTAGATATCTTAATGGTACTACAAATTTGGGTAGTATCCCAATAAGTCACTTTTTTTTTATATAATTGATTATTCAGATGTTGACTATGCATGATGTAAGATAGACATAAAAAGTATTAGTGAAACTTGTCAATTGCATGAAAATATATTAGTCTCATGGTTTAACAAGAAGCAAAACTCAATATCAACTTTAATTGTAGAAGTTGAGTATATTGTTACTGGTAGCTATTGTGCTCAAATCCTATGAATGAAGAACCAGCTAGTTGACTATGGGTTTGATTTTAAATCTATTCCTATATTTTGTGATAACACTAGTCCTATAGAAATCATTCAAAATCCTGTTTTGTATTATAAAACTAAATATATTGACATAAGATATCACTTTATTAAAGATTATGTGTAAAATGACAATATTAATTTCCTTTTTATCCTAACAGACAATCAATTAGCTGATGTATTTATAAAACTATTAGACGCATCCAAATTTAATAAGTTAATAAGTGAATTAGGCATGTTAAATTTACGTTCATGATATTTTTCCTGCAAGGCTAACCATGCAGGTACAAGATCGAAGAATGAAAAATGCCCATTGAAAAATCATAGAGTGGATGGTAGATCGTTGAGTGGACATAATCTACGAAGGACTACTCTACGAATTAGAAGTTAATTATTGAGTAAGAGAAGTTATCTTAAGGTACGTGGTAAAATGAGTAGACGTAAGTGCGTAAAAGAAAGCCAAACTATAAAAAGTAACTTTAACAACTGTGTGTAATAATTACAGTAGACGATGAAACAAGTAAAAACTCAGCATGTGTACCACCAAGCAAAATGGGAGGGAAGTACATATATCTTTTAAAATTTAATTTTCATTTTTTATCGATTCATTTACTTTTGCTCGCTTTCTCTCTCTCTCTCTTTCTCGTTCTTAAGCCATAGTTTACTCTACGACTCTCAAGCTCTAATTTAAATTTTCTTTGTTGTAGCTCAAATCAACTACTGCAAATATGTCATCTTCTTATACGAAAGGTTGGATTTAAAGAACTCTTTAGTGAAAACACAAAGGTGTACTCCAAGCTCGTGGAGGAATTTTTTTCGAACGAGATCAAGGCGAAAGTAAAAGGCATTGCTCTTACCTATGAACCCAAGGAGTTTGGTATGATACTTGGATTTGTCAATAAAGGAGACACTAGTTCTGCACTATTGACACCAAGAAAGGTCTGGAATTCATGGGTTATAAGAAGAAGAACCTAAATGTCAAAGGGTTGAAAAACAAGAATTTTTACCCAAGATTTTGAATTTTTGTTAGATATAGTAGGCAAGTGTATTATGTGCTAGAACTCTTGTAACACCCCAAATTTAGGTACCAATAGTGCTCATGTAAAAATACATTCAGTCATCACTAAACAACATTTAATACAAATGTAGAAATAAATAAACATATGTTATTCATTAATACATAGTTTCACTAATCCTAAGGTCTTAAACCTTAAACAAAATACATCATGCATATCCTATTAATACAAAAAGGGATCATGATTTACCAAAACAGAATAGTAATAACAACTAATCCTAAAGCTTGCCCTTGCCCTTGCCCTTGTCCTTGTCCTTCTTGGAATGCTCAAGCTTAACTGCAATTAGTTCATGATATAGCAAGAGTGAGCAACTACTTTGCTCAACAAGTTTAAAATAAATAATGAAGGTATATCATGAATGAATAAGAATGACAATCGAATAAATCAACGATTTAAAATAATTGAACAATATAATCAAAGTTACAAAGAAAGGATGAATATTGATTATTTACTGCTGAGTGGTCTAATGGACCATGAACAGTTCTAAGGAATCAATCATATGACTGACCCTTTTTATATTTTAACCTGTCAGTTTGTACTTGAGGGGATAAACCTCCTGTACACCATGTGTATGCATAACATTAAACTTTGACGCATCGAATAACCGATACTTATATTTTCCTTATCAAGGGTTGCTCTCTCAGTCCAAGAATCCGTACCAACTGCTGGTTTGGATAGCTTTTAAAATATGTTAACATATGCATGTCTAGTCGAACAAATGGCGTAGACCAATTCTTTAAACAGTTCATGAATGAAGAACTTAAAATATTTTACAGTTCAATAATAGAACAGGAATTCAAGTACACCAAGTGTGGATATCAATAACTATCATGGATGTTGAGTAATTGACAAACATTAAACTATTATCATGATTGAAAAGTACTAACTCGAGTTTGAGTTATGAAACTTGCTCAATATAAATGTGAGTAAGGTTAGGGAAACTTGTCTTGTTCGTGACGTACCGCTAATTCAGATAAATTAGACTCCCTTTGAAAGACCTAACATTGATAACGTTGGCCTATCAATTAGTATAACATATAATTATGCACTTAAACATTTAAGTTTACTAAACCTAGCATCTAATCACCGATGATCATTACATAGCACGTTGCAAGAAATTTTATATCATTTATACCTAGTTGTATTTAGGTAAATGATTTAACCGTTGAATATTACTTCTCTTTAAGTAATATTAAATTAAGTATGCTTTAGACATCTTTATATAATTAATTAAACTCTTAAATAATTTATTATAATTGTTTTACTACCTCATTTATTCTTAAACATTATTTAAAATAATAAATGATAACTATCCTTAATTATTGTTAAACAATATTTAATTAATTAAAATTTATTAAGTATTTTGTTAACTATATTCCCCTTTAATTACTAAATTTTTTAATTAAATGATTTTTTTAATTATTCATCTTTATATATTATTTAATCTTAATTAAATATTAAATAATTAATTTATTAATCTTAACCCTTTTTAATTATTATTGAAGGTCAATTAAATAATAATTAGTTATTCTTACTTATTATTTAATGTTAGTTAAATAATAAATAATTAGATTATTAACTTTATTGTCCATTAATTATTATTTAATATCAATTAAATAATAAATTATTAATTATTATCCTTATTTATTATTTAATAATAAATAATTATTTTATTAACCTTTTTCATCATTTAAGTATTAATTGATGAACTTAAATGCTTTATTTATTATTTAATAATAAATAATTAATTTAATTATTTTTAATTACCAATAATTATTCTTAATTTCTTTTATTTATTATTTAATAATAATTAAATAATAAATAATTAATTACTTTTAATTCCCTTTATTTATTATTTAATAGCCATTAAACAATAAATAAATAATTAATTTTAATTATTATTTTATTTAAATAATAATTAAAACATTAAATATTCTTAGTTTATTTTATTTATAAATATTTAAATTTATTTGGGTCCCATATTAATTATATTAATATTTAAAATATTTTACGACCCGTTTAATTAATTAAAATCGACACGGACCGAACCGAACCGAAACCGACCTGGCCCAAAAATGGACCCTCACAGGCACCAACTCAGGCGCCCAAGGGCGCTGAAACAGGCACCTAGGCGCTTGCCCCCTGGTTTTTATGCAAAAAGTTGTTCAATTGGTGTTTTGTTTGGTGATTTTTACCTTCTTTGTATAAACTTGAATAAAATGAAATCTACAAATCCAAATGACCTCAAATTGGTCTTGTTGGATTCGTATATTTTTGAACTACAATATTCCATCATTGAAACATATTTTTGGACATGTGTAGGTCACAAAAAATGGCCTCAAAGTGGACTATTGCGCATTAGAATTTGACAGTGAATTCATTTGGTTCCAAATGTCATAACTCCCTCATTTTAAAACCTTTTGACATGATTCCAACTATGTTTTCCTCTTAACTTACATACCTATCATATGAAGAAAATAAATTACACATATAACATGTAGGTTTCAAAATATAAAGCTTCGAATCACACGTTCCCTTAGGGTTCCGTCGGTAAAAATCGTTTTCATACATTTTACTAAACTTTTCAACACGAACACATATAAATATTCATGTTAAACCCATTTAACCCTAGATCTACCAATCTAGCATGGATCTAAATATTTAGAGCTTGAAAATGACTTTTCTACCATAGAAATCATATGTAACACAAAGAAAAGCATACATGCTAGGGTTTTGGGTGGTATTATATCTTTTGCTCTTAAAGGCTTGATTTCTTTACTTTTCAAAATAGGTTATGAAGTGTGATGACATCCAAGAACACCTCCTTGAATAAATATAGCTTAACTCACTTGACTGTAACGCCCCGAGATCCCGACCTTTCTTAATCAATCCAATTATGTTTGGATTATATAATCATTAACTTTAAATCCATTTTTATAATCATAAAACATATTTATGGCGATCTCATGCGTTAAACTTAACCTTTAACTTATAAAACCAATGAGTTTACCATAAAGCGGTCCATATTTTTATTTTTATATTTTTAAAACTTACAATTAATACATGCCTCAGGATCGCAACGTTCACTTACCCTTTATTAAACTTAGGTCAAACATTATCAAATTGTGACCTAGTCTATTATAATTTCATAATCAAATATATATTCAAGATTTACATAACCTGTATGTAGACACCCAAATATTGCACTTGTCTACTAACCTGGGCAAGAGGGTAAAATCGTTATTTCACATGGCCTGCAAGAGGGGATGGTGAATTTCAGCACAGTCATGACAAGCAAACACGACAACGAATCGACATCGAATTGCGTGATATAGGGATACAAATTGATCCAGAGTAACAGAAACAGTTAATACATCCTGCCCACAGTCCCCAGATTGCGAGGTACGAATAATACAACGAAAAATGATAAGTTAAGACTGCATGAGACGAGAATCGAGGAAAGGAAGCCGGGCAGCCGCAGATGTATCTGCGGCCAAAGACTTTTGGGCATTCGCGTGGCTCGAGGAAACACACGACAGCCGAGGTGGCAGGTGAAACGGCGACAGCAGGTAGCCGCAGATGGAGTTGCGACTAGCCGCAGGGCTAGCTGCAGATGCACCTGCGGCTGCCTCCAAACGCTATACAATGTCCAGTTTTTCATCCGAGAGAAAAAAGAGGAAAAAAGAAAAAAAGAAATAGAGAGAGAAAGTGAGAATATAGAGAGAGAAACCCACAGGTTGGGAAAAAAAGGGGGGGTTTGTCTCTTCTTTTAGCTTCAATATTTATCCAATCTCGTGTTATATATTTGATAGTGAAGTATAAAGCAATTCTTGAAGTATTGCAAGGTGTAAAAGGGCATTTCTTGAAGTTTTAGCTTGTTTTCTCCTTATAATTTCTTGTTGTTGGGTTGTTTGAATGTAGTATCTTTGTTGTATTAGTAAGGATCCATGGATTAGGGATGATTAGTGAGGGTTCCGTCGGAACGAAATTTCCTCCTAATGTCTCGATGATATCCGTATGGTGATATATAGTTTATTATGGTAATGCATAGTTCATAGTGTTTTAACTTGCTATTTTAGGTTATTGTGGTGTAGTAGTAAATCTAGTGTCATTGAGTTTTTCATTGTATCCATATTATCGTTGTGTGGTGATTTTTGGATTGTGAGCCTAGGAATGAGATCATTGTGATCAAATTCCAAAGATGGACAATTTTTGGTATATGTAGTTACGACGATGTGCCCTTTATTGTACATATGTAAATGTCGGGCCTTAAAACGATATCGAGTCGAAATCGGGTTTAAGGCTCCGTAATAGTGGAATATGTGATTGTGGGTGTTTGGGGTTATTTAGATGGCTCACATGCCCATGAATAGCCTCGACATATTTTTGAACGCTTGATTTGATTTGCAACATAAAAAGTGATTTCAAAAAAGAGTAAAACGATAAAGACCTTCTAAAAGCAATCAAATTAGGGTATTAGAATTACGAGGCTTAAAATTGAGAGTTTTAATGAACGTCGATTCCTATTTAACGAAAAGGCTACAAACGTTTTTTAAACATCATAAAAAATGATTTTGTAAAAATAGATAAACGTCTTTTCATTAAACTTTGGTGCATAGGGTTAAAGAGCTCCTAGAAGTTGCCTTCATTTTATTTACTCTACTGTCAAAAGGCAATGTATAGTCTCGATTCCTATTTGACGAAAGTTTAAAAAAACCTTATTTCTCTAAAACGACACCTAATAAAAATCTCATCGCTTTTGAAATTAAAATCAATGTCTATTATAAAGTAAAGCCTTTTCGTATGGGTCAAAAGACGTTCTAAAATGCTTTCCAGATAAAACACGTTTTCTAAAAAAAATCAAAACGACTTTTCATGCAAAATTAACCACAATATTCATTTAGGCACACACACACATACATACACGTTTCAGGATTTTAAAAAGGATAGGAAAGCATTAAGATCGCGGTAACCATGTTTTCACAGAAGTTGGGAGGTGCCTAACACATTCCCCTCGCTTAAGCAAGCCCCCAAACTCTATGAATCTCGGTTTGCAGGCCAATTAATTCAGAGTCATACATGAGCCAGCACGATTGCGAAAACTAAAACTCGGATGAGTTGGATCCATTTTAAATATACCAACTGGCGACTCTAGTCAATTGGCTCATCATAAAATCGACCTTTCAAACCTCATCGACACTTGTACCGATCTTTTCCAAGAATCACCTCTCATAATTAAAAGGCTAAAATTGGAAAGGGTAATTATTAATAGGAGACGATATTCCCGGCGTCGACACTGTAAATAAAATTCGCCATGAACTATTCATACATGGCCCTATCTAAATATACCTGTTTTGCATATGATACTGTTCATATACACTTGTACACATACATAACCTGATTCATGCATATTTATCATATATGCGAGTTCGAGTATATATCAAACTCGACTTATAATAATACTACATTCATATATCTCATTACATCATTTACCTCAAATACATACATTCACGTTTAACTATATGGATTTACAAACCATACATCTATTTCTATTGTCTAGGTTTAACATTTAAACCAAACTATTACATATCTTGCATCTATACAAATTTATATATATAACAAATTTCTTCACGCATCTCCATGTATCCATATTTTTTACCTTAGCTTTACCGGAATCTCTGGCCTTCTCGTATTTTACCTGAAATGTTAGTTCATAGCAAGAATGAGCATAAAACTCAGCAAGTAATTCAGATATCACCTTTCATACTCACAGTTTATAATATGCGTCATGCAACCTTTATCTTAACATGTTATGCTTAATGTCACATAATTCACTTAACAGTTAATACACATAGTGGCACGGAGTGCACATTTCAACTAGCACGTAGTTCACATAGAACAATTAATACACTTAAGTCTGAAAACTTGTCTGTACGCTTTTATTTACTTAACCTGTACTGCCTTGCTTGGCCTTTCTATCCTTCCTTGCCTCGGTTTGCTAGTTCAGACCTTATCTGTAAGCATACAATCTATAAACATCAATATAGGATATTAAAACTTTATATAACTTGTTAAACTTAACTCATAAATATCTGACCATTCGTCTCTAATCATTTCACGTTTGGTGTATTATACCTTATATAGGTTAATAATACACCCTAGCTCGTTCCCAACCTTTTTCATAACCTTTAACATGATTTGGCTTAGCTTTAGACATGATATATTATATCATTTATCATTTCATTACACCTAGAGACCCTTTATTTTGGTCATTCCTTATCTATTTAGGGCTTACAGAATATATCCCTATCATGCCATAGCAAAATATAGCTTTTTGGAAGCTTAAAAAAATTTCAAATGCACAGACATTGGGCCCCGGCGCCTTCAGAGCTCGCTGCCAGCGAAATCTCCTCAGCCAATGAATAGTAACTGCACCCCGACGTAGTGTTTAGTGCAAAACACTGCGCCCCGGCGCAGTGCCTTTGCACCAGATTCTACATTTTTACTACTGCTTTGGTGATTTTTAACTCTTTCACCACACATCCAATTAACACCAAATTTGGAACAGTGGTAGACCTTACTACATAGTATTTTACAATATTTTCTCTTGCCCCAATTGACTTCTTAAAATCATAGATAAACTAGCCCGTAGGACGGCTGTTCAACTTGTTTCCAACACTTAGAAAATTTTTAGACTTTGCAAAACCAAAATTGCTAATTTTGTGATTTTTGGCCATAAGCTTCAAAACTCAATTCCAACACTTTACATAGCTCACATACGTCATATATGACTTGCCTAAGCTTTCAAAACCACAAAATTATACTCAAGGCGGGTTTTGTCCGTAAAATTCCATTTCGAATCGAAATGATCGATTTTGATCGTTCGAATTGCCTATTCATTCAATTTTCTATCCGTTGATTTCCAAATCAACCTAAACACGTGTAATAACATGAAAATGACTAATTTAACTTCATTTCATCTTTAATTCATCAAAGTTGCCAAAAATCACACTTTGACGGCATTTTCTTCAAAATTTTCAAACTCTTTCATGTTCAAAACTTAGGCTATTCTTGGCCCCTTATTGAAAAACTTAATTCCAACACATCATCTACCACATATAACACATAATTAACTTGTATGGCCTTTAAAACATATAAAACATTTCAATTGAACACATTTTTCCAAATAACTCTTTTTAGGCGTCGGTAAACGTTTTTAAACGTTTAAAACTCACAATTGTCGCCATAAACGCCAAACGACTTCCAAATCGTTTCACACACGTGAATTAACCTCAAACTTAATTTTTTGGCCTCATAATTCACTTATATAGCACATAAATCATGGTTTGCTTGATCATTGCACCATTTAAGGATGCCAATGTCATTTTCCAAATTATCAAGGGTACTTTAGTCATTATTCTATTTTTCTAGATAATTAAATCTCCAATAAATCATATATTAATTATTTTCAATCCATATCAATTCCATTTTAATCCAAACTTGTTTCATCATACTTGAATTTTATTCCTCATCAATATAATCCATACTTGACTTGTCCCATAACACTTGTCGCATTTCAAAATTATTGAATTCATTAATTAACTCTAATCATCATATAAACGCAATTTACATAACATTTTATCCTTAACTTTCTACGAACCACCTTCGGTTCCACGTTTCATAAATTTCACTTTCCACAATCTCAATATACTCGAACACTCACTTTTTCCATAAACCGCTTCCTCAAAAAGCGAACTTCGACCGAATTATCATCAAAACCTATCGTCCTTTATCCTATTAAACTCATAATACATTCTTTATCATTTCTATCACTTAGCCTCTTAAGGCCTAGTTATTAACTCGTTATCAATTTTCATAACTAAAACTCAATGCACATATCATTTCCTTACTTCCTTTATTCTCTAACTTTAAATCTTTCTTTCTTTATCCAATCACATATTCATATACACATATTCAATCTATTACCTGCTGATACATAACATCGTATCTAACAATAATTCCTTTAAATTGCCCTATTGTGGGTTTTATAATCAATTATTCATCTTTAATCCTTACATCATCATTTAACCATCGAAAATCATATTTGTTACAATTTCATTTTCCTTTACGTCACTAATACACTTTACATATATAACTGATCTTTATACCTTTTATAGACCCTTATTTATATCAAGAGTCCCTCTTTACAAATTCAACCACACAGGTCATTATAGCACATTGATCACATAATAAATTATATTTTGTCATTCTTTCACTTTCTGTCATTCAACACTAAGTTTTAATCCTCTAACCTTTACATAACTAATCAAAATCCTTATTTGGAAATCCTATAAAAATTCGGGATGTCACATTGACTCGGTAATGAAACTCACTAAAGAACGCTTTAAAGTCGACTCACCGAGTTAACTCACTAGAACTCACAACACTCAATATAGAGAACTCTTGCAGTATTTTTGTAATCCTTTCAAATGAAATGTGGTGTGTTATTTATAGGCCTAGCATTCTATACATATATCATATATATATATATATATATAGAATGGATATCAAACTTCTCACAAATTCTACCAAATTGGCTTAAGTGTTCCACACACTATATTAAGCCATCAAGTTTGCTAAATTTTTAAAATCCATGTGGTCCCTTTCTTAATCCACCGGTCACTCCCCATAAATCCTTGATTTCCCTTTATTTTTATTACACAATTTATAAATTAAGTCTTCTAGAAGCTTACTTAATTAGGTCAATATTTGGGCTTGTATTTTAATTTGTTTAGGCCACTAGATCACTAAATAAATTCACCAACATGGGCCTTCAAAAATAATTCACTAGTCTCTCAATTAAATAAAATATTGGACTAGTTTAATTAAACATTAAATCACATAATATAACCTACAAGTCCATTATTATTTTAATTCACCTTGAACTTGTTTTTGAAATAATTATTAGACCATTTAATAATTAAATTAAATTTAATTACATAATCCAATTATATTTTCTATATTCAAATTTTAATTGAATATTTAATTAGGGATCCATAACTTATAAATCCCTTGATATCAAAAATCATTAAGTTAGTCCGTTAATTTAATTAAACTCATTAATCAGACTTTCTTTAATTAAATTTACCTAATAGACAAATAGTCAAACCATCACATAAAGGTTTAGATTAATTCACACAACTTAATTAGAAATTAAATTTCTAATTTTATTTATAATATAACTTAAAATTCTCGGTCCTTACATTCTCCCCCCCTTATAAGAATTCTGTCCCCGGAATTTCAACATATGGTCACTCAAAAAGATGCGGGTAATTCCTCCTCACCTTATCTTTTAGTTCTCACGTAGCTTCCTCAATTGCGCGATTTCTCCAAAGAACCTTGACCGAATATATAACCTTATTTCTTAGTATCTGCTCCTTTCTATCTAGTATCTGGACAGGAATTTCTTCATATGATAGATTTTTTCCACTTGAATTGGTTCATATGATATCATGTGCTTGTGGTCAGGTTTATATAGCCGCAACACTGAAACATAAAACATGTTGTGAATGTGCTCAAGTCCAGGAGGTAAGGCTACCTCGTACGCCACTTCAACTATCCATTTCAAAATTTCAAATGGTCCTACGAATCTCGGACTCAGTTTTCCTTTCTTACCAAATCTTATCTTCCCTTTCCAAGGAGATACCTTCAAAAATATAATGCTACCAACTTCAAAGTCTCGCTTCTGACGATGCAAATTGGCATACTTCTTCTGACGATCTTGAGTTGCTACTAAACGAGCTCTTATTACATTAATAACATTCACAGTCTGCTACACCATTTCAGGTCCTAACAATCTCCGTTCACCAACTTCATCCCAACACGATGGCGTGCGACATTTCCTTCCATATAGTGCTTCATACGGCGGCATGCCAATACTAGCATGGTAACTGTTATTGTATGCAACTTCCACCAAAGGTAGATGGTCATCCTAACTATCTTTCAAATCCATCATAACTGCCCTAAGCATGTCTTCTAGTGTTTGAATCGTCCGTTCACTCTGGCCATCAGTTTGAGGATGATACGCCGTATTCAACCTCAATTGCCTTCCCAATCTTTCCTGTAAGCTTTACTAGAAATTTAACGTGAAGCACGGATCTCTGTCAGATACAATAGATACCAGCACTCCATGTCGTGACATAATCTCCTTTATATATAACTTTGGCAATTGCACCAGATTGTACCTTATCTTGATTGGTAAAAAATGTGCAGATTTGGTTAAACAATCCACGATCATCCAAACTGCGTCGTAACCCTTCTGCGTTGGTGGAAGCGCGGTCACAAAATCCATCGTGATGTGCTCCCATCTTCACTCCAGAATTTCCAACGGTTGCAACAGCCCACCTGGTTTATGATGTTCTGTTTTAACCATCTGACATGTCAAACATTTCCCCACACATTCCGCAACCTTCCTTTTCATGTTCGGCCACCAGAAGTGTTGACGTAAATCTTGATACATCTTTGTATTTTTGGGGTGTATCGAGTACCTTGTACTATGAGTTTCCTGCAAAATCTCCTCCTTCAATTCCCGAACCATAGGTACCTAAATCCTTCCTTCAAATCTCAGTAGCCCTGTGCTATCAACTTTATACTTCAGTTCCTCTCTTTCTAAGATTCGCGTCCTTATGGCAACTCATTCTTCATCCTTTTCTTGAGTCTCATTTACCTTGTCTATTAAAGTCGGACTCGCCTCTACTGCGAATAACTTTTCATCCGCCTCTTTTGGATACTTGACCTCTAACTCTAGTCTTTCCATATCCTTGATTAATTCTTCTTGGGTTGTCAGCATCAACAACTTTTCTCTGCCCTTTCAGCTTAGAGCATCTGCCACCACATTCGCCTTACCAGGATGGTATAGAATTTCACAATCATAGTCTTTGATTAATTCCAACCATCGTCTTTGACGCATGTTCAGCTCCTTTTGAGTGAAAATATACTTCAGACTTTTATGGTCCGTGTATATCTCACACTTTTCTCCACACAGGTAGTGCTTCCAAATATTCAGTGCGAACACTACTGCTGCTAACTCTAGGTCATGAATTGGATACCCTTTCTTATAATCCTTTAACTGTCGCGAAGTGTACGCAATGACTCTTCCGTGTTGCATCAGAACGCAGCCGAGCCCCTTGTGTGACGCATCACTGAATATCACAAATCCTTCTGTATCATCTAGTAGGGACAATACAGGTGCTTCACTAAGTCCCTTTTTCAGCTCCAAGAAACTTGTTTCACATTTCTCCGTCCATATGAACTTAACCGTTTTCCTCGTCAAATTTGTCAATGGCGTCGCTAATTTTGAGAAATCCTGTATAAACCTTATGTAGTAACCTGCCAATCTTAAGAAACTTCTGACTTCTGTCGGCGTCTTCGGCTCTTCCCAATTTATAATTGCCTCCATTTTTGCTGGATCTACCGAAACACCATTTTTATCAATTACATGCCCCATAAACTGCACCATTTGTAGCCAAAATTCACACTTGGAAAATTTCACGTATAACTTCTTCTTTCTTAGCGTCTCCAATACTACCCTCAAATGTTCGGCGTGTTCTTCCTCCATCTTCGAGTAAACCAGAATATCATCTACGAATACAACAACAAACTTTTCCAAGTGCTGCTTGAACACTCTGTTCATCATGTCCATAAATGCTGTTGGCGCGTTCGTCAGACCAAACGACATCACCAGAAACTCAAAGTGACCGTATCGAGTCCTGAATTCTATCTTTGGTATATCCTCTTTTCTCACCTTCAGCTGGTGATACTTCGTTCTCAAGTCAATCTTCAAAAAGTACTTCGCTCCCTTCAATTGATCAAACAGATCATCGATCCTAGGCAACGAGTACTTGTTCTTAATCGTAACTTTTTTCAACTCCCGGTAGTCGATACAAAGTCTTAATGACCCATCTTTCTTCTTTACAAACAACACCGGCGCTCCCCATGGAGACACGCTCGGTCGAATATGCCCCTTGTTTAATAATTCCTACAGTTGTTGTGAGGACCCGAATTTTCAAGATTTCTTTAATAATATTAAATGAGAATTTAATTGATAAAATTATCAAAGTTGTTTAAATTAGTTATGTTGTAGGTGATTTAAAGTGTGTGAAAGAATTTAATTGGTAAATTAAATATGTACCAAGATGGTGATGAATTGGGTGGATTTAAAATAATTGAAAAAGTAAATAAATTGTTTGAAAATAATTTATGAAGAATAAGAGAAATTCCATGTAAAGGTACAATAAATTGTACAATTAAATTGTTATGGAAATGTAGAAATTATGATTTGATTGAGGTTATGTGGTAATGTGAAATATATGATATTAGATATGTATATATATACATTTGTATATATATACATATATATATACATATATATATATATATACATATATATATATAAATGTATATGTTTAAGTGATAATTATAAATGTTATTAATTATGGAAATTAAGGGATTAATAATTAAATTAATCCAATTTTAAATTAAAAGCGAATGGGGAAGTTAATAAAATTGTAAATATTGATTTTAGATTTAATTAAGAATTATGGTGGAAATTTAGAAATTGATTGAGAAGAAATGTAATTATATAAATTATATAATAATAAATTATATAATTTATATAAGAAAATTAAAGTGATGTATAAAGGAAATTATAATTATATAAATTATATAAGGATAATTATATAATTTATATAAGAGTGTTAAAATAATGAGAGAGTTAATGAATGTATAATTATCGATTATATAATTAATTAATAATTATGGAGGAATTTAAGAAATTATTTAAAAGGAGAATGTAATTATATAAATTATATAATATTAAATTATATAATTTATATATAAAAAAATTAACGTGAAATGTAAAGAAATGAAATTAAATGAGGAAAAAGGAATGTTTTAATTCATTAAAAAATTATGTTTATGCATAATTGAATTGTTATGACTTTTATGAAGGATAATATTTTAAAAACGTGAACATGTTAGTGTAATATGTTGTCCAAGTAATAAAGTGAAAAATTATGAAAAATAATTTTTATATGTACTATGAATTATTTTATGAATTTTGAAGGTATAAATTACCTCATATAATTGCATGCATGGCGTTATGCGTGTACAAAATTTGTCAAGTAAAGTACTCAAAAGAGGTACTAAAATTATTTATAAATCATGTTATGATTTTTGGGAAATTAAAATAAATATTTTATATACATTATATAAAATATTTATTATACGAAATAATTACGTAATGTATTAAATTAAAAATTTGCATGCTATTTTCTTGAAAAATCCGAAAGATTCCCGTAGCATGCAAGTCGGTGGAATTTTTTTAAGGATGCATAGCCTTTGGTTATAAAAGAAGAAAAGAAGAAAAAGCAAAACAAAAAAATAAAACACTTCTCTCTCTTTATTTCTTCCTTGTTCCACCCGAGAACCACCCGACCACCACCTTATCCCCATAGCCGCTAAGAAAGAGAGCAAGATTGGTGCCAAGAAGGAGTATGGCAAGATTCAAGGATGGAGTTATGAGCTTTAGAAGGTATAAATTAATTTATTTTGAATTATTTTGGGTATTATGATGTTGAAATAATTTTAGGGAAAAATTAGAAAATAATTAGGATAATTACCCTAGACAATTTTTGGATGAAGATATGTTGATTATATCATGTTTGGAATATTTATGTTGAGAAATTTATGTGCAAAAAAATGGAAAAATGTGGGAAAGGTGGTTACTGTTTCGGTAGGAGGAAGAAGAAGAAACAGGGTCACCGCGCATTGCGCGGCAGCCTATTTTTTTTTGGACGCTGGGCACAAAACGACGTCGTTTAAGGGCAGTTGGTGCAGGGCCGTGCCATGCGCGGCTGTATTTGGGTCACTGCCAAGCCAAACGACGTCGTTTGGCTGGCGCAGGAAGGGCTGCGCGCAATGCGCGGCGGTCGTCACGCTGATTAATTACCAGCGTGCCCCTGCCCTTTTCAAGAAATACCGAACGTGTCCCTTAGCTTATGAAATTACTGTTTTGCCCCCTGTCTTTTCGGAAAATACCGAATGATTCCCTAAAGCCACGAAAATTACGGAAATGCCCCTGGACTTTCCAGAAAATTCCGATTGTGTCCTTAAGGGCGCGAAAATTACCAAAATGCCCTCAAAAGTGATTTTTAATTGAAATAAATGTTTAAAAATTATTTAAAAATCATATAAAATTATAGAAAAATACTAAAAATATAGAAATGATGTTTGGGCATTAAATTTAATATTTTTGTAAAAATATTAAATATTGGAGATTAATATTTAAATATTTTAAATATTAATCTAATGAGTTTAAAGGTTAGAAAATGGTTAAATAAAATTTTCGGACAACCAAATATGTTAAATTTTATCCGATGAGCCGGGTTGTCCATAGTGAAGGCATTAAATATTAAGTTATATTAATATTTTAAAGGACGAGGTTAATATAATTAACCGTATTATGTAATAATTGGTCCAGAGATGATATTAATTAATTAAATTAATATTATAAGAGGATAAATAATTATTATTTGATTATTTTATGATCATAGGTTGATCGAGTAAAGGGTATGAACTACCAATTTAATAGTTGGATTTCCAGGCAAGTTCTTCAGTCCTTTAATGTTAAATGTTGTCTGTCATGATATGTTAATACTTGTTTAAATGCATATAAATTATGTGTTATGTGATATGTGGCTAATATAACAATTATGTGTACTCTGTGTAATGATGTGAGATATATTGCTATAGTAGAAGCACAAACACATGATGTATGACACACACCGAGCATATTAAGGTACGTGCTACGTGACGCATAAATTGTTGAACTTGCTGAGCCGTTGTGCTCATTACTTGCTTAATAAACGTTTTTGCAGGAAAGAAATGAATTTCAAGAATATCGGATTAATTTAGAGATGAATTGACTAGAAGGTGGGAAACATAATTGTTATATTTTTAATATTATAATTCAATGTGAATATAGTTGCTAAGTTTATATTGATGTAATGTATGTACATATATGTTGGATCCGTATAGAATGAGCAAAGTTAAATTACAAACTGTACTTGTACGAGATGGATATTACTATAAAGATTATAAGAAGTCTAATTGTGAATTATGATACAAAGAACATTTGTATAGATATGAATGATATTAAATGGTTAATGTTGAGCATTATGATACTGGTAATAGAAAGAAAAAGTGAAGGTTGCGATCCAGGGACTAGGATCAAGATGTAAGGATTTTAATATCCAATTATTTTAATGCAATGATTGAGAAAAAAAAAATTTATACCGAAAATTTGGTAATTGATGACGATAATGTCAATAAATGAATTAATTAAGGTGATTAAAGATTTATTAACGAACCGAAATTTGGACGTTAAGGAAATAATGAATAATAAATACAAAATTTAAGGTAATAAATTAGGTCGAATTTCGGGGTCGTTACAGTTGTATCATCAATTCCTTCATTTTTACTGGAGCCATCCTGTACGGTGCTTTCGATATTGGTGATGTTCTCAGTACTAAGTCAATTACGAATTCCACCTGTCTATCCGATGGTAAACTTAGTATCTCATTTGGAAAACATTTGAAAATTCCCTTACCACAGGTATCTGTCCTACTTCACTCCCTACTCTCTGAGTATCAACCACATAAGCCAGATAACTTATGTAACCCTTCCTTAGCAATCTCCTTGCTTGCATCATCGTCAGACAACAAGATTGTCTCGACGATTTATTCCCATAAAATACCACCTTCGACTTATTTGGAGTCTTTAGGTTTATACACTTCTTCTGACAGTCAATCACAGCTCCGTGATTAGACAACCAATTCATTCCAAGGATTACTTCAAACTCCCCTAAACATATTGGAATAAAATTCACACACAATTTATGTCCCTTTATCATGGCACAACAATTCAAATATGTACTCTACAGGGATCACTTCCTTATTTGCTACCTTTACATTCATTGAGTTTTCTAATTTCTCACGATGTAACTTTAATCGATTAACAAATTTATCTAATATGAAAGAACAGGTAGCACCCGAATCAAATAATATATATGCATTAATATTATTGATCGGAATAATACCTGCCACCACTTCCTTCGATTCCATGGCATCTTGGACAGTCATATTGAAAGTGCGTGCCACCGGTCTATTATGTTGTGTTGGCTCTCCAATTGTTAATTTGCTATTATTTCCTTGATTTATGCTCCCGAAATCGCTCTTTCTTTCGGGCAGTCCTTCTTTTGATGATCGGGTAAGTCACAATAGAAAAAATCAACCCTTTTTACCTTCGGGCATTGTGGAGCAAAGTGCCCCGGCTGACCATAGTTGAAACATACCCCCTTTCCCCGCATGCACTCTCTTGAGTGATTCTTTCCACATTTTTTGCACTTGTTGCTCTTCTTAGCCTCACTTGATGGTTTTCCAGAGCTCTGACTATCATTCCATTTTCTTTTGTGAGGATTTCTTCCTCCGCTGCTATTTCCTTCCTTATGCCCCTCATGGCTTTTCGTCTTATGGTCTTGCTGGAATTTGGTCAATGCTTCATTTCCTCCTTTAGCGATGATAACTTTCTCTAGCAATGATGAAAATGTGTTAATTTGTAGCACTGTGACTTTTCCATACACCCAAGGCTTCAGTCCTTGTTCAAATCTCCTGGCTCTCCTGACTTCCGTGTCTACCTACTTTGGTGCAAATCTGGCCAACTCATTGAATCTTGTAGCATAGTCGGCAACAGTCATATTTCCTTGTTTCAGTTCCAAGAATTTTACTTTCATTCTCGCTTGCATGCTCTCCGAAAAATAGTTTTCGAAGAACAGCTCATTGAATCGTGTCCATGTTATCGCTTCTTCCCCCGCTCGATTTTTGTTGGCTTTCCACCAATAGTTTGCCTCTCCCTTTAACATGAAGGTGGTAAATGACGTCTGTTGTTCTTCGGCCACTCGGGCGACCTCAAACACCTTTTTCATCTCTTCCACTCATGTCTGGGCTTCAATTGGATTCGTAGTTCCGTTAAACTCTGGCAGTCCTACCAGTTTAAAATCCTTAAAGTTCGCCAAGTGAGTCCCTGACTGATTCACTACGGGCTGTACTACGGGCGGTGGTCTATTCTGCATGATTTCTGCAAGCATAGCTGCAAAAGCTCGCATTGGGTTTGCTGGAACTTCCTCATTATTTACCGACTCCTCTATGCGCGGAATTCAATTTCCTCTTCTTGGTGGCATGGTTTGATGTAAACAAAACGTTATGTTATTTATTTTGTGTTTTTACATTTCATGTGACATTTATTTATGTTTACATTTAACAGCTAAATACACATTGATAAAATAATTGCATTTATATTCATATATCACCGTTTTAATACATCAAGTGACAACCTGTGTCATACTGCTATAAATGCTCACCAATCGATAGTTATCCCCTAAAGAACAAAATGTGGGGATATAAACCAACCTTCCTCTATGATAAAACAAAAGTCGGGGTCTATTACAATCCTAAGTCTAAATAAAATAGTGGGATTTACAACATATACCAGTCCCTACTATAAACAAAAGTGGGAACTAACTACATCTATATACATGCTAAATTAGTAACATAGCTAATGGTGGTACATCCCACGATAAACAACCTCTGCATGCTTCTGTCGGGCGATCATGTTGACTACCCTGCGGCTTACGGATCGACGACTCAGGTCTTCCTCCCGAGGATATCTCCTGACCCTGCTCCTCAGCCTACCAAAGGCCGTGTCCATCACAAAATCCATGGAATCAATTCTAGATGCCCCAACTCGGACCTCTTCCTCTAGCTCGTCCACTCTCCTAGCAGCTGTCATCCACTCATCATGAATACGGATCTTGTTTGCTATCTCCAAATCAAACTCAGTTATCATCTCTGTCAACGGTGTCTGTAATTCATCTCTCTCCGTCCGGAATCCTTTAGCCTGAATCTCAGACTGCTCCAGTTCACCAACCAAGTCTACATTCCTCTCGAGGAGGTGATGTACCAAAACTCCTAGTAAAGTAGTAGTTTGATGGCGCCCATGCACCTCACTCTCCAACTCAGCAATCCAAGCCTCCTACTACTCTAACCTGTCATCCTGCTCAATGATGCGATCTGCATACTCCCTGAGCAAGTCGTCCTCAAAAGTGTGAAACACCGGAGATCCGTCCTCCGA
Source organism: Hedera helix (assembly GCA_947179155.2). Classification (NCBI taxonomy): domain Eukaryota; kingdom Viridiplantae; phylum Streptophyta; class Magnoliopsida; order Apiales; family Araliaceae; genus Hedera; species Hedera helix. The sequence continues at coordinate 41,171,648 of OX359264.1, read as the reverse complement.
TGCCTCAGCCACTACCTGATCCTCCCCCACCTTGGGGTCTGTCTCAGTAACCTAAATATCCTCCTCATCACCTTCAGCACCACTGTTAAAATGCATCACGCCACCTCGTACTGGCTCCTCAGTATCAGCTGTGTGATCATCGGAATCACCCCCAACCTCTGTCTCCGGCTCAACCCTATACAACTGCTCCGTATCTATCGGTATCTCAGTAAACTCCTCCTCAACAACATGCTGACTGGACTCTCTTACCTCAGGCATCCTAGAGCCACAGACAGAAAATAAACAAATATTATCACAATAAATTATATTCATTGATGAAATGAAATAGTATTTTATTATGTACAAAACTCGGCTCGATGAATTATCATAATTCACCTCCAAACAAAACTCGACTCAAAGGATCTCCTCGATCCAACCCCTAGCATACCCTATACGAGTATAATTCTAAATAACCTAGGTTTCGTATCCTAAAGTTTATAACTTACAGCTCTAATACCAACCTGTGACACCCCCAAATTCAGGTACCAATACCTCGAATTTGGTGCTCACGTAAAAATACATCCAATCATCACTAAACAACATTTAATACAAATGCGAAAATAAATAAACATATGTTGTTCATTAATACATAGTTTCACTAATCCTAAGGTCTTAAACCTTAAACAAAATACATCATGCTTATCCTATTAATACAAAAAGGATCATAATTTACCAAAATAGAATAGTAATAACAACTAATCCTAAAGCTTGCCCTTGCCCTTGTCCTTCTTGGAATGCTCAGGCTTAACTGCAATTAGTTCATGATATAGCAAGAGTGAGCAACTACTTTGCTCAGCAAGTTTAAAATAAATATTGAAGATATATCATGAATGAATAGGAATGGCAATCGAATAAATCAACGATTTAAAATAACTGAACAATATAATCAAAGTTCCAAAGAAAGGATGAATATTGATTATTTATTGCTGAGTGGTCTAAGGGACCATGAACAGTTCTAAGGAATCAATCATATGACTGACCCTTTTTATATTTTAACATGGCAGTTTGTATTTGAGGGGATCAGCCTTCTGTACACCATGTGTATGCATAACGTTAAACTCTGACGCATCAGATAACCGATACTTATATTCTCCTTATCAAGGGTTGCTTTCTCAGTCTAAGAATCCGTACCAACTGCTGGTTTGGATAGCCTTTGAAATATGTTAACATATGTATGTCTAGCCGAACAAATGGCGTAGACCAATTCTTTAAACAGTTCATGAATGAAGAACTTAAAATATTTTACAGTTCAATAATAGAATAGGAATTCAAGTACACCAAGTGTGGATATCAATAACTATCATGGATGTGGAGTAATTGACAATCATTAAACCATTATCATGATTGAAAAATACTAACTCGAGTTTGAGTTATGAAACTTGCTCAATATAAATGTGAGTAAGGTCAGGGAAACTTGCCTTATTCGCGACGTACCACTAATTCAAATAAATTAGACTCCCTTTGAAAGACGTAACATTGATAACGTCGGCCTATCAATTAGTACAGCATATAATTATGCACTTAAACATTTAAGTTTACTAAACCTATGTAACGCCCCGTGAATCACCTCGCTGACCACGGGCGACCCCCGGTCGTTAACGGACAACTTTCTCCTTAAAACCACAACATTATATAATACAATGCTGCTAAAAACTCAATAAATTTAAACTTTTATAACATTTCTATGAACTTTGTCTCAGAATCGCAATCTTTACATAAATCTTACAACTCAAATAATTTATATTTCATGACCTCGTGTATTACAACCATTGTGAGCAAACAAAAGCTCGCAATCTAACAAGAAGTCGATATGACTATATACGAACTGGTTTTAACTACCTGAGTTCATAAAACATTAACACTCGTCTTGATGTACAACTACCTTTCACTATATTACAAGGCTTTAAATCAAGGATGATATCGAATGGTAATTATTCCCAACAGGATACGATGTTAGCTTTAAGTAGTTCTAGCAACAACGTTTATAACAAAAAAATAAACTTCAAACATCTTCGTTTCGTTTATCGGGATTTTTAAATTCCTCGCACTTTGCTAAAAATGTTTAATTATAGCAAGAGTGAGCATGTCGGCTCAACAAGTCTAACAATTAACACATAACACGTAGGTCACATTTAATTCATGCTTTATGCTTTATGCTTTGTATTTATATAGGCATCATGTTTATCACGCTTTGCATTTGTACAAGTAACTCATGCTTACTATGCATGTCAATATATCTAGGTTATATAACTCATATAACACATTTCAACTTAGAGCATTAATTTTATATTATCTATTAACATCATATGACTGTACACAGGCACATTTAGAAATCAGTTAGCACATACAATAAGTGCACACATAATAGTTTATGCATATAGCTGCAGGTTTGCAAGAATAACACATAGTACTGAAATACTTGCTTGAATTGCTTCTTCGCTTAAGCTTACACAATTCAATTTACCTCATTTGAAAGACCTAATATGATTATCTTTCAATTAGTAAAGCACATAGGGATTCATTTATCATTCTCAAATAAATTGACTCAACATCACATAATTCCCTATTTACTAACTCATAAATTATAGGACAATATTATCACACTTAGATAATATTTTAATCACCAACCAGTATTATTATACAACTACTAATACCTCAACCATTTACTAATGTTATTAAGTATTTAACAACATCTTAATTGGTTACCAATGTTATTAAACTCTTAATAATATTTACCCAATTACCAATATTATTAATCCTTTAATAATTTTTAATCACTTATAATTATCATTAAATATTTAATAATAACTTAATCCTTAAGACTTAAACAATTAAATGTAAATTATTTAATCACTTTATTATTTAATATTTAATTAAATAAATAATTAATTAACTTTACTTGTTTATTTATCTTTACATAAACAATTATTTCCTTAACCTTATTTCCCTTTAATTATTATTTAATATCATTTAAATAATAATTAATTAATTAATTATCCCCAATTCCTTTAATGATTATTGAATATCATTTAAGTAAAAATTTCTTAATTACCTAACACCATTTATTATTTAATATTAATTAAATAACAAATGAGCATTTTATTAACTTCATCTCCCTTTAATTATTATTTAATATATCTTAAATAATAATTAAATAATTAATCATCCGTATTTATTAAATAATAAATAATTACCTTATTAACTTTATCTTTCTTTAATTATTATTTAAAGTCAAATAAATAATCATTAATTAAATATAACCACCTTACATATTACTTAAATTTCAATTAAGTAATAAGTAACTAGTTTATTAATTTTAACCTTTCTTAATTATTATTTAATTAAATAATAATTAATTAATTATTTTTACTTATTATTTAATGTTAGTTAAATAATAAATAATTACATTTATTAACTTTATTCTTCTTTAATTATTATTTAATATCAAATAAATAATAATTTATTAATTATTACCCTTATTTATTATTTAATCTTAATTAAATAATAAATAATAATTTTATTAACTTTATTCAACAATTAATATCAATTGATAAACTTATTTGCTTTATTTATTATTAAATAATAAATAATTAATTTAATTACTTTTAATTCAAAATAAATTATTCTTAATTTCCTTTATTTATTAATTAATTAATAAATAATTAACTACCTTTAATTCCCTTTATTTATTGTTTAATAACCATTAAACAATAAACAATTAATTAGTTTTATTTAAATATTAATTAATTACCTTAAATATTATTAATTTATTTTATTAATGTATATTTAATTTATTTGGGTCCCATATTAATTATATTAATTTTTAAAACATTATACGACCCGTTTAATTAATTAAAATCGACTCAAACCGAACCGAACCCGACGCGAATCGACCCAAAGCTGATCCGGACGTACTTAGGGGCCTAGGCACCCAAGGGGTTGTGACAGGCGCCTAGGTGCTTGAAATGGCGCCTGAATCCAGGATTTTAACAGTTTTGCAGCTCAGCTTCTGTTTTGTTTTCTGATTTTTACCTTATTTGCATAAACTTGAATAAAATGAAATCTATAAATTCAAATGACCTCAAATTGGTCTTGTTGGATTCGTATCTTCTTGAACTATAAGATTCTATCATTGAAACATATTTTTGGACATGTATAGGTCACAAAAAATATGCACAAAGTGGACTGCTGCGTATTAGGGTTTGACAGTGAACTCATTTGGTTCCTAATGTCATAACTCACTCATGTTAAAACCTTTTGTCATGATTTCAACTATGCTTTACTCTTAACTTACATACCTAACATATGAAGAGATAAAATCACACATACAACATGTAGGTTTCAAAATATAAAGCTCCGAATCACACGTTCGCTTAGGGTTTCATCAGTAAAAATCGTTTTCATACTTTTCGCTAAAGTTTTCAACACAACGCATATAAATATTAATATTAAACCCATTTAACCATAGATCTACCAACCTATCATGGATCTAAGCATTTAGAGCTTGAAAATAAATTTTCTACCATAGAAATCATATATAACACAAAGAAAAGTATACAAGCTAGGGTTTTGGGTGGTATTATACCATTTGCTTTTAATAGCTTGTTTTCTTTTCTTTCAAAAATAGGTTATGAAATATGATGACATCCGAGAACACCTCCTTGTAGAAATATAGCTTAACTCGTTTGACTCGGTAATGAAACTCACTAAAGAACTCTCTAAAGTCACTCACTCACCGAGTTAACTCACTATAAATCACTAACACCCAATTTAGAGAACTCTTGCAATATTTTTGTAACCATCTCAAATGAAATGTGATGTGCTATTTATAGGCCTAGCATTCTATACATATATCTCTTATATCTATAGAATGAACATCAAACTTTCTCATAAATTGCTAGCAAAATGGTTAAGTGTTCCACACACTACATCAAGCAAATTAATTGATAGATTTTGAAAATCCAAGTGGGTACCTTGCCCAAAAACCACCGGCCTCTCCCAAAATTGCTTGATTTTTCAATTATTTTTATTACACAATTTACAATTTTAAGTTTTCTAGAAGCTTGATCAATTGGGTCAATGTTTAGACTTGCTTTTTATTTTTTTTGGGCCACTAGATCACTAGATTAATTCAGCAACATGGGCCTACAAAAATAATTCACTATTCTCCCAATTAAATAAAATATTGGACTAGTTTAATTAAAAATTAAATCATATAACATAACCTACAAGTCCATTATTCTTTTAATTCACCTTGAACTTGTTTTTAAAATAATTATTAGACTATTTAATAATTAAATTTAATTTAATTATATAATCTAATTAGACTTGTCATATTCAAATTTTAATTGAATATTTAATTAGGGATCCATAACCTATAAATTCCTTTATACCAATAATCCTTAGGTTAGTCCGTTAATTTAATAAACTCATTAATCGGACTTTCTTTAAATTAAATTAACCGAATATTCAAATAGTCAAACCATCACATAAAGGTTTAAATTAATTAACATAACTTAAATTGAAATTAAATTCATAATTTTATTTATATTGTAATTTAAAATTCTCGGTCATTACAATCTAGAATCTAATCACCGATGATCATTACATAGCACATTGCAAGAAATTTCATATCATCTATACCTAGTTGTATTTAGGTAATTGATTTAACCATTGAATAATACTTCTCTTTAAGTAATATTAAACTAAGTATGCTTTGGACATCTTTATGTAATTAATTAAACTCTTAAACAATTTATTATAATTGTTTCATTACCTCATTTATTCTTAAACATTATTTAAAATAATAAATGATAACTATCCTTAATTATTTTTAAACAATAATTAATTAATTAAAATCTATTAAGTATTTTGTTAACTATATTCCCCTTTAATTACTATTTTATTTTTTAATTAAATAATAATTAATTAATTATTTATCTTTATATATTATTTAATCTTAATTAAATAATAAATAATTAATCTATTAATTTTAATCCCTTTTAATTATTATTTAAGGTCAATTAAATAATAATTAATTATTTTTACTTATTATTTAATGTTAGTTAAATAATAAATAATTAGATTATTAACTTTATTCTCCTTTAATTATTATTTAATATCAATTAAATAATAATTTATTAATTATTATCCTTATTTATTATTTAATAATAAATAATTATTTTCTTAACCTTTTTCATCATTTAAGTATTAATTGATGAACTTAAATGCTTTATTTATTATTTAATAATAAATAATTAATTTAATTATTTTTAATTCCAAATAATTATTCTTAATTTATTTTATTTATTATTTAATAACAATTAAATAATAAATTACTTTTAATTCCATTTATTTATTATTTAATAGCCATTAAACAATAAATAATTAATTTTAATTATTATTTTATTTAAATAATAATTAAAATCTTAAATATTCTTAGTTTATTTTATTTATAAATATTTAAACTTTTTGGGTCCGATATTAATTATATTAATATTTAAAATATTTTACGACCCGTTTAATTAATTAAAATTGACCTGAACCGAACCGAATCGGAACCGACCTGGCCCCAAAATCCACCCTCACAGGCATCAACTCAGGCATCCAAGGGTGCCGAGACAGGCGCATAGGCACTTGCTGAAAGTAGTTTGCCCTCAAGCCAATCACATTTGATATGATAAGCATATACTTTGTAATCTTATTCGTTTATTAATAAAAGTTTATTTATACAAAAATATTTTCTTTATCCATATTTAGTAGATGATATTAATTGTGATAAACTCATAGTTATTGAGCAATTCTTTTAGAATCATGATGATGATCATTGTAATGTCCTAGAATTTTCACATCTTTATTAATTAAATTATTAATTTAATTTCCAACGAGTTATTTTTACGAGATTATTTAAATCTTTTTATGTGATTAATTAATTATGTGATTAAATAATTATGTAATTAATTACTAAAATTAATTAAAGGGGGTCACTAATATGTTATTAAATTAGTGAACAAACCCTAAAGTTTTAATATCAAAATAATTGATAAGTTTCCTATTAATTAAATATTCAATTAAATTGAATATAATGAGTTAATTAAATATAATAAATTAATTAATATGATTATTAATTAATGTAAATAATGTGAAATATTAATAATAATATTTATTAGTCCATTTAGTAATTTAATACTTATGGGTTAAAATATTTAATTATTTATTCAATATAATTATTTATTTAACTATGGATTGAATAATTAATGTGTAAGTTATTAAATTAGCCCAACATGGGTCAATTAGTAGCCCAAGTGGGGAATAATAAAATTTGACAATTTAGTAGCCCAAACAATTTAATAGAAGCCCAATTGGTATTTTAAATTAAAGCCCAATGATTGGCCCACTTGGAAAATACTTAATTTAACTATTATTATTTAAAGAAAATGGAAAGTGACAATCAAATTGGGACAAATGAAGAAGTTCAGCCGTGAGCATGCAAGAAGGAGGAGAGAGAGTGTATTGTTATTATTATTATTATTATTATTATTATTATTTGATTTTTCATTTAATTAATAAAAGGGTTGCTTGTTTTCTTTTTGTAGTACATGCACCATGCTTCTTTTCACCTAATATGGTTAACTTGTGTAAGTATCCAATAGTTGCATGATGGGCTAAAATTATTAGATATAATTTGTGTATCTAGTAATATTTCAAGTATACTTGAAATGTGAGATATACTTCATTTTATTTTTCAAGCAAAAGAGAGCTAGAGAGAGTTGAGAGAAAACTTTAAGTGAGAGCATAATATTTGAGAGATCAAGTAAGAAGAAGAAATCCTAAGTTAGTTCATGCCATCCTCCTTCACAACATATTTTGGAAAGAAGAGGAGAATAACTATCAAAACAAGGTAGTTATTTTTAAACCCTAATCTTGCTTTTCTTTCAAGTTATGGTATAAATATTAGTGTAATAATTTCTATGGTTAATATCATGCTATGTATGTTTATATAGTTGATCATGTGTTTAACTTATGTGTTATGAGTTTTATTGAATGAAAAACATGTATTTGGTGGTGTGAAAATAAATCTCAAAATAATGATTAACGATAATTTTTGATAATATTTAGATTTAATGCTCTAATATTATAGAACATTAAATCATGAGAAAAATAAAGTTTGAATCACTCAAAATGGAGTTGTACACAAAAAGTTATGATTTATAGTAGTTTATGTGATGTAAAATTTTTTATAAAAAAATAATGATATTAAATCATGAAAAATTAATTTTTCATGTTATAAATTAATATAAGGTGATTGGTAATTTTTTTGGATTTTTATTGAGGATTTAAAGCTTACTTGATGGTATATTTTTAATTAAAATGGGTACTGTTCACGTTCTGTCGGAAGAAAATTTTTTTAAGGGTTTCCGCGCAATGCGCGCCTGTCACTGTTCACCGAGGACGCGGAGCCAAACGACGTCGTTTGGCTTCCGTGGAATTTTACTCCGCGCGTTATGCGCGGAGGCCATTTCCGACCTTTCAAAAACGACGCCGTTTTGGTCCGAAAAAAATTGTAACGCGCGCCATGCGCGGTAGTTTTTTTCCCGGCGAAATTACATTTATGCCCCTCCGTGTTTTTTTTTGGCAGAATTACCATTATGCCCTCGGTTCAGTTTTTGAATTATTTACGAAATTGCCATCGGTCCGGTTTTTTCAACTTATTTACGAAAATGCCATTCGGGTTAATTTTAATTAATTTAAATATTTGAAAATTAATTTAAAATTATAACAAAAATAATAATAATACAAAAATAATATTGGGGAGGATATTTTTCAATAAGTTTAATATTTAAATATTTTAAATATTAATCTAGTTAGCTAAACCATGGTTAAGTTAAATAAATTTATTAATTATTTATTATTTTAAATGTTAATAATAAATAAAGATGATAAATTAGCAATTATTATTTAATGCCTATTAAATAATATTTAAAGAGAGATAAAATTTATAAATTAATTATTTATTATTTAAATATTATTAAATAATAAATAAGGATAATTAAGTAATTAATTATTATTTAATTAACATTAAATAACGATTAATGGAAATTAAGTTATTAGGGTAATAATTTATTATTTAATTAAAATAATAAATAAGAATGATCTGATTATTATTTAACCTTAAATAATAATTAAAATTAATTAAATAATTAATTATTATTTAATTGACATTAAATAATAATTAAAGGGGATTAAGATTAGTAAACTATTATTTAATTTCCTTAATTAAATAATAAGTAAGGTTAATTACTTAGTTAATTATTGGTTGATTAACATTAAATTAAAGAAGGTTAAAATTAAGTTAATAATTATTTATTATTTAATTATAATTAAATAATAAGTAAGTACAATTAGTTATTATTTATTTTAAATAATAACTAGAGTTAATTAATTAATTTCTATTTAATCCATATTAAATAGTAATTAAATAGAGATTGAGTTAATAAAATAAATTGAATTTAATTATGATTTAATTAAACAATTGTAATAAGTTGTTTAAGGGTTTAATAAGTGTCCAACACTTAAGAAAAATATTTTCTAACTTATTAAATTATTAACCTAATATGATTGAGGGTCTATAAGGTTAATAATATTGTTTTGACTAATGTAATTTATGTGTTAGTACTTATGTGGTTAATAAGTTCGTTATTAAGCGTATAGTTATGCAAATACGTCGTACTAATTATTAGACCGACTTTATTAATGTTAGGTCTTTCAAAGCAAGTTAGTTAAAGCTAGACAATTATTGTAGCTGAGCAAACAAGCAAGTTCTCTAACCCTACTCATTTATTGTTGAACAAGTTTCTATACTTGTATTTATTGTCAAAGCTTGAAGTGGTTTAATTATTTAAAATTATTCCACATCCATACTGTTTATAAAATCGCACTTAGTGCACTTGAAGCTTATTAGTTCTTGATTCATGAACTGTATTAAAAATGTCAAAAGCTAATAGTTCAGCTAGACATTTCGTTTATAAATTCAATACTTGAATACTTTTAAAAGCTTATCCAAACCATTGTTGGGTGCGGATTTCTTATATTAAGTCTGAGAATTGAACAACCCTAAATTAGGGGATTTTGTGTCGGGAAACCGACTTTGGGCGCCAGTGACTAAATGTAATGCATATACAGCGGGTTGAATAGGCTGATCCCCTTGAAAACCAAACAACTCAAAGGGTCAGAGGAAACTCTATTATACCCTAGTTAGTTCAGGGTCCTTAGTAACCACTCAGCATTTTAAGATTCAAATATTCTGTTTATTAAAATTTGAATCCTGTTTCATTCACAATTGTTATATCTATTGTTGAATTATTGATGATATTTCTCATTCATTCATGATATAATAAATCTATATGACTGTTCTAAACTTGCTGAGCAAACTAGTTGCTCATTCTTGCTATATCATGAACCATTTTTCAGATAATCCTGATTGCTCAAAGAAGGATAAGGGAAAAGGAAAGGTCAGAGCTTAAGTTAGTTTATGCATGCTAATTAGATGCTTAAATTTGTGTTTACTGTTGTTAAACCTTTTGTAATTCCTTATGATAGGAACTGTTTATGTTAAGGTTAATAGACCCTGGTATTGTAACCTTTTTGTAAGGGAACCAATATGTATTATTCCGCGATATTTAAATGCAATGTATGTATTTAATTGTTAGTAATGTGTTGAATAGTGAGAACCAAACTCGAGGTTATGGAACCCGGATTTGGGGTCGTCACAATCATGCTAATCAGATGTAAATTCGAGATAGTTCAAAACTAAAATTGTTCCTAATCGTGATATTACTAAAATGGGGATTAGTGAATCCGGATAGATTAGTACATACTATGCTTGTTCTTATGAAGAGGATGATTGATCTCATAATCATTTGTGTAGAGACGCTAAAACAAGTATGTAGGTGCTTATTAGAGAATAAGTTCACTGAACGTGACTCGCTTAAGAAACACCTAATGGAGTCTTACTTGCCTATCAATAGGAGTTCCTTTTGTGATAGTAGTACAAGTGATCATTGGATTTGAGATCATCATAGTATTTTGTGTATGATGAATTATATTTTGAAATATTCCTTAAAACCTTTAGGGTGTAACAAATGGTATGATCGGATATAATAAGTCATACATGGAGATAGGTAAATGATCAACAAAGAATATATCACTTCTAGTAAAAGAAGAGAATGTCCTATGCGATTTGATAAATGACAATTCAGTAGTCCTTGGCCAAGGCAGAATAAAAATTAGAAAGTAGTTTATAATTTACATTAATTAGAGTTGTTCATTTGAGGATCGAAATGCATATAATCAAATAAAGTAAGACTTGACAGGAATACCATGTCTTATATTTGATTGAGACATTGTGAGGTAGAAGGATTGAAGTGTACGGTAACTATTTGCTAAATAGGTTCTTTTGTGATTAAATATTGAGATCTATATTATCTGGAAAGTCATTAATCGATAAGGGGGTTTACCCTTATTATGGAATAAATATTATTTATTTAAATGAATTAAATAGTTTAATTTATTTATATAAATAAGATTAGAATAGTTCTAATTAATTTATTCTATAACCGGTTTAATATGGAGAACCTAAAGGGTCACACCGCAAAAGGAAAAATAATTGTTTAAGAAGTAAATGACATAATTGTAATAATGAATTAAGTATATTTAATTTATATTATGGGGATAGAATAAATTAAATAGCGTAATATTTATTATTTAGTATTTTAGAAATACTAATTATAAATTAATAAGAGGAGTCTTATTATTATTATTATTATTATTACTGTTATTATTATTATTATTTAGTTCCTAAATAGTTTAGAAAATTAATAAGAGTACTCTCATAATTGATAATTAAGTTCCTAAATAGTTTATGAATTATAATTATTATATTAAATCAATTAAGTTCCTAATTAGATTAGGAGTTTAATTAAAAAACCTATTCCTAAAGGTGTTAGGAGAGTTTTACTAAATCTATAAATAAGTGAAGTCTTATTATGGATTAAGGTTACACCTATACACTTCCATATAGTTTTGGGAGAGTACTCACATATTATCTAGAGAGAAAAAACTAGGATTTACCATCACCCATTTCTTGAATTATTATTATTCCTTGGTGGATCATCTCTAGAGGCCAAACATTTGGGTGACAAACGTTGATCATTGGATTGCGTGTCTATGAATTTAACAGACCAACAGTGGCATCAAGAGCCAAACTTTATGCGAATTATTAATTGTTTTAATTTTATATATATATGGGTATGCGTTTAGAATAATTTATTGAGCATAAATTGTTGTATAAAATTATATATTTTATTAAAAAAAGGATTTCGGATTATATATATGTGTATATATTATTACCGAATTGGGATTCCGGATTTGGTGACATGCACAGCCGAACTGTTTTCGGTTATTGAAATATATGAATGGCTTGTTTTTTATTTCCGGATTTGGTGATGTAATTGATAAAGCTGCAAATCAAAGCAGCTAGTCATTTTCGGTTTTTGGTGGGTTTAATAAAGGTGTCCCAAAATTGGAGTCCCTTTACCGAATCCATGAAAGCCAAATTGTGCACTGTTTCGGAAATAATAAAGCAGCAGTTTTTTTTTGGCAATTAAAACAGCTTCTGGTTTTGGAAAAGAAACAAGGCAGCGCATCGTTCTTCGGTTTTTGTAAGAAAAACTGTTTCGGTACTTAACATATATATATTATGTCCCGAAATCAATGACACCCAACAAAGCAATAAAGCAGCCAAACAGTTTGGTAACATAACATAACATATAATATATATTTATTTGCCAAAGAGTTTGATAATTTTATACAGATTTTAAAATTTTAAAATAAAAGAGTTTATTTTGGGTAATTTTAAAATAATAAAAATAAATAGTTTATTTTTAAATAATTTTATAATTAAAATAAAAGGTTTATTTTAAATATAAAATTAGATTTCATGCAACTTTAATTGTCCATTAAATGATACCAATACATATATGGAATGATTTATTTAATTCATGTGATAAATATTATTTATTGATATATATGATAAATAAATGGAATTGATTATGAACTATTGACCAATGTGATTGGATTTAATTTTAAATGGATGCATGAATGAATGAGTTTTATAAATAGGGTCTGCGTACCTCGTCTTTTTAATTTTTCTTATGTATAATTCTATCTCCCTCCTATGTACTTCCCCTTGACTGTTGTTCAATGTTTCTATTTATTGTAAATAATTTGTAATAGGATTAGTTAGAATTATTTTGAAGAATTAGAGCAAAGAAGCAAGGAGCGCATGAAGACCCGTTTGTAATGGAGCCCAAATTTAAATGTAATAGTTACATTTAATTTAATTTATTCTTGTACCATATGTTTGACCTTTTGGTTCACTTGGTGGCTCTAGTGAACCAAATTAAAATAGAAATCTATAATCAATCCAAGTAGAATATAGTATTTTATATGTGCATGTTAATTATATATATTATATATTATCCAAACATGTTTCGCATATTAAATAATGTGACGCATATTTTATATATATATGTGCATGCGTGCTAAACAAGATGAGACAATTAATATTAACAAACCCCTCAAAATGTAGAATAAATATTATTTATAAAATGAATTAAAATGTTTAATTCATGAATTAAAAGGAGTTTAATTTGATTAAATAAAATTAGAATGGTTCTAATTTATTTATTCTACTACTAAAATATTAAGTTGTAACGTTCAAAGATATTTGGAATATCGAACTTCACCTTCTAGCATGATAAAACGATAGAATATCAAATACTCGATATAGTTTGTTGTGCACACACAAAGCTTATATCGATTATTTGAGATGTTGTTTTATCACATTGGATGCTTATAATGGAATTGAGCATTACTGTTTTGTTGTGCACACACAAGGACGGTATTTTTCTCTTCACTTATATGGAAGTGCTAGGTTTGACTTAACTTAGATAATTTTGATTTGGATGTGCACACACATGATCATAATAATCTATGAGGCAAAATGCAAAGAGTTACATGTTGATGTAATTGACAAGGAGTTGTCTACCTATTGAATAAATTATAGTTTGTTGTGCATACACAAGACTATATTTATGCCGATAGGATCCTTATCTTACTAGCAAATCTTTAATTAAATTTGCCGAACTATATATAGAGGGTATTATAGTTTGATGAAAATAGTGGGAGACACTATTTTAAATAAAGACCTAATTAACTTGGTGATTAATAAAATGAATGCACGTTAATATTTTTATTAATTCACTTAAAGAATATTGCTATATTTAATTCACTAATACTGCATAGCATATTAGATGCTAACAAGTTAATCAAACCGAATTGCTCGGATTGATTAAACAAATTTGAGAATAGTTCTCAATGCTAAAAAACTAGCAAAATGTCCTAAATTTGTCTATCCCTGCAAACGTTGCAGACTAAGCCTATAAGGAAGATATTATTATTTTAAGAAATGGAAAGATGATGCAAAGGTGGCTCAATGCATCATGCTCGCGTCTATAAGTATCGAGTTACAGTGTCAACACGAGAAAATGAATGCACCTACTATATTGTTGCACATTCAAAAGTTGTATGGTGAACAAAGTAGGTCAACTAGATATAAGATATCTAAGGAGCTCTTTCGATCTATAATAACCAATGACACTATAGCGAAGACACGTTTCCTAAAGATGATCAATCCGATTGATAAATTAAGATACCTAGGTTTTGCCAAAGATGGAGAGTTGAGTCAAGATTCGATCTTGCAGTCACTCGCTGACTTCCTTTCACAAATTGTTGTGAACTTTTACATTAATAAGCTTGAAGTCAGTTTAACTGATATGCTTAATATGTTAAAAACTGTTAAGAGTTACTTTCTTTCCAAGAAAAATCAAGTCTTATTAGTAGATGAATCTTCTAAGTTGAAGAAAATGACCAAAGGTATTTTTGAGGAGTCAGAAAAGATAGAAGACAATAAAAGGTTAAATAAATGACATAAATAAAAGTGATCCCGAGGGCAAAAGAGTTTGCTTTCATTGCGATAAGCTGGGATACTGGTAGAGGAACTGCAAGGCAGATCCTGTAGTAGTTAAGTGGAAGAAGCTTAGTGAAGCTTCTACTACAGATATAGATTTGTTTATAATGAAATAGAACTTTCTATAAGTCAAGTTCTACTTGGGTATTAGATACCGGTTGGTGGTCTCAAATATGCAAGCCGTTGTAGAGACTAAGCAGAAGTAGAAGGCTGAACTAAAGATAAGTAATCCTGTGCGTGGGGAATGAAGCAAAAGGTTGCTGCATTAATCATAGGAACTTACAGTTTAGCATTGCCTACTGGCAAGTCCATTTAGTTAGTACGATGTTACTATGTTGATTACTTGATGGATTTTGTAAGCTTGATTTATATGAAAATATTTCAAAATTGAACAAACTAAAGGCAAAGAGATGATATGAATCATACCTTCATGTAATACTTTAACTCGATCATGTTAATGAAAGAGGATTAAACAAGTTGTATAAAGATAGGTTTTTTAGAGACTTGTGATTATGAATCAAATACAACTTGTGAATCTTGTATCATGGACAATATGACTAAATCTCCATTTAGTGGGCATAAAGAGCGAGTTGCGGAGTTGTTAGAGATGGTACACACAGTTGTGATGGGACCTATGACAACACTTGCAATAAGAGGGTATTCATTCATTACTTTCACTTACGATTCTAGATTTCAATATATATATTTGATGAAATACAAATCCAAATCATTTGAAACGTTCAAAGAATTCAAAAGTAAAGTATAGAAACTAAAGGCTAAAAGTATTAAAGTTCTTCGATTATACCGAGAAGGGAATACTTAAGCAATCAGTTTCTAAATCATCTCAAACAAAATGGTATTCTCACACAATGGACATGGTGATGATCTATGATGAGTTATACCAATCTTCCAGTATCCTTCTAGGGTTATACCTTAAAAATGACCGCATATCTATTAAACAAGGTACCTTCAAATTCCATCCCTAAGACTTCATATGAGTTATTGATAGGGAGGAAACTGAGTCTTAAATATGTTAAGATTTGGATTGTCTAGCTTATGTCAAAAGGTTTGACAATGATAAGCTTGGGATAAGATTTGACAAGTGTAAACTTGTGTGATATCCTAAAGAAAGTTTAGGATATCACTTCTATAATCTGACTAATTAAAAAGTGTTTATTGAAACACGTTACCTTATAGGAAAATAAGTTTTTCTTTAAAGGGTTAGTGAGAGTAAAATAGATCTTGAAGAAGTTCAAGAACCACAAAACACTACAGATCAAGTGCAGGAATCTGTATAAGTAGATAAACCTATTGTACTACAACCAAGTCATAAATCTGGTTTAGTACCGAAGATACCTGAATGGTATAGATTCATCATAGATGATGATGATGAGGTACGCATCATAGTGGATGATGATCCAGTTACATACAATGAGGTATGAGTATTAGATACTCAAGAGAAATGACTGATAATCATAAAATCCGAAATGAGTCTTTGGAGAAAGACTAAATGCAGATGGCAAGGTGGAGACCTATAAGACCTGACTAGTGGTAAAAAGATTTCAAACAATATCAATGAGTTGACTAAAATGAAACTTTTCACTAGTGAAAATGCATATATCAATTTGGATTTTACTTGCAGTTGTAGCTTACTAAACAAAATGATATATGTATGATGCAACCAAGAGGATTTGTCTCCATATAGATGGAGTAAATCAAGTATGAAAACTACAACGATCCAATTATGGATTGAAGTAAATTTCTTAAAGATGGAACATCCATTTTGATGAGACAATCAAAGGAGTTTGATTTTATCAAAGATGATGATAAACCAAGTGTGTACAAAGGTTAGTGGGAGTACTGTGACATTCCTAGTATTATATGATGATATAATACCAGTAAAGAATGACATACCGATATTACAATCAGTAAAGATATGGTTATCTAAAAACTTCTCATTCAAAGACTTGGGAGAGGCATCCTAATATTTTATTCAGGATAAAGGTCTATAGAGATAAATCGTAAAGGATGCTTGAGTTGACCTAATGAACGTACATTGATTCGTTGATATGTACTAGACCTGACATTGCTTATGTATGATAAGCAGATATTTCTGGAGAAGAATATTAGAAAAGAGTTTCTAATGATGGGTCTGATATAAAACTAGAGGACTTAGCAGACTCAAGTTTTTTCAGATTGACCAAAACAACAGCATATCCGTTTCAGGTTATATGATTACCTTGAACGGTGGTGTAATAAATTGGAAAAGTTCCAAACAGCAAGGAGTTGCTGATTTAGTGACAAAGACATAGTAAATAACTATAAGTAAAGCTGCAAAGGTGATTGTTTGGTTCAACAAGTTCATTACAGAACTTATAATGGTTCTTAGCATTAAAGAAGTTTAATTCACCAAAGAACCTAGGTTTCATCTGAAATCCAAACATATGTTGCAGCACTTTCATATGACTAGATGAATCATTGTAAATGAGACGACACCATAAAGATGGCAAGCTCTTAGAACAACATTACAGATCCATTAACTAAAGTATTTACTAAGCAATTAGTACGCCACTTAGAGAAGAATGGTATGGGGATACCAAACGACGATTGACTTTAGTGCAAGTGGGAGATTGAAAGTAGTATGCCCTCAAGCCAATCACATTTGATATGATAAGCATATACTTTGTAATCTTATTCGTTTATTAATAAAAGTTTATTTATACAAAGTCATTTTCTTTATCCATATTTAGTAGATGATATTAATTGTGACAAACCCATAGTTATTGAGCAATGCTTTTAGAATCATGATGATGATCATGCTAATCAGATGTAAATTCGAGATAGCTCAAAACTAAAATTGTTCCTAATCGTGGGATTACTAAAATGGGGATTAGTGAATCCGGATAGATTAGTACATACTATGCTTATTCTTATGAAGAGGATGATTGATCTCATAATCATTTGTGTAGAGACGCTAAAGCAAGTATGTAGATGCTTATTAGAGAATAAGTTCACTGAACGTGACTCGCTCAAGAAACACCTAATGGAGTCTTACTTGCCTATCAATAGGAGTTCCTTTTGTGATAGTAGTACAAATGATCATTGGACTTGAGATCATCATAGTATCTTGTGTATGATGAATTATATTTTGAAATATTCCTTAAAGCCTTTAGGGTGTAACAAATGGTATGATCGGATATAATAAGTCATACATGAAGATAGGTGAATGATCAACAAAGAATCTATCACTTCTAGTAAAAAAAAAAGAATGTCCTATGCGATTCGATAAATGACAACTCAGTAGTCCTTGGCCAAGGTAGAATGAAAATTAGAAAGTAGTTTCTAATTTACATTAATTAGAGTTGTTCATTTGAGGATCGAAATGCATATAATCAAATAAATTAAAACTTGACAGTAATACCATGTCTTATATTTGATGGGGGACATTATGAGGTAGAAGGATGGAATTGTACGGTAACTATTCACTAAATAGGTTCTTTTGTGATGAAATGTTGAAATCTATATTATCTGGAAAGTCGTTGATCGCTAAGGGGACTTACCCTTATTATGGAATAAATATTATTTATTTAAATGAATTAAATAGTTTAATTTATTTATATAAATAAGATTAGAATAGTTCTAATTAATTTATTCTATAACCTATTTAATATGGAGAACCAAAAGGGTCACACCGCAAAAGAAAAATAATTGTTTAAGAAGTAAATGACATAATTGTAATAATGAATTAAGTATATTTAATTTATATTATGGGGATAGAATAAATTAAATAGCTTAATATTTATTATTTAGTATTTTAGAAATACTAATTATAAATTAATAAGAGGAGTCTTATTATTATTATTATTATTATTATTATTATTATTATTTAGTTCCTAAATAGTTTAGGAATTAATTAATAAGAGTACTCTCATAATTGATAATTAAGTTCCTAAATAGTTTATGAATTATAATTATTATATTAAATTAATTAAGTTCCTAATTAGATTAGGAGTTTAATTAAAAATTCTATTCCTAAAGGTGTTAAGAGGGTTTGCTAAATCTATAAATAAGAGAAGTCTTATTATGGACTAAGGTTACACACATACACTTCTATAAGTTTTGGGAGAATACTCACATATTATCTAGAGAGAGAAAACTAGGATTTGCCATCACCCACTTCTTGAATTATTATTATTATTCCTTGGTGGATCACCTCTAGAGGCCAAACACTTGGGTGGCTAACGTTGATCATTGGAATTCAATCGGTAAAATTCAAGGAGAACGCGAATGACTTGGAGGTGAACTTGTATCCGTTGAATCTTTGAGTTCTACAAGAGTATAATTCTCTAACTTATTCTTTATTAATTAATAATTGCGCATAAGGGTCGATCCTGGATTATGGTTTGTAAGTTTTTAAATTTTAATATTACAATGCTTCCGCTATTTTATGCAATTTGATTGCATGTCTATGAATTTAATAGACCAACACTTGCCCCCTGGTTTTTATGTAGAAAGTTTCTCAGTTGGTGTTTTGTTTGGTGATTTTTATCTCATTTGCACAAACTTGAATAAAATGAAATCTACAAATTCAAATGATCTCAAATTAGTCTTGTTGGATTCGTATCTTCTTGAGCTACGAGATTCCATTATTGAACATATTTTTGCACATGTATAGGTTACGAAAATGGGCTCAAAGTGGACTATTGCGCATTAGGGTTTTACAGTGAACTCATTTGGTTCCAAATGTCATAACTCACTCATTTTAAAACCTTTTGACATGATTCCAATTATGTTTTCCTCTTAACTTACATACATATTATATGAAGAAAATAAATCATGCATACAACATGTAAGTTTCAAAATATAAAGCTCCGAATCACATGTTCGCTTAGGGTTTCATCTGTAAAAATTATTTTCATACATTTTGCTAAACTTTTCAACACAAACACATATAAATATTCATATTATACCCATTTAACCCTAGATCTACCAATCTAGCATGGATCTAAATATTTAGAGCTTGAAAATGACTTTTCTACCACAAAAATTATATGTAACACAAAGAAAAGCATACAAGCTAGGGTTTTGAGTGGTATTATACATTTTGCTCTTAAAGGCTTACTTTCTTTGCTTTCCAAAATAGGTTATGTAGTGTGATGACATCCAAGAACACCCTCCTTGAATAAATATAGCTTAATTTACTTAACTCGGTAATAAAACTCACTAAAGTCACCCACTCACCGAGTTACCTCACTAGAACTCACTAACACTTAATAAAGAGAACTCTTGCAATATTTTTGTAACTCTCTCAAATGAAATGTGGTGTGCTATTTATAGGCTTAACATTCTATACATATATCATATATATCTATAGAATGGACATCAAACTTCTCACAAATTCTAGTAAATTGGCTTAAGTGTTCCACACACTATATCAAGCCATCAAGTTTGCTAGATTTTTGAAATCCATGTGGTCCTTTTCTCAATCCACCGGCCACTCCCCATAAATCCTTAATTTCCCTTTATTTTTATTACACAATTTATAAATTAAGTCTTCTAGAAGCTTGCTCAATTGGGTCAATGTTTGGGCTTGCATTTTAATTTGTTTGGGCTACTAGATCACTAAATAAATTCACCAACACGAGCCTTCAAAAATAATTCACTAGTCTCTCAATTAAATAAAATATTGGACTAGTTTAATTAAACATTAAATTGCATAATATAACCTACAAGTCCATTATTCTTTTAATTCATCTTGAACTTGCTTTTAAAATAATTATTAGACTAGTTAATAATTAAATTAAATTAAATTACATAATTCAATTAGATTTGCCATATTCAAATTTTAAATCATTAAGTTAGTCCGTTAATTTAATTAAACCCATTAATCGGACTTTCTTTAATTAAATTTACCGAATATACAAATAGTCAAACCATCACATAAATGTTTAGATTAATTCACACAACTTAATTAGAAATTAAATTTCTAATTTTATTTATAATGTAACTTAAAATTCTCGGTCCTTACATTCTCCCCCCCCCCCCCCCTTACAAGAATTCTGTTCCAGGAATTTCAACATAAGGTCACTAAAAAAGATGCGGGTAATTGCTCCTCATATTTTCTTCTAGTTCCCACGTAGCTTCCTCAATTGCGTAATTTCTCTAAAGAACCTTGACCGAATATATAACCTTATTCCTTAGTATCTGCTCTTTCCTATCTAGTATCTGGACATGAATTTCTTCATACGATAGATCTTTTTCCACCTAAATTGGTTCATAGGATATCACGTACTTGTGGTCAGGTTTATATGGCCGCAACACTAAAACATGAAACACGTTGTGAACGTGCTCAAGTTCAGGAGGTAAGGTTACCTCGTACGCCACTTCACCTATCCGTTTCAAAATTTCAAATGGTCCTACGAATCTCGGACTCAGTTTTCATTTCTTGCCAAATCTTATCTTCCATTTCCAAGGAGATACCTTCAAAATACAAAGCTACCAACTTTAAAGTCTCACTTCTGACGATGCAAATCAGCATACTTCTTCTGACGATCCTGAGCTGCTACTAAACGAGCTCTTATTACATTAATAACATCCACGGTCTGCTACACCATTTCAGGTCCTAACAGTCTCCGTTCACTAACTTCATCCCAACACAATGGCGTGCGACATTTCCTTCCATATAGTGCTTCATACGGCGGCATGCCAATACTAACATGGTAACTGTTATTGTATGCAAATTCTACCAAAGGTAGATGGTCATCCCAACTGCTTTTCAAATCCATCACAACTGCCCTAAGTATATCTTCTAGTGTTGGAATCGTCCGTTCACTATGGCCCTCAGTTTGAGGATGATACGCCATACTCAACCTCAATTGCGTTCCCAATCTTTCTTGTATGCTTTGCCAGAAATTTGACGTGAAACGCGGATCTCTGTCAGATACAATAGATATTGGCACTCCATGTTATGACATAATCTCCTTTATATATAATTTTACCAATTGCACCAGATTGTACCTTATCTTGATTGTACCTTAACAGATAACACATTTCATGCTTGCGGTTTATAATATGGGTCATGCATCTTTTACATTACCGTGCTATGCTTAAATGTCTCATATTTCATTTAGCAGTTAAATCAGATAGTTGCATGTAGTGCACATTTCAAAACATTTACTATCACATAGAACAATCATTTCATTTAAGTCTGAAAAACTTGCCTGGTATGCTTTATATACTTAACCTTTACGCTTCTTTAAACGTTTTTATGTCCGTATTGTCGGTTTGCTACTTTGAGCTTTATCTGTCAACATTGAGCCTATATATCATTATAGGATTATAACATGTTCTATAACCTTTCAAACTTAAATTATAAATATAAGATCATTCGTCTCTAATCATTTCACATTTGATGTATTATACCTTACATAGGTTAATACTCGTTCCCGACCTTTACACAAGCATTACATGCTTTTACTTGGCTTTTGGGTATGTTATATTATACCGTTTCTTGTTTCATTATACTTTAACACCCTTTACATTGACAATTTTTTATCAATTCTAAGGTTTATATAACTTGTTTTTATCATTCCATAACAAAATATAGCTTTTTGGAAGCTTAAATTTTTTTCAAATGAACAGACATTTCGCCCCGACACCTTCAGACTTCGCTGGCCGCAAAATCTTCTCAGCCATGAACAATACATTTGGCCCTGACGCAATGTTTAGTACAAAACATTGTGCCTAGGTGCAATGTTCAGAAATCAGACTTTTTGATTTTTGCACAACCTTTGCTGATTTTTAACTCTTACATCCAATTAAGTTCAAATTTGGACCATAACTAGGTCTTACTACCTAGTATTTTACAAAAATATTACATGACTCATTTGGCTTCTTAAATTTATTGAAGTAATAGCTCGTAGGAGGGCGTTTCAACTCGATTCCATACTTAGAAAATTTTTTAACTTCAAAACTCAATTTTACCAACTTTGTGATTTTTGGCTATTTGCTTCCAAATTTTATTTCAACACTTGACATAGTTCATATATGTCATATATGACATGTCTAAGCCTTTAAGACAATTAAACTTCGCACGAGGCAAGTTTTATCTGTAAAAATCCATTTAGGGTCGAAACGATCGATTTTGATCGTTCGAAATGAATTTTCATTCTAACTTCCATCTGTTGATTGCCAAATCAACGTAGACACGTGTAATAACATAAAACTAAGTCATTTGATCTCATTTCACCATTAATTCCTCAAAATTGCCAAAAATCACATTTAAGTTAGATTTTCATTAACTTTTACAAACTTTGCATTTCCAACAACTATGCTATTCTTGGCCCCTTTTTGCAAAACTTGGTTCCATCACATCATTTAACACATATAACACACATTTGACTTGCATGGGCCTTCAAGACATTTAAAATTTTTCAATTAAATCCATTTTTCCAAAGATTTTATTTTAGATGCTGACGAACATGTTTAAACGTTTAAAATCCACATTTATTGCCATGGACACTAAACGACTTCCAAATAATTTCTAACACGTGTATTTTCATAAAACATAGCTATTTGGCTTAATTTAAGCTTCATTTGCATGAAATGGCCAAAAATCACCCTTCGGTGGGATTTTTGCCAAATTTCTAAAACTTAATACTTGAACCCTCTTTGAGTTCTCAACTCTACAGTTCATGTACAATAACACATACACATTTAACAACTTTGTAAGTTCATATAACTTCTACATGCACCTTTTAAAGCACTTTACATATTATGATTTGGTCTACATAGAAATTATAACATTGTATTGTAATTTCTCTTCACATATCATACTTTTCAACCTTCAAAGCATCTAGTGTGCTATCTAACATGAAATCTCACATGATTTCTTCATGATTACTACTTTCAACTAAGTTTTCATCAAAACTTTCAACAAATAATACATGATCATCATTTAAATCATAGTTTCTAGCTTGTTTTCATACATGAATAGTGCATCACCTTCGGTATACTACACATGAGCTTATGGTTTCACTATAATTCCCTCATATAGTAAATAATACACATAAATCTTACACTTAGCCAGAAATACAAGCATGACTACTCTAAGACTTGAATTTAAATGCATAAATGACAAGTTTTATAGCTTGAACATCTTTATACCTTCTTGGATGACTATCTTTTTCACATGAATAGATTTGCCATGATGAGCGCTTCATCCTTTCTTCTTGTTCCATGATCATCCAAGCATCCTAGCTCACACATCACAAGCTTTTCTCTCAAGCTTTCATGGCTTCCCTCTTTCTCTCTCTTAGGTTTTCTAATTTCTAGCAATTGCAAGAAATGAAGGAGACTCTTGCATTGCTTGAAATATTATATGAGAGTTAACTCAATTGGAGTTAACTTAGCTTAACCTTGGTTAAATCAATCCAATGGCATTTTAGTCATTTCACACTTTAAGTTAAGGGCATTTTTGACATTTCATCACTTGGGACACATAGGTCATTACCTAATTTGTCAAGGGTATTTTGGTTATTTTACCCTTTAGGACACAATGGTCATTAATTAACTTGTTGAGGGCATTTTGGTCATTATTCCAATATGCTAGATTTTGAATTTTCATGCAATGTTCATTTTAAGTAACTTTTATACATTTCTCCCATTAATTTATTTCATACTCGTTTAAGTTGGCTTTTCTTTCAATAAACCGACTAGGTCATTCATTATTCACTGTGCTACATTCACGTAGTCTCATTTCATAGCTTAATTAGCTATTTAATCGCAAACCGACTAAATAACTCTTCTTAACCATAAAATACATTTCTCATTCCCTACAAACTTTCTTAGTTCCACCTTTAATAAATTTCAATTCCAGACACCTCAAATAGTTATAATCTCACTTTTTTTAATAAATCGCTTCCTTGAAAAGCGAATCCTATTCGAATTACCAAAATCCATTCCCTTAACCATTTACGCTTATATCACTTTTATTACGACTTTTACGCCATTTCACTTGTTTACTTCACACACATATATCAATTTAAATCTTACTTACTTATTACATTTTTTCTACTTATTTTCGAGAGTATTACCTTCTGTATTTATATGTCGTATAATTAACCAATTCACTTAATCAATTAATATGAATTTATTAATCCATTTCAACCATTAATTTCATAATCCTTGTTATTCAATAAATTCATAATATATAGATTATGTTAAAACAGTTCTTTCTTCTTGAACATTCCAACTTACCTCACCTTGTAATCCTCGTAAACTAGCCTCTCTAGGCCTACTCATTAAGCTAGTTATTAATATTTATAACTAAAACTTAATTTACATATTCTTTACTCACTTCCATTATTCTTTAACTTTAAACTCTTCTTTCTTTATCACATAAATATACATATACACATATTCAACCTACCACATAGGTCATTTTTAGCACATTGATTAAATAATAAATTATATTTAATCACTCTTACTACTTTATGTCATTCAAAACTAGGTTTTAACTGCTAACCTTTACTTAATTAGCCAAGATTCTTATTTAAAAATCTTGTTAAAATCTGGGATGTCACATTCACCCATCATTCAAAAAAGTTCATCCTCGAAATTGCTATATACTCATTCCTTATTCAATTATAAATTTCTTATCTCTTTGCGTTCAATTTATCATAACTAGGTTTTCAACTAACTTTTACATTCTCTCATATCTCTACCCATCTTACCCCTTTCTATCATTCATTCCAGGAGATTGGAATGTCTTTCAGGAATTTTCACAATTGTTCAATAACTGTGAAGCAATATGAATAAATAAGAGTGAACTTTTTCTTTAAACATAAAATCTTTTTGCTTTCAAATAAACTTTTACTTTTGCTGAGGGGTCACAAAGACCACGAACACGTTAAGAATATTAACAATCACGAAGACTAAGAATATCCACAGGTTATAAGCCCAGAAACATGAGTTACGTCACAACCACGCCACTCTATTTCCTTTGGCCCATTGGTACGCTAGGTGATCAACCTATTGTACCCCTTTTCTTTTCTTTTTAGGTTGAACCACGTTAACAACCCACATATCATATCCCATTTTTTAGGGTTGTTCGCCTCAGACTTTAAAAAAATATTTTCCTTTATCCATTTCTGGATTTTAAATCATTTACTCATTTCTTTAGCAAAATGGTCTAGCCGAAACAAATGCCATAGACTCACATCATTAAACCGTTCAAACTGTACAAACTCGAAACTTTTCAAAAATTCACTTTCACTATCATTGGCTCAAAACTTGAACCCAAGATTTTTTTTAAAAGGCTTCATAATACCGCACTATCTTAGCAGTACGTTGAAAATTCAGTCATTTAAGACCTCTTAATACCGTATCGTCATAGAAGTACATTGAGAGTTTCACCATTTTATCACTCCACACCATATTCAACAGTGTGACAATGATTTCATAAATACATTTTTGAAATTTTCAAATAAATTTTGTCTAGCCAGATTAATTGGCATAATCAATATTATGATTCTAAAAGCATTGCTCAATAGAGAGATTGAATTTGTTATTGATCTTGTACCAGGAACGACGCCAATGTCTAAGGCACCGTACATAATGGCTCCAGTAAAATTGAAAGAATTGATGGTCCAATTGCAGCAATTGTTGGACAAAAAGTATATTCAACCAAGTGTGTCTCCTTGGGGAGCGCCAGTTTTATTCGTAAAGAAGAAAGATGGGTTGTTGAGACTTTGTATCGACTACAGAGAGTTGAATAAAGTGACAATTAAGAATAAGTATCCGTTACCATGGATCGATGATTTGTTTGACCAATTACGTGGAGCTAAGTATTTTTTGAAGATAGATTTGAGAAGTGGTTATCATCAGTTGAAGGTGAGACCTGAAGATGTACCTAAGATAGCATTTATGACTCGTTATGGTCATTACGAGTTCCTGGTGATGTCTTTTTGGTTTGACGAATACACCAGCTGCATTTATGGATTTGATGAATAAAGTGTTTAAGTAGTATCTAGACAAGTTCGTAGTGGTGTTCATTGACGACATTCTGATTTATTCAAAGACTCAGGAGGAGCATGTAGAACACTTCAGAATAGTGTTGAAAAAGTTGAGGGAAGCGAAGCTATGTGCCAAATTCTCAAAATGCGAATTTTGGTTGCAAAGGGTACAATTTTCGGGGCACGTGATTGACCAGGAAGGAATATCAGTAGACCCAACCAAGGTAGAATCAGTAATTAATTGGGAACAACCGAAGACACTTACGGAGGTGCAGAGTTTTCTTGGTTTGGCAGGATATTACAGAAGATTTATTAAGGATTTTTCAAAGTTGTCAGGGCCTCTAACTAATTTAACGAGGAAAACTGTGAAGTTTGTAGGGTCAGATAAGTGTGAACAGAGTTTTCTAGAACTCAAGAAAAGATTAAGTGAAGCACCTGTGTTGTCATTGCCTGATCATACGGGAGGATTTGTAGTGTACAGTGATGCATCGCATAAAGGACTTGGTTGTGTGTTAATGCAACACGACAAAGTCATAGCGTATGCGTCAAGACAGTTAAAAGACTATGAAAAAGGGTATTCTACCCATGATTTAGAATTAACAGCGGTGGTGTTTGCTTTGAAGATATGGAGGCATTATCTGTATGAAGAGAAATGTGAAATATACACAGATTACAAAAGTCTGAAGTATATTTTCACTCAGAAAGACTTGAATATGAGGCAAATAAGATGGTTATAACTAATTAAAGATTATGATTGCGAGATTCTATACCATCCAGGGAAAGCAAATGTTATAGCTGATGCCTTAAGTAGGAAGGGCCGAGAAAGGTTAGAAATGCTAATTGCCCAAGAGGAGTTGATTAAAGAAATGGAAAGAATGGAGATAGAGGTAAAGTATCCGATGGAGTTGGAAGAAAAATTGTATGCTATTGAAGCTCACCCAATGTTATTGGATAAAGTAAAAGATACTCAAGTGCAAGATGAAGAATGTGGAAGGATAAAAAAATGAATTTCGGATGGACAAGAAACTAGGTTTAAATTGGACGAAAAATGATTATTGAGGTTTGAAGGAAGGGTTTGTGTGCCAATGGTATCTAAATTGAAAGAAGAAATTTTACAGGAAGTGCACAGTTCATGATATTCAGTTCATCCAGGTAGTACAAAGATGTACCAAGATCTTCAACAACACTTTTGGCGACCCAATATAAAGAAAGACGTAGCAAAATGCGTAAATAAATACCTAACTTGTCAAAGAGTTAAGACAGAACATGAAAGACCTAGTGGACTGCTACAACTGCTAGAAATTTCAGAATGAAAGTGGGAGCATATTACAATGGATTTTGTAGTGGGACTTCCAACTACACAGAAAGACTACGATGCAATATGGGTGATAGTGGATCCACTGACGAAGTCTGCACACTTCTTGTCGATCAAAATCAAGTTTAACTTGGATCAACTAGCGAAGCTTTATGTAAAAGAGATTGTGTCAAGACATGGAGTTTTAGTATCAATTGTTTCGAATCGAGATCCGCGATTTACGTCAAATTTTTGGAAGAGTTTTCAGGAGGGAATGAGTATGCAATTGAGGTTGAGCACAACATATCATCCTCAAATGGATGGATAAAGTGAACGAACGATCCAGATGTTAGAAGATATGCTGAGAGCATGCGTAATGGATTTCAAAGGCAATTGGGACGACCATTTGCCATTAGTAGACTTCACATATAACAATAGCTATCATGCAAGCATTAATATGCTGCCTTGTGAGGCATTGTATGGATGGAAGTGCAGAACACCTCTCTGTTGGGACGAGGTGGGAGAACGTAAATTGTTGGGACCCGAAATAGTACATCAAACTACAGAAATAGTCAAAGTAATAAGATCGAGAGTCATAGCAGCTCAAGACCGACAAAAGAAGTATGCAGATTTGCATCGCCAGAGGAGAGACTACGAAGTAGGGTCTTATGTATTCTTAATGGTATCTCCCTGGAAAGGGAAAATTAGATTTGGAAAGAAAGAAAAATTGAGTCCAAGATTCATTGGACCATTTGAAATGCTGAGAAGAATAGGAGAAGAAGCCTATGCTGTGGCGTTACCTCCAGAATTAGAGCACCTACATAATGTATTTCATGTATCGATACTGAGACCGTATAAACCAGACTACAAGCACATGATCGAGTATGAGCCTATCAAGATTGAAAAAGATTTAACGTATGAGGAGACTCCTATACAGATCATTGACAAGAAAGAGCAGATACTGAGAAAAAAAGTGATACCTTCTGTAAAGGTAGTGTGGAGGAACCACAATGTGGATGAGGCAACATGGGAGTTAGAAGAGAAAATGAAGAAAGAATATCCAAACTTGTTCGTGTAACTTTGCAATGGTGATTCCGGGGACGGAATCCTTATAAGGAGGGAAGAATGTAATGATATACAAATTTTGAAGATTGTAAATTAATAAGTTATTAATGGAAATTAAATAGTTTGAAGTGTGACAAATGTTTTGGGACAAACTAATTATGGAGTATTGGATTAAAGAATAAAATTCAAAGCGTAATGAAACAAGTTTGAATAAAAAAGGATTTAAATTGGTTAAGAAACAAGTGAATTATAATTTAATTAGGAATTTAATTATTTAGCTTTTAAGAGAAAAGACCAAATTACCCTTGATAACTTGGAAAATGACACTTATGTCCTAGAAGAGAGTAATGACTATTATAACCTTAACTAGCCATGAGAAATGAGTTGTTTAGCCTTAACCATGCATGAGTTAAGTTAACTCATGTATGGTTAGTTGTTGGAAAAATTTAAACAACATATATGTGTGTATATTTCAAGTGTCAAAGCTAGCATATTTCATCTTCCAAGTTCCAAACGTGAGAGCTCACAAGAGAGAAAGAGAGATAAGCTAGGGTTTGAAGCTAGCTTAAGGATTTTAAGTAAAAAGTGATCAAGAAAGGAGGGTTGTAAGCTATTAAAGTGGAGAACATAACTATAGCAAGGTTTATAGCAAGGAGAAGGAGAGCAACAAGAGGTAGTGATATGTTTTGTGTTAAAACTTCATGTACATGTGCTTAAATGCAAAAGTAAAAGAAGCCATGCATGTATCTTTGACCTTATGTGTAGATTATGTGGATTTTTGTGAGTTTATGTGCTTTATAGTTAATATTGAATGAAACCCTAAGTTCAAGTTTGGTAAAATAAAGGTGGTGCACTATTCATGCAATAATTCAAGCTATGAATCATGATTTAAGCATTATTATGTGTTATATGTTGCTAGTTTTGATGGAAACCTAGTTCAAAGTGATGATCATGTTGGATAAATAAGAAATTTCGTATTAGATAGCATGATAAGTTCATTTATAGAAGAAAAGCATAATTTGATATAGAAAATGCAATATTAGGCTATGTTTTGTGTATAAACCAAATCATAATCTGTAAAGTGCATTGGAAGTTACATGTTGAAGTTATGCAAGCATAAAAAGTTGCTAAATGCATATACGTTCATGTATATGAAGTGTAGAATTGAGAATTCAAAGATAACTCAAGTTGCAAGTTATGGAATTTTGGTAAAAATCCTATATAAGGGTAATTTTTGGCCATTTTGCATAAATGAAGATGAAATGAAGCTAAACACTTAAGTTTCATGTAAATACATGTATTAGAATCGATTTGGAAGTCAATTGGTGTCTATGGCGACAATTGATAATTTTAAACGTTTTAAAACATTCGCTAATGCCTAAAATGAAATAATTAGAAAAATAATACCATTTCAAGAGTTTTAAATGTTTTGAAGGCCCATGCATGTCAAATACATGTTATATGTGTTATATGTGGTGTTGGAATCATATTTTACAAAAAGGGGCCAAAAATAGCAAGGATTTTTAAAAGAAATTTTTTTTTCTTCTGAAAAACCAGTATTGCGTCAGGACGCAGTTATTTGAACTAGAAACTGCGCCAGGGCGCAGTGCTCTGTGAGGAAGCTCGTTGGGGGAGAATTCAGGGGGCACCGGGATGCGGTGTGTCCGGGAAGATCTCGCGGCCAGCGAGATCTTTAAGGCAAAATATCTCGTCGGGGCGAGATGTACTGTTCTAGCTAAGAAATTTTTATATTTTTTAATTTAAGTCCAAAATATAATGTTTTAATATTAAATGATAGAAATATGTATGTAAGCCATAATTTGATAAAAATGACCAATATGGGAGATGTTAAGGCATAAATGAACAATGTGTTTATGTGTTAAGATTATGTAAAGTTGTAAGGTAACTTATATAGCAAGTTATGGCATGCTGTATATGTAACTAATGCATGAACCAACATTATGGTCATGTAGATTATAAACGGGATAATATTTTACCAATTGAGGAAAAAGGAGATAAAGGCAAGTGTTCTATCGGAACTTTCGTTATAATTCTTTGAACATTATTCATGTATATATTCATGAAAGCATTGTAAAGTTCATTCATCTTTGAACAACTTTGAAAAGGTCGAGACCAATCTTGATTCCGGCTAGACATATGTTATGATTCATGTTGTGATCAGATAATTGTTGATATGTCCTCCGATCCATATTGTTATGGTGAGGAATCCATGAAACGCTATAATAGAACAACCCTAAAAAAAGGGGAATAAAGTTTAAAGATAAAGTGACGTGGTTGCGTTGTTGGATGTTTATGTTGTGCACAATATAAAAGTACGATAGGCTGATCACCTATAGTACACATCTAAAGTTAAAAATGCAGTTTAATGACTGACCGGGGCAGTATCAGTCTTATAATTGATATTGTTCTTAACGAGTTCTTGGTCTTGTGACCATACAGCAAGCAAAATTTATTCTCCAAGTTAATCATGCATAACTTATGTTATATTGTCCAGTTCATTTTCAGAATTGTAATGTTTCAGCGTTATTATATCAGATTTCATTTCTTTATTCAGCGATATCATGTCATTCATTTGTTTATGTACTTGCTGAGCTATTATATGCTCACTCTTGCTTTTAACATGATATTTAAGCTAAACCAGAACAGGCCGAGGGATTTAGAAT
This sequence comes from Hedera helix, assembly GCA_947179155.2. Taxonomy (NCBI): domain Eukaryota; kingdom Viridiplantae; phylum Streptophyta; class Magnoliopsida; order Apiales; family Araliaceae; genus Hedera; species Hedera helix. The sequence continues at coordinate 41,139,464 of OX359264.1, read as the reverse complement.
AGATAAAGGAAAAGAAAAGACTAGCGAGCAATAGATGTATAGCTAGAAGTCCTTTGTAATTATTATGTTTTGTAATATGTCAGGTACAGATGTTGTATGTATAAAGGTACGTAGAACCTGGGATAGCTATGTATAAATGTAAAAATACAAGTTTTATTATTCAAAATGAATGGTTGTGATGACAAGGTAGAATAGTAATGTGAGCACTGAATCTGTGGTTTAAGGGACCCAGATTTGGGGGCGTCACAAGTTATGCTTAAGTACATTCCGATTTTGCTTGCCATTGCAGCTTATTATGTCTACGAGATCTAGGAAATGGACATGAAGACGGCCTTCCTCAATGGAAAACTAGATGAGGATGTATATATAATACAACTAGAGAAAATTGTTTCTAGAGATGGAACAAATCAAGTCTGTAAACTATAACGATCCATTTATGGATTGAAGCAGACATCTCGAATATGGAACATACGTTTTGATGAGGCAATTAAAGAGTTTGATTTTATTAAAAACGAGGATGAACCATGTATCTACAAGAAGGTTAGTGGGAGCACTGTGACTGTGAGGACCCGAATTTTTGGGATTATTTTAGTAATAATAAATAAGAATTTAATTAACAAAATTATCAAGGTTGCTTAATTTATTTGTGATTGTTATATTTTATGTGATTTAATGTGTGTGATGGGATTTAATTGGTAAATTAAATATGTACAGAGATGGTAATAAAGTGTGTTGAATTAACGTAATTGAAAAGTAAATAAATTGTTTAAAAACAATTTATGAAGAATAAGAGAAATTTCATGTAATTGTATAATTAAATTGTTGATATTTAAAATAGTTGTGAAGGTGCATAAATTTGTTATTTAAATGGTGTTACGTGGTAATGTGAGGTATATGAATTAGATATGTATATATATACATTTGTATATATATATATGTGCATGTTTAATTGTTATAATTATTAAGTTTATTAATTATGGGAATAAAGGGATTAATAATTAAATTAATTCAAAATTTAGATGAAAAGTTGATGAGGGAGTTAGTAAAATTGTAATTATTGATTTTAGATTTAATCAATAATTATGGAGGATGTTTAGAAATTAATTAAGAAGAAAAGTAATTTATATAAATTATATAATTTATATAAGGAAATTAAAGTAAAGTATGAAGAAAATAATAATTATATAAATTATAACAATTACCGTAATAACCCTACGCGTTTCATTTATCCATTAATTGACTTTACAATCATCAATTACCAAATTTTTTGGTATAATTTTTTTTAAATTAAAATATTTGGATATTTAAAAACTTAGCACTCGATCCTAGTCCCTGGATTGCAACTTTTACTTTTTCTTTTCTGTCATGATAAGTATTATTGAATACTCAAAATATATGACTAAACCTTATTTATTCGTTCAGAATCTGACATATATAAATCTCATGAATTATAATAACTCATTTCACTAATTTAACCATATTCAGTTTCTATATACAAAGAAAATATATACAGAAATTACATTTGCAACTTTCCCTGATGTTGTACATAATCTCTAATCATGATTTAATACTCCTGAAGTTTCATTTTTACCTGCAAAATTTTATATTATGTAAGAATGAGCGCTAAGGCTCAACAAGTTCAATAGTGTGCATATAGCACATAACATAACATGCTCTGTGTGTCATACATCATGTGTTGTGCTTCTACTAAAGTAATATATCCCACGTGCATCATATATATTTCAATTTAGCCATTACGTAAAGCAAACATTAATCAAATTCACATATGGCCACATCATTGCACCTAATACACATCGTGGTCATATTATTCACCGATCACATAACACATAATGTCTATATGCATTTGAATAAAGTAAACATATAACATCATATGACAATTAATATCAAGTACTAAAGAACTTGCCTTGATGTCCAATTATTAAATTAACGGCTAATAATCCTTTCTTGGACAACCTATAGTAAAATTAATTAAATAATAATTGATTAGCACTCTACTATATTAATTTGATTAATATAGAACACATTCTATGCGGACAACCCGTCTTGTCGGGTAAAATTTCGTGTATTTGATTGTCCGAAGTTTCATTTAACCATTTTCTAAATTTTAACCTTATTAGATTAATATTTAAATATTAAATATTAATCTCAAATATTTAATATTTTTGAAAAATATTAAATTTAATGCCCAAATATCATTTCTATATTCTTAGTATTCTTCTATAATTTTTTAAACAATTTTTAATTAAAAACAAATTTTTGAGGGCATTTTTGTAATTTTCGCAACTTTAGGGACAAAATCAAAATTTTCGAAAAAGCTCAGGGGCATGGTCGTAATTTGCCGAGGCCAAGGGACACGCTCGACATTTCTGGAAAAACTCAGGGGCACGCTGATAATTAACCAGTGTTGCCGTCCACCACGCATTGCGCGCGGCCTTCTTCTGCTTACGCCAAACGGCGTCGTTCCCCTACCGATTATCGAAGTCGCCGCGCATGGCGCGACTTCCTTCTTTGCGTGCCTGAAACACCGTCATTTCGGCCCAGCTTCCGGAAAAAAAATGATCACCGCGCAATGCGCGAGCGGCCTTTATTTCCTTCTTCCTTTTTCCGGCAACAATAGCTTACCCCAATCATTTTACATCATTTTTGTACATTAATTTTACAACATAATAATTCTAAAAATCATATAATCCGCATATATACATCTAAAAATTATCTAGAATAATTATTCTATTTATCTGTAAATTTTTCATAAATTTATTTTAACGCCAAAATTACACAAAATAAATTAAATAAAAGGATTTTATACCTTCCAAGGCTTAAAACTTCTTTCTTTGAAGCTTAAACTTCCTTTGTTGGCACCAAATGTTTTCTCTTCTTCTCGGTGATGGTGTTTTCCGGTGGTGGTGGCGGCTTCGGATGGTATGAAAATAGAGAGAGAGATATATTATGTTTATGCAATTTTTTTTTTACTTCCTTGTTGTTTTTCTTTATTTTCTTTTCTTATACTATATGTGACGACCCCAAATCCGGGTTCTATAACCTCGGGTTTGGTTCTCACTATTCAACACATTACGAACAATTAAATACATACATTGCATTTAAATATTGCGGAATAATACATATTGGTTCCCTTCAAAAGGTTACAATACCAGGATCTATCAACCTTAACATAAAAACAGTTCCTATCATAAGGAATTACAAAAGGTTCTTCAACAGTAAATACACATTTAAATAGCTGATTAGCATGCATAAGCTAACTTAATCTCTGACTTTTCCTTTTCCCTTATCCTTCTTTGTGCAATTAGGTTTATCTGAAAAATGGTTCATGATATAGCAAGAATGAGCAGCTAGTTTGCTCAGCAAGTTTAGAACAATCATAGAGATTTAATATATCATGAATGAATGAAAAATATCATCAATGATTCAATAATAGATATAACAATTGTGAATGAAACAGGATTCAAATTTTTAATAAACAGAAGATTTGAATCTTAAAATGCTGAGCGGTCACTAAGGACCCTTAACTAACGAGGGTATAATAGAGTTTCCTCTGACCCTTTGAGTTGTTTGGTTTTTAAGGGGATCAGCCTATTCAACCCGCTGTATATGCATTACATTTAGTCACCGGCGCCAAAGTCGGTTTCCCGACACAAAATCCCCTAATTTAGGGTTGTTCAATTCTCAGACTTAATATAAGAAATCCGCACCCAACAATGGTTTGGATAAGCTTTTAAAAGTATTCATGTTATTGAATTTATAAACGCAATGTCTAGCTAAACTATTAGCTTTAGACATTTTTAATCATGAATCAAGAACTAATAAGCTTTAAGTGCACTAAGTACGATTTTATAAATAATATGGATGTGGAATAATTTTAAATAATTAAACCACTTCAAGCTTTGACAATAAATACAAGTATAGAAACTTGTTCAACAATAAATGAGTAGGGTTAGAGAACTTGCCTGTCTGCTCAGCTACAATAAATGTCTAACTTTAACTAACTTGCTTTGAAAGACCTAACATTAATAAAGTCGGTCTAATAATTAGTACGGCGTATTTGCATAACTATACGCTTAATAATGAACTTATTTACCACACATAAGTACTAACACATAATTTACATTAGTCAAAACAATATTATTAACCTTATAGACCCTTAATCATTTTAGGTTAATAATTTAATAAGTTAGAAAATATTTTTCTTAAGCGTTAGACACTTATTAAACCCTTAAACAACTTATTACAATTGTTTAATTAAATCATAATTAAATTCAATTTATTTTATTAACTCAATCTCTAGTTAATTACTATTTAATCTTGATTAAATAGAAATTAATTAATTAACTCTAGTTATTATTTAAAATAAATAATAACTAATTGTACTTACTTATTATTTAATAATAATTACATAATAAATAATTATTGACTTAATTTTAACCTTATTTAATTTAATATTAATCAACCAATAATTAACTAAGTAATTAACCTTACTTATTATTTAATTTAAGGAAATTAAATAATAGTTTACTAATTTTAATCCTCTTTAATTATTATTTAATGTCAATTAAATAATAATTAATTATTTAATTAATTTTAATTATTATTTAAGGTTAAATAATAATCAAATCATTCTTATTTATTATTTAAATTAAATAATAAATTATTAATCTAATAACTTAATTTTCATTAATCGTTATTTAATGCTAATTAAATAATAATTAATTGCTTAATTATCCTTATTTATTATTTAATAATATTTAAATAATAAATAATTAATTTATAAATTTTTATATCTCTTTAATCATTATTTAATAGGAATTAAATAATAATTTGCTAATTTATTAACTTTATTTATTATTAGCAAATTAAATAATAAATAATAAATTTATTTCATTTAACCATGATTTAGCTAACTAGATTAATATTTAAAATATTTAAATATTAAACTTAATGAAAAATATCCTCCCCAATATTATTTTTGTATTATTATTATTTTTTTTATAATTTTAAATTAATTTTTAAATAATTAAATTAATTAAAATTAACCTGAATGACATAAAAAAATTAATTTTTCATTATTTAATATCATATTTTTTTATAAAAAATTTTACATCACATAAACTATCACAAATCATAACTTTTTGTGTATAACTCCATTTTAAGTGATTCAAACTTTGTTTTTCTCATGATTTAATGTTCTATAATATTAGAACATTAAATCTAAATATTAACAAAAATTATTTTTGATCATTATTTTGAGATTTTATTTTCACACCACCAAATACATGTTTTTCATTCATTAAAACTCATAAAACATAAGTTAAACACATGATCAATTATATAAGCATACATAGCATGATATTAACCATAAAAATTATTACACTAATATTTATACCATAACTTGAAAGAAAAACAAGATTAAGGTTTAAAAAATAACTACCTTGTTTTGATAGCTATTCTCCTCTTCTTTCCAAAATATGTTGTGAAGGAGGATGGCATGAACTAACTTAGGATTTCTTCTTCTTCCTTGATCTCTCAAATATTATGCTCTCACTTAAAGCTTTTTCTCAACTCTCTCTAGCTTTCTTTTGCTTGAAAAATAAAATGAAGTGTATCTACCATTTCAAGTATACTTGAAAAATTAATAGATACACATAATGTATCTAATAATCTAGACCATCATGCACCTATATGGATACTTACACAAGAAAGCTAGCCATGACTTAGTTGGTGAAAAGAGGCATGATTTCATGTACTACAAAAAATAAAACAAGCAACCCTTTATTAAATAAATGAAAAATAAAAAATACAAACAAAATATTAATTTTCTCTCTCCTCTCCTAGCATGATTCGGCTGATAGCTCTTCTTATTGTCCCAAAATGATAGTCATTTTGCTTACTTTAATAAATAAATAGTTTAATTAAGTATTTTTCAAGTGGGCCAATCATTGGGCTTTAATTTAAAATACCAATTGGGCTTCTATTAAATTGTTTGGACTACTAATTTGTCAAATTTTATTATTCTCCACTTGAGCTATTAATTGACCCATGTTGGGCTAATTTAATAAGTTACACATTAATTATTAAATCCATAATTAAATAAATAATTAGATTGAATAAATAATTAAATATTCTAACCCATAAGTATTAAATTACTAAATGGACTAATAAATATTATTATTAATATTTCACATTATTTACATTAATTAATAATCATATTAATTAATTTATTATATTTAATTAACTCATTATATTCAATTTAATTAAATATTTAATTAATAGGAAACTTATCAATTATTTTGATATTAAAACTTTAGGGTTTGTTTACTAATTTAATAACATATTAGTAACCCCCTTTAATTAATTCTAGTAATTAATTACATAATTATTTAATCACATAATTAATTAATCACATAAAAAGATTTAAATAATCTCGTAAAACTAACTCGTTGGAAATTAAATTAATAATTTAATTAATAAAGACGTGAAAATTCTAGGACATTACACTATAGGCAATTTAACCAATTTGGACAAACACCACAATTCCACCGACTTACCATCCCACGCCACAACTGACTTGTTTCGGATAAACAACATGCAATTTATTCTAATACATTACATAGTTATTTCGTGTAATAAATAATTTACGTAATGTACGTAAATATTTATTTTAATTCACTAAAATTCATAAAATAATTTTTAATTAATATTTATACCTTTTTCAGGTACTTTACTTGACAAATTTTATACACGCATAATGACATACATGTAATTATATGAGGTAATTTATACCTCCAAAATTACTAAAATAACACATACAACTTATAAAAATTATTTTTCATACTTTTTCACTTCGTTACATGGACAACATGTTTCATTAACATGTTCATGTTTCTGAAGTATTATTCCCCATAAAATCATAACAATTCCATTATATAATAAACATAATTTTAAAAAAATTTAAAACATTCATTCTCCTCATTTATTTTTCATTTCTTTACTATTTGACACACTTTAAATATACACCATATAATAAAATATTGTACCATTTGTACAATTATATCTTCTTTCTTAATTAATATATTCTTCTTATATAAATTATATAATCATTTTTATATAATTTATATAATTATTATTTTCTTCATACTTTACTTTAATTTCCCTATATATAAATTATATAATTTATTATTATATAATTTATATAAATTACTTTTCTTCTTAATTAATTTCTAAACTTCCTCCATAATTATTGATTAAATCTAAAATCAATAATTACAATTTTACTAACTCCCTCATCAACTTTTCATCTAAATTTTGAATTAATTTAATTATTAATCCCTTTATCCCCATAATTAATAAACTTTATAATTATAACAATTAAACATGCACACACATATATATACAAATGTATATATATACATATCTAATTCATATACCTCACATTACCACGTAACCCCACCCATACAAGTATGTATATATATACATATCTAATTCGTAAACCAAGTAAGTACAATTCCCCACCCATACAAGTAAGTGTACAACTCAGACATTACCATGAGTCTTCAATACAAAATCTCACATACCCTAACGTTTCCTTAACTCTCCTTTACTCAGCTTTTCTTTACTCTGATATGAATTTTATTAATTCATATCTTACTGTTCACGACTCATCAAGAGTCCCTTTTATTCATATCAGATAATTTACAACTCATCAAGAGTCCCTTAATCTTATCTTACCATTTACGACTCATCAAGAGTCCCTTATCTTTGATCATTTATGATCTCATAGCTCTTTAACTATTTTTTAATATCTTATATTAAGATATCCTTTATCATTTCTTAATCTTGAATTTCCAAAATTTATTTCTTTATTACTCAACTCCTTTAGAGTTCCTTTATTTACTATTTCCTTCTTTCTTACAAAAGTCATAGCCTAAGATACTCCTACTTAAGGCCTATAACATATCTGCTCTGATACTACCTGTAACGCTACCGAAACCTCAACATTCCTTAATTCTATCAATTCAATTTTGGATTTCATAATCATTAATCTTAAAATTAAATTATATTATCCTCAATCATATTAACGGCGATTTCGTGCGTTAAAACGTAACTTTTAACCTTTAAAGACATTAATTGACCATAATGCAGTCCATGAATCTGTTTATTTATTTTACTTTCGTTACCTGTTTCAGGATCGTAACGTTCACTTTCTATACTTTAGGACTTAGGTCAAACATTTATTAATTTTGACCTAGCCTATTACAATTATTAGAATCATATATAATTTATGATTTAACTTGACATAACCTGTGAATAAATTTTCATCATTAAACTATGCATACATAACTCTGCTTGTTTACGCCTGTTCCATCTTTGTTCTTGTTTACATACATCTGTACCATACATACGAGTTTATTACATATAAAACTCGAATACCAATAATATCTTTATTTTATCTTATTACAACATTTCTCAAAACAAATTACCTTCACTGCTATTGCTATGGATTTAAAAATCACTCATTCATTCCTATTACAATCACGGTTTAATATTTAAAACCAAAACGTTTCATCACTTGCATCTGTACAACTTTACATTTAATTAACTTACTTGCACATTGTACAAATTTCATATAACAAATTTGCTTCTCGCTTATCCGTACATTCACATTCTTTTACCTTAGCTTAATCGGAACAATTGACCTTCTTGTACTTTACCTGAAATGTTAGTTCATAGCAAGAGTGAGGTCAATCAGATAACACATTTCATGCTTATAGTTGATATTCATGCATCATGTAATCCTTTACTTTACCATGCTATGCTTAATGCCACATATTTCACTTAACAGTTACATACATAATTGCACGGAGTGCACATTTCAACTATCACATAGTTCACGTAGAACAATTAGTACATTTAAGTCTAAACAACTTGCCTGATCTGCATTTATTTACACTTAACCTTTACTATCTCGTGTGACCTTCTTATTCTTTCATAACCGTCTTGTCGGTCTGCTTCTTCGAGCGCTATCTATAAACATTGCACTATATGCATCAATATATGATCATGTAAATTTCTATAACTTGGCAAACTAAATCCATAAATATTAGACCCTTAGTCTCTATTCATTTCACATATGATGTATTATACCTTATGTAGGTTAATAATACATCCTAACTCGTTACCAATATATTTTTATAACTCATATCATGATTTGACTTATCTTTAGGCATGTTATATTATGCCAATCATTACCTCATTATACCTTAACGCCCTTTACTTTGGTCATTCTTTAGCTATATAGGGTTTACATAGCTTATCGTTATCATTCTGTATCAAAACGTCGCATTTTGGGACACTTTAAAAAAATTTCTTTTTCTGTGAACAGTACATCTCACGGCCAGCGAGATGTCCTCGACCAAAGTTAGCCCCGGCCAACTTCTTCAGCAGCACTGCGCCCCGGCGCAGTTTCTAGTTCAAATGACTGCGCCTCGGCGTAGTCCTGTTGTCTCAGATTCTGAGATTTTTGTTGCTACTTTGGTGATTTTTAATTCCTTCATCACACATCCATTTATATCCAAATTTGGAACAGTACTAAGTCTTACTACCTAGTATTTTACAAAAATTTTACTTGCCTCATTTCTCTTCTCAAAATCATTGATACACTAGCCCGTAGGAGGGCGTTTAAACTCGTTTTCAACCTTAAAACTAAAATGTACCAACTTTGTGATTTTTGGCCATTTGCTTTAGAACTTCATTCTAACACTCAATAAAGTTCATATATGTCATATATGACATGCCTAAACTTTTAAAACCATAAAACTTCGCACAAGGCGATATTTGTCCGTTAAAATTCATTTTGAATCGCCTTTTCATTCAAATGTCAATCCGTTGATTTTCATATCAACCTAAACACATGTAATAATATAAAACTAGGTCATTTGACTTCATTTCACCTTTAATTCCTCAAAATTGCCAAAAATCACCTTTAAGTTAGAATTTCATTAAGTTCTACAAACTTTTTATATTCAAAACTTAAACTCAACTTGACACTTTAAACTCCTTGCACCACATAGGCTATCACATACACATTTAACGACTTTGTAAGTCTATATCACTTATATACGGACATTCTAATGCCCTTTACAGATTATAATTTGATCTATATGCAAATCATAGGCTAATATTATAACTCTTCCTTAACAAATCATACATTTAAACCATTTATAACTCTTTGATGCTATCTAGCATAAAATTACACATGATTTCTCCATGATCAACCTTCTAGTCTAGGTTTTCATCAAATTTAGCAACATATAACACATGAACATATCTTAAATCATAATTTCAAGCCTTGAACATGAACATGAATAGTCCATCAACCTTGTTCTACCAACTTGAGTCTAGGGTTTCAACATAAACCAAACATAAGCACATAAACTCAAAAAATATTTACATCCAGCCATTAATTCATGCATGGCTTTTCTTGTTCTTGAACTTAAACACTTAGATGATGAATTTCATAGCAAAACATGCTCATACCAATGCTAGTTGGATAGACACCTCAACTGAATTAAAAGGCCTAGGAGTCGGTTTCTAGATTAACAAAGATATATAGTAATTAGCATAAAAATCAATCTTTAATCACAATCTGGTTGAAGGCTAAGCATTAATAAGAAATAAGACCAACTGGTTGTATGAGAAAATCAACCGTGACTAAACCTCTGCATCAAGAATTCACTGACGGTTACTTTGGTGTTTCTTACTCTTATTTCCCTTACAAAACTTATAAAGTATAATATGGATGTCAAAAGTGCTTTCCTATTTGTTGTACTTAAGTTGGACAATCTTAAATTATTTTCAAGTGCTGCTGATTCAAATCTGTAACGACCCCGAAAGTCGACCCACTTTATTCCCTTAAATCTTGTATTTAATAAACATTATTTTCATTACGTTCAAATTTCGGTCCGTTAATAAATCTTTCATCACCTAAATCGATCCATTATTTAATTACAAAATCATCAATTCCCAAATTTTCGGTATAATTTTTTTTTTCTTTTTCTTTTTCTCAATTCAATTATCGTATTAAAAATAAATGGGATATTTAAAATCCTTACATTTTGATCCTAGTCCCATGGATCGCAACCTTAACTTTTTCTTTCTCTTACCAGTATCATATCTCTCAACATTTCAAATTTAAATACCATTCATACCCATACAAATATTCCTTGTATCATCATTCATAGATTAAACATATAATAATTTCTCTACTTGTCTTATCTGGACCAAATTTGCAGGTATACATATATAACACATCAACGTAATTTAGCAACTGTATTCACATTAAATTATGTTATTGAAAATATAGCAATAACATTCACAACCTTCTATGTCGATCCGTCTATAATATAATCTGAATTTCTTGAAATTCATTTCTTTCCTGCAAAAATGTATATTAAACAAGTAATGAGCACAACGGCTCAGCAAGTTCAACAGTTATACATCACATAGCGCATACCTTATCATGCTTGGTGTGTGTCATACATCATGTGCTTGTGCTTCTACTATAGCAATATATCTCATATATATTCATATTGTTGCACAAAATACACATTGTGGTCATATTAATCACGTATCACGTAACACATAATTTGTATGCAGTTAAAACAAGAATTACATATCATAACAGTCCAACATTTAACATAAAAGGGACTGAAGAACTTGCCTGGCGTCCAGTTATTTAAATTTATATCTCAAACTCTTAACTCGATCAACCTATGATCATAAAATAATCAAATAATAATTATTTAACTCATTGTGATATTAATTTAATTAATTAATATCAACTCTAGGCCAATTATTAATTTATATGGCCAATTATATTAACCTCGTTCCTTAAAATATTCATTTAACTTAATATTTAATGCCTTCACTATGGACAACCCGGCTCATCGGATAAAATTTAACATAATTGGTTGTCCGGATTTTTATTTATTCATTTTCTAACCTTTAAACTCATTAGATTAATATTTAAAATATTTAAATATTAATTCTCAATATTTAATATTTTTACAAAAATATTAAATTTAATGCCCAAATATCATTGCTATATTTTTAGTATTTTTCTATAATTTTCTATGATTTTTAAATAATTTTTAAACATTTATTTCAATTAAAACTAATTTCTGGGGGCAATTTAGTAATTTCCGCGGCATTGGGACATAACCGGAATTTTCCGGAAAGTCCAGGGGCATTTCTGTAATTTCCGCGCGTCTAGGGACACGCTGGTCATTTTCCCGAAAGTTCAGGGGCAAAATCGTACTTTACCGAGGGTCAGGGACACGCTCGGCATTTCTGGAAAAGCCCGGGGCACAATCGTAATTTCGGTCAAAACAACCGCGCAAGGCGCGGCCGTCCCTTCTCCGGCTTTCTACAAAACGACGTCGTTTGACGCCCAGCCGCGCATTGCGCGGCCGACCAAAGACCGCGCCCCAAAACGGCGTCGTTTTGTTCCTGCCGCAGACAAATTCGCCGCGCGCAATGCGCGGCGCCCTGTTTTCTCCTTCTTCAGTTTTTAGCCGGCACAGTACACCACCTTTGCTAAAATTAACCATTTTTGCTCCAACAAAACCATTCCAAAAATTATACAACTCATACATATACATCAAATAATTATTTAGAATAATTATTTTAATTATTTTCTAATTTTTCCACACATTATTTTGTCATCCAAAAAATACTAAAATAAAATAAATAACTTATTTGTATACCTTCTTTGAGGCTTTTTCTTTCACTTGGATGACCCAAAATTTTCTCTTCCTTGCTAATCACGGAGGTTCACGGTGGCATGAAGATGGCGTCGGTTGGAGAGAGGAGGAGAGAGTTTTGCTTGTTTTATTGCTCTTTCTTTCCTTTTTCTTTTTATGTCTTTATTCCTTTTATAAGCAAAACAAGGCAACTTCATTCATTATATATATATATATTTTTTTTTCCACCGACTCTCTCTCTCTCACGCAATAATCTGGAAATTTCCGGATAAATCCATGCAAACTTAAGACTTTTTAATACATTACGTAGCTATTTTAAGTAATAAATATTTTATATAATATATATAAAATATTTATTTTAATTCACCAAAAATCATAACATGATTTATAAATAATATTAACACCCTTTTTGGGTATTTTACATGACAAATTTTGTACACGCATAATATCATGTATGTAATTATATGAGGTAATTTATACCTCCAAAAATCATAAAATAGTTCATATGACATATAAAAATTATTTTTCATAATTTTTCAATCCGTTACTTGGACATCATGTTACATTAACATGTTCACGTTTCTGAAATATTATCTTTCATAAACGTCATAATAATTCCATTATACATAAACATAATTTTTAATAACTTAAAACATTCCTTTTTCTAATTTATTATTCAATTTCTTTAATATTTACAATAATTTCTTTATATATAAATTATATAATTTAATATTATATAATTTATATATTTACATTCTTCTTTCTTAAATAATTTCTTAAATTCTTCCATAATTACCAATTAATCCATAATTTAACATTTATTAACTCTCTCATTATTTTAATTCTCTTATATAAATTATATAATTTATTCTTATATAATTTATATAATTATAATTTCCTTTAAACATCACTTTAATTTTCTTATATAAATTATATAATCTATTATTATATAATTTATATAATTACATTTCTTCTCAATAAATTTCTAAATTTTCACCATAATTCTTACTAATTTTATCAACTCCCCCATTCACTTTTCATAAATTTTTCGGATTAATTTAATTATTAATCCCTTAATTTTCATAATTAATAACATTTATAATTATCACCTAAACATATATATTTATATATATACAAATGTATATATATATATACATATCTAATTTAATATATTTCACATTACCACGTAACCTTAATTAAATCATAATTTCTGCATTTTCATAATAAGTTAATTGTACAATTTATTGTACAATTACCTAAAATTTCTCTTATTCTTCATAAATTGTTTCCAAACAATTTATTTACTTTTTTAATTATTTTAAATCCACACAATTCATCACCATCTTGATACATATTTAACTTAACAATTAAATTCCTTGACACACTTTAAATTACCTGTATCATAAACAATTCAAACAATTTTGATAATTTTATCAATTAAATTCTCATTTAATATTATTAAAGAATTCCTGAAAATTCGGATCCTCACATTCTTCCCCCTTAACAGGATTCCGTCCTCGGAATCATAATTGCCGTAATAATTATACGTATTTTATTTATAGCAACTTGCTATACCTTTATCTTGATAAATAACAACTAAGTCCATACTAATCATATTTTACCTCATTAATATCCATAACTTACGTGGATAACCTCATAATGGTCATTACTGTCAGAATATTTAATTTACAATTTCTTTATAGAAGTACATTTCATATTTCTCTAAAAATTTTATGAATAACACTTTAATTCATTTCTCGATATACTTATCAAGATTATTTCTCATTCTCCTAAAACTTTCATTTCTTTAATCATACTTACCTTCACACAATCCCCTTACAACATTCTTATATCGCACATCATTCATACTCCGCACATTCATCTTTCTCTTCTTAGTTCATATAATTCTTCTTCATATTTCATAATTCATTCTTTACTACCTCCATTATTCAACATTAGGTTTTAAATACTAACATTTACTTGATTTATCAAAATCCTTATTTAGAATTATTTTAAAATTCTGGGGTATCACATTCACCCCTCCTTCATAAAATTTCGTCCTCGAAATTTCTATGTACTAATATCTCATTCATTTGCAACATATATAATTCCCTTGCACTCATTCCACATATATTTCTTTCATTCTGTCCTCGTGGTCATTACACATTGCCATTTCTAAACTATCACATTTCCTAGTTACTTTACTTCGCAATTATTACTTTCCTTACCACTCACAATCAAATAATAATAACCCATCCTACCATCCAATCTTCATAAGAGTAAAGGAAAAATAAAACTTTTTGTAGTATGCTGAATGAACTTTTATCCCGGTTTAACAGTACTTCACTCCCAGAGTACGTCGTACTGCAAACCACTGACAGTGGGTTAGTCTGTCATTAAAGTAAACATGTACCCCGGTTACAGTACTTCACTCCCAGAGTACGTCGTACTGTAAACCCTGACAGTGGATCAATCTGTCATTAAAGTGATGTATATTTAATCCGTAATTTGGCACGCCAGTAGAACAATCTGCCATGCCCGTGTTTCTTAATCTTTTTGTTCATCTCAGCGTTAGGATTCATTCAAAAGTAATTTGATTGGTTATAACTTTCAAAGAATATGAATTCAATATTTCACAAAATTTGTCTAGCTGAATCAATAGCTCAGACTTATATTTCTTCAACGCTTGTCTAGCCAGATCAATTAGCATAGACTTACTTTTAACAATTTATAACTCGCAGAAATTGTTAAAACATTTATCATGTCAAAACTTTTCAAAACGTCTAGCCGAGTCTAATGGCAATGACTTATAGTTCTGACATACCTTCAAAAATCAAAATCATTTATGACTTCATGTTACCGCGTCATTTTGACAGTCCGTTGAGAATTTCGTCGTTAATAATTCCTACACCATAAACCGTACTTTATGGTGTTGAATCATCTTATAACGAAATAGTACCGCACCGTCTCAACAACACGTTGAGCATTCCGTCATTCATCACATCTGCACCGGGCTAAAAGGTGCGTGGATGATTCTTTTGAAATACATTTTGATGTAAAAACATTTTTGTCTAGCCGAAACAAGTAGCATAGACACTTTTCTAAATCGGTTAAAAATTTCATTTATGTTTTTCAAAACACACACGTGCCAAATCAACTTGAGGCCAAAATTTTCGAAATCTAGCAAGGCTAGAAGAGTGGGAATATCCTAAATTCCCTAACATTCACGTTCTGCTTCTTTATTTAATAACAAAATTTATTGCTAGGACTATTATCATATTAAAATTTCTATCTACTCCAACTTTTCTATACCCCCGTATAGTTCATCAACTTGCCACACATTATGAGTCCAGGAACTTACCACAAGAATATGAGTTTAGAAGCTTGTCCTAGCAATATGTAGTCTGAGAACATATCAAAGACTATCCATATGCTGAGGGGCTCAAAACATACCATACGATTATGAGTCATGGACTTACCACATGCATGAGTTTTAAGAACTCGTGCCTAAACTTAATATTATATATCTATTACACTGCTAACGCGACTCTAACATTTCAATGATTATCACATAGTAACTAGGTAAACACAAATCCCCCGCCCATACAAAGGATTGTGCAACTCAGTCACCACATGAGTCCTCAAATGAAATTTCGTACCCAAGTTTTCTACCCCCTTATCATAACCTTTCTGTTATTCATGTCTCATCATTCTCGGAATTTTTCTTGTACTATTACATAGTACCATATCTCTTTATAGCATCAAGCTATACTTTTTGGACCATTAACATGTTTCTCTGTTCTTTTACAGTCTCATTAGATCCCATCATGACCTTGCTTTACAATCCATTCCTTACTCGTTTCTCTTATCTCATGATCGTATCGTAGTACGATCCTCTCACTGTTCTTGATCATATTATTATGATCTCTTCCTATACGTTTTGGATTACCTTGTCATCTTTATTGCTTAAATCAGATGTCCCCTGATTTCCTTTAAGATTCATCTGTGAATCATTTCAAATATTCTTTCAGATATGTTCTTAATTGAACTTATAAATTTTTTTTTTTTTTTTTTTTTTCTCAATTCATTACTTTCATTCCGATTTTTTTCTTAACATCTTTATCTCTTCCTTATACTCTTATATCTTCCTTGCAATCTTTCATATTTCCTTTACTTTAGCCAATATTTGAGAACTATCTTTCTCAACTTACATCTTTTCCATCCTAATTCCCCCATGTTCATCAAACTTATCACGTATCTGGGCTCAGGAACTTACCATAATCATATGGTTGAGGAGCTTGTCCTAGTCAGGCCATAGTCGCCCATTCGCTAAAGGGGCTCCACCATACAATCATGAGTCACGAGCTTACTATACGCTTGGGTTTTCAGAACACTCAACTAACCGTACTCTTCCTTACTCTAGGTTATAGCCTAAGGTATCATTTACCTAAGGTTTATAACCTCTAGCTCTGATACCAACTGTAACGACCCCGAAATTCGACCCACTTTATTCCCTTAAATCTTGTATTTAATAAACATTATTTTCATTACGTTCAAATTTCGGTCCGTTAATAAATCTTTCATCACCTAAATCGATCCATTATTTAATTACAAAATCATCAATTCCCAAATTTTCGGTATAAATTTTTTTTTCTTTTTCTTTTTCTCAATTCAATTATCGTATTAAAAATAAATGGGATATTTAAAATCCTTACATTTTGATCCTAGTCCCATGGATCGCAACCTTAACTTTTTCTTTCTCTTACCAGTATCATATCTCTCAACATTTCAAATTTAAATACCATTCATACCCATACAAATATTCCTTGTATCATCATTCATAGATTAAACATATAATAATTTCTCTACTTGTCTTATCTGGACCAAATTTGTAGGTATACATATATAACACATCAACGTAATTTAGCAACTGTATTCACATTAAATTATGTTATTGAAAATATAGCAATAACATTCACAACCTTCTATGTCGATCCGTCTATAATATAATCTGAATTTCTTGAAATTCATTTCTTTCCTGCAAAAATGTATATTAAACAAGTAATGAGCACAACGGCTTAGCAAGTTCAACAGTTATACATCACATAACGCATACCTTATCATGCTTGGTGTGTGTCATACATCATGTGCTTGTGCTTCTACTATAGCAATATATCTCATATATATTCATATTGTTGCACAAAATACACATTGTGGTCATATTAATCACGTATCACGTAACACATAATTTGTATGCAGTTAAAACAAGAATTACATATCATAACAGTCCAACATTTAACATAAAAGGGACTGAAGAACTTGCCTGGCGTCCAGTTATTTAAATTTATATCTCAAACTCTTAACTCGATCAACCTATGATCATAAAATAATCAAATAATAATTATTTAACTCATTGTGATATTAATTTAATTAATTAATATCAACTCTAGGCCAATTATTAATTTATATGGCCAATTATATTAACCTCGTTCCTTAAAATATTCATTTAACTTAATATTTAATGCCTTCACTATGGACAACCCGGCTCATCGGATAAAATTTAACATAATTGGTTGTCCGGATTTTTATTTATTCATTTTCTAACCTTTAAACTCATTAGATTAATATTTAAAATATTTAAATATTAATTCTCAATATTTAATATTTTTACAAAAATATTAAATTTAATGCCCAAATATCATTGCTATATTTTTAGTATTTTTCTATAATTTTCTATGATTTTTAAATAATTTTTAAACATTTATTTCAATTAAAACTAATTTCTGGGGGCAATTTAGTAATTTCCGCGGCATTGGGACATAACCGGAATTTTCCGGAAAGTCCAGGGGCATTTCTGTAATTTCCGCGCGTCTAGGGACACGCTGGTCATTTTCCCGAAAGTTCAGGGGCAAAATCGTACTTTACCGAGGGTCAGGGACACGCTCGGCATTTCTGGAAAAGCCCGGGGCACAATCGTAATTTCGGTCAAAACAACCGCGCAAGGCGCGGCCGTCCCTTCTCCGGCTTTCTACAAAACGACGTCGTTTGACGCCCAGCCGCGCATTGCGCGGCCGACCAAAGACCGCGCCCCAAAACGGCGTCGTTTTGTTCCTGCCGCAGACAAATTCGCCGCGCGCAATGCGCGGCGCCCTGTTTTCTCCTTCTTCAGTTTTTAGCCGGCACAGTACACCACCTTTGCTAAAATTAACCATTTTTGCTCCAACAAAAACATTCCAAAAATTATACAACTCATACATATACATCAAATAATTATTTAGAATAATTATTTTAATTATTTTCTAATTTTTCCACACATTATTTTGTCATCCAAAAAATACTAAAATAAAATAAATAACTTATTTGTATACCTTCTTTGAGGCTTTTTCTTTCACTTGGATGACCCAAAATTTTCTCTTCCTTGCTAATCACGGAGGTTCACGGTGGCATGAAGATGGCGTCGGTTGGAGAGAGGAGGAGAGAGTTTTGCTTGTTTTATTGCTCTTTCTTTCCTTTTTCTTTTTATGTCTTTATTCCTTTTATAAGCAAAACAAGGCAACTTCATTCATTATATATATATATATATATTTTTTTTCCACCGACTCTCTCTCTCTCACGCAATAATCTGGAAATTTCCGGATAAATCCATGCAAACTTAAGACTTTTTAATACATTACGTAGCTATTTTAAGTAATAAATATTTTATATAATATATATAAAATATTTATTTTAATTCACCAAAAATCATAACATGATTTATAAATAATATTAACACCCTTTTTGGGTATTTTACATGACAAATTTTGTACACGCATAATATCATGTATGTAATTATATGAGGTAATTTATACCTCCAAAAATCATAAAATAGTTCATATGACATATAAAAATTATTTTTCATAATTTTTCAATCCGTTACTTGGACATCATGTTACATTAACATGTTCACGTTTCTGAAATATTATCTTTCATAAACGTCATAATAATTCCATTATACATAAACATAATTTTTAATAACTTAAAACATTCCTTTTTCTAATTTATTATTCAATTTCTTTAATATTTACAATAATTTCTTTATATATAAATTATATAATTTAATATTATATAATTTATATATTTACATTCTTCTTTCTTAAATAATTTCTTAAATTCTTCCATAATTACCAATTAATCCATAATTTAACATTTATTAACTCTCTCATTATTTTAATTCTCTTATATAAATTATATAATTTATTCTTATATAATTTATATAATTATAATTTCCTTTAAACATCACTTTAATTTTCTTATATAAATTATATAATCTATTATTATATAATTTATATAATTACATTTCTTCTCAATAAATTTCTAAATTTTCACCATAATTCTTACTAATTTTATCAACTCCCCCATTCACTTTTCATAAATTTTTCGGATTAATTTAATTATTAATCCCTTAATTTTCATAATTAATAACATTTATAATTATCACCTAAACATATATATTTATATATATACAAATGTATATATATATATACATATCTAATTTAATATATTTCACATTACCACGTAACCTTAATTAAATCATAATTTCTGCATTTTCATAATAAGTTAATTGTACAATTTATTGTACAATTACCTAAAATTTCTCTTATTCTTCATAAATTGTTTCCAAACAATTTATTTACTTTTTTAATTATTTTAAATCCACACAATTCATCACCATCTTGATACATATTTAACTTAACAATTAAATTCCTTGACACACTTTAAATTACCTGTATCATAAACAATTCAAACAATTTTGATAATTTTATCAATTAAATTCTCATTTAATATTATTAAAGAATTCCTGAAAATTCGGATCCTCACAAAATCTCTAATGACATATGTTAGATTTGGTTTAAATCTTAACTGTATTTCTTATTAGAAATAGATTCATTATGAACAAAACAAATGCAACACTACTTCTTAGGAAATACACGTACTCTATATTGTTAATACAAATTTATGTGGATAGTATAATTCTTGTTCTTATTATCAAAAAGTTATATGAGAGACTGGTTAATCTTATGCAGATCAAACTTGAAAGATACATGATAAGTGAGCTGAATATCCTTTCTTTGATAGTAAATGAAAAATCTGATGTACAAATATTCATCAGCCAAACCAAGTACAATAATGATCTATGAAAGAGAATTAGTTTAGAAAACAACCACTATCTTAAAGATTGTAATTTCTGCTACATTAAAGCAAGGCCATAAATGAGAAATGGTAACAGTACTGATCTAGCTCAATTAGCTCAGTATAAAGGCAAAAACTAACTCTCTAGCTCTCTCACGTATCTGACTGCTAGTGACTTTGGAATTATATTTCCAACATAATAAGTGCTTAACATTAAGATTAATCCTAAGAAAGTACATTTAACATCTGTTAAATGTTTAGATACTCATATGCTGATCATACATAATGCAAAATAGATAGTGACAGTATAAATGGGATAATCTATAATGCTTAAGAAATAAATTTGATTCATAGTTCAAAAAAAGGTAGAAATGAATAACAACTGGTATCAGTGATACTAATCACTAAAAGCTGAATACATTGTAGCTGAAAGCTACTGAGCTCAAAGGATGGAAAATCAGTAAGCTGCCTATGATCCAGATTTTAAATATTTTCCAAACCCATTAATACTACCACCTGATGAAATAAGACTGTCTAGCATTCTTGAATTAAAACTCTCAAAATGCATCTGTGTATATTGAGATATTACTCTAAATGATAATGATGTATTATAAAATATCTCAATAGATGTTCACTACTAAATGAATCTAGATTCAATGAGCAAATCGATTTTAGGTTTGACTACACTTAAAGGCAAACACAATATGTCCTACAAATCTAATCACAAATCGTAGAGTGATCACTAAATCATTTAGTGAACACACATTGTAGTATCACTCTATGAAAATTAATAAATAATAAACTCCTTGTGGTTCAACTCTCTGAAAATTCACATAATCTATTCAACAAATTGATAAATGACGTAATACTCAAATAAATGGTCAGAAGCAACAGTTGTGTCGAGCTATAGTGTATAAATCGTTGCCACATGTCAACTACTATAGCCGACCTAGACACTTGACCAACTAATGAAAGCTTAATGAAAGTAGTATGCACACAAGCTAATTATATTTGATATGATGTAGTATGTACTTTGTAATCTTATTCATTTATTAATAAAAGTTTATTTATACAAAGACATTTTCTTTATCCATATTTAATAGATAACATTAATTGTGATAAATCCATAGTTATTGAGCAATACTTTTAGAATAATGATGATGATTATGCTAATGAGATCTAAATTCAAGATAGCTCAAAAGTAAAATTGTTCATAATCGTGGAATTACTAAAATGGGGATTAGTGAATTCGGATAGATTATTACATACTATGCTTGGTCTTATGAAGATGATGATTGATCTCATAATCATTTATGTAGCGACACTAAAGCAAGTATGTAGGTGTTAATTATATAATAAGTTCATTGAACGTGACTCACTCAAGGAACACCTAATGAAGTCCTACTTGCCTATCAATAGGAGTTCTTTTTGTGATAGTAATACAAGTGATCCTTGGACTTGAGATCATCATAGTACCTTGTGTATAGTGAATTATATTTTGAAATATTTCTTACAACCTTTAGGGTGTATCAAAGGGTATGTTCGGATATAATAAGTTGTACATGGAGATAGGTGAATGATCAACAAAAAATCTACCACTTATTGTAAAAGAAGATAATGTCCTATGCGATTCGATAAATGATAACTCAGTAGTCCTTGGTGAAGGCAGAATAAAAATTAGAAAGTAGTTTCTAATTTACATTACATGGAGTTATTCATTTGAGAATCAAAATGCATCTAATCAAATAAAATAAGACTTGACAGTAATACCATGTCTTATAGTTGATTGAGACATTGTGAGGTAGAATGATTAAATTGTATTGTAACTGTTCACTGTGTAGGTTCTTTTATGATTAAATGTTGAAATCTACATTATCTAGAAACTCGTTGATCGCTAAGGGCGCTTACCCTTATTATGAAATAAATATTATTTATTAGAATAAATTAAATAGTGTAATTTATTTATATAAATAAGATTAGAATAGTTCTAATTAATTTATTCTATAACCAATTTAATATGGAGAACCTAAAGGGTCACACCGCAATTTTTTTTTAATTATTTAAGAATTAAATGGAATAATCGTAATAATGAATTAAGTATATTTAATTTATACTATGGGGATAAAATAAATTAAATAGCTTAATATTTATTATTTAGTATTTTGAAAATACTAATTATAAATTAAGAAGAGAATTTTTTTTATTATTACTATTATCATTATTATTTAGTTCTTAAATAGTTTAGGAATCAATTAATAAGAATACTCTCATAAATGATAGTTAAGTTCCTAAATAGTTTAGGAATTGTAATTATTATAGTTATTTAATTAAAATCCTTATTAGATTAGAAGTTTAATTAAAAACTCTATTCCTAAAGGTGTTAGGATGGTTGACTAAATCTATAAATAAGTGAAGTCTTATTATAGATTGGGGTTACATATACTTCCATAAGTTTTGGGAAAGTACTTACAAGTTTTCTAGATCTAAGAAATTAGAATAAAGAAAAAACTAGGGTTTACCATCACCCACTTTTTGAATCCTTATTCTTCCTTGGTGGATCACCTCTAGAGGTCAAACACTTGGGTGGATAAAGTTGATCAAATGAATTTAATCGGTGGAATTCAAGGAGAACACTAAGGAATTGGAGTTGAACACGTACTTGTGGATAGCTAGAATCTACAAGAGTATAATTCTCTATCTCCTTCTTGTTAATTAATAGTTATGAGTAAATGTTGATCCTGGATTATGGTTTGTAGTAAAATTTTAAATTCTGATTTACCATGCTTCCGCTGCTTATTTGTAATTTGATTGCCTGTTCATGGATTATTACAAACCAACACTTAACGCATGTCCTATTCAACTGATAAATGAGTAAAGACCAGTTATCAAAATTTACCGTTTTAATGTCTAAAGTAAATGCAATCAGTTATTTATTTTTGACTGAACTTTCATATTTCTTCCTCGACTCTGTAAATACTTATCATCTAGGAAGAAATTTTATGCAAGTTTCATATCTAAAACAGAAAAGCATGTACTCATTCCTAATCTTTCCTAAGATGTCTTCAAGCCTACCTCTCAAAATTATTTCTCACATTCACGTAATGTGAGTTAAGATTATAATCTATGAAGTTACTGAAGGCTATGGTGAATCAGAAGATCAAAGGACAAAGGCTAGAGGTTTCAAAAAGTTCGTTGCGACTGGTGAACCAGGACATAACCTGGAAGAAAGATTTTGGTATAACGTATCATATACTATTTCTAATTTTACTATCATAAAAGTCAAAAATCTTTTTATCATAACTGTCATGCATAGCCTACACTCCTTTCCTGATCTATCCATTAAAAAGAGTGATTTTCTTCTACTAGTTCGTCTTTTAAGGCAATCTACAAAAGAAGAAGGGAGAACTACTAAGGAGAAAGAGCTTAAAGAAAGGGAGAGGGTGAACACAGGAATGTCAGGCACAAATAATTTGTTTATGCAAGTGGTATGCTAAAGGTCCTTCTCTACTAGAAAAACCTCCTTAATGTACTTCTAGGAGATCTGTCCACATAAGGATCTAATGAAGACTTGTCACCCTATTAGATGCTGACAAAAAGAGGGAGAAGTGAATTGGATAAAATCAATCTGTCAATATCAAATTGGGAAGAGAATTTAGAACTGAGGGGGAGCGCTCAAGAGATAGTGTAAATAACTTAGAGGGAATACTTGTAATATGTCTACGATCTGACATTTGTAAATGATTATATAAATGAAAATAAATTTTGCCTCAATATTTGTTCCTCACTATATTTACAAATGTTTGATTGTTTTTACTATGATGCATTTTAATTTTTTTTGTCATTAAATAGGGAGAGATTGATAATGAATTTATGGGTTTGCCTATTTGGATTTAATGATGATAAAACGATATTTGGTTTATAGATCTGTTAAGTGTTAATCTATTGTTTGTCAATCTAATTGTTAAAAGTTAATATGTTGTTCATTAATTTGGTTGTTAAAGTAATATGTTAATTTGATTATTAATTTGTTTCCTAAAGTATGTATGGTAAAAGAAAAATGTAACGCACTGAGATCCCACATTCTCTTAATTAAGTCCAATTATGTCTGGATAAGATAATCATTAACTTTAAACCACAATAACTGGAATCTTGTGCGTTAAAACTTAACCTTTAATCTTTGAAACCATTCAGTTGACCATAATACAGTCCATATTTTTTTTTTTATTCTTTTACTCTTTACCCATCTCAGGATCGCAATGCTCACTTAACATTCATTAGCACTTAGATCAAACATTTATAAATTGTGACCTAGTCTATTATTGTTTCACAATCATATATATTATGATTTTTGTCTTAACTTAACCTGTGAGTACCAATCACCATGCATAAATATCCATACATAATTCTGTTTGCTATTACCTATTCCATATATGATCTTGTTCATGTTTCTCTGTACCATACATAATCCTATTTGCTTATAATTTATTCATACATACGAGTTTATTACATATAAAACTCGACCACTTTTACCTTATCCTTTTAAAACCTTTCCCTGAATAACACATGCATACATACATTTATCACTATGGATTTATAAACCATACATTCCTTAATACCATTATGCGTTTACATTTATCTGGCTTATTTGCAAATTACACAAATACATATATCAAATTTCCTCATGTTGATCCATCTATTCACATTATTTACCTTAGCTGCACCGGAACCTCCGACCTTCTTGTACCTTACTTGAAATGTTAGTTTATAGCAAGAGTGAGCATAAAGCTCAGTAAGTCATTTAGATAACACACTACATGCTCGCAGTGTATAATATGCGTTATGCATTCCTTTACTTTTCTATGCTATGCATAATGTCACAGAATCCACTTAACAGTTAGAACACGTAGTGGCACAGAGTGCACATATCAACCATCACATAGTTCACGTAGAATATTTAGTACAATAAAGTCTGAAAAACTTGTTTGTCTGCATTTATTTTACTTAACCATTACCGCCTCGCTTGACCTTTCTATCATTTGTTGTCTCAAGTTGCTAATTCGAACCTTATTTGTCAATATTACATCTATATATCAGTATAGGATCATAAAACTCAATATAACTTGTCAAACTTATCTCATAATTACACAACCATTTGTCTATAATCATCTCACATTTGATGTATTACACCTTACATAGGTTAATAATACATTCTAGCTTGCTCCCAACCTTTTACGTAACCCATAACATGGTTTGACTTAGCATTAAACATGTTATACTATGTCATTCATCATTTCATTATACTTTAACACCCTTTAATTTGACCATTATTATCAATTCTAGGGTTTATATTGTGACGACCCCAAATCCGGGTTCTTTAACCTCGGGTTTGGTTCTCACTGTACAATACTTAACAACAATGAAATACATAAATTGTATTTAAACTTCGCGGAATAATACAAAAGGTTCCTTAACAAAAGGCTACACTTCCCATGGTCTATTACCTTAATCTTAAACATTACATATCTTAAGGGAAATACAAAAGATTTACAACCGTAATGACATAACAGTAATATAAACTAGCATGCAATTACTAAAACTAAACATTCGCTTTCCCCTTGCCTTTGTCCGATTTAGAGCTTTCGGGAATGGCTGAAATATAGTCATGATATAGCAAGAATGAGCAACTAAATGGCTCAACAAGTTTATAAACAACAATCATACGATATATCATGATGAAGGGAAATAACTTCAAGGTTTCAACAATAGCAATTATGAAAGATAACAAGAATCAATGTTCAATAAAAGAAGGAATTGACTCTTTACTGCTGAGTGGTCTTTAATGACCATGAACTGCTACTAAGGTAGAACAGACATACAATGTCTGACTCCTTGTTAAAATAACGGGACACTTGAGGGGATCAGTCCTCTCATGTCCTATGTATATGCATCACATTTAGTTTTCTTGCGCGCTGTCGGGTCTCCGACAAATAAAAATCCCCTTTAACTAGGGTTGTTCTATCTCAGTCTTACTGTAAGAATCCGCACCAGCCAATGGTTTGGATAAGCTTTTATAATATTCAACTAAATGAATTTAACATGCATTTGTCTAGCCGAAACAATTAGCTTAGACGTTTTTAAACAGTTTGCAAAAGCACTACGTGTGAATACAATAATCAATAACGATGTGAAGTAATTTTCGATAATTAATTCACTCAAAGGTCTGTCAAATATCTACGAGTGTAGATACTTGCTCAACAATAATTGAATTGCTCAAAGTAATTAAAGTTGAATAATAATTGCAACAATAAGTACAAGTTAAGGGTAGAAGACTTGCCTCGTGCGTCGTCTACGGCTAACCAACTTAATTTAACAATCCTTGAACGGACCTAACAATTAAATCAGTTTGATCTTAAATTAGTATCATATACTTGTAAGTATGATGACCTTTATAACTCTTACGAATCACATAATTGAATAATTATGTGTATTTAAACACTTAGGAAATATTATCACTACTTGATAATATTTTATACACAAAGAACCTATATTAACTATTTAATATAGTTCAAACAGTTATCTAATATTATTAATAATTTAATAATATTTTATTAGCATTGTAGTATTATTCATCATTTAATAATACCTTATAAATCTTCTAAGATTAATTAATATTATTAATCATTTAATAATATTTTATTCATTATCTAATATTATTAACTATTTAATAATATTTTATTAAGTATTTATTATTATTAATCGTTTAATAATATTTTAATCATTATCTAATATTATTAATCATTTAATAATATTTTATTAAGTATCTAACATTATTAAATATTTAATAATATTTTATTAATTTTCTAATATTAGTAACTATTTAATAATATTTTATTAAGTATCTAATATTATTAATCATTTAATAATATTTTATTCATTATCTAATATTATTAATCATTTAATAATATTTTATTAAACAGCTAATATTATTAATCATTTAATAATATTTTATTAGACTTCTAATATTATTAATTATTTAATAATATTTTATTAATCATCTAATATTATTAATCATTTAATAATATTTTATTAGACTTCTAATATTATTAATCATTTTAATAATATTTTATTAGTTGTCTAATATTATTAATCATTTAATAATATTTTATTAGACTTCTAATATTATTAATCATTTTAATAATATTTTATTAGTTGTCTAATATTATTAATCATTTAATAATATTTTATTAATTATCTAATATTATTAATTAATAATATTTTATTAACTATATAATATTATTAACTATTTAATAATATTTTATTCATTATCTAATATTATTAACTATTTAATAATATTTTATCAATTACATTACCCTTTATTTATTACTTAATAAATAATTAGTAACTATCTCTTTTCATTTTAATTATTATTTAATATTAATTAAATAGTAATTAATCACCTTCATGACTCTTAATTATTATTTAATATTCACATAATAAATAATTATATATTTTCTTTTTTTTTATTGGATCCCAAATTAATTATATTAATTTTAAAACATTTTTACCCATTTTGGTGATAATTGATTTGAACCGACCCGACCCGAAATTAAAAAAAAATCTGTCGGTGAACAGTAACTAGGGCCCCGGGCCTCTAATTAACAAAGGGAAGAGGGCCCCGGCCCTTGAGTGACAGAATCTGCCAAAATGCCATTTTCAGATTTTTCAACTTTTGCTCATTTGATTAAAACTTGAATAAAATGAAATCTACAAATTCAAATTACCCCAAATTGGTATCGATGGATTCGTATTTTCTTAAAGTACAATATTCCATCATTGGATTGAATTTTTGGAAAAGTTTTGGTTATGAAAAATAGCCACAAAGTGGGATGTTTGTGCATTAGGTCCTTAAAATGACATGTTTTGCGGTAAAAGCTATAACTTCTTTGTTATTCGATATTTTTGAAAGGATACAAAAGGGTTTTTCTTTAACACTCATAGATATAACTTTCTAGCCATAGAAATCATTTTTCCAACTTGTACATTTCAAACTACAACATTAAACATTTCATGCTTCGTTAGGGTTTTACCGGTAAAACGTGTTATGAACTTTTCTACAACTTCTATGCATTTTTCACATACCAAATCATGTTATAAACACATAGAGCTATGAATATACATATATTACATAGTTAAATACATCTAGACCATCAAAACGAGTTTTGATCGGTTAAAAATAGATTTTAACCGATCAAAAGCTATCTAGACTACAAAAACGAAATAAGAAGAAGTTGAGAGCACTTTTAAACCTTTGTGATTTGTTTGCTCTCCTTCTTCTCCTACCAAAGTATGTTGTGTAGCTTGAGGACATCCACCAAGACCTTCCTTAGCTTTTTCTCTCAACTCACAAGTGTATTTTTCCTTTCTAGCTAACAAATGCTATCTCTTTTCTCTTTGGATGTGTCTAGCAAATGAACTAACAACCAAAACAAGAGTGTTGAGCATCCTATTTATAGCCAACCCTTAATCTAGCATTAATTCACTAATCAAGCTATGTTGGTGAAATTAAATGCTAAGTATGCTTACTATTCCATTGATTGACTAGTTGATAGACTTTTGGAATGACTAGAGTTGTTGGCCAACTTATGACATAGAGTAAATTAGAAGCAATCTAAGAAATCAAGTCATCCAAGTGGGGCCCTCCAAAAATTCAGCAAAATGGATTTTCCAAGCCATTTTTCCTTTATTTTTAATGCTAAAATGTGCATATATACATATATATATATATATATATACATATCTATATATATATTGACCAAAGTTTGACCTTAATTGGACTTCACATTGGGCTTGGGAATAACTTCTATTGGGCTCATTCAATTAAATTGTTTGCGCTCAATTTAAATAACACATTGGGCTTATATTAAATAGTCTAGGTTACATTTAATTAAATCAAGCATTGAGCTTGTTTAATTAATTACATGGGCTAGTAATTAAATTAATTACATGGGCTACTAGGTTAAGATCTTTAACCTAGTTTATCAACTTATTTGGATTAAAAATATAATCCAATTAGATTTACCTTAATTAATTATACACTTTGCTTTAATCCTTTAAATAAATATACAAGCACATAAGTACATTTATTTAATTATCTAATGCACAATTAATTAATACAAAAAGTTCAAATTCATTGCTAAATATTTATTAAGTATATTTACAATGACTAATGAAATTCATGGTCATTACATATATAATTTGTTTCTATCATCCCATATAAAAATATAGCTTTTTGGAAGCTTAATTTTTTTTCAAATGCACATACATTGTGCCCCGGCGCCTTCAGAGCTCACTGGCCGCGAAGTGTTCTCTGTCCATGAACAGTACATTTGGCCCCCAGTGCAATGTTTAGTACAAAACATTGCGCCTAGGCGCAATGTTCAGAAACAGGATTTCTGATTTTTACACTACCTTTGTCAATTTTTAACTCCTTCATCTTACATCCAAATAAGTTCAAATTTGGACCACATCTAAACCTTACTACTTAGTATTTTACAAAAATACTAAATGGCACATTTGGCTTCTTAAAATCAGTGATACACTAGCCCATAGGAGGGCTATTCAACACATTTCCAGACTTAGAATTTTTTTTAACTTCAAAACTCAAAATTTTCCAACTTTGTGATTTTTTGCCATTTGCTTCAAAACTCAATTCTAACACTTGAAAAAGTTCACATAGGTCATATATGAAATGTCTAGGCCTTTCAAACAATTAAATTATACCCGAGGCGGGTTTTATCCGTAAAAGTCCGTCTAGGGTCGAAATGATCGTTTTCGATCGTTCGAAACTCATTTTCATTCAAATTTCCATATGTTGATTACCAAATCAACGTATACACGTGTCATAACATAAAACCAACTCATTTGATTTCATTTCACTTTTAATTCTTCAAAATTGCCAAAAATCACATTTTGACGGCATTTTCTTCAAAATTTTCAAACTCTTTCATGTTCAAAACTTAGGCTATTCTTGGCCCCTTATTGCAAAACTTAATTCCACCTTTAAAACATTTCAATTGAACTCATTTTTTCAAATATCTCTTTTTAGGCATCGATGAATGTTTTTAAACGTTTAAAACTCACAATTGTCGCCATAGACACCAAATGACTTCTGAATTGACTCTAACACATGTATTAACATCAAACTTAGCTTTTTGGCCTCATTTGATTACCAATTACACAAAATGGCGAAAATTCACATAGTAGTGGCATTTTTGCCAACTTAACAAATTTCAATCTTAAACTCAACTTGACATTTTGAACTTCATACACCACATAGGCTACCATATATACCTTTAACAACTTTGCAAGTCCATATTGCTTCTATATGCACATTCTAATGCACTTTACAGATTATAATTTGGTTTATTTACAAATTATAGCCTAATATTGTAACTTTTCCACACCATATCATGTTTTTTAAATCATCAAAGCACCCTGTATGCTATCTAACAAAATAAATTACATGACTCCAACATGTTCAATTCTTCAAACTAGGTTTTCATCAAAACCATCAACTTATTGCACATAATCATTTATAAATCATGATTCCTATACATGAACATAAGCATGCTTGCACATAAAACCTATATCCTCACTTCAACCCTTAGGGTTTCTTCATAAACAACATATATAGAACATATTACACATATCTTTTTCTTCTAACCATGAATTATTGCATGGCTACCTCTTATTTTTGCATTAAAACAATTAAACACCAAATCTCAAGGCTTGAACATGATTATACCTCATTGAATGACCAACTTCCTTACACAGAAAGCTTTGTCTTGACAAGCTCTTCCTCTTTTCTTCTTGCTCCTCGATCATTTAAGCAACCTAGCTCTATGATTTCCAAGCTTTTTCCTTAGCTCCCATAATTTTTCTCCCTTTCTCTCTCTTGCTAGCTCACTTTACTGGTGACTTCGAAGGAAATGAAAAAAAATGGCTAAGTTTGCTTATACTTACCAATATATACATACATATATTATATCCACATTGCCAACAACTAACCATCTTTGGTTAGTTTTAACTCATGCATGGTTAAGGGGCATTTATATCATTTCTTATAGTTAGCTAAGGATATAATGGCCATTAAACCATTTAGGACACATATGTCATTCATCAAATTATCAAGGGCACTTTAGACTTTAACCATAAAATCTAGAGATTTATAATTCTCAATAAATCATAACTTATTCATTTTTAATCCATTTCAATTCCATTTTACTCCCAACTTGTTTCATCATGCTTGAATTTCATTCCATCATTAAATACCTCACAATTGGCTTGTTTTATAACACTTGTCATATTTCCAAATACTAATTTCATCAATCAATTATAATCATTTATAATAAATGAAATTTGCACATCATTTCATACTTAATTCTCTACTACCTTTCTCGATTCTATAATTCACAAATTTCAATTCCAAATATCTCAAATAGTCGGATTACTCGCTTTTTCTATAAACTGCTTCCTCGAGAAGTGAATCTCGACCGGATTATCAAAATCCATTATCATTTTACAATCTTTACGTACTTTCACTTGATTACATAACACACATAATTGCTAATTTGAACCATTCTTGCATATAACTTCATTTCTACACATTCTCGAGGTTATTTCCTTCTGTATTTACGCATCGTATAACGATTATCTTATTTCAATCCATAAATATCAATTTCTTAACAATTTCCATTATCCTTTAAGCTTTAACCTTTCTTCTTTCTTTATCAACTCAATATACATATACACACATTCAGTCTACCACATAGGTCATAATTAGCACATTAATTAAATAATGACCATAATATGATATTCTGATAATGGAAATGATAATCTAACCATATTCCTTAATATATTCTACCATTCAAACTAATTTTATCTGATAACCTTTACTTAATTAACCATAATCCTCATTTGGAAATCTTGTGAAATCCTGAGGTGTCACAAAAAATAATTATTATCTGCTTATGTGATATGTGCTATATGTTTCGTAAAGTAAACAAATGACTAATAGATAAACTAATTATATATGCCAAAAGGAAAATAATTATTATGCAATATGTGCTATGTGTTTACATTGAATTTATTATTGCTTATGTTTAAAGAATGATAAACAATGAAAAAGAAAAGAAAGAAAAATAAATATCAGAACAAGTGTGAATGTATAACATTTGTTCACTTTTGCACAGTTCTTATAAAAAAATAATCGTTGTAAAAGGATTTGTGGATTAAAGATTTTAGGTTAACACGAATTGAAAAATAGACTAGGTTAGGGATCAAATTTGTTATGTTGATCCAAAAGATAAACTCTGTATTGTCTTTAAAAGAATATTATTGTAAAAGGACATTAGGCATCAAGTTTGTTAGGTTGAATCCAAATATAAAGTGTTATCAGTATATAATAGATTAGGTTGAAGACCAGTAGAGCTCAAGTAGTAACAGAGCCAAGGAAAGCACCCCAGAGATTAAAGATCTTCAAAACAGAGTAAAAGTAGAGCATAAAAAAGAAGAACTGATAGTTCACATAATAAAAAAATAGAACAGAAGAAATCATAAAGCAAATGACTAATGATTAACTTTACGAATACCAAGCAAGCCCAAGATCGTTGAGCAAAATGAAGGTTGTAGAGGATGCTCAGAGAATGTAAGATAAGACACATTCGTAGAACAAATCATAGAGTTCACATTTCATAGAGATGGTTAAGTTAGATACTTTATAATCGTAATGAAACTCTACGATTCATAACTCTCAGATCATTGGGTAAAAGATTCAAATCGTCAAGTAAAGTAGAAAGGATAAGATCATCAAGCAAAAAAGTTGATCATAGAATGGAGAATAAAGAAGAATTATTGAGTAAACAAAAAATCATAGAGCACATCAGAAGAAAAGAATCGTTGAGAGGAAATCAACGAAAAAGATAAATACATTAAGGGGACACTGTAATGACATGAAATTTTGTCAAAGTTGTAAATATTATAATTAATTAATGAAATTAAAATTTTGAAGTGTGACAAGTGTTATGGGACAAGCTATTTATGGATTATTTGATTATAGAATAAAATTCAAGTTTAATGAAATAATTTTGGATCAAAAAGGACTTGAAATGGATAAGAAATAAGCAAATTATGATTTAATTAAATTAAATTCTCTAGGATTTTTGGCAAAGGACCATGTTACCCTTGTCAACTTGAGAATTTACCATAGTATCCTAGGATGGTTTAATGACCAAAATACCCTTAACCACTTAAAGAATGACCTTGGTGTCCTAGCTTGGTTTAATGTCTAATATGTCCATACTTAGCAATGTAAAATGTCATGAATAACCCTAACCATGCATGAGTTAAGCTAACGAATGTGTAGTTAGTTGCTAGAAAAAGATATATAACTTATATGTGTATGTATTTAGTAAGTATAAGCTAAGTAAGTATAAGCTAGCTTAGTCCTCTTCATTCTTCATGTCCAACCGTGAGCACAAGTGAGAGAGCAAAGAGAAGAGAAAAGCTAGAAACCCTAGAGAGAAAGCTTGAAAAATTCTAAGAAAGGTGATCTAGAGAATTGAAACTACCATCAAAGTGGAGCATCCATCTTTAACAAACTTCCTAGCTAGAAGAAGAAGAACACAAAGAAGGTAGTAAAGTGTTATTGTTTAAACACTTATCTCTTTATGTGTTTAAATCCAAGAACATGCATAGCTATGCATGTATCTATGGATATAATTGTTGATTATGTGAGTTATGTGCTATATGATTGAAATATGAAGAAACCCTAAGCTTAAAAGTTAAGCTACAAAGGTGGTGAACTATTTATGCTCGAATTTATGGTAAGAAGCATGATATGTGAAAGATCATGTGTTATTTGTTAGATGTTTTGGTGAAAAGCTAGTTAGAAGTGTTGAACATGTTTGATGCATGTAAAATTTCTTGCTAGATAGCATACCATAAGCCTTAATGGTTTAAAAATATGATTTGTGTAGAAAAATTACAATATTAGGCTATACCTTGCATGTAATCCAAATTATAATCTATAAAGTGTTTTGGAAGGTGCATATAGAAGTGATATAGACTTATAAAGTGGCTATATGAGCATATGTTAATGTATATGTGGTGTAGAGTTCAATAACTCAAGGAAGGTTTAAGGTTAAGTTTTGAAAAGTTGGCAAAATTCCACACAAGTGTGATTTTTGGCCATTTTGTGTAATTAAAGGTAAAAAGGAGTCAAATAACTAAGTTTTATGTAAATACACGTGTCTGTGACGATTTGAAAGTCATTTTGTGTTTATGGCTATTATTGTGCATTTTAAACGTTTAAGAACGTTCGTCGACACCTAAAATTGAGTTTTCAAAAAAATAGGGTCATTTGAAGACTTTTAACGTTTTTAAAGGCCTAGACAAGTCATATATATGTTATATGTGTTAGATTAGGTGTTGGAATCAAGTTTTGTATAAAAGGGCCAAAAAGTAGCATGTAAAGGAAAATGATAACTTCTATGTCAAAGTAAAGCATGTAAATGCTTATAACTAATGCATGGACCATGTTATGATTGTGTAGGTTATAAACAGGATAATATATTAATTGTAAGTGTAAACAAGGACAAAGGCAAGTGTTCTTTTTGAACTATCTTTTTGTAGTTCATTGAACAGTAAATTATGCCATGTAGTTATATAACTCATTTTGAATTCATTGTTATTGAACTATATTTTTTGAGAAAGGTCAATGCCAATCTTGTTTCGGCTAGACATATGTGATGATTCATGTTGATTCGGATATTTATTTTTTATGTCCTCCAATCTATATTGTTGATGTGCAGAATCTATGAAATGTTGTAACAGAACAACCCTGATAGAAAGGGGAACAAATGTTAAAGGAAATGTAAATTTATGGTGTGGTTGCGTCGTTAGATGTTTATGTTGTGCACAATGTAAAAGTACGATAGGCTGATCACGTATAGTACACATTTGAAAGGAAATGTATTTTTATAATGGACTTGAGCAGTATCAGTCTTTGTGATTGGTATTGTTCTTAACGTGTTCTTGGTCTTGTGACCGTACAACTAGCAAGTTCATGTTTTCAAATTAATCATACAAAGTTTCATGTTATATTCTCAAGTTCATTTTTAGAACTGTTAACGTCACAGCCTTATTTCATCATATTTTATTTCATTATTTAGAAATATCATGTCATTATTTGTATATGTACTTGCTGAGCTATTTTATACTCATTCTTGCTTAATATGATATTTTAGCTAAGCCCGAACAGGCCAAAGGGTCAGGAGTAAATAAAGGAAAGGGAAAGGCTAGTAAGCAGTGAATTTATAGCTATAGAGTTATTGTAAATGTAATATGTTGTTATAGAATAGGTTATATATGTTTTGTACTATTTAAAGGTTTGTAAACCTGGGATAGTTATGTAATATTATAAATTAAGTTATTTTATTCAGAAATGAATGGATGTGATGACAAGGTAAAATAGTATCATGAGCACCAAATCTATGGTTCGAGGGACCCAGATTTGGGGGCGTCACAGACACAAAGTCACTAAAGAGAAAAATTGAATAGCCAAAAGGAAATTAAGAGACTGTGCTAAGCAGACAAGAGAAGAATGCTAAAGCATTGAATTGAAGAAATCAGATTTACTTTTAAGCAAGAGAAAGAACTAGAAGAAGCAGAGATCATCTCATAAGATCAATTATGTTCAAGTTCTACAGATAAGTGACAAGCTTTTCCAAACACAAGCCTATATGGTGACATTCCTAAGTTAGTCTTAAAGGCAGTACGGTATGCCCACAATGCATCTAACAATTTTAGGGACTAGTCTTTTCTATTAGAACTCACCGTTTTTTCTAGGATTTATTTGATATGCTTATTAGAGACTTCTACTTGAGCACTTGTCTTAGGGTGATATGGTGTGGCAAGCTTATGGGCGATGGAATATTTTTTCAACAAGCATTCAAAGGGCTGATTGCAAAAATATTTTCCTTGATCACTGATTATAGCCCTAGGGGTACCAAAGCGAGAAAAAATATTATCTTTCAAAAATTTGACAACAACCTTATTGTCATTGGTCTTGGTTGGTATAGCTTCTACCCACTTAAACACGTAATCAACTGCAAGTAAAATGTACAGATGTCCAAAAGAATTTGGAAATGGACCAATGAAATTTATCCCCCACACATCAAGTAACTCAATGACTAGAATGGGGTGCATTGGCATCATATTCCTCCTAGTGATCCTTCCTAAATGTTAACACCTATTGTAATTGGCACAAAATTTTATGGCATCCTTGAATAGACTAGTCCAATAAAAACCACACCGGAGAACTTTGGCAACTGTCTTTTTACCTCCAAACTATCCTCCACAAGCTTGGTCATGACAAAATGATAGGACACTCCTAAACTCATGGTCGGGTACACACCTCATAATGATTTGATCAGGGCAATATTTAAACAAATAGGGGTCGTCCCAATAAAAATGTTTGACTTGTGAAAGAAATTTTGACGGGTCTTGTTTGGACCAATAGGAAGGAATCTCACTAGTAACTAGGTAGTTCACAATATCAGCGAACCAAGGTGTAGTAGATATGGAGAAAAGTTGTTCCTCTAAGAAATGAATCATTTAAAGGCAGTTCAAAGTTGGACTCCACAATTAAACGAGACAAATGACCAGCTATCACATTTTTAGACCCTTTTTTATCTCTAATTTCTAGGTCATATTCTTGGAGCAATAAGACCTATCAAATTAAATGGGCTTTTGAGTTTTTTTTGGAGAGAAGGTGTCTAAGGGCTGCATGGTCAGTGTAAACAATGATTTTAGACCCAATAAGATGAGATCGAAACTTGTCTAAGGCAAAAACTACAGCTATAAGTTCTTTTTCAATAGTTGAATAATTCAATTGTGCATCATTCAAAGTCCTACTAGCATAGTATATGACATGGGGAATCTTATTAATTCGTTGCCCTAGAACAACACCAACTACATAGTCAGATGCATCACACATTAACTCAAATGGTTGATTCCAATCGGGTGATTTGATGATAGGAGCTTAGGTCAACTCCTTTTTAAGTTGTTCAAAGGATTGGAAACATATCTTTACTTAGAAGATTGGTTAATGGTCTTCCTTTCTTGCTGAAATCTTTGATCAATCGCCTATAAAAGCTTGCATGACTTAGGAATGAACGAATTTCTTTGGCTGTCCGAGGTGGTGGGAGATTGGCAATGAGGTCAATTTTGGCTTTATCTACTTCAATTCCCTTTTCAGATATGATATGACCAAGAACAATTCCCTTTTTAACCATGAAATGACATTTTTCCCAATTTAAGATTAAGTTAGTTTCGTTACATCTCCTTAGAACTAAGTTGAGGTAGTGAAGGCACTTATGAAATGTAGACCCAAATATGGAAAAATTATCTATGAAAATCTCTAGGAATTTGTTTATCATGTCAGAAAAAATGCTCATCATGCATCTTTGAAAGGTGGAAGGGGCACTACATAGCCCAAAGGGTAGACGATGATATGCAAAAGTTCCATAAGGACAAGTAAATGTGGTCTTTTCTTGGTCTT
This sequence comes from Hedera helix, assembly GCA_947179155.2. Taxonomy (NCBI): domain Eukaryota; kingdom Viridiplantae; phylum Streptophyta; class Magnoliopsida; order Apiales; family Araliaceae; genus Hedera; species Hedera helix. The sequence continues at coordinate 41,100,884 of OX359264.1, read as the reverse complement.
CTGGGGTTATGGGAATTTGAAGGTAACCCGAGTATCCATCAAGGAAACAATAGTAAACATGGCCAGCTAACCTTTCTAAGATTTTCTTTATGAAGGGTGAAGGAAAATGATCATTTCTTGTGGCCTCATTAAGTTTTATATAGTCTATGCAAACCCTCCAACCAGATTGGAAACGAGTGGGAACTAACTCATTATCTTTATTTTAAACCACAGTTAAGCCAAACTTTTTAGGCACCACCTGAACAGGACTTACTCAAGAGCTATCAGAAATGGGGTAAATGATCCCATTATTTAAACATTTAAGAATTTCTTCCCTAACAACCTCTTTAAGAACTGGGTTCAATCGCCTCTGTGGGTCTCTCATAGGTTTAACATCATCTATTAAATGGATCTTATGTTGGACAATGGCGGGACTAATCCCCTTAAGATCTGTTACGCTCCATCCTATGGCTTCTTTGTTCTTTCTAAGGATGGTTAATAACTCTTCCTCTTGTGGGTTTGTTAAATCGGAAGCAATGATCACAGGAAGAGTTTTGGAAGGACCTAAATAGGTATATTTAAGATCACCAGGAAGAGGTTTGAGTTCTAATTCTGGTGGACTCTTTTTAAGAGGTTCTAAAGATTGTAAGATTGGCTCGGTCACGGGTTCCCATTTAGGAGACATTGATGTAGAGGGCTCTAACATTTCATTCACCTCATGTACATATTCTGTCTAATCCCAATTTTGACCAAAGTGATTTAAACAAAAGTTAAGAATTTCATCTTCTTCATTAAGTTCATTTTCAGACATTTCCTGAATCATGTTTGTTTCAATGGGTTGGTCAGAAAAATCACTAGGCTGCTTTCCCACATTAAACACATTTAAATCAATTGTCATGTTCCCAAATGTCAATTTCATTAGTCCATTTCTACAATTAATTAACGTATTAGAGGTTGCTAGAAATGGTCTACCTAAAATGACAGGAATTTGACCGTTGGGATTGGCAACAGGTTGGGTTTCAAGAACAACAAAATCGACAGGGAACACAAAATCGCCAACCTTAATGAGTACATCTTCAACTATTCCCTTTGGCACTTTGATGGAACGGTCAGCTAGTTGGAGTGTGACTCTTGTATTTTTTAACTCCCCTAAGCCCAAGGTTTGATACACAAAAAACGGTAAAAGGTTAACACTAGCTCCTAAATCAAGCAAAGCTTTCTCAATTAAGGTGTCTCCTATAATGCATAAAATAGTAGGACAACCGCGGTCTTTATACTTCACAGGGACTTGGCATGACAGGATAGAACTAACATGGGCTGTCAGAAAAGCTTTCTTAGGAACATGAGTGGTTCTTTTATGTGTGCACAAATCTTTTAAACATTTAGCATATGAGGGGACTTGTTGAATAACATCTAGAAGAGGAATATTAATTTTCACTTATTTGAACACTTCTAGAATTTTGTCTAACTGAGCTGACTGCTTGTTTGAAATTAATCTTTGGGGAAATGGGGCTTTTAGTTTAAAGACTTTTTCATTTGATTCAAAAGATGTGGTTTGATCATTCTTTGAAAATTGCTTAGTAAATGGGCCAACCGGCTCAGAGTTTGTGGGCTTTTCAGGCTGGGTTGGTTTTGAGGATGGATTATTAGATTCATCAATTAAATTTTTCTCTTCTTCATTATCAATGCCAGCATGATTGTAAAAATAATTTTCTGACCTTAAAGAGATTACAGAATTCACATGGTTGATTTGGTTGTTTTCAACTTGGTTGTTTTAAGGTGAATTGGCATGATAAGATTTTTGATTAGGGACTGAAAATTTCGGATTGGTCTCGGGCTGGCTAGGGAACTTACCCTTCTCTCTTTCACTAACTATAGTGGCCAGTTAACTCATTTGAATCTCAAAACGAGATATAGCTTGGTTAGTTTGGATCTGAGATTTCATTAAAGTTTCCATATTTTTCTCTAACGTGTTAAATCTCTTCTCACTTTCATTAGAAAATCCTGGTGGATATTGAGTTGCTGAATTTGAATTTTAGTAAGGACCAGGATTCGATTTTTGGTAAGGTTGAAATGATTGATTTAGAGACTGGTAGACCTGATTTGAGGAGTTATTTGAGTAGGGTCCTTGGTTCCATGCAAAATTAGGATGATTTCTCCAACTTGGATTATAAGTGGGTGCAAATGGGTCATTCCTAAGTCTTTGAAACATTGCATTGACTTGATCAAAATCTTTAAGTTGGTTTACATGCGATGGCTCCTTTGTTTCTAAAGCCTTAGGTCTTTTAAGTACACCAGCCAACTTAGCTTCGGTGGCAATTGAATTGTCAATTGTATGAATACCCCTAGATGGGCTAGGTTTATTGGTCTCTCGGGTGGTTTCCCATTGCATGGTTTTTTTCCGCGAAATCTTCAAAAAACTCCTAAGCCCTTTCCTCATCATTTTTTAGAAAATCCCCTTGACACATTGACTCTAAAATCATTTTAGTGGAAAAGTCTAAACCTTCGTAGGCAATTTGACACAATCTCCTTTTCTTAAATATTTCCAAAACAACTCGTTTTCAAGTTGGCAAAATTGATGAATTGCAGCCCTAATTTTGGAAGTTTTGTGATTTAGAAAATATTTTTTTAGAAATGTAACAACAAATTCCTTCTAGATTGTTATGGAATTATTCGCTAGGTTATATAACCACTTTTTAGCATTATCTTTTAAAGCGAATGTGATCAATCTTAACCTAATCGAGTCTTCAGGCATTTGTTGAATTTTCATTAATGCACAAACTTCTTCAAATTCTTAAAGAAATAAATATGGATCTTCTACCCCAGTGAACTTAGGTAACATATTTATAAAATGTTGTTTAAGTTCAAAATTATTACAAGTTACCGGTGGTAGACCGATGCATGACAGTTGGGCAGAGCGGGAAGGATAACATCGATCCCTTAAAGAAACGGTTTGTGTTACCTCCATTTTTAAAGTGAGATCTTTTAAAGTGAATTCTGAAACTAATCAGGATGTTTTGTCCCTAACCCACACTTTTTGCATGCACTACTAACAAATAAGCAAATTAAGAACACAAAAACAAATAAGAGAAAACAAAAATAAATAAATAAAAATAAAAATTACTTCTAAGGTCAATTTAAATAAAATCTAGACAGCTCCTAACTGTTCCAAGTTACTCTTTAAGGTCCACCAAATTCAAAATTAATCACACCACTAGCCAGATAAGTGTAAGAACGGAGGAGTTTCTCCGTAGGTACGGTGACTAATTAAATAACCACACGTTCTTTAAGCGTTTATATTTTGAACCACTTTCCTAGACACTAATAGTTTGATTAATTTAAAATTCAGACTCCTTTTAGAGTCTCTTGTCCTAATTAAGCTCGAGAGTCTTAGGGGCCAACGTCTACTTGATTTTATTTAGTCGGTATTGCATAGTGTGATTGCTTGTGGTCCAAGGAAGGGTGATGAAATCTCCACCTTATCTTGTTACGGTTTTACCCTTAATGTTAAATTAAAAATAAAAATGCACAAATAAAAAAAAAATACAGTAAACAAATAAAATATCCGAAAACTATGTGAATTAAGAAAGAATGAGAAATTTGACGTACCTCAATCCTCTAGCAATCACCACAGTTTATATTTAACAAAAATAAAATAAAATAAAAACCTAAGCAGGATGTACTCTACTTGAGTGAATGCATGAATGCGGCAATTAGTTTTTAAACTAAAAATAATAAACTAAACTACTATTTTTTTGTTTTTTTCTATTTTATAAAAAAAATAATTAATAAATAGGGAAATACGAAGTACCAGGAAAGCGCAGCAGCAAAATATCTGTGTTTTTGCTCCTTCGATCCGCTTCGATAATCCTGAAAAAAAAAAAAAAAGATTAGTGGAAAAAACTAATTCGAATAAAAAAAATTAAGGAATAAAAAAAAATCTAGTCCCCGGCAACGACGCCAAAAACGTAATGTGATACAAAATAGTAACTGCAAGTGCACAACATCAAATTGAAGAACGAGCAAGTACAGGTCGAACCATAGAGACTAAATTAATTCCAATATTCCCTTAATTTATATTCCAAACAAATTAGAAATAAAAAATGGTGGAGATGATTAATTAATTAAATAATGCAAATTAAAAATTAATAACGAAAACTAATTATGCGAAAAACTACCTAGGAATCCGAATCCACTAAATACTAACATAATAATTAAATTCTTCATTTCCTTAATTAATTTCTAATTATTTTTCTTTCTCTTTAAAAATAGTAGTGATTCATATAATTAATACGGGCAATCATAGATTATGAAAATTAAGGATTAACTATAACTCATCAAAACTTCATTGAGTAAGTATGGATTATGAAAAACTCATATCTTAACAATAACCTATCAAAACTTCACAATTAATATAGAACCAAAATGAATTATGCGCGAAGGTATAATTTGAAGGAACAAACAATTAGACATGAATATCGGAACATAAAGAAAATAATTAATATGCAATACATAGTTTCATCTTCATCCTAGATATTAGAAATTTAGCTATCCATGAAATTTATAATTAAAACCACTAATATAAATTGCATAGAATAAAATAAAAAACTAATAGAATAATATTAAAAATAAACTTTATTAAACTAATAAAGAATGTAACAAAAGGTAACAAAAAGTAACAAAAGGTAACAAAAGCTGCCGATCGTTAGACTTGAAAGAATAAAACAAAAGACTCACTGCTATGCTCATCGTTCTTACCGAAACTTAAAGAAAGAAAAAGAAAATATTATATGACTCTTCTCTAAAACAAGACTCCTATTTATAGAGAAAATAAATTAAACCCTAATCTAATTTGGAATAACTTGGTCTCTCCTTTCCTTTTTGACTTCAACTTCTACATGGTAATCTTCCAACTCTTTATTCGAGTCCAAATAAAAATCAACACGACAGCTTCTAGAACTCCTTTTTCAACTTAACTTCAATTATTTATCTATTTCCTGCAAAACAAAATAAAATGTATTAATGAAATAAAATAAACATATAAAATAATAAAAATTGGAATATTAAAATGTATAATTATGTGTCTATCAATCAACACATCAAAAAAGTTCGTCGAGTTCTTTCAAGTCGACTCATCACAGCATAACAAAGATAAAATGCTTTAGCTAAAGAAGTGAAGATAGAAGCTCACAAATACTGAACAAGTCAAAGTACTCAAGATCGTAGAATGAAGCTGAACTGAATATACTCATATCGTTGAGTCATAAATACTGTTGAGCCACTTCAAAACACAGAGTTACATCATTGATAAGTTGCCTCAGTGCTATACCTATCAGAGAATATAATGCCAATGGCACTAAGAGACAGATTCACTATGACATATGATTGGGATATCTTCATAAAGAGTTCTCCAACAAAGTAATAGACTGAGGTAAACTAGCTGAAGAAGACAAAGAGCAAAGCATTCTTCAGTGAAGGCTAGTTCATCAGAAGAAGATAACGCGTGACACTCACTACAACAGAAGAAGTGCACTGAACATAAATATAGTGAAGACCATATCATTGAAATCAACAAGTGTCCAAATAAGGGAGCTGATTAAGAGAAAGAAAAAGAACTTAAGAAGATAGAAGTTCAAGTTTAAAAAAGGAGAAGTCTTAGTTCTCAGTAAGTGAAGTAAGCATGTCTAGCAAAGTCGTAGAGCAAAATACAAGATCATGGAGTGCCTAAAGACATAAAAGTAGAGTTACAATGAGAATCATTGAGCAAGCTAAACTAAAAAATATACACTACGATTAAAGACAGAAGAAATCATATAGTACATACGTATTACCGTTGAACTTAAAGCCTGCTGAAGATTGTAGAGCAGAAGTCAACGAAGTGAAGATGACAGAGCTGCAGATCGTTGAGCTGATTGTAAACTTTTCTAATCGTAAAACTGTAGATTGCAGAGCTAGTCAGAGAAATGATAATTGTAAAGTAGAAAAGAAATCTTGACCACTTTGACAAAAGAATGACAATGGAAATATCTAAAGATAAGAAAGCTCTTAAGAGAGTATTGGTAACCCTAAGCTTAAAAACAAGATCTAATAGTGGTATGTCAAACGGTTAGTTCGAGGGAGTGACAATGGTCATAAAGGTACTCTCCCTGAAAACTGATGTGAAAACCTGATAGAAAATAAGCTGACACATATTCGATATGTCAACATCAGAGATCTTCTAAGATTAAAGCATTAAATGGACAAAGGGTTACTTCTCAACAAGAGGATTCTCAAAAGATTATTTAAAAATAGAATTCAAACAAGATCAAAGGAGAGAGTTGACCAAGAAAAGAGAAATCAGGTTGAAAAGAGAGAAACGGTCAAAATAGAAAAAAGGTCTTCCTATACACATGAAGAAGGAGCATAAGGAGAAAAATGGTAGATCTATAGAAGACCGTAGAGGTGATCAATCAACTGAACAAATATATCATCAACTTAAAGTCACTTTACACTTTGGATGATTGATCTAGAATGATTCCAAAGCAGGAGCTTATCAGAAGTATTAAGAAGGCTCTTGGAATCATTTCTAAGCTGCCAAGTTCATTAGTAATGAGTTTAATGTCAACGTGGCAACACCTTAACAACAACAACAATAACATATAGCAGAAAGATGAGACTTAGTGACCTGCTTGATTTAGAGGAATTAACCCCAGTTGAGGGAAGAAAACTTAGTATCCTGAGGAGAAAATTAGGTGAGGCCCGTCTGATTCAGAGGAATTAGCCCCTGTTGAAGGAAAAGGAGTTTGTGTCCTACATGATAAGATTTGAATTAGTGACCCGCCTGATTCTTAGTGAATTAGACCCTTAGTGGAAAAACTTAATGTCCTAGACTTAGTGTCCAAATTGTAAGGACTTAATGTCCATTTATTCTTAGTCGAATATCCCTGCTCAGCGGAGTGGAAGAAAAAAGTAGGAGTAGTTCAGTCTATGAATCTCTTAAAAATCCTTATGTTCTCAATGCCTATTTTCCTCCTTCTTTATCTTTCATATATCTGACATGCTTGTTGTAACTGCTATATCTACTTGTGATGTCTTTTCATTAGCAAATAAAATATAAAACTGTATGTTTTTAGATTAAGGATCAGAAATGGAATTTAGCAAAAAAACTAATTCCGTAGCGTTTGTAATTTCTTAACTACTTGGTAAATATTGTAACGCACCCGAAATCCCAACATTCCTTATTTAATCCAATTATGTCTGGATAACGTAATCATTAATCTTAAAATCATATTTTATAATCATAAAACATATTAACGGCGATCTCGTGCGTTAAAACATAACATGTAACCTTTAAAACCAAGGCTTTGACCATAATGCAATCCATATTTAAAAAAAAAAACTTACTATCAATATCTACCTTAGGATCGTAACGTTCACTTTACTATAACTTAGATCATATACAAATAAGTTATAACCTAGTCTATTACACTTCATAATCATATATATACTTTTATGATTTACATAACCTGTAAATAAAATTTCGCCATGAACTAATCATATGTGGCCATGTTTACATATACCTGTATACATACATCTGCATCATACCTATTCTTGTTTACATATCTCTGTACTGGATATACAAGTTTATCACATGTAGAACTTAACTAACAATAATATCTCAATCTTATATCATTACAATCTTTTCCTGAATAATACATACTTACAACATCCCTCCCTACAGACTCATAAACGTTCGTTGCTTGCACATAATATAGATACATTTAACAAATTCTCTTCATGCTTAACATTGCATTCACATTCTTTTACCTTTAGCCGCACCGGAATCCTCCGGCCTTCTCGTACTTTACCTGAAATGATAGTTCATAGAAAGAGTGAGCATAAAGTTCAGCAAGTTAATCAGATAACAAATTACATGCTCGCGGTTTATAATACGCATCATGCCTCTTTGCTTTATCATACTATGCTTAATGTCACATATTTCACTTAACAGTTAGTACACGTAGTTGCACGAAGTGCACATTTTCACTACCACATAGTTCACGTAGAACAATTAGTACATTCTAGTCTGAAGAACTTGCCTGATACGCATTTATTTCACTTAACCAGTACTCTCTCGCTTGGCCTTTCTATATTTCTTTGCATTAGTTTGCTACATCGAGAGCCATCTGTCAACATACAATATATATACATTATTATAAGATCATAAACTTTCTATAACTTGACAAACTTAATCCATAATTACATAATCATTAATCTCTAATCATTTCACTTTTAATGTATTATACCCTATGTAGGTTCGTCATACATCCTAACTCATTACCGACATTTTTCATAACTCTCATCATGATTTGGCTTAGCTTTAGGCATGTTACATTATGCCATTTATTATCTCATTATGCCTTAACACCCTTTATTTTGGCCATTTTTTTTTATCTATCTAGAGTTTACATAGCTTATCATTATTATTCCATGTCAAAACGTCGCATTTCAGACACTTAATTTTTTTTCTGCTACAGTAACATTTCGCCACGGCCGCATCAGAGCTCGCTGGCCGTGAATTCTTCTTTATCCATGAACAATACACTGCAACGCGGCGCAGTGCTGCTGAATCATGATTTCTGCTATTTGGTCCTGCTTTGTTAATTTTTAACTTCGTCACCACACATCCAATTAACTCTAAATTTGGAACAGTGTTAGGTCTTACTACCTAGTATTTTACAAACTTTTTACTTGCCTTATTTGGCTTCTCAAAAATAGTGAAAAACTATCCCGTAAGAGGGCACTTGAACACATTCCAGACTTAGAAAAATTTTCCAACTTTAAAACTCAAAAATTTTCAAGTGTGTGGATTTTGGCCATAAGCTTCAAAACTTTGTTTCAACACTAGACATAGTTCAAATAGGTCATATATGACATGTACAAACTTCTAAAACCATAAAACTTTGCACGAGGCGATATTTATCCGTAAAAATCCATTTTGAGTCGAAACGATCGATTTCGATCGTTCGAGTCGCTATTTTGCTCAAACTTCAGTCTGTTGATTACCAAATCAACCTAAACACGTGTAATAACATAAAACTAAGTCGTTTGAATTCATTTCACCTTTAATTCCTCAAAATTGCCAAAAATTAACTTTAGTTTGGATTTTCGTTAACTTTCACAAACTTTTTCATTTCCAAAATCCATACTATTCTTGGCCCCTTTTATAAAACTTGATTCTAACACATCCTTTAACACATATAGCACATATATGACTTGCATGGGCCTTCAAAATGTTTAAAACTTTTTATTTAAATTTATTTTTCCAAATGATTCAATTTAGGTGTTGGCGAACGTTTTAAAACGTTTAAACTTCTCAATTGTCGCCATAAACGCCAAACAACTCCCAAATTAACCCAAACACATGTATTTACATACAACTTAGCTATTTGGTCTTATTTGATCTCCAATTACAAATAATGGCTAAAATGCACACGGGTGACTTTTTTGTCATTTTTATAATTTCAAACCTTAACTTAACTTAAATCCTTGGACTCCATACACCACATAGGCTATCACATACACATATAACAATTTTTTAAGTCCATATCGCTTATATATGCACATTCTAATGCACTTTACATATTACAATTTGGTCTATATACAAAGTATGGCCTAATATTATATTTATTCCAAAACAAATCATGTTTTTACACTATTTATGATCTTAGAATGTTGTCTAGCATAAAATTTCACATGTTTTCTGCATGATCAACCTTACCAATTAAGGTTTCACTACATCCACAAACATTTAACACATGATCATCCTTAAATCATGATTTTTAGCTCTGAAAACATGCATAATAGTTCACTACCTTTGTTCTAACATACTTGAACTTAGGGCTTCATGATTAATCAAACAAATAGCACATAACTTACATAATTCACACTTTTGATCTTAAATACATGTATGACTTCTCTTGTTCTTGCATAAAAACACATAAATGACAATTTATGTGACTAGAACACATTCAATACCTTTTTTGTGCTTTGCTTCTCCTAGCTATGAACCTCTTAATGGTTGGATGATCCATCTTGCTTGCTATTTCTTCTTCCTTTGACCACCTTTCCTGCAATTCCTTTAAGCTCTTCAAGCAAACCCTAGCCTTTCCCCTTTTTTCTCTCTTAAGCTCACTTTGTTGGAAACTTAATGATAAATAAGATGAACACTTGCAAATGATATACATACATGTATATATAAAATGCTCCAACAACTAACTCAACATTAGTTAACCAACTCATGCATGGTTAGGGGTAGTTATGTCATTTCTCTTTGCTGGCTAAGGACATCATGGTCATTACATCCTTCTAGGACACAATTGTCATTTTTTAAAATACCAAGGGTAACTAGGTCATAAGCCACAAACTCTAGGAAATTAAATTCCTAATTAAATCATAACTTATTCATTTTACTCCAATTCAACTCCTTTTTTTATCCAAATTTATTTCCATAATCTTGAATTTTATTTCATCATCAAATGCTCCATAATTGGCTTGTCCCATAACACTTGTCATACTTCCAAATACTAATTCCATCAATTAATTATAATAATTTACAAGAAATGCCAATTTGCATAACATTCCATTCTTAATTTCCTAGGAACCATTTTGGTCCCACATTCAACCACTTTCAATTTCCAATATCTCAATACAATCGAATTACTCATCTATTGCATAAATTTCTTCCTCGAGAAGCGAACCTTGATCGGATTACCAAAATTCATCGTCCTTTATCATTTTAAGCTTATAATATTATTATTACGACTTTCACGACATATAGATACTCAATTCATTATATCATTTAATATGGAATTATCAATCCATTTCTACCTTTAATTTCCTAATCCTCGATATTCAAGAATTTCCTTTCTGCATACACAACCATACACTATCATATCATTCTCACACCCTCGCCTTTCCAGGCCTATTCATTAAGCTCTTCCAAAATATTTATAATTAAATCTTAATTTAATTATGCTTTCCTCGTTTTCAATATTTTCTAACTTTAAACTTTTCTTCTTTATTTAGCAACTCAATATATATATGCACATTCAATCTACAACCTGCTGACACATCACAGTGTCCTACACTGATTCATTTCTAATTACCTTATTGTGGGCATTACAATAATCTATCTTTCATCTTTAATCCATTTCATTACCATTTAATCATCATAAATCATATTGATCATAATTTTATTTTCTGTTATGTCATTAAAGCACTTTCAATTAACAACCGGTCCTTTTTCATTCTATAGACCCTTATTTATATTAAGAGTCCATCTTTACCAATTCAACCATATAGGTCATTTATAGCACATTGATCACATAATAATTCATATTTAATCGGTCTTTAACACCTCAATCATTCATAACTAAGTTTTTAACTATTAACCTTTACATAAATAGTCAAAATTCTTACTTAGCAATCTAATAAAAATTCGGGATGTCACATTCACCCTTCCTTCAAAAAAATTTGTCCTCGAAATTTATGTGTACTCATATCTTGCTCATTTGCAACATACATAACTCTTTGCATTAATTTTACCTCAACTAGGTTTTCACTAACCTTTACATTCTCTCCTCTATCTACCCATCTTACCCCTTTTCTATCATTCATTCCACTAGATTGAAATATCTTTCAGGAATCTTCACAATTGTTCAATATCTGTGAAGCAGTATAAATAAATAAGAATAGCTTTTCCATAAAACTTTTCCTTTCAAAACAAAACTTTTACTTTTGTTGAGGGGTCACAAAGACCATGAACACGTTAAGAATATTAACAATCACAAAGACTAAGAATATCCACGGGTCATAAACACCAGGAACATGAGTTATGACACAACTGCGCTACTCTTCTTCCCTGGCTTATTGGTACGCTAGGTGATTAGCCTATTGTACCCTTTTCATATTTTAGGTTGAACCACGTTAACTAGCCCACATATCATATCCCCTTTTTTCAGGGTTATTCGCCTCAGACTTTAAAAACATTTTCCTTTATCCATTTCTGGATTTTAAAACATTTACTCATTTCTTTAACAAAATGGTCTAGCCGAAACAAATGGCATAGACTCATATCATTAACGGTTCGTTTATTTCAAACTTGAACTTTTCAAGAATGCTGCCATTGGCTCAAAACTTGAACTCAAGAAAAATCTTTTAAAAAGGCTTCATAATACAGCACTATCTTAGCAGTACGTTGAGAATTCAGTCTTTTAAGACTTCTTAATACCGTACCATAATAGAAGTATGTTGAGAATTCTGCCATTTTATCATTATACACCATAGTCAATAGTGTTACAATGATTTCATAAATACATTTTGAAGTTTTTCAAATAACTTTTGTCTAGCTGAATTAATTGGCATAGACCATGAATCACAAAATTTTAAAAAACTTTTCGATACTCGAACAAAACATTTTCATTGCACCAACGTGTGAAAATAAGCACATTTCAAAACTTTGATGATCTAATATAGCTAGAAGAGTGGATTGCCTACCCAATCCTAGTTGTCTTTCCTTTCCTTTCTTTCCTTTACATCATCCAATCATTTCTTAACACTTCTATCTCTTTCTTATTTTCTTGATCTTAGCTAATCTTTGAGAACTATTTCTCTCAATTTATGGCTCTCTTTTCTACCCCCCCCCCCAGGTTCATCAAACTTGCCACGCATTTGGGCTCAGGAACTTACCACAATCATATGGCTTAAGGAGCTTGTCCTAGTCGGGCCAAAGCCGTACATTCACCGAGAGGCTCCACCACACGATCATGAGTCACGAACTTACCATACATTTGGATTTTCAGAACAAGCAACTAACCTTACTCTTTCTCTCTTCCTATGTATCAAGTACATATAGAAGAAAAGAATCACCTTCTCAACATACATAACCGATATCGGGACGCTGGATCTTTACTGATTATCATTATAGGAATCTAAGTAGTCGTGAAACCAAGTACAAATCATCGCCCATACAAGGAAGTGTACAACTCATCCACTAACATGAGTCCTCAATGAAAAATCCCACATACCCTAACATTTTCCTAACTTAGCTTTTCCTTACTCTGATATGAATTTCATTAATTCATATCTTACTGTTTACAACTCATCAAGAGTCCCTTTTATTCATATATGACAATTTACGACTCATCAAGAGTCCCTTGATCTTATCTTACCATTTACAACTCATAAAGAGTCCCTTATCTTTGATCATTTATGATTTCATAGCCCTTTTACTATTTTTCAATATCTTATCTTAAGATATCCTTTATCATTTCTTAATCTTGAATTCCCAAATTCATTTCTTTATTACTCAACTCCTCTAGAGTCCCTTTCTTTATTATTTCCTTCTTTCTTACAAAGGTCATAACTTAAGGTACTCCTACCTAAGGTCTATAACTTGTTTGCTCTGATACCACCTGTAACGCACCCGAAATCCCAATATTCCTTATTTAATCCAATTATGTTTGGATAACGTAATCATTAATCTTAAAATCATATTTTATAATCATAAAACATATTAACGGCAATCTCGTGCGTTAAAACTTAACCTGTAACCTTTAAAACCAAGCCTTTGACCATAATGCGGTCCATATTTATAAAAAAAAACTTACTATCAATACCTGCCTCAGGATCGTAACGTTCACTTTACTAGAACTTAGATCATATACAAATAAGTTATGACCTAGTCTATTACATTTCATACTCATATATATGCTTTTATGATTTACATAACCTATAAATAAAATTTTGTCATGAACTAATGATGAGTGGGTTTTATACCTACGAATTGAGTATGTTTAGCTTGATTATTCGTTAGTTTTCATGATATTTTATGTTTCGTTTTACTCGTTTCTGTGTTTTTCTTTGTTTTGCAGAAAATTGGACTTCGGTGGCAAAATCGTAATTTTTGTGGAAAATGTTACCGTAGCTGCGCTTGTAAGGTCCGCAGCTGCGCTTTAATAGGCAATTCGAAGGTGGAAAACAGAAGCATTGGTCGCAGCTGCGCTAGGATGGACCGCAACTACGGCGGTGTTCGTTTCTAGTTTTTATCAGGATTCTTATGTGGGTCCTGAACGCGGTTTGATGCTGATTTTAGAGTCCTGTGATGTGAGAAACTTGTCATTAATTTGGATTTAACTGGAAAGCTATAAAGAGGAGAGTCAACGACTCAAAGAGCGGTTCGAAAATAGCAACCAGCGAAGGATTTTGAGCAGAGAGAAGCAGAAGAAGAACGTGAAGGAGAATTTACAAAGCTTGAAGATTGGGACAGAATTAGAGCGACTAATATAGTTTTCTCTTAATCTTATCTTCTATTTTCAGTTATTGTAATTCTCTAGATGAGTTTAATTAATATTATGATGTTGTTTTTCTTCAACGCTATGAACTAATTCTTATTTAAGATTACAATGGAACCTAATGTGTAGTTTAAATTCATCTCTCTCTTATTACTTTGATTACTTACAGATGTACTGTTTATCATATCTTGTGCGTTAATGTTTAATTGCCTGATCAACAATTACTGTGATAATTTATACGAAATTGCAAGATGGAGTATCAATTTAGATCGGGATATGATAACATCTGTTCATAAAACTTGAAAAAGGGTTTATATGATTAGTGTATAGGATAGGAATATACCTATATGTCTTTTGCAGCTAGAAAAGAATCTGAGTTTGAAACTCTAATTAATATAGTTCACATAGGAATATAGTGAGTTAATTAATTTGGGTGTTCCTTGTTAGTTCTGTTACCTTATGGTCAGATTTAGGAGGATTTGTTTATATGACTAGCGGACGTAACGTATAAATATTATAAAGAATTCTTGGTTAGCGGTCTAAGTTAAGTAATTAATTGTAAAGAGAGAGTGATGCGATTTATATGAAACACTAGGGGAAGTTGTAATCTTAATCCTTCATATCTACAGTTTATTTCGTGGTTGATTAATTTAGTAGTGTGTTATTATTCTTTAGTTACAATTTAGTTAAACATTGAATTTGCAAATCGTTAGTTTAAATAGGATTAATTGAGTTTAAGATTATTTTAGATAGTTATTAATTCCTCGCGGGAACGATACCTTTCTTATTGAGTATTACAATTGAACGCGTATACTTGCGTGTTATACTACTATTAGAAAAAGGCAACAAGTTTGTATGAAAAATGCGGAGAACGTGATTAAAACTTTTCGTATGTTCTTGAGCTTTTTTATAAATTGTTTTAATCAATTATGCAAGCCGTTATAATGACCAAATTTTGTCAATTATAAAGTGTCATAATCACTTATGTAAGCAATTATAATGCTCAAATTATTTCAAGTACGAAAACCAAAAGCTCAACAACATAATCGTTACCATGTACGGTTTATCCGTTCTTCGAGTTCTTCGTGTGTTCTCGAGCAAAAGTCATGAATCTTTCTATGAGAAGGTTTGTGATTTATTATTTTTATGTTATAAAGTGATATTGAGTCTTACAACATGATTTCTTAGAGAGTTAAAGCAAGCGATACCATGTTTCACATGGTTAACCCTAAAAATATTGGCCAAAGCATGCTTACTGTCTGTTTTTGCCATTTTTCGAAAATTTAAAATCAGAATCTGCCTTAGAAATATAAATGAAAGTTGTAGATCATGAAATTTTAAGCAATTTAGACTGAACAATCGCTTCAAAATATTTTCGTATAAAAAGTTATGACAGTTACCGTAAAGGACGCTAAAGCTGAAAATTTGAAGGTGGCTCTCGGGTGGAAACCTTAAAAGGCACCAAATTTTATGATTTTGAGCTAGAAAATTTTTCTAAAAATTCCACCAATGAAAATAGTCTAGTTTAGTGATAAAAACACGTATAGAACAAAAAAAATCGATGAACTAACATTCGGTACGCGAAACCCTTTGTATAGGCGCTTTAAACGATTACCGGGAAACCCTAATTTGTGTTAAAGGCAAGTTTTCTATCCTTAACCTTTATTTACTTGCTTTCTATCTGATTTATACATTTTGTACATGCAACGTGTTATAAATCTTTCATACGGGAGTTATTGCTTCTTGTTTCGGCATAACTTGCAAAATGAAATGCTTATTCGTGATATTATTCGAATCATGTTTTATTATAGCAAACCAAGTTGTCTTGGGGAGATCCTGACATGTTAAGTAAACTGAGATGAACAAGTATGTTTCACTATTCGTAATTAGTTCAGTGTATAGCATGTTATGCATAACATAGAATGTCGTTAGGTTGATCCCCTTTCTATATCCACTGTAAAAAGTTCTAAGTCGAAAGACAAAGAACAGTTCAAGGTCTAACCACCACTCAGTCTTACTATGTTAAGAACATTTGTTATATCAATTATTGTGCCATGAATCCTTACAATCCATATCAGTGTGAGTTCACTTATATGCTATGTGTTAAGACTTGCTGAGCATCTTAGCTCACTCTTGCATAAACTTAAATTGCAGACAAACCTGAGACCTCCGGCTCAAAGAAAAAAGGAAAGAAGAAGCGTAGACTAGTTTACTGTTTTCCTTAACTGTTCTTAATTGTAGTCATAATGATATTTTGTAAAAAGAACAAGTTTCACACATGTAACCGAATATTATATAAATATTATCATATTTTATCACATTTTATTGTTATGTCTTTACTTTGATTAAACTTAGAATTTTTTAAAACTTTACGTAGTATTAATAATGATCTATTTATCTGAATGAGGATCGGTAAATAACTTGTAAGTGTTGTACATCCGAGACAGGACTAAACGATGTTGACTGGTCAAATCCATCGTTAAGGTTCCTAGGACCCAGGTATAACTCGTTATTACTATTCTGAATGTCGGATAAGTATGATTATTAATATAAAGAGATATCACTATAACCAAATATGTTTTGAATGAGGGTTTTAACTATTTGGGTAATGTTCTGTACGAAAAGAGAATTTTGTATCGGACAAAGATACAACCATTTGTCACGGATAAAGATGCAAACATTTATCACGGGTGAAGATGCAAACAATCACCGCGAGATTCTCTGTTCCCAAGAGCCGTTCTAATGATTTAATGTCGTGGATATTGAAACATGTAAAGTTATAGAATATCTAAATATTAAGAATAAAATGTTATGTTTGAGTATTAAGTCTCTTGTATCGATTACAAGGACTTGATATAAAATAATGAAAGATCTTTGAGAATTAAGATGAAAACTTTGTTTGAGAATAAAGGAAATCATCTATAAACCTATTGATTTAGCATTTATAGTGATCACCAAGTCATCTATAGTAAGTATAGTGAGTTGAGGGGTAGTCAAAGTCTTTTACCAAGCTTGATCAAGGTTAGTTTAGTCCTTTTGATAATCTAGCTTAGTCATGATTAGGTTAATAAACAAAACCTAGGTTAATTAGGTTATTAATTCACCGATTAGTTTAATTTGTAGATTAGGTTAATCTTTAACTTAATTAACCTTAGTCTTAGTTAGGTTAAGTTTAATTACATGTTAATTAGGTTATATGGTAATCTAGTTACCTTAACCTAGTTCAATTTCAACCGGATTAGCTCTAATCACCTAATTAGGTTAATTAGTTAGATAATTTAATTATTTTGTAACTAGGTTTAAGTCTAGATTAGGGTTCCTAATCCAGTTATCTCTAACCTAGTTCATTTCTAAGTATTCCAGTTGAATTGGTCTTTACTGATTTAAAAGTCAGATATTAAGGAGTTTTGTTCCGAATAAATATTATTCCGTAAAACGAAAAGTCAAAAAGACGTTGCACGTTTTCGGTGAATAGTGTTTTTGATTTCTATTTCTCAGAAAATGGTTAGACGATCAAAAAGGCGAAAAAAATATTTTTCGTCTTTTCCCTATTTCGTCTTATACTCGACGCGTTTTTCGAGAAAAACTTTTATCAGCTATATCGTATTTTCAAAGTACGGGAAAGATGAATCTTGAAACAGAATGTCATTTTGACGTACACGTTTCGCTCGGGGGCTTAGGTTAGATTTCCTAGGGTTTAGACCCTAGGGTTTAGGGTTTAGGTTTTATCCTCTTTTCAGATTTTTGAAAAAAAACTTTTATGTTCCTTTTTCGTGCTAAGACTGGATACTTGAACCGAAACACATAAATAAACAATAACTAAGATTCCATAACACATATAAGATGTAATTCAATCTTACATGCTCACAGTTTATAATATGCATTATGCCTCTTTGCTTTATCATACTATGCTTAATGTCACACATTTCACTTAACAGTTAGCACACGTAGTTGCACGGAGTGTACATTTCTACTACCACGTAGTTCACGTAGAACAATTAGTATATTCTAGTCCGAGGAACTTGCCTAATATGCATTTATTTCACTTAACGTGTACTGCCTCGCTTGGCCTTTCAATCTTTCCTTGCATTAGTTTGCTACATTGAGCGCCATCTGTCAACATACAATCTATATACATCCTATATAAGATTATAAACTTTCTATAACTTGACAAACTTAATCCATAATTACATAATCATTAATCTCTAATCATTTCACTTTTTGATCTATTATACCTTATGTAGGTTAGTAATACATCTTAACTCATTACCGACATTTTTCATAACTCTCATCATGATTTGGCTTAGCTTTAGGCATGTTATATTATACCATTTATTATCTCATTATGCCTTAACACCCTTTATTTTGGCCATTCTTTTTCTATCTAGGGTTTACATAGCTTTTCATTATTATTTCATGTCAAAACGTTGCATGTCGGACACTTAAAAAAATTTCTGCTACAGTAACATTTCGCCCCGGCCGCATCAGAGCTCACTGGCCGTGAATTCTTCTTTGTCCATGAGTGCAGTGCTGCTAAATCAGGATTTCTAATTTTTGGTCCTACTTTGCTGATTTTTAACTTCTTCACCACACATTCAATTAACTCCAAATTTGGAACGGTGATAGGTAACCTAGTATTTTATAAAAAATTTACTTGCCTCATTTGGCTTCTCAAAAATAGTAAAAAACTAGCCTGTAAGAGGGCACTTGAACACATTCTAGACTTAGAAAAATTTTCTAACTTTAAAACTCAAAAATTTCTAACTTTGTGATTTTTGGCCATAAGCTTCAAAATTTCGTTTCAACACTTGACATAATTCAAATAGGTCACATATGATATGTCCACACTTTTAAAACCATAAAACTTCGCACGAGGCGATATTTGTCCCTAAAAATCCATTTCGAGTCGAGACGATCGATTTCGATCATTTGAGTTGCCATTTCGTTCAAACTTTCATCCGTTAATTACCAAATCAACCTAAACACGTGTAATAACATAAAACTAAGTTGTTTGACTTCATTTCACCTTTAATTCCTCAAAATTGCCAAGAATCACCTTTAGGTTGGATTTTCGTTAACTTTCACAAACTTTTTCATTTTCAAAATCCATACTATTCATGGCCCCTTTTATAAAACATGATTCTAACACATCCTTTAACATATATAGCACATATATGACTTGCATGGGCCTTCAAAATGTTTAAAACTTTTTATTTAAATTCATTTTTCCAAATGATTCAATTTAGGCGTCGACAAATGTTTTAAAACGTTTAAACTTCTCAATTTTTGCCATAAACGCCAAACGACTCCCAAATCAACTCAAACACATGTATTTACATACAACTTAGCTATTTGGTCTCATTTGATCTCCAACTACACTTAATGGCTAAAATTCACACGGGTGGTATTTTTGCCAACTTTATAATTTCCAACCATAACTTTACTTAAATCCTAGGACTCCATATACCACATAGGCTATCACATACACATATAACAACTTTGTAAGTCTATATCGTTTCTATATGCACATTCTAAAGTACTTTACAGATTACAATTTGGTCTATACACAAAGTATAGCATAATATTATATTTATTCCCAAATAAATCATGTTTTTACACCATTTATGATCTTAGAATGCTATCTAGCAAAAAATTTCACATGATTTTTGCATGATCAACCTTTCCAATTAGGGTTTCACTACATCAATAAACATTTAACACATGATCATCTTTAAATCATAGTTTCTAGCTTTGAAAACATGCATAATAGTGCACTACCTTTGTTCTAGCATACTTGAACTTAGGGCTTCATGATTAATCAAGCATATAGCACATAACTTACATAATTCACACTTTTGATCTTAAATACATGTATGATTTCTCTTGTTCGCATAAAAACACATAAATGACAATTTATATGGCTAGAACACATTTAATACCTTCTTTGTGCTTTGCTTCTCCTAGCTATGAACCTCCTAATGGTTGGATGATCCATCTTGCTAGCTATTTCTTCTTCCTTTGACCACTTTTCCAGCAATTCCTTCAAGCTCTTCAAGCAAACCCTAGCCTTTCCCCTCTTTTGTTTCTCAATCTCACTTTGCTGGAAACTTGATGATAAATAAGATGAACACTTGCAAATGATATACATACATGTATATATAAAATGCTCCAACAACTAACTCAACATTAGTTAACCAACTCATGCATGGTTAGGGGTAGTTATGTCATTTCCCTTTCTAGCTAAGGACATCATGGTCATTACATCCATCTAGGACACAATTGGCATTTCTTAAAATATCAAGGGTAACTTGGTCATTAGCCACAAAATCTAGGAAATTAAATTCCTAATTAAATCATAACTTATTCATTTTACTCCAATTTAACTCCTTTTTTATCCAAATTTATTTCCATAATCTTGAATTTTATTTCATCATCAAATGCTCCATAATTGACTTGTCCCATAACACTTGTCACACTTCCAACTACTAATTCCATCAATTAATTATAATAATTTACAATAAAGGTGAATTTGCATAACATTCCATTCTTAATTTCCTAGGAATCATTTTGGTCCCACATTCAACCACTTTCAATTTCCAATATCTCAATACAATCGAATTACTCATCTATTTCATAAATTGCTTCCTTGTGAAGCGAACCTCGATCGGATTACCAAAATTCATCGTCTTTTATCCTTTTAAGCTTGTCATATTATTATTATGACTTTCACGTCATATAGATACTCAATTCTTTATATCAATTAATATGGAATTATCAATCCATTTCTACCTTTAATTTCCTAATCCTCGATATTCAAGAATTTCCTTTCTGCATACATAACCATACACTATCATATCATTCTCATACCCTCGTCTCTCCTGGCCTATTCAATAAGCTCGTCTTAAATATTTATAACTAAATCTCAATTTAATTATACTTTTCTCATTTTCAATATTTTTTAACTTTAAACTTTTCTTCTTTCGTTAGCAACTCAATATATATATACACATTCAATCTACAACTTGCTAACACATCACAGTGTCCTACACTAATTCATTTCAAATTACCCTATTATGGGCATTACAATAATCTATCTTTCATCTTTAATCCATTTCATTACCATTTAATCATCATAAATCATATTGATCACAATTTTATTTTCTGTTACGTCATTAAAGCACTTCCAATTGACAGCTGGGCCTTTTTCATTCTATAGACCCTTATTTATATTAAGAGTCCATCTTTACCATTCAACCACATTGGTCATTTATAGCACATTGATCACATAATAATTCATATTTAATCGTTCTTTAGTACCTTAATCATTCATAACTAGGTTTTTATCTATTAACCTTTATATAAATAGCCAAAATTCTTACTTAGCAATCTAATAGAAATCTAGGATGTCATAAATATGCTTAAACGTAAAAGTTTTTCATAAATGACTAAAAATCTATTCACCCCCCCCCCCCCCCCCTTCTAGATCACTTTCTTGTACCTTTGGGAAACAACAAAATCTATTGTCCTATTATCTATATGTATACACATTTAATTTAGTAAGAAATGTGCACAAATACTTTAAAATTTTTATTTTCAAAAGATTTCATAAATTCCACAAAATTTCAAGTAAATATCACTAATAATAATTGATATATCAATAAAATATTCTATCCAAAATAGATTAAAATGTCATATAAATGGTTAGTATAATTTACTTATATTTTTAAATAAATATCATATATTTTGAATCAAGTTTGAAAGGGCAATAATAATCTAGCTAGGGAAAGTTGCATAGATTATTATTGATTTTCATATTCCTTGGCCCTTTTGAATTATTTAAATTCAATTAATTACTATGTGATAAATTAATATGCGAATAAGTAAAGAGACAAAATTCAATCACATAATACACAGAGATTTAGCTGGTTCACACAAAATACAACTCGATCATGTTGCTTTCTGGATATTTATGAGGCTTATAAAAATGATCTTAAAAGATTATGATAAGGTTAAGATTAAAAACCTAGTTTTGGATATTAGAATACCTAATAAACAATTATTCAGGTATATTTTGAACTATTGGAACAGCTTAATACAACTAAAAAATGTGATCGTATGTGATTTAAGGTTAAACTTATAACCGAACATATGTGCTAAAGATGTGTCATTGTGTTTTGCATAAATATTGTAATTATATACTTGTTTAAAAACCTAGAAATGATTTATAAGGTATACTTTAGATTATATTATGACTTGAGTATTTATACGTCATAAAATCACTATTAACAAATACATAATAGAATATGAGTGTTACAAGGATTATAAGACGAGGAGAATACAAATTATAATGCGAGTAAAATACGAGGTATTATACATTGTAAATACAAAATTTTATATTATGCCATAGTATTTATATGAGGTATAACTATGTAATTACTATTCAAAAATACAAAAAGTCAAAAGTTAACATTTTCACCTAACTAGCTTAGTTGGAAATGAACTAAAAAGCTAACTAGATTGGTTAGCATCAAACTAGAGAGGTAACTAAAAAGTTGGAGTAACTAGGGTTGATGTAACCAAATTAGAAACCAAACTAGAAGTTGAACTAACCAAATGGATTAGTAAACTAGGAGTGACCGGTTGATGGAGAGCCTTTTGGCCATTTGGCAAAATAGATAAATGGTATTGGGGTCTTAAATGACCAAACTTGGAGGCCACAACACTTGAAAGTTACACTTGAGGGCATAAGGGCCATTTGGCAATACCTGGAAGCCACAACAAAATCTTGGTGACCAAGTATGGTTAAGCCTATAAATATGAACCTCAAGCTTCATAATTTACTCACCAATTCACTAATAATTCAATAGAGTAATCAAGAACAAGAGATGTTAGTATAATCATAAGAAAGGAAGGAGATTGAGGCTTGAAGAATCAAAGTGGTAGAGCCAGCATTTTAAGAGTTAAATAATTCTTGTTTTAGTTTTGGTCATGTGTTCTTGAGTAGAATTCATGAAATAATGCATGAGTAGGTTTATGATTTTATAATTTAGTGTTATAGAGTCTTATAACATGATAGAATAGCTAAATAATGCAAAGGATGTCAAATTAGAATGATAGAAGCATGAACTTAGGAAACTTAGTTTTCATTAGGGTTTGTAAGTGATGCGCAACCATGTGTGGATGGAATTAGGTTTTTAAACCTACAGTAATGTTGTAGAGGAGGAATTTACAAACGTGTAGGATCGAGAATAATGATTTTTGTTTTTAATAGTTCAACAAAAAATTAAGTTTAAATCTAGTAGGTTTGAATTGCATAAAATGAAGAAACCAAGAATCTAGGTGCTGCCTAATAGCATTGCAGCATTAGGATGCCGAGGATTCAAGGCACCACAGTACTAGGCATGCGACAGGCAAGGCATTGGCGCTCACAGGTATGTGCTATGTGGGTAAAGATGGTTACAAGTGTCGGGTAGTTCCGGGGCACAGAGAAATGGTTGTTGGAGTGCAAGCCTGGCAATAGCCTAGCGTCAGGATTGTGGGCATTGGGGCGCCGGGCCTTTGGCCTTGTGTAGTTTTTAATTTTTGATTGTCAAGGCATTAGGCAGCTTAATTAAAGTAATATGCCCTCAAACTAATCACATTTGATGTGATAAACATATACTTTGTAATCTTATTTGATTTATTGATAATAGTTTTATTTAAAGGCATTTCTTTATTCATGATTAATTGGTTGGATTAATTAAATGAATAAAAGCTATTGTTTTGAGCAATGCTTTTAGAATCATAATGTTGATCATGTTAATGACATCTAAATTCTAGATAGCTTAAAACTAAAATGTTCCTAATCGTGGGATCACTAAAATGGGGATTAGTGAATCCGAATAGATTAGTACATAGTATGCTTGCTCTTATGAAGATGATGATTAATCTCATAGTCATTTATGTGGAGACGCTAAAGTAAGTATGTAACTGCTTATTGGAGAATAAGTTTACTTAACGTGGTAGTAGTACAAGTGATGGAGTTTTACTTGTCTGTCAATAGGAGTTCCTTATGTGATAGTAGTACAACTGATCTTTAGACTTGAGATCATCGTGTATGACGAGTTATATTCTGGCATATTCCTTAAGGCTTGTTGATATATCAAGGGTATGATCGGGTATAATAAGTTGTACATGGAGATAAGTGAATGGTCAACAAAGGATCTACCACTTCCAGTGAAGAAAGAGAATGTCCTATGTAATTCGATAAATGACAACTTAGAAGTCCTTGACCAAGGTAGAATGAAAATTAGAAAGGAGTTTCTAATTTGTACTAGAGTTGTGTTTTTGAGAATTAAAATGCATATGATCAAATAAAATAAGAATTGACAGTAATTTCATGTCTTATATTTGATTGGGACATTGTGTGGTAGTAGGATTGAATTATACAGTAACTATTCACAAAAAAAGTTTTTTGTTATCAAATGTTGATATTCATATTATGCGTAAAGTCATAAATTGCTAAGGGGGCTAACCCTTATTATAGATTAAATAAGTATTTATTTATAAATAAATTAAAGGAATTTAATTTAGTATTATAAATAATATTAGAATTATTTTAATTTATTTATTCTACAACTGAGATAATATTGAACCTAAAGAGTCACACCGCGAAAGAGAAATGTTTATTTAATAAGTAAGTGGCATAATCGTAATAATAAATTAAGTATATTTAATTTATACTATGGTGATAGAATAAATTAAATAGTTTAATATTTATAATTTAGTATTTTAGAAATTCTAATTATAAATTAATAAGAGGAGTCTTATTATTATTATTATTATTATTATTATTATTATTATTATTATTATTATTATTATTATTTAGTTCCTAAATGATTTAGAAATTAATTAATAAGTAATAATATTATAATAAATAATTTAGGTCCTAATTTGATTGAAAATTAAATTAAAACCTTAATCCTAAAGAGTTTGCGAGAAATGAGTTTCTCTATATAAGGAGGAGTCTTATGATAGATTAGGGTTACTCGCGTTGTTGGAGTATTGGAGAATATTTCATTATAATTCTTTACATTAGAGAGAATTAGAGCTAGCCACCTAAAGTTTGGAAAAACTTAAATTACTTCTTCAATTCATATTACTCTTCGTGGATCACCTTTAGAGGTTACACACTTGGATAGCTAACGTTGATCTAGAGATTCTAATCAGTGAAATTGAAGAGAAACGCGAAGGATTAAAGAAAGGTGAACTCATAGTTGTTCAAGAGTTAAATATACAAAGGTATAACCCATTATCCTTACTCAATTAATAATAGGCGCATAAGAAGGATTCTAGATTTGGTTTGTAGAAAAATTTTAAATATGATTTATCTCTTACTTTCGTTGCGCTATACAATTAGATTGTCTGTGTGCCATGTTTTTGCAAACCAACAGTGGTATCATGAGTCAAACTTATGCAAATTATTAATTGTTTTGATTCCGTATATATATGGGTATGTGTTTAGAATAATTTATTGGGCATAATTTGTTGTATAGAATCATGAGTTTTGAAAACAAGAATCAAAAAACGTGTTTTGGAAGAAGAAAATTAAAAAAAAAAAAATTGCTTTTTGTGAAAAATCGTGATCTACTACAATAAGCGCTACAGCTTCTACCCAGAAAATATTTTTTTTTCCTTTTAAATTTTTTACAGGTTTTCAAATATAAAATACAAATTTTATTTTTGAATGATTTTTTAATTAAAATAAATTATTTATTTTAAATATGAAATTAGATTTCATGTAACTTTAAATTGCGTATTAAATGATATCGATATATATATATATATATATATATATATATATATATATATATATATATATATATATATATATATATATATAATGAATTTAATTCATAAGATGAATGATACATATAATGATATGTATCATATAAATTTTGTATTGATACATATGATGATATGTATAATAATATTAGGGGTTGATTATGAACTATTGACCAATGTGATTAGATTTATTTTAGATTAGATGCATGAATGAATGAATTTTAATAAATAGGGTCTGCGTACATCATCTTATCTAATTTTTCTTGATGTAAATTTTATCTCTCTCAAATGTATTTTTCCTTAACTTCTAATCAATGTTTCTATTTTATAAAAATAGTTTATAATAGGATTAGTTAGGTTTACTTGTAGAATTGGAGCCGAAGAGCAATAAGCACTTGAAGACTCGTTTGTATTGGAGCTCGGGTTAAATGTAATATTTAAATTTATGTATTTTTTATTACACCCTAAATTTGACCATTTGGTTTATTTGTTAGCTCAAATAAACCAAACTAGAATAAAGTTCATAATCAATTCAAGTAGAATATAATATGTTAGGGTTTCGACACAGTGAAAGCAGCAGAATTTAAAAAAAAAAAAAATCTGAAACCCTAAGACAGGATCCATGCGAAAACAGATTAATCAGAGGTTTAGATTATTTTACCGATTATCCGAGATGGACAGGAGACGATGGAATTCTGGAACGGCTTCGAATCTTCAACACAATCTAGCGATTGCGTCTCTACGGTATCCACACAAACGCTTCGCGAATCATTCCACGATCTGCAGAAAAAGGAACCACAGTACTAGCCACCAAGATCTAGATTTTTGAATTATTTTTCTCTCTAGCCTCTTTCTGAAAGCGGTAGGGTTTTAGTTTTTGTTCCTTACGTGATTAAGACTACTGATACATCATATATATAGTAGTTAATAGGAATTAACCAAAACCTAATTTAATTAGAAAAATAAAATCCAAATTTATATATATTATATCTTAATTAAGTCTAACTTAATTAATATACATATATATAAATTATCCTATTAATTTAAATTCGTAATTTTAAATACTATCAATCATATTGACATATTTAAATACTTACAAAATTAATTCCTTTCAAATACGTTCTAAGTGTGTGACCCTATAGATTATTATTATGTTGGCAATAATTTTAAAATCATATTATAAAATTATAAACAGTGAGCGGCATCTTGTAATGCATCACTGTTATCCAAATAATAATAAGATCGGTGATTCAATGCAACCTTTTTGTGATCAATGTTTCAATGCAATTTAATCCTTCAAACCTTGACATCCTAGATTAAACTCGAGGCATGGAAAGTGTCATACTCTTCATAATTTAATCTGAGTTTTCTTGATCAATGAGTAAACTATATGAAACAAATCAATATTTAAGTCTGACCATGCATTTCAATAGTCCTACTCAATCAAGAGGCCTATGGATATCGCCCCTAATATATAGGAGGGTTAAATTCCATCTAGATCACTCATATTCCTCACACGATTCATGATGTACCCAATAATCACCTTTATTGTCCACCCTATTAAAGGTGACATTTGATGATATCAAAGTACATAAATTCTCGTGTAATAATATAGTGATCTCAGGTCGGAGGATCATTACATCATTGTCACTATGAGAATTTCTTATGACACTTTGCATAATGCTCCACGTAGAATTCTCATGGTGGGTCAGTCCAGTACTTTGTTCTCTAACATGTACCTATGCATTGACTCAAATATCTCATATATTTATGACCAATGAGATTTGGCCATCAGTCAATCCACATACTAGTCTCAATGCATCATTGTTGTCCCATTAACAATGATACTCGACTAGGGACATTTAAGAGCAATGATACTAATTGTAATTATATAATCTAATGTTCAAGTCACATACTTGAAGCTATATAATTCGTATCACTATTCTAAGGACTTTTATTATGCTAACATTTATATAACGCAGTAAATGAAATCATAATAAAATAATCTATTTATTCAATCAAATATAATATCAAAAATGTTAAGCAATTACATCAAATAATTAGCCTCTAGGGCATCAACTCTAACATAGTATTCTATATATGCATGCTAATTATATGTATAGATGAGACAATTAATAACAAACCCCTCAAAGGAATATATATTAAGTTGTAACGTTCAAAGATATTTGGAATATCGAACGTTGCGTTCTAGCATGATAAAACAATAAAGTATCAAATAATCAATATACATTTGTTGTGTCACACAAGGCTTATATTAATTATTTAAGATATTTTATTACACAGTAGATGTTTATAAAAGAATTTAACCATACTATTTTGTTGTGTCACACAAGGACAATATTTTTCTATTCACTTATGAAAATCTTAGGTCAGACTTAACTTGGATAATTTTGATTCGGATGTGCACACACATGATCATAATAATCTAAAAGGAAAAATACGAGTTACATGTTGATGTAATTGACAAGAGTTGTCTACCTATTTATTTATATATAGTTTGTTGTGCCACGCAAAGCTATATACATTTGAAACAGGATCCTTATTCTCACTAGCAAATCTTTAATTGGATTTTTTGAACTATAAAAGGAGGGTAATATAGTTTAATGAAATAGTGAGAGACCATTTTAAATAAAGACCTAATTAACTTAGTGATAAATAAAATGAATACATGTTAATGTTATTATTAAAAATTCACTTAAAGAATTTTGCTATGTTTAATTCACTAACACTGCATAGTATATTGGATGCTAACAAATTAATCAAACAGAATTATTCGAATTGATTAAAGAATTTGAGAATAGTTCTCAAATACTGAAATGCTAGCAAAATTTGTTTGTCCTTGTAAATGTCGCATATAATGCCTTTAAGGAAGAGATTGTTACTTTTAAAAGTGGAAAGATGATGCAGCTATGACTCAATGCATCATACTCACATCTATAAGTACCTAGTTACAGCATCAATACGAGAAAATAAATGCACCTACTATATTGCTACACCTTCATGAGTTGAATGGTGTACAAAGTAGGCCGATTAGATATAAGATATCTAAAGAGCTCTTCCAATATATAATGATCAATGGCACTACAATAAATACACATGTCCTAAAGATGATCAATTTGATTGATCAATTAGGACAATTAGGTTTTATCAAAGATGGAGAGTTGAGTCAAGATTTGATCTTACAGTCACTCACCGACTCCTATTTATAATTTGTTGTGAACTTCAATATTAATAAGGTATACCTCAATTTACCTAATTTGCTTAATATGTTGAAGACTATTAAGAGTCACTTTTTTTTAAGAAAGACCAAGTCTTACTGGTAGAAGAATCTTCTAAGTAGAAGAAGAGGGTCAAAGGTGTTTCTGATGAGTCAAAAAAGATAGAAGACAAAATAAATGCACTAAACAAAGGACATAAATAAAAGTGATCCCAAGGACAAAGGAGTTTTCTTTCATTACTATAAGTTGGGACACTAGAAGAGGTACCACAGGAGTATCTTGCAATTATTAAGTAGAAGAAGCTTGGTGAAGCTTCTGCTATAGATATAGATTTATTCATAATGAATTAGAACTTTTTATAAGTCAAGTTCTACTTAGGTATTAGATACCGGATGGTGGTCTCACGTATGCAAGTCGTTGTAGAGACTAAGCAGGAGTAGAAGACTAAACAAAGGACAAGTAATTGGAAGAACCATTATGTTTGTTTCATGTGTAGACAAAGAAGATTATGTCATTATAATAAAGAATAATTATTGTTCTATTTATAATGATAGTGTTTTATTTAGAACTGGATGATTACTTGTTGGACTTTGTACACTTAACATACATGAAGAATTTTTTAAATTAAACAAATTAAAGACAAGGAGATGATATGAATCATACCTTCATATGACACTATAGACTCGGCCATATTAATGAAACAAGACTAAACAAATTGTATAAATATGGGTTTAAGAACGATTTGATTATGAATCATATAAAACTTGAATCTTGTATCATGGGTAATAAGACTAAATCTCCATTTAGTTGACATGGAAAGAGAGTAGCAGAGTTGTTAGAGTTGGTTCACACAGTTGTGTGTGGAACCTATAACAACATATGCAATAGGAGGATATTCATTCATTACTTTCACTAATGTTTATTCTAGATTAGGATATGTGTATTTGATAAAATACAAATCCAAATCGTTTAAAAGGTTCAAAGAATTTAGAAGTGAAGTAGGAAAACAAACAGCCAAAAGTATTAAAGTTCTTCGATTAGACCAAGAAGTGAATACTTAAGTAGTGAGTTTTTAGATCATCTCAAAGAATTTATATTTTCTCACAATGAACATGGTGATGATCCATGATGAGTTTTACCATTCTTCCAGTATCCTTCTGGGGTTTTACCTTAGAAATGACAGCGTATCTACTAAATAAGGTACCTTCAAAATCACTCCCTTAGACTCCATATGAGTTATGAACCGGGAGAAAACCAAGTCTTAGGTATGTTAAGATTTGAATTATCTAGCTTACATTAAAATGTTTGAAAAGAAAAGTTTGGGATAAGATCTGACAAGTATAGATTTGTGGGATATCCTAAAGAAAGTTTAGGGTATTAATTCTGTAATCCTACTAATTAAAAGGTGTTTGTCGAAACACGTTGCCTTCTAGGAAAAAGGAGTTTATCCTTGTAGGGGTTAGTGGGAGTAAGATAGATCTTGAAAAAGTTCAAGGACCACAAAAATACTACAGATCAAGTGAAAGAATCTGTTCAAGTAGATAAACATATTGTACCACAACTGACTCGTAAATTTGGTTCAAAATCGAAGATACCTAAGATACATGAATTCATCATAGATGATGATGATGAAGTTCACATCATAGTGGATGATGATCTAGTAATATTCAATGAGGTATGAGTACTAGAGACTCAAGAGAAATGACTATTGACCATGAAATCTGAAATGGAGTCCATGAATGAGAACTGTAACGCCTCCCAAATCCATGGACTTGCTATAGTGGATCTGATGCATCACGATACAACCTTCATCTCAATATTTACAACTTTAATTAATATAAGAATAATAAATTCAACCTTACTTTGATACCAACTAATACAACAACTCCTCTCATTGCAGAATCTGTAACCTTTGCAATATGTTATTACATTTGTAGATCATCTTGATCTATTCTATTTGCCTCAAAATATATACAATATGTTTCACTTTGTTACACCGATTGAGAGTATTCATGAACTAACAAACTAGAACTAGCTATTCCTCTATATAATATGCATTGACTACACATCTACCTTATATAATATCAACATTCATCTAACATCGTTAGAGGTTACACAAACAATTTCTAATGTTTAGCATTACTGTGTATAACTGCTTCGAAGAGATACACCAATATATTAGTTTATTTATGCACCAGGTTTCATTACCAAAAAAGCAAACTGCAAGTACTTCAACTTATTATTTATTCTTCTATCCATTACCTTTAATGAAACCTCCAAAATTCGTAACTTAACTGCAAGTGATCATTTAAAGCAAGGGTGAGGAACTACATTTCTCAGCAAGTTTAACAGATATTCACGTAACACATAATTCATGTTCATCCACGCTTCTCATGTATTATACATTTTCTTTTATATATGCATTATAATTCTCATGTGTCATATTTTATGTATGCTTCATACTAAAACATGCATTATATTGAATACATGTCATACAATTCAACTTAAACAGTTAAACTCATGTCATCAATTAAATATCAACAGTTCATATTACATGATTACACAAAGGCACATTAACACATATTAACACATAACCACAAGTCGCATTTAACATCAATATACCCTTAGTAACAAGTTCTAAAAAGCTTGCCTGAATCACGCTTAATATTTGCATCTTTTGTATGACCTACAATTATAAATTAGTCTACCTATTAGTCATTAATGGACCCACATATTTGTTTAATATACTTAAGTACTCATTTTATATCATATTTAACTTATTTTTCCTATAAAAACTCAACACGAACAGACCTGGACCTGAATCGAACCTTCCGACCAGACCTAGAGTGAACAGTAACAACTAGGAAAAAGGTTAATGTAATAACCATGAATTTTAAATCATTTTGTAATTGGAATTAATGACTAATTGTCAAATAAAGTAATTTTTTGTGTGAATTAATTTTTACTGTATGTTCATTTATGATTGATCATATCTTTATGTGTGAGGGTTTAATTAAAGGAAAGTCCACTTGGTTGATTAATTTAAACCAATGGACTAACCTAAGATTTTTAATATTGATGATCGATAAGCTAGAAACCTTAATTAATGGTCCATTTGATTTTTGTGTTAACAAGTCAATAATGATATTAATTAAGCTTCATGTAATTAAATTGTTAAACCAATCAAATTAAATGCCTAGACCAATGTTGGATTAATTGTCTAGCCCATTGATGTAATTGTTGTAGCCCATTTTAAAGTCAACCAAGGGCCCAACACAATGGCCCAATTAAATAAATTCTAGAGCCCAAGTATGTAGCCCAACACAAGTCAAATATTGGTCAACAATTATACAAGTTGGTGTGTGTGTGTGTGTGTATATATATAAGCAATTTAACATTTAAAATAAATCAAAAAGGGGAGGGGAATTGTCGGCCAAAGAGGGGCCCCCAAGGGGTACAAAGCTCCATGTAATTTCTTAAAAAGAACACCCCCCCCCCCCCAGTTTCCTCCCTAATGCACAACAAAATCCCTAAATTATGGATCTTGTTTCTTGTTAGTTAAGCGACTAATTGACTATGTATTGGTGGATTAACAAAGTTAAGTACACTTACACTCACTCTATAAATAAGACCATCCATCAAAGCTAGCAAGAGTTAGTCATTTTGAGAGTTCACCCAAACAAAGAAAAGAGAGAGTTGTCTAGAGAAAGCAAGAAAGTTTCTTGTATTCTTCAAAGATAAGTTGAGAGATATACTTTAAGTACTATCCTTCTATGCTAGTGTGAGTTGATATTGTAGATCAAAGCTAGTCGATGTTATTTTCCTTCTTCAACTACCTTTCTAATAAGAAAAGAGTAACCAAAAGGTTTTAAAGTGCTCTCACCCTTAAACTATTTCCATTTCATTGCTATAAATGTCTAGATTACGTTTTGCCATGGTTGATTGTGAGAGAAATATTTGTGTGATGGAGCTATGGTGAGCTCGAAGGTATAAAGATGGAGATTTGATGGTGAATATATGTATTTATGTGTCCATGTATACTTAATATTTTTTCCATGGTCAAAATATATTTTTTATGGTCAGTGTATAGTTTATATGGTCAAAATATATTTCTAAATGGTTTAAAACATATTTTTATACTCTATAATAGTATATCTATATTATTGATGAAGATTTATGGTTAATGTTTCATAATATATATGTTTATGTGTTTGGTATGTAAAATGATTAAAGAAAAGTTCATAAGAACATGTTTGGTTTTGAAACCCTGGCTTGATGTCTAGTTTAATGAAATGTATTTTGAAGCATGAAAGTTGGTTATGTGATTTTTGTGCCTTAAATGGTAGATTTATGTGTATTAATTGTAATGAGACTTGAATCGTCAAAATCTATTTTACCAAAATGTGTCATTTTGAAACCCTAGTATTTTTTATCTTAATTTTTGTGGGCCAAAGATGTTTGTAAGTTGATTGGTTCTTAAAAATTGAAAGAATACTAAGTTATGACTATAGCATAATAGCTTTGAGATCATTTGAACTTGTATGAAACATTCTATGAAAGATTGAATCAAAGAAATCAAAGTTAGAAAATTAGGGTTTTGAGAAAATAGAAGTATGACTATAGCGGTGAAACGTTCTGCCTGGCACCGCTGCAGCGGTTGTCTGAAATTTTTGAAAATTTAACTTTTATTAACTAGGTCGAGTCGGGCCATGGGTGTCGAGTCGGGTCGGGTCTGTAAGTATAATATGGTTAATAAAATTGATAAATTAAAAAATATTACTATAGAACTCAACTAATTAAAATAGTAGTAAATAAATTGAGTTATTAAATATTATTAAATTGTTAATAATATTAGAAAATAAATAAAATATTATTAAATGATTAATAATATTAGAACAATGTATGTTTATATATATTTCGCTTTAGTTTATAGAATGTGTTTGATGTTGTTGGACCGTGAGCACCAAATCTGAGGTTATTAAATCTAAATTTGGAGGTGTCACAGTTACCACGAAGCTGCGTGGAACCTTGGTGCAGGTGTGCTGACCCAGATTTTTCAAACCGAAATTTATGGAGTGCACAACCCTTCTTCACTCAAATGCCCATAACTTCTTTATTTTTTAACATTTTTGGGTGATTCTTGAATCCATTTTCATCTGAATTTCCCCTTCTACAACTTTTCTTCAGATCAAAATCCAAGATTATAATATGAAGTGGGCTTAAAATCACCCATAAGGTCAGATTAAAAACTAATTTCATAGTTATGTGCTTCAAAAATTTGTATCTTGTTCATTTATCATTGGATTGAGGTCAAATTCGAATTATGGCTTTATGGATTCATAATTTTACCAAAACCAAAGAGTTTTTAAATCAACCATCATTTTCCATAACCATGATCGAACATGACCAAAATCTTTAAGGTTTAGTTTAAAATCATACTTTACCATAAGAGTCATTATCATTCATTCTAACTCTTTTTTCATTTATTCAAAATAGGTTTATCTCATAACTTACAGATATAGGTATTAAAATTATAGATCCTTGAAAAAATCACCCATACAAGGTTATTTTCTTTGAAACACAAGATTTAAAACTAGGTTTTCATTAAAACATTAATCAATCTTTGACTCCCCTGCAAAACATTCACTAACATGTGATCTAATCATAATCCACCATCAACATCACCTTATAACCTTGGAACCACCATGTTCCACCAATAATATACTCTCACAACAATCATGCTTGACACAAAACAAAGCAAAATAACAACGTTAGGGTTAGGAAAAACTTGTGAACCTTCTATAAGGGATGCTTAATCTTAGTAACCTTCTTCTCTTACTATGTCTTACTAGGAGAATGCTAAAACTCATCATCCTTCTTCTCGTGTCAACCAACAATGGCTTCTCCTTCCATAGCTCTCTCTCTTGATATGACGTAGAAAGTTAACCCAAGGATAGTTAACTCTCTAACATCTCTTGTGACCTAAGATTAAAGTACTTCTTCAACCTTGGTCAACTATACACTTCTCCTAGCATTAAACTCATTTGTGGTTAATCTTAGCTTTCTTATTACTCATGGTAAGTATATTAACTCAACCTTGGTTAAAATTCTCCGAGCACTTAACCAAAGCATGGTTAAGGCTCTAACTTCTCTTTTAACCTATGGTTATAACATTTTAACTCACATTAACATTTAATCAACCAACACTCTAAGTTAATCATCATTAATGCTAATCAAACTACCAACAAAGTTCCTCATTTTAAGGAAAAAGAACCACACTTTGGAGTGATTTAAGGGATTCTTCACAAGGCTCAAAACTTCACAATGCTCAAGGTTGTGCCAATTATATTTTTATTTATTTATTTATTTATTTTTACATAGGGGCGAATTTCTAGGATAGATTTTTTTTTTCCGCACACTTATCCACCACATTCTAAAAATTGGACATCTAATTTAGGTCAAGTCTTAAGCATTGATTTGGGCTTCTATGTTGGGCTCACTGGTGTAATGTCGCAAGCACCCAAAAATAAAATCTTACTTTGGAAGAATAAATATGTAGTAGTGTAAGTAAGAGTCGATCCCACAGAGAATGATTATTTAATTTTATGGTTTTGCAAACAAAAATTGGGGGGTTTTTGAATCAAAGAAATAGTTTAAATAAAATTAACTAAAATAATTATGCAAGTAATTTAATGAAATAAATGAGAAGAAAAAGCCTTGGTTTAAGTTAATATCCACCATCAAGAATTTACAACTAATCACTGATACAAAAACAAATCAATTAATATTTTGAATATTCACCATAAAAAGAACTACTCGCGGGTGGAATAATTTTTCTCCTCTCTCCTTAATTTTAGTTAAGTAAACACACGCGTTCTAAATTACCCTTACTACTAAACAACCTCCGGCACGTGCTAAAGATTTGATTTAATAGCAGCTTTAAGAATTAGAGAGATCGTTCAACTAAACAACACAAGCCATGCATTTGCATTTAATTTAGATGAATATTCTTCCTAAGATAAAATAATCTTTTGGTCTGCAAAACAATTATTAAATTTAGTTGCTTCACAAATAGCAGTAGATTAATATGAATAATAAACTAGTAGGCCTCCTAGCAATTAAACAAACCAATCATAAAATTAAGCACAGAAAAATATTCAATACTCAAAATATAAATTGAACAATTAAAATAAATTAGATCTCACAGTATATAAATCTTGATGGCTTCAATCACTTAAACCAAGAAAAATAATTTAGCTACTCATAATTGTAGAGAACACTAAAGAATAGAAGATAAAATTTTTATTCTAATAGAAAAGTTGTATTTTACATTGTGTGTCAAACCCTCTATTTATAGGCTCCATAAACCTCCTAACTTGTCCAAACCCTAATAGGATTTACAATTAAAAGTAAAAGAAAAATAAAATAATTATTATCCTAACCCTAATTGGAATTAAAATCCAATTTGGAATCAAAAAGTAGCAAAAATTCGCGAATAATTCCGTTTTAGGCAATTTCCGCATCTGCTAAACAAGTCCTTCGCTACAGTGACAACGCACCACTGCCCGCGCATTGTGCGGCACTGGCATCCAAACGACGCCGTTTCGTTCCTGTTCTTGCTACTGTTCAGCATCACCGCACGCATTGCGCGGACTGCTTTTCTTTAAACCGCCAAACGACGTCGTTCTGATCGCCTGCTGCTGATGTTTTCGCGCCTTGTGCGGCTACCATCTTGCTGCTGAAATTACCATTTTGTCCCTAGATCTTTGCGGAATTTACAGATTTGCCCCCAAGCTTATTTTTCCTACAAAATAAAATATAAAATAATTAAAAATAAATAAAAATAATATAAAAATACTAAAAATCCTAAAAACACATAATAATAAATAAAACACCTAAAACACTAAAAATAACTAAAAACACATAAATAAAAATAAATATAAAATTACCTAAATTAACATAAATTAACTAAAACCCTATAAAACCTATTAAAACCAAAATAAGCTAAATAATTAAACATTTAAGCATACAATAAATATAAAAACTACGTATTAGGGAATAAAAATATTGTATAGTTTAACCCTATCAAATACCCCCACACTTAGCTTTTGCTCGTCCTCGGGAAAAATAAAAACAAAAACTATAAAATTAAAACTAATAACCAATCAACTTACTTGAGCAACAGATCAATATAAATTTCAAGATCAGCCTCAAAGATTTTTTAAATGATAACTCAAAGAAAATTTAAAAACCATGCCAAATCTAGAACTTTAACATATTTATTAATTCTACTTTACTCAAGACCTTTTGTGTGTGTGAATCCAAATGTATTAAACTAATCAAAACTCAGATAAGCTTCAGTCATTGATTACCTTATACAAGACATACAACAAAACTCAATATACTTATTCTTCTCATCACTTTAAGCTAATACAGACAAATATAAATCAGAAGATCAAAAGGTTTTTAATTAATGAAACACACTAGGATTATCAATATCAATTTTTTCAATTTTTTTCCAATTTTTTTTCCTTTTAATGAGTGCATTTTATGCTCCATCCCATTTTCTTTTTTCTTTTTTCTTTTTTCTTTTTTTCTTTTTCAGTGAGTGCATTTTATGCTCTATCTCACCAGCGAGTGCGTTTTACGCTCCATCTTGCTTTTTCATGTGTTTATGAGTGAGTGCGTTTTACGCTCCATCTCAACCCACCATAAGATTTTTCTTCAATAATAATCCTAGAAAAATTTCCTAAATCATTTCTTCTAAAATATTTTTTGCCTTATATTTCACTTCAACTAATGATCAAATAAGATATAGAGTTCCAAAATATCTTCCATAAGCATTTAACCATATAAACTTTCTCTTAATTAAAATTAGCTCAAACAAATGGATATAAGTGCATAAAAAGTTAAAGGATCTCAAACAAAGTAAATATCAACAATAAGTCAAAATTCAGACTTAGCAAAAAGTTATCATTTTTCTAAGAGATATTAAATAAAAATCAAAAAAAATTCATTGGCTAAAAATTAAAATTCAATTAACTCATTGCTCAAGTGACTCATCCTAAAAATAAAATAAAAAAATATCTCATTTTCGTTCGAAACACGGTTACACTTAGCATGTGCAACAAGCCTTAAACCCAAGGTTACCCCAAGTGGACGAGTTGTGTCTCGTGAGGGTTTGCAGTGAATTTACCCACAAAATTCAAATTTTTAAAATTTTAAAATTTTCTAAAATTTTCAAAATATGACCTAAAAATAACAAAAATTC
This sequence comes from Hedera helix, assembly GCA_947179155.2. Taxonomy (NCBI): domain Eukaryota; kingdom Viridiplantae; phylum Streptophyta; class Magnoliopsida; order Apiales; family Araliaceae; genus Hedera; species Hedera helix. Next base: position 41,062,239 of record OX359264.1, on the reverse strand, counting down.
TAAATCCCTTTCCCCACACTTAGAATTTACATTGTCCCCAATGTAAAGTAAAATGCAAAGAAACATGCACAAATAACTATAAAAAGAAAAAGAAATGCAAATCTGATTTCTTGGGTTGCCTTCCAAGCAGCGCCTTTATTTATTATCATTGGCTTGACAACATGCTTCCATTCTCAAGTAGTATAAAATGGATCCTCAAGGTCAAAATTAGTCGCGTCTTCTTTTTGAATTTTTTTATGAAAATGCTTGAGTCTATGGCCATTCACCTTGATTACTTTAGAAGTTTCCAAACTTTGAATTTCAACTGCACCATGTGGAAAAGTATTAGTAACAATAAAAGGCCCAATCCAACGAGAACGTAACTTACCTGGAAACAACCGAAGTTGAGATTGGTATAAAAAGACTTTTTAGCCAATCTTGAATTCTTTCCTAGAGATCATCTTGTCATGAAAAGCCTTTGTTTTCTCCTTATAAATTCTTGCACTTTCATACGCATCATTGTGAATTTCTTCTAACTCTTGTAGTTGCAACTTCCTATGCTCGCCACTTTCACTCATCTTCATATTAAAATTCTTAATAGCCCAATAAGCTTTGTGTTCTAGCTCAACAGGTAAGTGACATGGTTTTCCAAATACCAATCGGTAAGGTGACATACCAATAGGCATTTTATAAGATATCCTATACGCCCATAAAGCATCATCCAATCGTAAACTCCAATCTTTTCTGCTCGAATTTACTGTCTTTTCGAGAATGGACTTGATCTCTCTATTTGACACTTCCGCTTGTCCATTAGTTTGCGGATGGTATGCAGTCGACACCTTATGAGTGACATGGTATTTTTTTAACAAAGCTTCCACAGTTTGATTGCAAAAATGAGTGTCTCGATCACTTATTAGAGCTCTAGGAACTCCAAATCTAGAAAATATGTTAGTACGAAGAAAATCTGCTACCACTTTAGAATCGTTAGTCCTTCTGGCCTTGGCTTCCACCCATTTTGAAACATAATCGACAACAAGTAAAATATAAACATTACCGAACGACACAGGAAATGGTCCCATAAAATCAATACCCCAAACATCAAAGATTTCACAAAATAGTATGGGGGTTTGCAACATTTCATTTCGTTGAGATATATTACCTATCTTTTCACAATTGCAACATGACTTGCAGAACAAATATGAATCTTGGAATAGAGATGGCCAATAAAACCCACAATCAAGCACTTTTCTTGCGGTCCTCTTAGTTCCAAAGTGACCTCCACAAGCATACGAATGACAAAAAGTGAGAATATGATCAATTTCTGTTTCAGGAATGCACCTTCTAATTACTTGGTCCGCACAATGCTTCCATAAGTAGGGATCATCCCACACATCGTACTTTGCATCACTTTTGATTTTATCCCTTTGAGCTTTAGACAAATCAGGAGGCAAAGTGTTAGTAACCAAATAATTGACAATATTTGCGTACCACGGTAATATTTGCGTTCCACGGTAATTTTTCATATACAGAGAACAATTGTTCATCAGGAAATGTCTCTTCAAGAGGAAACTCATCCTTGATATTCACCAAACGACTTAAGTGATCTGCAACACTATTCTCGGTCCCTTTTTTGTCTTTGATCTCCAAATTGAATTCACTTAAGAGAAGTATCCATCTTATCAACCTTGGTTTTGCCTCTTTCTTTGTCATCAAATAAAGAAGAGCTGCATGATCAGAATAAATAATACCTTTAGTACCAAGCAAATAAGATCAAATTTTTTGTAAAGTAAACACAACAGCTAAAAGTTCCTTTTCAGTGGTCGAATAATTTCTCTGGGCATCGTTCAAAGTCCTCGAAGCATAATAAATAGCATGAGATGCTTTCCCAACTTTTTGCCCCAAAACAGCTCCTACTGCATAATCACTTGCGTCGCACATAATCTCGAAATGTATGTCCCAATTTGGAGGTTGAATAATTGGAGTAGAAGTCAACGATTTCTTTAACTTATCAAATGTTGTCTTACACTCTTTGTCAAAATTGAAAGTCACATCTTTTTGTAACAGCTTGCATAGAGGTGATTCTATCTTGGAAAAATCCTTTATAAATCTCCGGTAAAAACCTGCATGTCCAAGAAAAAAACGCATTTCCCGCACACTAGTGGGATGCGGGAAAGATTGAATAATATCAATTTTTGCTTTCTCTACTTCAATTCCCTTAGACGAAACAACATGACCCAAAACTATACCTTGTTCAACCATAAAATGACATTTTTCAGAATTTAGTACAAGGTTAATTTCTATGCATCTTTGAAGAACAAGTGTAAGGTTGTGCAAACAATTATCAAACGAGTCCCCATGAACTGTGAAATTGTTCATAAAAACTTCCATGATATGCTTAATATAATCGGAAAATATATTAACCATACACCTTTGGAAAGTAGCGAGGGCGTTGCAAAGTCCAAACGGCATGCGACGATATGCAAAAGTTCCAAATGGGCATGTAAATGTCGTCTTCTCTTGGTCCTCCGGAGTAATGACAATTTGGAAATAACCTGAATAACCATCAAGAAAACAATAGTAAGAATGACCAGCTAGTCGTTCAAGCATTTGATCAATAAAAGGTAAAGGGAAGTGGTCCTTGCAGGTTACAGCATTTAATTTTCTATAATCTATACAAACTCGCCACCCATTTTGAACACGGGTGGGAATTGACTCATCATTCTAATTCTTCACCATAGTGATTCCTGTCTTTTTAGGAACTACTTGAATTGGGTTAACCCAAATGCTATATGAGATAAGGTAAATCATGCCAACTTCAAGAAGCTTTTGAATTTCTTTTTTCACAACATCCATCATGGGCGGATTGAGTCTTCTTTGCGGTTGACGAGTGGGTTTCGCTCCTTCTTCAAGTAAGATATGATGCATGCATGTTAACGGGCTTATTCCCTTGATATCAGCAATTGTCCAACCGATGGCCTTCTTATACTCCTTTAGAACTCGCACGAGTTGTTCTTCTTGTGATGTACTAAGTGTATTGGATATGATCACTGACGATGTCTTTTCTTCTCCAAGGAAAACATACTTGAGATGATCAGGAAGAGGCTTCAAGTCTGGAGTTGATGACTGCAAAATAGATGGTAAAGATTTTTCATTAGACACTGGTAGATCAATAAAAGGAGCATTACCTTCTTTTGGAGAATCATTTAATGTTGTGATAACATCCTTCAATTCAGTAGGCAAGCTAACTCCTTCTCCTCCTCAAGATTCTGACTGATTGTCGTTTCTAACTCATCCTTTCCATCAAGTTCAAAAAATTCACGTGTTAATGAGTCGATCACATCAATAGAATAAACAGGATTATCATCATGAGGATATTTCATGGCATCATAAATATTAAACTGAACAACCTCGCCATCAAATTCCATTGTAAGAGTACCACTATAAACATCTATCTTGGTTTTGGATGTCTTTAAGAAGGGTCTTCCTAACAAAATAGGAACATTTTGATCACCATTCTCCATATCAAGCACATAGAAATCAGTTGGAAAAATTAAATTATTTACTTGCACAAGAATATCCTCTATTATACCCTTAGGTTAAGCATTAGATATGTCAGCTAACTGAATTACCGTACCAGTTCTATTCAAAGGTTCAAGTTTTAAAGAAGCATATATAGAATATGGCATGACGTTAATAGATGCTCTTAGATCTAACATAGCCTTTTCAAATCTCGTGTCTCCTATCTTGCAGGGGATAGTGAACATTCCTATATCTTGGCACTTAGTAGGGAGTTTTCTTTGAATTACGGCAGACACATTCTTCCCTACTTTTACCTTTCCATACATTTTGAGTGCTCGTTTGCTCTTATGTGTACACAACTCTTTCAGAAATCTAGCAAAATGAGGTACTTGTTTAATAGCATCTAATAACGGAATTTTTACCTCGCATTGATGAAAAGTTTCATATAAATCTGAGTCTTTGTCATATTTCCTTTTTTCTGTTAAAGCGAGAGGAAAAGGTGGTACCGGCTTACAATCAGAGAGAGATGGAAATTTATGCTTAGGGGTACCATTGTCGCCTTCGTCCGTATTGTCTGTTTTTGATTTGCTTTGCTTGTTTGGTGCAGACTCTATCTTTTATAGAGTTTGGATCTCTTTACCGCTTCTCAAAGTGATTGCACTTGCGTTTTCTCTTGGATTCACCACCGTTTGAGAAGGTAATTTTTCGGAACCTTGAGCCTCCAATCGACTAATTGCAGTTGCCATTTGTCTCATCCGTGTTTCCAAATTCTACATATTTGCCTTCGTTTCATGTCGAAACTGCAAATTTTCCTGTTGAAATTGTAAAGTGTTAGCACTAATTCGTTTAACTATATCCTCTAAAGACATTAGAATTAGATGATTGGCCCTGTTGTTTGTTGGGATACGGCTGCTTGTATTGTTGATAGCTTGCGAAGTTCTGATTTGTGGGGTGATTCACTTGTGAATTCCTGTAATTGAAATTAGGATGATCACTCCAACCTGAGTCGTACGTGTTCGAGTAAGGATCATATCTTCTTTTGTGGTTGACCAGGGAAACCACCTGTTGCATTTGCTTGTTTATATGACTCCTCTTGAAGAGTGGGGCACATATCCGTTGGGTGTCCTACTACAGCACAAATTCCACAAGCTTTCACTTGTTGTGTATTACCTACAGCCACTTGACGAACAAGAGAAGTTAGACTAGCAATTTATTCTTTAAGTGAAGAAATTTCTACCTCACTGACATTCTGGGATGTAAAATTAAGCCTAGTGCCGAATTGTTGGGAATTAGCTGCCATGTTTGCAATCAGGTTTCTTGCAGCTTCGGGAGTTTTGTTCACCAAAGCTCTGCCACTAGCAACATCAATCATGCTTCTCTCCGTAGACATGAGCCCTTCATAGAAATATTGGATGAGAAGTTGCTCGCTAATTTGATAGTGGGGACAGCTTGCACATAATTTTTTAAACCGTTCCCAATATTCGTATAGGGATTCTCCATGGTTTTGTCTCACACCACAAATTTCTTTTCTTATGATGGCTGCCCTTGAAGCTGGGAAATATTTCTCCAAGAATAATCTCTTCACTTCTTCCCATGTGGTTATACTTTCGGAGGGGAGATAGTAGAGCCAATCTTTAGCCAAATCTTTCAACGAGAATGGAAAGGCTCATAATTTGATCTGCTCTTCAGTCACTCCAGGTGGTTTCATGCTCGTGCATACCACATGAAATTCTTAAGTGTTTATGCGGGTCTTCACCTGCAAGGCCATGAAAGGAAGGTAAAAGATGTATTAAACCAGACTTTAACTCAAATGAAGTGTTAACATCTAGATTGGGAAAAGTTATACATAAAGGTTGTTGGTGCAAATCAGGGGCCGCGAGTTCCTTCAAAGTTCGATTTCCTGCCATGTTGTCATTTGCTTCAACATTTGTTTGCCCTTCTTTCCTTAATCCGCGCAAAGTTCTTTCGATTTATGGATCAAACCTTAAATCACTTTGATTAGTAGAACGATTTATGGTCAGAAACAATCAATTAAGCTAGAAAATAAAAATAAAAATAACTACAAAAAATTACAAAAATAAAGTAAAAAACACAAAAATAAATAAATCAATTCCCCGGCAACGGCGTCAAAATTTGATGTGATGTCGCAAGCACCCAAAAATAAAATCTTACTTTGGAAAAATAAATATGTAGTCGAACAATGGCTTAGACCTACTTTGAACAGTTCTTTAAACAATAGAACAATAATTAAGTACAAGTCAATGACTGTACGATATCAAGTGCAATAAGTGCGAATAACAACAATATCGATGTGGAATAATTGTAAAGTAATTAAACCACTCAAAGCATGCTTGGAAATAACAGTTCAAGCTTAAATAAATAATTTGCTCAATGAAATGAGTTTAGAGATAAAGAACTTGCCAGTCTGCTCAGCTACAATAAATGTCTAGCTTTAACTAATTGGCTTTGAAAGACCTAACATTAATAAAGTTGGTCTAATAATTAGTACGGCGTATTTGCACAACTATACGCTCACTAAAGTACTTATTTATCATATAAGTACTAACACATAATTTACATCAGTCAAAATAATATTATTAACCTTATAGACCCTTAATCATTTTAGGTTAATAATTTAATAAGTTAGAAAATATTTTTCTTAAGTGTTGGGCACTTATTAAACCCTTAAACAACTTATTACAATTGTTTAATTAAATCATAGTTAAATTCAATTTATTTTATTAACTGAATCTCTATTTAATTACTATTTAATCTTGATTAAATAGAAATTAATTAATTAACTTCAGTTATTATAAATAATAACTAATTGTACTTACCCATTATTTAATAATAATTAAATAATAAATAATAAATAATTATTGATTTAATTTTAACCTTCTTTAATTTAATATTAATCAACTAATAATTAATTAACCTTACTTATTATTTAATTTAAAAAAATTAAATAATAGTTTACTAATTTTAATCCACTTTAATTATTATTTAATGTCAATTAAATAATAATTAATTATTTAATTAATTTTAATTATTATTTAAGGTTAAATAATAATCAATTCATCCTTATTTATTATAATAAATTATTATTCTAATAACTTAATTTCCATTAATCGTTATTTAATGCTAATTAAATAATAATTAATTACTTAATTATCCTTATTTATTATTTAATAATATTTAAATAATAAATAATTAATTTATAAATTTTATCTCTCTTTAATTATTATTTAGTAGGAATTAAATAATAATCGCTAATTTATCACCTTTATTTATTATTAGCATTTTAAATAATAAATAATAAATTTATTTCACTTAACCATGATTTAGCTAACTAGATTAATATTTAAAATATTTAAATATTAAACTTAATGAAAAATATCCTCCCCAATACCATTTTTGTATTATTATTATTTTTGTTATAATTTTAAATTAGTTTTCAAATATTTAAATTAATTAAAATTAACCCGAATGGCATTTCTGTAAATAAGTTGAAAACTGATCCGAGGGAAAAATAGTAATTTCGCCAAGAAAAACATGAAGGGGCAGTTTAGTAATTTCGCCAAAAATATACTACCGCGCATTGCGCGACCCTAACTCAAACCGGCTCCAAAACGGTGCCGTTTTGAGAGAACCGGCTGCTGCTCCCGCGCGTAACGCGCGGAGTGACTTTTTCCTACGCCAAACGACGTCGTTTGGCTCCGCGTCCGACAAAGTAAAACAGTTGCGCGCATTGCGCGGCTGGGCGGTTTTTTTTCTCTCCCTCCTTCAGCAGATTGTCCACAGTAATTTTAATACACAACTTAATAAAATTTATACCTTCAAGTAAACTCTTAATCTCTCAATAAAAATCCAAAGAAAATACCAATAACTTAATAACAATTTATAACATGAAAATTTAATTTTTCATGATTTAATTCCATTTTTTTCATACAAATTTATTATACCAAATAAACTATTATAAATCATAACTTTTTGTGTATAACTCCATTTTGAGTGATTCAAACTTTGTTTTTCTCATGATTTAATGTTCTATAATATTATAACATTAAATCTAAATTTTATAAAAATATTTTTGGGTCATAAATTCCAAGACTTGATTATACACTACTAAACACATATTTTTATCACACAAAATATACTAAAATACAAACCAAACATATTAAACTCAAGCATGGCATAAATATTACAACTACACATTAATAACTATCTTAACATGTTTATACTAACATGATAATTTATTTAATTTAAAAGCAAAGCTATATTTAAAATAACTATTACCTTGATTTAATGACTATTTTTCTTTTTCTTCCAAAATAGGTGGTGAATGGCATGAACAAAACTAACTTCTCCTTCTTCCTCCTTAGTCTCTCAAATATTATGCTCTCACTAAAGCTTTTCTCAAACTCTCTCTTTTGGACTTGGAGAAAAATAATGAAATGAAATCTACCAATTTCAAGTATACTTGCAAAATTAATAGATACACATAATATATCTAATAATTTAGACCATGCCCCTAGATGACAACTTACACAAGGAATGGCTAAATGACACATTAGGTGAAAGGAGGAATTATTTAATTTAAAAGCAAAGCTATATTTAAAATAACTATTACCTTGATTTAATGACTATTTTTCTTTTTCTTCCAAAATAGGTGGTGAATGGCATGAACAAAACTAACTTCTCCTTCTTCCTCCTTAGTCTCTCAAATATTATGCTCTCACTAAAGCTTTTCTCAAACTCTCTCTTTTGGACTTGGAGAAAAATAATGAAGTGAAATCTACCAATTTCAAGTATACTTGCAAAATTAATAGATACACATAATATATCTAATAATTTAGACCATGCCCCTAGATGACAACTTACACAAGGAATGGCTAAATGACACATTAGGTGAAAGGAGGAATGGTCCATGTACTTTAAAAATAAAACAAGCAATCCATTTAGTAAATAAATGAAAAATAAACCAAAATAGCAAAAAAAATCAATTTTCTCTCTCTCATTCTTGCATGCTCGGCTGACTTGGGACTTTGTCCCAAAAAGATTGCTACTTTTTAAATAATTAATAAGTTATATAATTGTTTTTCCAAGTGGGTCAAGTATTGGACTTTATTTAAAATACCAATTGGGCTCCTATTAAATTTTTTGGGCTACTAGTTTGTCAAATTTTATTATTCTTCACTTGGACTACTAATTGACCCATGTTGGGTTAATTTAATAATTTACACATTAATTATTCAATCCATGATTAAATAAATAATTAGATTGAATAAATAATTAAATATTCTAATCCATAAGTATTAAATTACTAAATAGACTAATAAATATTATTATTATTATTTCACATTATTTACATTAATTAATAATCATATTAATTAATTTATTATATTTAATTAACTCATTATATTCAATTTAATTAAATATTTAATTAATAGGAAACTTATCAATAAATTTTGATATTAAAACTTTAGGGTTTGTTCACTAATTTAATAACATATTAATGATCCCCTTTAATTAATTCTAGTAATTAATCACATAATCATTTAATCACGTAATTAATTAATCACATAAAAAGATTTAAATAATCTCGTAAAACTAACTCGTTAGAAATTAAATTAATACTTTTAATTTATAATGACGTGGAAATTCTAGGACATTACATTCTCCCCCCCTTATAAAAATTCCGTCCTCGGAATTGTAAAATAAGGTTACTCAAATAAAAACGGATAATTCTCCCTCATTTCCTCCTCTAAGTCCCACGTAGCTTCTTCAATTGCGTGATTCCTCCAAAGTACTTTGACAGAATGAATTATCTTATTCCTCAGTTTCTGTTCCTTCCTATCGAGTATCTGTACAGGAACTTCTTCATATGATAAGTCCTTCTCGACTTGAATTGGTTCATAGGAGATAACGTGCTTGTAGCCCGGTTTATACGGCCGTAACACTGACACATGAAACACGTTGTGAATGTGCTCCAGTTCAGGAGGTAATGCTACCTCGTACGCCGTTTCACCGACTCGTCTCAAGATTTCAAACGGTCCTATGAACCTAGGGCTCAGCTTGCCCTTCTTACCAAAACGGATCTTCCCCTTCCAGGGAGATACCTTCATAAATACGAAACTGCCCACGTCAAAGTCCCGCTTTTGGCGATGCAAATCCGCGTACTTCTTTTGACGATCTTGCGCTGCTACCAGTCGATTTCTGATAAGTTGTACTGTGTCTACGGTTTGCTGCACCATTTCAGGTCCAAGCAGCCTTCGTTCACCAACCTCGTCCCAACACAACGGTGTTCGACACTTTCTTCCATAGAGCGCTTGATAGATGTTGTTGTAAGCGAACTCTACCAATGGCAAATGGTCGTCCCAGCTACCCTTTAAGTCCATCACGGCCGCTAGGAGCATATCCTCCAGAGTTTGAATCGTTCGCTCGCTCTGACCGTCAGTTTAAGGATGGTACGTTGTGCTTAACCTCAACTATGTTCCCGCCCTTGCTTGCAGACTTCTCTAGAAATTTGACGTGAAACGCGGATCTCTGTCGGATACAATCGATACCGACACTCCATGTCGTGACACTATCTCCTTCACATAGAGCTTCGCTAACTGCTCCAAATTGTACCGTATTCTGATAGGTAGAAAATGGGCTGACTTGGTCAGACGATCCACTATTACCCAGATGGCATCCAAACCTTTATGTATCAGTGGCAAACCCACCACAATATCCATCGTGATGTGCTCCCACTTCCACTCCGGAATCTCTAGTGGTTGAAGCAGTCCGCTCGGCCGTTGATGCTCTGCTTTAACCCGCTGGCATGTCAGACATCGGCTGACACATTCTGCCACTTCCCTCTTCATATTCGGCCACCAAAAGTATTGCCTTAAATCCTGATACATCTTCGTACTTTCGGGATGTACTGAGTACCTCGTACTGTGAGCTTCTTGAAGAATCTCTTCCCGAAGCTCCGGATCTAACGGTACCCAGACTCTCCCTTCGAACCTTATCGTGATGTGCTCCCACTTTCACTCCGGAATCTCTAGTGGTTGAAGCAGTCCGCTCGGCCGTTGATGCTCTGCTTTAACCCGCTGGCATGTCAGACATCGACTGACACATTCTGCCACTTCCCTCTTCATATTCAGCCACCAAAAGTATTGCCTTAAATCCTGATACATCTTCGTACTTCTGGGATGTACTGAGTACCTCGTACTATGAGCTTCTTGAAGAATCTCTTCCCGAAGCTCCGGATCTAACGGTACCCAGACTCTCCCTTCGAACCTTAGCAACCCTGTGCTATCAATCTTGTACTTAAGCTCCTCGCCTTCAGCAAGTCGCTTCTTAATGCTATCACAATCTTCATCCTTTTCCTGAGCCTCTTTGATCTTGTCTAATAAGGTCGGGCTTACTGTTACTGTAAATAACTTCTCGTCTGGCTCCATCGGATATTTGATCTCCAACTCCAAACGTTCGAAATCTCTCACCAACTCTTCCTGGTTTGTTAGCATCAACAACTTCTCCCTGCCTTTTCTGTTCAAGATATCTGCTACTACATTGGCCTTGCCCGGATGGTACAGAATCTTACAGTCGTAGTCTTTGATCAATTCTAACCATCGACGCTGCTTCATATTCAACTCCTTCTGAGTGAAGATATATTTCAGACTTTTGTGGTCTGTATATATCTCACACTTCTCGCCATATAGGTAGTGCCTCCAAATCTTCAAGGCGAAAACTACCGCTGCTAACTCCAGGTCATGAGTCGGGTAACCCTTCTCATAATCCTTTAACTGACGTGACGCATACGCAATGACCTTGCCGTGTTGCATTAGCACACAACCAAGACCCTTGTGTGACGCATCACTGTACATTACGAAACCTCCCGTGTCGTTCGGTAAAGCCAACACTGGTACCTGACTCAACCTCTTCTTCAGCTCCATAAAACTTTCCTCGCACTTCTCCGATCAAACAAACTTCACAGTCTTTCGGGTAAGATTGGTCAACAGTGATGCTATCTTCGAAAAATCCTGAATGAATCTTCAATAATACCCCGCTAACCCTAAGAAACTCTTGATCTCAGTCGGCGTCTTCGGCTTTTCCTAATTGATAACTGCCTCCACCTTCGCTGGATCCACCGAAACACCGTCTTTGTCGATAACATGACCTAGAAACTGCACCCTCGGCAACCAAAATTCACACTTCGAAAACTTGGCATACAGCTTCTCCCTTCTCAAAGCCTCCAATGCGATCTGTAAGTGTTCTGCATGTTCTTCCTCCGTCTTCGAATACACCAATATGTCATCAATGAAAACGACCACGAACTTGTCCAAGTACTTCTTGAACACTCTGTTCATCATATCGATAAATGCCGTTGGTGCATTCGTCAGTCCAAATGACATCACTAGAAACTCGAAATGACCATAATGAGTTCTGAATGCCGTTTTCGGGATATCCTCTTCCCTCACCTTCAGTTGATGATAACCCGTCCTCAAATCTATCTTCGAAAAATATTTCGCTCCCTTAAGTTGATCAAACAGATCATCAATTCTGGGCAGCAGATACCTGTTCTTAATGGTGACCTTGTTCAACTCCCGGTAATCAATACAAAGCCTCATCGAACCATCCTTCTTCTTTACAAACAGAACCGGCGCTCCCCATGGTGCACGCTTGGTCTGATGTAACCTTTATCTAGCAGTTCCTGCAACTGAACCATTAATTCTTTCATTTCTACTGGTGCCATACGGTACGACGCCTTCGATATCGGTGCGGTCCCCGGTACCAAATCAATGACAAACTCCACTTCTCTGTCCGGCGGTAATCCCGGAATCTCGTCTGGAAAAACATTAGCGAATTCCCGAACAACAGGTATTTGACTCAGTTCGCCCTCGACACGTCGAGTATCGACCACATGAGCCAAATAACCAACACACCCTTTCCTGAGCAACTTTCGTGCTTGCATCATCGTCAGACAACTTGATTGTCTGGGTGATTTACTACCGTAAAATATAACTTTGGACCTATTCGGAGTCTTTAAGTGCACACACTTCTTCTTACAATCAATAACCGTCCCATGACTCGATAGCCAATCCATCCCTAGGATTACATCAAACTCCCCCAGACTAATCGGTATCAAATCCACGTTAAGTCTAAACCCTCGTAATTCAGCACAACAGTTCCTATGAATGTAGTCTACGGGAATAATTTCTTTGTTTGCTACTTCTACGCTCATAGGGTGTTCTAGCTTTTCTAGAGGTATATCTAATATCTTAGCAAAATCTTCAGAAACAAATGAGCAAGTAGCACCCGAATCAAACAATACATATGCATTAATATCATTGATCGGGATGATACCTGACACCACTTCCTTAGAGTCGACTGCATCTTGCACAGTCATGTTGAAGGTGCGCGCTGTGGGTCGGTTAGCCTGGTTGGCTGGCCCTCTAATGTTCAGCCTGTTGTTGTTGTTGTTGTTGTTGTTGTTGCCTTTGTTGCCACTCCCAGCATCTCTCTTCCTCTTCGGGCAGTCCTTGACATGGTGATCGGTTGCTCCACAAGAAAAACATACTCTTTTCATCTTTTTCGGGCATTGTGGAGCCATGTGTCCCGGGTGCCCGCAGCTATGGCAAACACTTTTTCCTTTCAAGCATTCGCCCGTGTGATTCTTAGCACAATTGTTGCATCTGCCAACCTTCTTAGTCTCTCCCCCGGGTTTGCTGCCTCTAGTCGATTGGCTCTCATTCCATTTCCTTTTATTGGGATTGCTGCCTCCGCTGCTTCCCATCTTCTGCCCGTCATGACCCTTCTTCCTCTCCTGGTTGAATTTAGCCAGGGCCTCACTGCCACCTTCTGCAATGATTGCCCTTTCCAATAGCTCTGCAAAGCTCTTGATCTTTAATACCGCCACTGAACGGTACACCCACGGCTTCAGTCCTAGCTCAAACCTCCGAGCCTTCCTAGCCTCCGTATCAACTTGATGAGTTGCAAACCTTGCCAACTCATTAAACTTGGCCGCATATTCGGCCACAAACATGCTTCCCTGTTTTAACTCGAGGAATTTCACCTCCATTTCTTGCTGCATGCTTTCTGGAAAGTAGTTTTCCAGAAACATTTCCTTAAAGCGTTCCCAGGTGATGACGCATTCTCCCGCACGGCCTTTATTGGCCTTCCACCAGTAGTTCGCCTCCCCCTTCATCATGAAAGTAGCGAAACTAGTCTTCTGTTCTTCGGCCACCCTAGCGACCTCGAACACCTTCTCCATTTCCTCGATCCAAGTCTGTGCTTCGATCGGGTTTAGAGTTCCCTGAAACTCTGGTGGTCCAACCAGTTTGAAGTCCTTGAAATTTGCCAAGTGCGGCGCTGGCTGCGGTGCTGGTTGTACTACCACTGGAGGGGGTCTAGTTTGTATGGCTTCCGCCAGCATTTCAGCAAACATCCTCATAGGATTGGGTTGATCCCCAACCTCACTCGCTGACTCTGGGATACGTTTATTTGCGTGGTCTACCTCTCGGCATGATCTGCTAAAGAGCAAATCTTAGACTTATGCTTATAGTTCTACGCATTATTTTAGCCAAATTAACATTTAAATTCCAAACTATATATCAAGCATATTTGATTTAAACAAGAAAATAACTGCATTTATATTCATATACCAATGTTTTAGTACAGACTCAACAAGTGGCATACTTCTATAAACGCTCAAGGCACAAGTTGCCTAATAACGACTATCCTCTGACGAACAAAAGTGAGGATTCACTACCATCAACCCCTCTAACAGAACAAAAGTTGGGGTATAATTGACATACTATGCATACATCAAAACATAATGGCTTACAATAGTTGAAACATCCCTAATAGAACAAAAGGTGGGACTCACTACTACCTATCAACGCAACTACGGATACTAACTGACAACAATCAACGCCTGTTGCGGCGAACTGCTCGACGGTAAGCTTGCCGAACCAACTTATCAACTACACGACGCCTAATCATGCGGCGACTACTGCCCGTCTCCTGAGGATACCTCATAACCCGGTCCCTTAAACGATCAAAGGAAACGTCCAGAGCATACTTCAGAGTGTCAATCCTGGTGGATCTAACTCGAATCTCTCTCTCCAAGTTGCCTACCCTCATGTTAGCCCTGAGCCAAGCCTCATGAATCTGAATCCGATCTATTCGCTCCCGGTCGAGCTCAGCTCTGGTGGCATAAAGAATTGTCTGACTATGCATTTCTCTGGCGTTTAGCTGATCTACAGTCTGCCTAAGTTGCCTGTTTTGCAATACTCGCTGTTGTACCATTGGACTCGACTGAGATGTAGCCTACTCCAACTGCTGTATTTTGGCTTGCAATTCAGCCATCTTCTCATTTAGCTCCATGTTCTCACCAGAGAACATGTAAGATGCGTCCCTATACTGCTCCTCAGTCTGCTGGTGTATCTGGTTCTGCGCCTCTAGGTGCTGAACCCTCTCCTCTAGCTCATCATTAGTCGTAGTCAGAGTATCAATGATGTCACTGGCGGTAGTGTCCATGCCATCAGCATACTCAGTTGGCTCCTCATCCTCCTCATCCTCAGTATCGGTCTCCTCCTCGTTGTACGGTTGCATCACTCTTCCCCAGACAGCATCCTCTCGATCTCCCTCCTCGGGATTTGACTCTGGCTCCTCAACCGGGGATACAGGTGCAATGGGGGCATAGCCTACAACCTGCTGCGTATCCATATGGATATCAGTATAAATCACCTCGTCCACTGCAGTACTCGACTGTCCTATCTCCGTCATCCTACAATCACACAAATAACACATGTTAGTACTGCAATAAAATATATTCATTGATGAAATGAAATGATATTTTATCATGTACATCTCGGCTCAATGGATTTTCTCAATCCATCTCCAAAAATACACCACATGATGAATCTCCTCGATTCATCTCCTAACGCACTCGATAAGAGTTTAGTACTAAGGTTATAACCTAGGTTTCGCAATCCTAACGTTTCTAACCTACGGCTCTAATACCAACATGTGACGCCCCCAAATTCGGGTTCCAAATACCCGGATCCGGTCATCACGATCCAATACAAACATTCGCCTCTAAACAACATACAATAACTAAATGCGGAATAATAAACATATATAGTTCATTCAAAAGGTGTTACTAGTTCCAAGATACGATAACCTTACACAAAAGTACACAAATACCCTTAATAAAGTACTTAGGGTTTATATTACATAACAATTAATTTAATTAACTACAAGGCTGCATCTCAAAGTCTATCACTTCATCTTTCCTTTACCCTTGTTCTTTCCCGAAGTCTCGGGTTGCACTGCAATAAGGTTTCATGCTATAGTAAGAGTGAGCAACTAGTTTGCTCAGCAAGTTTAAATAACAACAAGAAACAATATATCATGAATGAAAGGGAATAATTGAACAATTCAATAATGTGAATAACATAAGCAGGAATAATAATTTGCTTTTAAAATTAGGATAGTCAAATAGACTATGAACTATAAATATCCACTGGAGTCAATAGCAGGTTGACTCAATGGTTACTACCAGAAATATGTACCCGAGGGGATCAGCCTCAGTACAATATGTGTAAGCATAACATTTAATTTCCGTATTTTTGTACCTGATATTAGATACAGGGTACTCCCCTATAATAAAGGGGTGTTCATAATAGTCTAAGAATCCGCATCTTCAAGGATTTGGATAACTTTTAAAATCTTTAACATAAATATCTAGCCGAACAATGGCTTAGACCTACTTTGAACAGTTCTTTAAACAATAGAACAATAATTAAGTACAAGTCAATGACTGTACGATATCAAGTGCAATAAGTGCGAATAACAACAATATCGATGTGGAATAATTGTAAAGTAATTAAACCACTCAAAGCATGCTTGGAAATAACAGTTCAAGCTTAAATAAATAATTTGCTCAATGAAATGAGTTTAGAGATAAGGAACTTGCCTGTCTGCTCAGCTACAATAAATGTCTAGCTTTAACTAACTGGCTTTGAAAGACCTAACATTAATAAAGTTGGTCTAATAATTAGTACGGCGTATTTGCACAACTATACGCTCACTAAGGTACTTATTTATCATATAAGTACTAACACATAATTTCCATCAGTCAAAATAATATTATTAACCGTATAGACCCTTAATCATTTTAGGTTAATAATTTAATAAGTTAGAAAATATTTTTATTAAGTGTTGGGCACTTATTAAACCCTTAAACAACTTATTACAATTGTTTAATTAAATCATAATTAAATTTATTTTATTTTATTAACTCAATCTCTATTTAATTACTATTTAATCTTGATTAAATAGAAATTAATTAATTAACTTTAGTTATTATAAATAATAACTAATTGTACTTACCCATTATTTAATAATAATTAAATAATAAATAATAAATAATTATTGATTTAATTTTAACCTTCTTTAATTTAATATTAATCAACTAATAATTAATTAATTAATTAACCTTACTTATTATTTAATTTAAGGAAATTAAATAATAGTTTACTAATTTTAATCCTCTTTAATTATTATTTAATGTCAATTAAATAATAATTAATTATTTAATTTTTTAATTATTATTTAAGGTTAAATAATAATCAATTCATCCTTATTTATTATAATAAATTATTATTCTAATAACTTAATTTCCATTAATCGTTATTTAATGCTAATTAAATAATAATTAATTACTTAATTATTCTTATTTATTATTTAATAATATTTAAATAATAAATAATTAATTTATAAATTTTATCTCTCTTTAATTATTATTTAATAGGAATTAAATAATAATTGCTAATTTATCACCATTATTTATTATTAGCATTTTAAATAATAAATAATAAATTTATTTCACTTAACCATGATTTAGCTAACTAGATTAATATTTAAAATATTTAAATATTAAAATTAATGAAAAATATCCTCCCCAATACCATTTTTGTATTATTATTATTTTTGTTATGATTTTAAATTAGTTTTCAAATATTTAAATTAATTAAAATTAACCCGAATGACATTTCTGTAAATAAGTTAAAAACTGATCTGAGGGCAAAATAATAATTTCGCCAAGAAAAACACAGAGGGGTAGTTTAGTAATTTCACCGGAAATATACTACCGCGCATTGCGCGACCCTAACTCAAACCGGCTCCAAAACGGTGTCGTTTTTACAGAATCGGCTGCTGCTCCCGCGCGTAACGCGCGGAGTGACTTTTTCCTACGCCAAACGACGTCGTTTGGCTCCGCGTCCGACAAAGTAAAACACTTACGCACATTGCGCGGTTGGGCGGTTTTTTTTTTCTCTCTCCTTCAGCAGATTGTCCACAGTAACTTTAATACACAACTTAATAAAATTTATACCTTCAAGTAAACTCTTAATCTCTCAATAAAAATCCAAAAAAAATACCAATAACTTAATAACAATTTATAACATGAAAATTTAATTTTTCATGATTTAATTCCATTTTTTTCATAAAAATTTATTATACCAAATAAACTATTATAAATCATAACTTTTTGTGTATAACTTCATTTTGAGTGATTCAAACTTTGTTTTTCTCATGATTTAATGTTCTATAATATTATAACATTAAATCTAAATTTTATAAAAATATTTTTGGGTCATAAATTTCAAGACTTGATCATACACTACTAAACACATATTTTTATCACACAAAATATACTAAAATACAAACCAAACATATTAAACTCAAGCATGACATAAATATTACAACTACACATTAATAGCTATCTTAACATGTTTATACTAACATGATAATTTATTTAATTTAAAAGCAAAGCTATATTTAAAATAACTATTACCTTGATTTAATGGCTATTTTTCTTTTTCTTCCAAAATAGGTGGTGAATGGCATGAACAAAACTAACTTCTCCTTCTTCCTCCTTAGTCTCTCAAATATTATGCTCTCACTAAAGCTTTTCTCAAACTCTCTCTTTTGGACTTGGAGGAAAATAATGAAGTGAAATCTACCAATTTCAAGTATACTTACAAAATTAATAGATACACATAATATATCTAATAATTTAGACCATGGTGAAAGGAGGAATGGTCCATGTACTTTAAAAATAAAACAAGCAATCCATTTAGTAAATAAATGAAAAATAAACCAAAATAGCAAAAAAATCAATTTTCTCTCTCTCATTCTAGCATGCTCGGCTGACTTGTGACTTTGTCCCAAGAAGATTGCTACTTTTTAAATAATTAATAAGTTATATAATTGTTTTTCCAAGTGGGTCAAGTATTGGACTTTATTTAAAATACCAATTGGGCTCCTATTAAATTGTTTGGGCTACTAGTTTGTCAAATTTTATTATTCTTCACTTGGGCTACTAATTGACCCATGGTGGGCTAATTTAATAATTTACACATTAATTATTCATTCCATGATTAAATAAATAATTAGATTGAATAAATAATTAAATATTCTAACCCATAAGTATTAAATTACTAAATGGACTAATAAATATTATTATTAATATTTCACATTATTTACATTAATTAATAATCATATTAATTAATTTATTATATTTAATTAACTCATTATATTCATTTTAATTAAATATTTAATTAATAGGAAACTTATCCATAAATTTTGATATTAAAACTTTAGGGTTTGTTCACTAATTTAATAACATATTAATGATCCCCTTTAATTAATTCTAGTAATTAATCACATAATCATTTAATCACGTAATTAATTAATCACATAAAAAGATTTAAATAATCTCGTAAAACTAACTCGTTAGAAATTAAATTAATACTTTTAATTTATAATGACGTGGAAATTCTAGGACATTACACGACGTCGTTCTGATCGCCTGCTGCTGATGTTTCTGCGCCTTGCGCGGCTGCCATCTTGCTGCTGAAATTATCATTTTGTCCCTAGATCTTTGCAGAATTTACAGATTTGCCCCCAAGCTTATTTTTCCTACAAAATAAAATATAAAATAATTAAAAATAAATAAAACTACTAAAAATCCTAAAAACACATAATAATAAATAAAACACCTAAAACACTAAAAATAACTGAAAACACATAAATAAAAATAAATATAAAAGTACTATAAAATTAACATAAATTAACTAAAACCCTATAAAACCTATTAAAACCAAAATAAGTTAAATAATTAAATATTTAAGCACACAATAAATATAAAAACTAAGTATTAGGGAATAAAAATATCGTATAATTTAACCCTATCACTTACTAGTGCTGAGCAAGAAACCGATTTGACCCCGAAACCGTACCAAGAACCGCACAAACCGCACTAATTAAAACCGCACCAACGGTTCCGGCGTATGTGACAATTTTAGGTGGTTTAAAAAATTGAATTTGCGGTTTGAGTTTTGTTTCTGGGCAAAACCACATTTAAAAAACCGCGCCGCACCATTACCAAAATGACATCGTTATCATAATTATTTTTCCGTAACTGTGCTCTTTCAGTTTCTATTTATGGTATTTAGTGGTCTATTCTGGACATACTTTTTATGTTAAAGTGATAGTCTGCATAAATGGTTCTTTATTTATTTCTCGATCTTATAAAAATATTCTTTTTGTTTCATATTAATGTCATAACTTTGGCAACTCCTTTTTTTTATATATAAATTTGTGCGACATTATTGTTGGTCGACGAGAATGGTTTACTTTGTTCATGAATCTCATATAGTACAGGATAATTAAGTGGTTAATCTTTGGACAAATCACATTTTTATCAGTTTACATTATAAGTGTAACTGAACATGAAAAGTCATTACTGCTCAATGTAATATTTTTTTGTTCCTTATAGATAGCATTCACTAGAAAAATATTTTTATTGACATCAATTTTTGTAATAGAAAAAATATTTTTCAACATGTATATATTTAATTGGTTTTAAAACCAAAATCACACTCAAATAAAATCGCACCGCAAGTTTTAAAACCGCACCAAACCGCACCTTACGATTTCATGTGTAGTTTTGAATTTGTCAAACCGCACTTAAGCGGTTTCGGGTGTAGTTTGAACTTCAAACCGCACCATGCTCTACCTTAGGGCTTACTTTAGTTAAAGATTGGACTTCATCTTGGATCACATTTAAAGTCTCTACTTTTCTCAAATCCTACAACATTAGAATAAATATGGCTTAGGGTTAATTAATCACCAAACAAAGCTCCATGTTTTAAGGAAAAAAGGATTGCATAGGAGTATTTTAAGGGTTCACATTTCTCAAGGATTTCACAAGGCTCTAGGCAAGGGAAAAATGGTCATTAGCCATGACTAGGCAGTGGTAATTTGGACAATTGCACATTCTCTAGAAATTTCTCAAAGGCATAATAGTCATATCAAATTTTCTTTAAAGACAAAATGGTCAATGGATCTTCATCTAGGAAATTTCCTAGAAATTTCTTCTCTAGGACACATTAGTCATTAATAAAAATTTCTAAGGGCAATTTGGTCATTTCATCATTACTAGGAAACTTCCTAGCAATTTTTTCCAAGACATATTAGTCATTATTAATTTTCTTTAAGGACATTATAGTCATTTAGTCATTATGGGGACACATCAGTCATTAATCCTTTTCTTTTGGACAACACAGTCATTTCCCTATTCTTAGGACACATTAGGTATTAACCACTTCCTTTTTGGGGCAATATAGTCATTTTTCCAATTTTTCTACACTTAACTCAATCATGGTTATTTCTTTAACCATAGTCATTATACTTCTCCCAGTACATCTAATTTTACATTTTCCCATATTCTTTTGTAATTCTCTACAATTGACTCAAGCATGGTCAAATATTTACCATAGTTATTATACTCATACAAATAATTCCCACAACTCATATTATCAAATTTATTTAATTTTCACATTTGTCCAACACTTTTCATAACACATGGACTAATCCAATATTTAATTATTTTATTTCCATTTTCATGAGACTTAATTCCCCTAAATTTTTATTGGATTTACGTAATGTCAAACAAGACTTACCCATTAACTTGGTTATTTCATAATTTAAGTTTAAATATAATCAATCTTTTTCACTCATTAATTAGCTTAAATTCTTATTTTTGAATAACTTTAATTAATTTATTAGATTTTTCTCCTTATCCTTATAATTAAATTAATCACTTAATTAATTCAAATCTTTAACTTGTCTCATAATGCCAACCATTCAAACTTTGTTAATTAATAACATAAGCTCACATAATTAACTTAATTAATTAAAATCTATATTATTGTTATTCAAGACCAATATTCAAACCTTATTAATTTAATAACATAACTTTAAATTATATTTCATATGATTAATTTCATTAATCATTCCTCTTAGCTTCTTTCTACTCGTTAGTCCATTTAAACTAATTAAATTAATAAGTTTGTTTAATCATTAATTTCTTATTTTTCAGCATACCAATATATAACTCATCTACATACGCTACATCATTTAAGCATAGAGATTTTCAAAAGGAATTCATCTCATTAATAACACTTTTACGTGACCTTTTTAGTCGTTACATATTTTTCTTTATTTCAGGATTCCCTTTCCGGAATCACTACTACCGAGATGTCTTTATTTCAGGATTCCCTTCTCGGAATCACTACTACCGAGATGTTTTAATTTGGTTGACTTCCAAGTCTTTCATAATTTATCAAATTACTTTAATATAGGTATTTGATTATCACCTTTTTCGTTTACTCTTTCCTATCCAATTAATGGACGAAAAGTTATTCTTAACCCCAAGTCTTATCATACTTGTTCCGGCTCATCACTACATGTTTATTCTAGGTATTAGCATCCTCATCATCACTTCTTTTACACTTCAACTTTATTTTATTATCATAACATTTTTTACTTCCACTCCTTTTATTTCTCATTTCCTATAATTATCTCTTATCTTTTTTCAGGACACAATCTATTCATTATCAACTAATCCAAATTCTTTAAAATTCAATCTTATAGCATTCTTATTTTTGGTTATAAGGCTTTATCTATCACAATCTCATCCCTTCTTCATCATCCTCTCATTTCTTACTTCTCAACAAAGTTTATTCTTTTATATTTCTACTTATAATTCATTCGCATATCGGTTCACTAAAATTGTATGCTTTCATGACTGATCTTCTATATCCTTCTTCAATCTTTTTCAACAAAAAGTCTCCCATATATATATATATATATATATATATATATATATATATATATATATATATATATATATATATATATTCACATAATCAGTTATTTACATATTTCTTCCTTCTTAATCTAGATTTTCGTTATTTCAATATTTCCTCTTAAATTCCCTTCTATAAGGATCATCAAACAATATTATCACATTAATCATTTAAAACTCACGTTTACTAACTTCATAGATATTCAGGTTATCACAAGAACCAAGTGTGGACTTAGGTTTCTCCATCATTAGGCATTCAGGTTATCACAAAAACCAAGTGCGGACCTGGTAACAGTCTTTAGTGTCATGACCTTTTGTTTCGTGTTAAGTACATTAACGATCTCCATTCTTTTGTCTAGCGAAGACCCTGATCTTCGGGGATTTCTGGTAAAAGGGTTGATTCTTGATGTTATTAATGATGTTAGCTCTACTAGTGTTCAGGGGAGTATAATCTTTGTTATTATTCGTGTTATCCCGATCTTTGTAGCTGCAGTTTTTCTATTGTCAATCTCCTTTAGAATTCTTCTTGCCATTCCCCTTCTTGTTGTCTTCTTTTGTATCGGCACTATTGCCTCTGGGGTCTTTCTAGTGATAATCACCCATACTTTTCGAAGTACCTTGAAGATTGGCAAGGGCCTATTCTAGCTCTATTCATTTGTCGATCTTATCGTAGGCCACAGATAGAGTCTGGGGAGCCTTTGAGATCATCTTTTCGATCAATTTATTGAATTTGTCGACATTCAATCCCATGGTTAAAATTGGATGACTTATTTTAAGTCGATTGTAGGGATTTTGGATACTGGGTCTCTGAATCTCATAATGTATTGCCGAAGAGTTTTGGTTGGCCTCTGCTTTACCTAAAGTAAAGAAGTAATCATCTTCGCGCACCTCTTGTTGCTACTGAATGGAACTAATCTTGTAGTTCATCCCAAGAATCAATGGATTGTGGAAGAAGAGAAATAATCCACTCCCTTGCCGTTTTCTTTAAAATGGAAATGAATAAGTAACACATCGCCAATAGGTCATGACCATGGAAAATCATGGTCTGCTCAAAGGAAAAAGTGTGATTGTTGGGGTCGCTTGTCTCATCATACATCTCAAAGATAGGAACTTTCAGACTCCAGTCAATCATAGCATTTTCCAACTCTTTCGTGAATACGGACTCCCACAGCTTTCTGGGCCTATGTTGTTTACCCGAAGTCTCTTTTGGGGTTGATTCTCCAGTGTGACTTCCTTCTTGATCCCTTCTATCTCGATCCTCCTTATTCTGCCATGTGGGGGACCACTATAATTTACGATGATCTTTAGTATGGACTAATCGGGAGCTCACAATAATATGATCTTGGTGGCAATCATGATGTCCTCTTAGACGATGATAATGACGATTTGAGCGGGAGGCTGAGCCTCTCTGTCTCAATAAGGCATTTCTGTCTTTCTTCAATTGTTCAAATTGTTTATCAAACTCCTCTTGCTATATATCTAGAGCCTTTTTATGGTCAAGAACTTCCTGGAGGCGACGTTGTTTTTCAGCTTATATCATATGGTGAGACTATGATCGTCCTTGCCCCTAAAAGTTATTTTGATTCTTTGGGGGTGGTGAGTTTGCCATATGAATTATTTTTGGTTGAAAACGATCACTACCAAATACTAGACGGTCTTCCTTCTAGCGCTAATATTAACATTCAAATCTATCTAAACATTCAACTACCGACTTAGACGTATACCTGCACAAATAGAACCACTAAAAGTCCTTAACGGCTTGGGTCGCTGGGGACACCTCCGGTGTGAGAGTAAGTACATGCTTCGAAAAGTGTTAACAATGGAGGCAAAAAGTATTTAGTAGGGTGAAGAATTATAATGTCAGCTCTTCTTACCTCAATTGTTCACCTGGTATTTATAATACTCACTTCGCTCCTTAGGGTTAAGACTCCTTTTAGGAATCGTATTATGGAGATACAACTGGAGAAGGTAACTGCCCTCCTAATCACAACTAAATAAGTAACTCATATTCTATTAGTATTGAATATGGTAAATCATTAACTATACATAAGTAACTAGGAGTCTAGACCAAGCGTATCGGACCCAAAAGATCCTCTTGTGTGCGTACTAGGCCTGATGGGCGTTAAGAGCCGAGCCTAAAGCAAACGGCCCATCAATGCTTGTAAATACATAGCCCAACAATGACTTATGTGGATATATATAACATAGGTAGAAATTAAGAATGGTCTCACCGTAATTTATTCTATACTATTGTATAGACTTCTACCATCGCAATCCAAATTCTTCACATATAGGGCTATAAACGATTTGATCCAATTTGAACTTTGACGAACTCAAACCGAACTTAAACACTATTAGTCGAATCCGAAGTCTTAAACATGTTCATATAATATGATCGAACCAACACACATATGTGAGTTCAGATCGCTAGCTGTTCACAAACAGTTCATGAACATTCTCGAGTTCGCGAACATAATCGAATAACATCATGTTCGCGAACATCTAAATGTTCACGAATATAAACTCGTTTCCAAACAAGTCATGAACATATTCAAACTTGACCAAGTTCACGAACATTTGTATTTAGAACAATTAAACATTTAAAAAATATAATTCGAACTCAATCATCTCACAAATTACTCGCGAACCAATCGAACTGAACTATTCACGAACAAAGTCGAACCGAACCACATGATTCACGAACATGTTCGATCGAGCAATTAAACGCGATACCATGTGTTACTCGACTCTATAAGTTAATCAAATCTAACCGAACTCAAACCTGTCCTCAAACAGTTCGATTCGTTTGCAGGCTTAGTCACATATTTGTTAACATATATATCATTTCCCAAAATAAAATAAAGAATTAGTCTTTTAGAAGATTTTAAACATGATGCATAATGGACCTAGTTGTCTTCATATATACTGGCCCAAGACTATTATCCCCTTCCTTTTACTGTATTGTAGACTAATATATCTTTTATCATATCTTATATACAGTATTATAGTTACATAAGTAATAACAAATTCAAAATTATATGGCTTTAAAATTTTATTAACATCTAACACCAAAAAAATATGAAAATAAAAAAGAAGATGTTCCCTAATAATGAAGGCCAAGTAAAAATAATCTCAGATATAAGCATTTCATGATTGGATTAATAGATTACAGTTGAATCAAGAAATAGAAAAGGTTAAAATTGTTCCCAAACAATGTATTAGCTGAATATTGAAACAATTATACATGAATCCCATATATATATATATATATATATATATATATATATATATATATATGGGGAATGATTCATAGCAAATGGTTACTATAGGTACTATTTTTAGCAAACGCATCTGACATTGTTAATGTGATGATGTAAAGGTCCAATTTGAAAATAACTTTTTTCCCAGCCACTACTGCCCAACTTTTTCCCATCCGCTACTAAGAGTAACAGCTAGTGGGAAACCAAACGATGCCTAAAAGGCTGGTACTGAAACCAAACCATGCCCTTTTAGGAGATTCTCCCAGCCACTATTAAGATTAGGACCAGAATGACCTTGTTTTTTTCTTTCACTTTATATCAATTACTTGTATGTTGGTTCATTAATTTTTTGTGATGGAGTTTTGGGGTTTCTCTTGTTTATTCAATCGGCCACTGATTTTGCTTAGGTTACATTAATTTTCTATGATTTTTCTCATATTATATTTGTTTTGTGCAAATGATTTTTACATTTTATTTCATTTTAATTGTATAGATGCTGTCTTAATGGGAAATTTGCTTGGTATTGAGTTTTGGGGTTTCTAAAATATTTTTGTTTTTCAAAACTGCCTACACTTGCTAAGTTTAGATCCGCCCTTGACCACCCTTTTAGAATTCATTGTAAAGATGCAAGTGAGAAGAGAAAAAACTCTTATTAAACTAAATCAATTTAAAAGATGAGAGAAAACAAATTTGTATTTAATATTTATGGATCAATATGAGAAAAAACATGCAATTTTTTTTCTGGAAAGACAATTAAAAAAAAACTAACTTAAAAAAAATATTGAGCAACATTTGCTCAAATGTAACAATCATTTGCAGAAAACAAATATAATACATTAGAAATCATAGAAAATTAATGTAACCTAAGAAAAATAGTACCCAACTGAATAAACAAGAGAAATCCCAAAACTCCATTATAAAAAAAAAATATTAATGAACCAGCATACAAGCAATTGATAGTAATACCAAAACTTTGATTTTCTCCAATTCTAGGATATAGGAAAAGACAAAACGACGTCGTTCTGATCCAAGTTGCTAAATAGAAGTAGACCCTTAGATCATTATGTCAACGGTGTAAGGTGTGTTTGTTGAAATAGGTCCCATAGCAACCATTTACTAGATAATTCCCCTATATATATATATATATATATATATATATATATATATATATATATATATATATATATATATATATATGGGTCCCCATCCATGGCAACCGATTGCTGGGCTACTGTTTCAGCAACCAATGTAGGGGCATTTTTGCTATAGATTGGCCCTGTCGCTCATCCTTCTTGCGAAAGGCCAAAAATTAGCCCTACAGCTCGTCCTTCTTACGGTAGACCAATTACACATAATTTTTGCCCTACCACTACCCCCTCTTGCTGCAGGCCAAAATTACGCATACTTGACCCTACTGTTCATCCTTTTTGCGGGAGGCCAATTTTGGTAGCTTCAGCAACCGGTTGTCATGGATAATATTTATATACGTACGTATGTGTGTGTGTGTGTGTGTGTGTGTGTGTGTGTGTGTGTGTGTGTGATTAACTATAAAAGTTTCCCTAAAAGTTACACAAAATTTCATTTTTCATCCTAAAGTACCAACTTTCTACTTCAAGTCTAAATTTTTTTACAAAACTGTTCCCTTTATAGGTTGAAATCCTTCATGTTCAAAATTATTGGTAATTATATTATTTATATTTTATATAACGTATATATTATTGTATTTATACATTTGGAATGAGTTAAATGTGTATTCAATTATATAAAATGTGATTTTTAATTTTTGACCTGTAATTTCACTAATATGTTAAAGACTAATTTACAAGTTGCACCCTAAATATTTTCCTGAAATCGATTTGCACCCTTTTACCTATTTTTGATTAAAATCAACCTAAACCTCACTCGAGGCAATTAAATACACCCTTCACTAGATTTTTTCAGTCAAATCTTTACCAAAGCCCTTAAAAAGAGGGTAAAAAAGGCAAACCATAAAGTTGTACTAATATAACTTATAAAAAATATATAACAATACCCTATCTTCTTCTTCCCCAAAGAGCTTCTTCAGTTTATGTTGGGTCTAGTCTTAATATGTCTCCCATTGTCTTCATCACCCACTTCCAAGTTCCAAATCAGCAAATCTCTCATCCTCCTTTATATTGTTCAGACATCCTACCACTTTTGATCATCTCATCCTGGTTTTGGATCAGAAGCTTCATATGTTCAATTGGCGCAACAATAGTCTTGGATACAACTATAAAAACTCCACCAATGAGAAAATCAATGGCAAACCCAGCAAAGCCTTTCTTTGAAGGCGCTTACACCAAAACAAGGGATACCTAGAGATTAAATTTGTGCACTTCCCATCGTCATCTTCAATTAGAACCCATAGATTATATATCACAAACTCATAAGCATAATCACCAAGAATCATAAGCATTCATCAAACCTGTATTGAGTTAAATTCACCAAAAGTAATCAAACAACAAACTTATTTCCCTATAAAGGAAGCAAATTTACTGAACTGGAATTCTTCCTAGCCATATATGATAGTTGAAAATTCCTTAAGAAACCACAAAAATTTTAAGATAATTTAAGTAAAAAAGAAAGAAAAACCTTAACAAGATAAATTTAACTCCAAAATTTTGTACCTAGTGGTCATTTCCAAAATGATAAGACTAACCAACAATTCAGCTAAGAAAAATATCAAATTCAGCAAATTATCTTTAATTTTCATCCATAAATAATATGAGGTGGGAAAAAAAACCTCAAGACTAGACTTGGTTTGCTTCTGTGACAAATCGAGCTTCGATTTTCCAGAGTAGTTGCACCAAAAGCACCACATTGCCCTCCCTTCATATCACCATCCTAAAATTTTTAGTTGTTCATAAACTAGAATTTTGGGGTTAATTGTTCATTTTAAAGGAAATTCGTATATCCAATCAATGAAAGATAATTAATAGAAAATGTTAATATATATATACACCGATTTGGAGGAACCTTGAGAGAGCAGGTACAGAGAGCTTCAGTTGCTTCAATGGCTTCCTGCTCTTCACGATTCTAGCCTCTTTGTAGGGCTTTTGCGCGACGATTTATGGATGGTGTCCAACTCCTCCTAGGGTTTTAAAGAGAAAGGGGAAGAGTTTGGTTAATGGAGATGGTGAAAAGTAACTGAGCACCAATTTATTTATTTATTTATAATTATTAAGCCTTTAATTTAGTAATTATAGAAATGATAAGTAAATTGACTATTTTGCCCATGTTTTTAATGACGTCAGCACCCCTGATTTGAAGATTTGGCCGAAAAAGCGATCGGAGTGTACAAATAATGTTCTGGGATTAAATTTAGGATACTTTTAATTGAAGATAGGTAAAAGGGTGCAAATTGATTTTAAAAAAAAAAATATTTAGGGTGCAAATTATAAATTAATCTATGTTAAAAGAGAACAGTTTTGTAAAAGCGAATTGATATTCCACAAATAAAAATAATAGTTTCAAAAGCTTCTTACATGAATAGTAGATGTGTTACACACTCATGTGAGATAAACCTTATGAAATATATTAAATTTTACTTACGAAAATATCAATTTTCTTGTACAAATTTAAACTTGAATGAACACCATTAAAAAATTAATATTTTAAGACTAAAAGTAAAATTTTATGGAACTTTGAGAGATACTTTGGTAGTTAGCCATATATGTGTGTGTGTGTGTGTGTGTGTGTGTGTGTGTGTGTGTGTGTGTGCAGGGAGAACGAGTATACTGCTTATACTTGGCTCATCTTTGTCTACGAAGGGATTTTATGGCTTAGCATAATACTGAATTTTCTCAATGGTGAGAGAAAATGACAAGATCTAGCTTGTTCATGATTGTCCCTTAGACCAAATGGTGTTGATCCCATCGTTAAAACCTAAAATAGGCAACAGCTTGAGAGTTGTGATCTTAATAGCATAATGCGAGTAGTAAGGATTTGGGGTCCACAAATCAATCGGTCCTTATAAAATAAAGGAATTTATTATAAGGATTTGAGAATACAGTACCTTACCTAGCTCAGTTGAAGCTCAATTTTCAGATAAAAATGGAGACGAAAGTGAGAGAAACTAGAGATAGAGGGGGAGAAGATAAGAGAGAGAAAGAGATAGCAAGAAGGAGAATAGAGAGAAATAGAATTTTCATTTCACAATTCACGTGCCTCAGTGATATAATCTGTGACAATATATCTCTAAGCATGACCTTCTTCCTCTGTTAACAGAATTATAATGGAAATGACAAATATAACCCTTCTAATAATAACTAACTACTAGCATTAGCTAACTAATTAAGTATTAACCAACTCATATTCCTTACAATCAACCCCTCATCAAACCAACCTTGTCCTCAAGATTAAAAATGGGAAAATTTCTTATGGAACTACTCTCAGTCCTCCCATGTTGCTTCAAAAGGTGAAGTGTTAGACCATTGAACTAAGACCCCAACTGCTATAACATTATGCTTCTTAACCATTTTTCTATCTAGTACAGCCATTGGTTCCACTATAAATTGGTCATGCTCATCCAGCTAGGGTAAAGTTGCGGAACTAAGACAGTGAAGTCCAATTTTCTTCTTAAAAGGGGATACGTGGAACACAGGATGAACCTTGGCATCTATAGGGAGTTTGAGCCTATAAGCAACAGTGCCAACTTTCTCCTTTATAGGAAAAGGCCCTAAGTATTTAGGAGCTAACTTCCCAAATTTAATCTATGATAATGTAGACTGTTTATAGGGCTTGATCCTTAAATACACCTGGTCACCTACCGTAAAAGATCTTTCACACCTGGCTTTGTCAGTATAATTCTTCGTCATAGATTAAGCAGCTATTAAGTTTTGCTTAAGTAACTACAAAAATTGAGTTATGTATTTGTAAAATGATCTAGTAGCAGGGTCATGAACTTGGCCATATTGATGAAAATTGAGATGTGGAGGCTTATAACCATATACTGCTTTAAATGGTGTAGCCTGTAATCCATTATGGTAGTGAGTGTTGTACCACTACTTAACTAAAGCTAATCAAGTTGACCAGCTATTAGGCTTTTGAGAAATCATTATCCTAAGATAACATTCTAATACCTGATTAAGCTTTTTAGTATGCCCATCAATTTGTCGGTGGTATCCAATATTTAAGTGGAGTTTGGTTCCTACCAGCTTAAAAAGAGATTACCAAAAAAGACTAATAAAAATCTTGTCTCTATCAGATAAAATAGTGGAAGGAAACCCATGAAGTTTGCAAATATGATTAATGAACATTTGGGCCAATTCTATAGCAGTGAAAGTATGATGAAGAGCTATGAAATGACCATACTTAGTTAATTGTCCGCCAATACCCAAAATACTATAAAAGCTTTGGATTTTGGCAATCCTTTAATAAAATCAATGGATATGTCAATCCAAGACCCTTCTAGAATAGGGGCAAAGGCTACAATAACCCCAGTATGGACACAATGTCATGTTTCTATTTTTGGCAGATATCACACTGTTGGGTATTCTCTATATGAATACATGCATTGCAAGTATACACGGTCAATAAGTATTAAAATGATAAAGTAAAGTTTCGAACCCACAGGGAATTAAATAATAATAATTATCAAACACTATTTTATATCAATTTAATTCTATTTAAACAATCTCAATTTAATTATAAAATAAACTAATTAAAATTACCAACTAAATTAAACTAATAAAAATGGTTTAATTAAATTAAAAATAGTTAAGATCAAAATTTTCCCCAATGCTTCATTTAAATCTCTTCACTCCATTTTTAATTACTTAATTATATTAAATTGTTAACCAAGAATTATTTATAGTATTTATATGCACCCTTCGATGATCACATAAACAATTTTCTTTAAATCTGACACAAAGGCAACAGAATTAAAGAAAGCACCCTAATTAACTAACTGGCTATATATCTATATGAATTACAATTAAAAAAGATTTAAAGCATAGATTCTCTTCAGGTTACATATGGCATATAGGTATATCTCTATCCTATACACGAATCATGAATTCCATCAACGTAAAAAACACAAACATATGTCATCATATTCAGATCTAAATTTATAATTTATCTCTCAATTTTATATAAATTATCCCATTAATTACGTGCACTTATGAATGCACAAAATATGATAAATGACTCATATATAATCAAATATAATCAATAAAAGAGAATTAATATAAATAACACATTAGGTTCCATTACAACCTTCATTAAAAGTTAGTTCATAATTGAAGAATAATCCATCCACAAATAATTCAATATCTTAAAATTACAAAAATAAAAGGAAAATAGAAGAATCAAATATGTGTTTTGATATCTGCATTGTCACCCGGATCACAATCTTCAACCCCCAAACTTTTTCCTTTGAATCTTGAATCCTTCATGTTGAATATTTGCTTCTAATCTATATTATTCTACTCATAATCTATCCTAACTATTTTAGATATATCTTTCCCTTCAATTAAGGTTACAATATGAATATTTATAGTACTAATAAAATACCCTAACTTTCCAAGACATCCTAATCCATATAGACTTCAGCCCATAGCCCAAAAATAAGAAAATAAAACATTCCTCACCAACTAGGGTGGCTACCCTACTTTGTGGGGGCGGCCTCCTTACTCCACCAAAGAGTAAAATCCACGTTCTGCCTATTTGGGGCGGCCGCCCTAGTAAGTGGGGCGGCCTCCCCAATACAGTTTCAACTTCAGCATCTGTTGGGAAATTGGCAATAACATTCTCATCCGGACTTCGATTAAGACGATTCAAGATGTTTTGGAAAGTTAAGAAGTAGATCTACAACTTTTATATTTTAGGATTTGCCAAATTCTGCTCGGATCATGGTCGAATTCAGACCTGAAGTGACTGTTGCGTAATTGACAAGCGAAAAATGCAAGCATAGCAACTCCATACTTTGATCAACCAAGCCTTTATTACAATTCCTATCAAATATCATCAAAACACATAAAAATAACATAAAACACTTAAAACTAAAATAAAATACTTAAGAACTCACAAATTATTAAGATAAAAGATAATCAATACATAGGTATAAACTCACTTATCAAATACCCCCAAACTTAACCATTTGCTTGCCCCCAAGCAAAAAACAAATAAAATAAACTAAGATTCTACTAACTCAACCTAAATTACTCAGGTAATAAATCAATATGAATTTCAACTTTGGTCTCAAAGATTTTTTAAATGATAACTCAAAGAAAATTTTAAAATCATGCACAGCTTATAATTTTAACATATTTATTAATCTTAATTTACTCAAGATCTTTTGTGTGTGTGTGAATTCAAAATGTATCAAACTAATTAAAACTCAAATAAGTTCATGCAATTAAATGCCTCGTAAAAGATGTTACACAATAAAAGAATTACAGAGTAAAACTCCATAAACTTACTTTTTCACATCTTTCAGCTAATAAACTGGCAATATATAACAAGAAGATCAAAAGGTTTCAACGCATTAAACACACTATGATCATTATTTGCATTAACTACATAATTTATCAAATATTTAACTAAAACATGTGGCCATTATTTTTTAGTTTTTTTTTTCATTCTCTTCTTTTTCTTTCATAAGCGAGTGCATTTTATGCTTCACCTCCCTTTTTTTTTCAATACGAGTGTGTTTTACGTTCCATCTCACTTTTGCATATGTTTATGAGTGAGTGCATTTTACGCTACATCTTAACTCACCGCATTTTTTCCTCTTTTAAATTTAACTTGGGAAACTCAATATTTAATAATCTTAGAAAAATCACCTAAATCATCTCTCCCAAATTATAATTCGCCTAATATTTCGCTTTCAGTTATGATCAAATAAGATATAGAGTTCATAAATATTTATCATAAGCATTCAATTAGATAAACTTTCTCTAAGTTAAAACTAACTCAACACAAATGGATATGTACTTAAAAATTAAGGATCTCAAATAAAATAATAACCAACAAAAATCCAAAATTCAAACTAACAAAATTTATTCATTTTCTAAAAGTTATTCAATAAAAAAAAAATTTATCATTGACCAAAAATTTAATTCAAATAATTCATTGTCCAAGAGACTCTACCTAATACTAAGTTAACTCATTTTCGTAGGAAACACGATTGCACTTCGCATGTGTAATAAGCCTTTAAACCCCAAAGTTACCCCAAGTGGACGAGTCGTATCTCGTGAGGGTTTGCAGTAAATTTACCCACAAAATTTTAACATTTAA
This sequence comes from Hedera helix, assembly GCA_947179155.2. Classification (NCBI taxonomy): domain Eukaryota; kingdom Viridiplantae; phylum Streptophyta; class Magnoliopsida; order Apiales; family Araliaceae; genus Hedera; species Hedera helix. The sequence continues at coordinate 41,028,015 of OX359264.1, read as the reverse complement.
ACTAAAATAAACCTAAATAATTTAAAAATAATTTTTTTTTAAATTTATCCACACCCCTAAACTTAAAACAAACATTATCCTCAATGTATTAAATAAAGAACAAGGGACTCCCCTGAATATATAAAAAAAAATTCTCCTCATCTGCCAAGTCTAAGCTACATTGAATAAACCTGAAACAAACAAAAAAAAATATTAAAACAAAAAAAAAACTAAATTTTACTACTATAAAAATATAATCTACTCAAAATAAAATAAAATAAAAATAAAAACTAAAACTTGGGTTGCCTCTCAATAAATGCTTGTTTTAAAGTCTCAGTCTGACTATTCTCTTTTCTTCAATCAGACTCAATCGCAAAAATTATATTTTCATGCCTCCTTGTTGTCTTTTCTTTGATTTTCATGGCATTCTTCCAAAATTCTGAACCACCCCCAAACTTGAATTCATCCATGCTATATTCTTTAACAAAGTCAACCCGATAATACTTCTCAGAATCTTGAATTTGTTACACGAAAGACATAATCAGATTTTTCTTACCACTATTCGAATTCAAGATTTGATCATCCTCATCATTCTCCTCCTCTTCCCAAACTTTGCTCCTCTTATTTTAAACCTTATCATCATATTCCTCATCCGAACAAGATCTCTTAAGATTTACTTTTTTAGCTTCTTTAAACTACTTGCCATTTTCTAATGTATTTTCCTCGCATAAATCTTTATATTCCTCCTCAAAATTTATCTATGTATTGCTAAGTAACATATTGCAAAGGTAATTATTGACTAAATTGGCAAGTTGTTCCTTTCAAATCTCATCATCTTCCCTTTGAATCTCCCAATCTCGCATTGATTCTTTATTGCGTTTAATTGATTCTTCAATGCTTTTAGTGCTCCTCTCAAAAGACTCCATAAACCTTGCAAAAACTTCCTCCAAATTTAATTTTTTCTCTTGTTGCGACAAAGGTTGTTGATACAGGAATTCGTAAGATTGAGATTGATATGAAAATTCTGACAAGTTTGGAAGTTCTGGAGCAAAAACATCTTGATTATTCATTCTTGTCTCAGTTTGCTTTAAAAACTTATCATGAATTTTCTCCAAATTTGATTTCTGCTCTTGTTGTTGTGAAGGTGGGTATTGAAAATCTTGATGATAATAACTTGGGGCAAATAATTGATCTTGATTATTGTTATTCCATGAATGATTCAGATGCACTCGCCAACCCGGATGATAGTAGTTTGGGGTGTAACTATGCTGCTGATTGCAGGCATTTTGAATAGATTGATTTTCGAGAGCGTCAATTTTTCATTCAAGCTCTGCTAACTGAGTAGTCATTTGCTCAATTAATTCTGCCCTTGATCGATCCACCCACATAGAAGACCATTGAGAATTAAATGCAGCCATTGTAAATGAAAAATAAATAAAATCAAATAAATAAAAATATACAAGTTTAAATTAAAACTAATTTGACTAAAATTAATATTGACAAAAATTATAAAATTAATTCCCCAACTGCGGCGCTAAAAACTTATTGGGTATTTTTTATATGAGTATATGCGTGCAAGTATACACGGTCAACAAGTAATGAAGTGATAAAGTAGAGTGTCGAACCCACAGGGAAATTAAATAATAATAATTATCAAACACTAATTTTATATCAACTTAATTCTAGTTAAACAATCTCAATTTAATTATAAAATAAAATAATTAAAATTACCAACTAAATTAAACTAATGAAAATGATTTAATTAAATTAAAAAAAAGTTAAGATCACAATTTTTTTCAATGCTTCATTTAAATCTCTTCACTCCATTTTTAATAACTTAATTATATTAAATTATTAACCAAGAATTCTTCATAGTATTTATATGCACCATTCGATAATCACATAAATAATTTCTTTTAAACCTGACACAAAGGTAACAGAATTAAAGAAAGCACCCTAATTAACTAACTCACTATATTTCTATGTGAATTACAATTAAAAATGATTCAAAGCACATATTCTCTTAAGGTTACATATGACATATAGATATATCTCTATCTTATACACGAATCATGAATTCCATCAACGTAGAAAACACAAACATATGTCATCATATTCATATCTAAATTTATAATCCATCTCTCAATTTCATATAAATTATCTCATTAATTACGTGCACTTAATTAATACATGAATGCACAAAATATGATAAATGACTCATATATAATCAAATATAATCAATAAAAGAGAATTAATATAAATAACACATTGGGTTCCATTGCAACATTCATTAAAAGTTAGTTCATAATTGAAAAATAAACCATCCATAAATAATTCAACATCTTAAAATTACAACCAAAAAAAGGAAAAGAGAAGAATCAAATCTGTGTTTTGATATCCACCTTGTCACCCAGATCACAATCTTCAATCCCCAAACCTTTTTCTTTGAATCTTGAATCCTTCATGTTAAATATTTGCTTCTAATCTATATTATTCTACTCCTAATCTATCCTAACTATGTTAGATCTATCTTCCCCTTCAATTAAGGTTACAATATGAATATTTATAGTACTAATAAAATACCCTAACTTTCCAAGACATCCTAATCCATATAGACTTTAGCCCATAGCCCAAAAATAAGAAAGTAAAACATTTCTCGCTGACTAGGGCGGCTGCCTTACTTTGTGGGGCGGCCTCCCTACTCCGCCAGAGAGTAAAATCCACATTCTGCCTACTCGAGGTGGCCTCCAACAGGTGAATCATGGAATTCAAAAAGCAACTTGGCTTTTAATGGCATGTTTGGTTCTACTACCAACTTATCATGAAATTTAAGTCGACCATGCTTAAATGAGTAACCTGGCAAAGACTAGGGATCCAATTGGAGCTAAGAAATAATGTCCTTCATTCCTACATCAGATTCCTAAGATTGAGCTAATTCCAGAATCCATTGAGGAGTGATTATAGAAATAGCTAAACAACTGTGTTCCTGCTCATAGGCTTCAACTTGTCTTGATAAACAGTCTGCTGATACATTTTTCCTTTCCCTTTTTGTACATAATTTCATAGTCTAACCCCATTAATTTAGTAATCCATTTTTATTGATTAGTAGTAGTAACTTTTTGATCCAAAATGTACTTCAAGCTATGGTGATCAGTGCTAATCAGCACCTTATTACCAAGCAAATAATGTTTCCATTTAGTGGTAGCATAAACCACAACCATCAACTTCTTCTTATAAGTAGACTAGCCCAGGTATTTTGGTGATATAACCTTACTCAAATAAGCTATGGGACTCCCTTATTGCATCAAAACTGGCCTAAGACAAAAATGTGAGGCATTTGTTTCTAAAACAAAAGGCATATCAAAGTTAGGCATGGCTAATATTGATGCCCTAATCATTGCATCCGTTAGAGCCAAAAAAGCATTTATCATTCCCTCATACCACTAAAGTTTATCCTTATTCAATAGCTCAGTCAAGGGTTTGCTAATGAGGTCATAATTCTTGATGAACTTCCTGTAATAACCAGTCTATCCTAGAAACTCTCTCAAACTCTTAATATTTTATGGCAAAGGCCAATTTGTCATACAACTAATCTTGTTTGGGTCAGTGGAAACACCATTGTGGGTGATAATCTGCCACAAATACTGGACTTGTTTAATGGTTGTTAGTTCCCAGAGGGACACTAGTGATCTAGAAGGGGGGGGGGGGGGGTTGAATAGATCTCTTAGAAATTTTTACCTTAAGAATTCATTACCAAGTAATTCATTTACTCGAGATTTGTTTGCACAGCGGAATATTAGTTTGAAAACACCCCTTAAAGATTTGTAAAACTTCTCCGTTGAGTTAAGACTATATTGGAGAAAGTCATTTGTTGGGTAAACCAATTAACAGTCATATGTATATATATATATATATATATATATATATATATAAGACATAATGTAAATAACTGAAAGTAAATAACACCCGAGAGTTTTAAGTGGTTCAGAGACTGAATAACTCCTACTCCACTCTTCTACTACAACGAGTAGGAAATCCACTAAGGATGATTCATATAGAACCCTTCAAGCTCATTAGCCTGGAAACTCTGATTCACTAAGAACCCTTCAAACCCAGCAGGTTTGGCTAATTTAGTCACTTAGACAAGGACATTACTGCCCTCTTCAAGTCCAGCAGACTTGGCTCATTTAGTCACTATGACAAGGACAGTACTGCCCTCTTCAAGTCCAACAGACTTGGCCCCCAGCTTGTTGATAGATAAAGGAGTTGCTACTGAGTTTGTACTTTAAGTCCCATTGTCTCTAAACACGCAGTAGCATGGTGTGATCATTCCTGGAATAATATTGAGTTCGGCAATGATGCTTGACTTCTTTATATGATCAATATCTTCTTGTGATCACCCATTGTGCTGCTAGGCTTTTACACTTCAGCTCTTGTGGTACTTGATAACTTGTTCGAGATGAACTCCTGAGATGACTGTAAAGCTTCTTCCTTTTGGTACTCAGTTGTTCCTTCTTATCATAGACAGTTTTAACGCTTCTCGAGATGGGCTTCTGAGATGACTGTGATGCTCCTTCCTTTGGGTACTCAGTTGCTACCGTGTATGTATCAAGTTGGCGTTAAGCTTTTCTCTACCATGTGCCTAGCAGCTCTGAACACTTTCTTGTAATAGAGTCATTTATGTCTATATCTCTCTCAATTTAGTGTTAGTGTTTTTATGGATCGTAGAGTCCTTCAGCATATTCATTTTCTGTTTCACTCTACGATCTGTTGTTGCCAACCATTATCTCACTTGTATATTCAACAACTCTCTCTTTCTGTGAGTTATTTTAGCCTTTATATCTCTGGGCATATTTTACCGTTGAAAGAAATCCCGTTGGTTTCTTTTGGCTTTGTGCAGATCTTTAATATCTTCGATGTTGACTTTCTTGCCACTTGTGTCAGTGCTTTTCCCTTTTCTGACATGTTCTGATATATTAACCTGTAGCTCAGCTTTCTCTGAATTTATAGCCGTTTTACTCCCAGAGTTGTTCAGCAAGGATTATTATTTCCTTTGTTAATTAATCTTCTGATTCATCAATAAATACCTTCCTTGACTTTTAGAACCAACTGTTCTGATGCATTCAGAGATGTCCCATTGGTCTGACTTTATTCACCATCTTCCTGAGCAGTGGGTCCTGACTTATAGTCGTTTAGGCACAAAGTCTTCTGTGACTCTGACATGCATCTGATTTCTCAAGAGCACTTACTCTTTCTTGAATCTGGGCGGGGAGTATTCTCTTTTCTCTCACACTATATTGCAGTTATGATTCTTTGCTATTTATTGATATCGTAGAGTGATTGTCTACTCATTTGGACTCTACGAATTCATCTCCACTCGTTATTTGAAGTATGTCGGGTAAATGGTGGAGATGGAGCGTACTTCTCTTTTACTCTGCGATCTTACTTTTGTGATCAGATCGTAGAGTTTGTCTGCAGTGCTTTGCTTTATGATTTCGTTCTACGATCTTGTCCTTTTGTTCAAATCGTAGAGTTTTTGAACTGCCGTGCTTCTTAGTGAAATCGTTGAGTTGTTGTCTTTGTTGGCACATTGTTTAATTTTACTCAACGATTGTTCCATGTGTGGAGCACTTTTCTGTAATGTCTTGTCATCCTGTATTACTCTACGACTTCTTCTATCTGTGCAGATTTCAGTTGTATGTGGTTTATCTTCGAGTTTACTCTACGACCTTGCTAGAGCGTGTATGTCGTAGAGTACATTTCTTCTCTGGTTCAGCGTTAACTGCAGGTTGGCTTAGCTGTCTGTTTAACGATCGTAAAGTTAAGCTCTACGATTTATACTTGATCAGTTCTTTAACTTCACTTGTTAATTCAGTAGACTTCTTGCATATCTGACTCTCGTAGAGTTATCCTGATAAGGAGTCGTAAAGTTCACTCTACGATCTATACAGAAACGTTGAGTCCTCTTTGAAAGGAATTGTAGTGTCCGTTCTACGATCGTATAGACTGATCAGATCAAATATAAGATCAACCTAACAGATTTGATCTTTTCTAACTAAGTCCTTTCGTACATTATTACATCATTATATATTGAAAGAACTCTACAGACTTTATCAAACACAAATACAACAATGATTCATTCTTATGCTACTCTGCTTATATCATACATCTTTTATGCAGAGTGTCTTCTATTGAAAGATCAACCTAACATTTCTGATCTTTAAAATCTAAGTCCTTTGTACACATATATCTAAAAAGGACTTTACAACATTTGAACCAGATAACTTTTATTCTCTTTGATAAGCAGCAGATAGTTTATAACAAGATCATATTTGTGTTATACAAGTGTGCACATCACAGTATTTGAAATAGGTAATATATATCATACACACATGACAATGTAAGCACATAATTAGATTAACATATAATCACTTTATCAAATAACCACATAAACACTTTTAGACCAACTGTGCACATAAACAAGTAAGCACATTAACACATAAGCACTTTTTCAGATACACATTGACAATCAGCCATATAAGCACATTTACCACAATCCTTTTTGCACAACAGTCATCATCATCAAATCAAACAACCTCCAACAATGGTAACCACACATTTACTTCTCTTAGCAAATAAGGTATTATCTTGTAAAAGCTGTAAGGTAAACTTCAGATGTTCCAAGTGTTCTTCATAGCTCTTGTTGTAGACTAATATATCATTAAAAAAAAACTAATGTGAATTTTCTGAGGTAAGGCTTAAAAACTTGATTCATTAAAGACCGAAAAGTAGCTAGTGCATTTGTGAGCCCAAAAGGCATTATCAGGAATTTAAAATGGGTTGTGGGAGTTCTAAAAGTAGATTTTGGGATATCTGGTGCATGCACTCTAATTTGGTGGTATCTAGACCTGAGATCTGGCTTAGAATACCATCTAGATCCATATATTTCATCCAATAGTTCATCAATAGCTGGGATGGGAAATTTATCTTTGACAGCCATATCATTAAGAGACTTATAATCTACACACATCCTCTAAGATCCATCATGTTTCTTAACTAAAAGAATTGGAAATGCATAAGGATTAATGCTAGGTTGAATCACCCCAGAAGCCAACATTTCATTCACAATCTTCTCAATTTTTTCCTTCTGCACATAAGGGTATTTGTAAGGTCTTAAGTTAACTAGTTGACTGCTTTCCTTCAAATTTATGTGATGATTATGGGATCTAATGGTGGTAAATTTTTAGGTTCTTGAAATACCTCAAAACAGCTCTACAACAATTTTTCCAATTGAAAACACTGTTGTCCCAACTCTTCATTTGCCTTGGCAACACACCCCTCATTAGTTGTAACTTCATTAGTGTGGGGATCTTGATACATACCAAATATATAACCAAAATATCCATGTGTTTTTGCATTACGAACCTTCCTAAACTCCCCAAAAGACATCAGTTGCACATTAGGCGTTACTAAATCAGATTCTCCTTACAAAACAATAGGTTTATCTTCCTTAACAAAAGACAGTTCTAACTGATCAAAATCAAATGTCACTAGATTGAAATATTTAAGCCATTGCACACCCAAGACTGCATCAATCTCTCATAAGGGCAGAATTCTGAAGTCAGTAACAAATGCTTCTCTTTCACTGTCCATTTAAATTCTTAACATTCTTGGAAACAAATCACCTTAAAACCATCTGCAACAAAAACTGAGATTGGTTTGGTATCCTATATATTAGCCTTAACTTTATTAGATGCATGAGGATCCAGGAAATTGTTGGTACTCCCACTATCTATTAAAATCCTCAAAAACTTCCCATTTGCCATGCCCATAATTCTTATGGTATTATTGACGTTGTGCCCTAATAAAGCATGTAGAGTAATATGAGCTTCTTATTGATCACAAACATTTCCATCTACCTCTATTTCTTCCTCATAACAATCATCTGTATCATAATCATTATTACTGTTTTCATCAGATGATCACACTAGAAATAATTGAGGTTTCTTACATTTATGTCCTAAAGTATAAGGCTCGTCACAAGAGAAACATAATTTTTTTCTCCTTTTCTTAGAGATTTGTTCCCTAGTCAGTCCCCCAATTGATAGAGACCTACCAACCTCCATGTTAGGTAATCCAGTAGAATTAATCATAGCAGAACCACCTCATACAATCTTAATACTAGACATGGGACAACTTTCTAAAAATTCCCTGTAACAACAGTTTTGAGACTCACCCTGCTCCTCTTTATCTAAGCCTCCAGCTTGGCCTCCTCTACTCTAGCTAATCGAATTAATTCCTTAATAATAGTAATTTTCAGCTCCTGAATTCCCAGTAGAATTTCTTCCTTCAACCCCCTCAGAAAATAGTCCATAAAGAAGGCCTTATTCAATGCAGGATTCTTAGCTAGGGACCAACTTTTTAACACCTCAAACTTTTTTCTATATTTATCCACAGTACCAATCTGAGTCTCATGACTAAATCTAACAACAATTTCTTCAATAAATCCATCCCATGCTAACTCTGGTCCTTCCTGAACAAATCCTAAGTATCATTCCTCAGACTCCCCTTCCAAATTTATAGTAGCTAGATATAGTTTCTGATTATCAGCAACCAAATGATAAGAAAAGAGTTTGTTACACCTTCGAATCCAGGATCTAGGGTTAGTGCCATCAAATTTGGAAAATTCAAACTTAATTGCTTTGAATATACTATTGTTGTTTTTTTCATTAATGGATTCATTCTCAAAAGGCCTTAAAATTGAACAAATTTGATCGTTCAAATTACATGTGTTAGTATGTGGAGGTTATAGTTGAACAGAGAAAAGAGCCTCAAATCCTTTCATCATCTGCTCTAACTTCTCCTCGAAGCCTTGTTTGAGATTGTTAACTCATGATTCCTGTAACTGTGTCTGTAACTGATGAATAGTATTTGTTTGTTCATTGACGTGAATTTCCAAGTTGATGAGTCGCTGATTATTAGTCGCCATGGTTGGATCGAAAGAGCTCTGATACCAATTGTAAGGATCTGAGAATACAGTACCTTACCTAGCTAAGTTGAAGCTCAGTTTTCAGATAAAAATGGATAATAGAGTGAGAAAAACCAGAAATCGAGAGGGAGAAGATAAGAGAGAAAGAGGGAGAGGGAGGGAGAGCTAAAAGGATAATCAAGAGAAACAGAATTTTCGTTTCACAATTCACTTGCTCAACAATACAATCTGTGACACTATATAACTAAGCATTCATCTCACTTTCTCTCTTAATAGAATTATCATGGAAATGACAACTATAACCCTTCTAATAATAACTAACTACTAACATTAGCTAACTAATGAAATATTAGCCAGCTCATATTCCTTACATTTATCCAACACCTATTATTATATTGGTTTCCTATTTTAATTTGGAAATGTTTTTTCGATTGTAAGAAAAATAAATATTTATTTTTCTATCTCATGTTCTAATTGATATCCTTACACTTTTTGAAACTTTTTCCTAATGTTATTAGGATATTGTCATAATACTAATATGCTTGTAAGGCATTTTTTTTCTCTTTATTTAATTATTTATTTTAATAAAAAATTATCATATATAATATTTTCTCTGTTTCAAATTATAAGATTAATATTGACTTTTAAGAAGACAATTTTAAATATTTTTAAATTTAAAATTAAAATAAAGTTATTTAATTTATGCCAATATAGTTATAATACTAATGTTCATTCCTTTGTAAGGCAAGTGTAATTTTTCTCTTTATTTGATTATTTATTTTAATAAAAATTATCATATATAATACTTTCTCTATTCCAAATTATAAGATCAATATTAACTTTTAAATAGTCAATTTTAAATATTTTCAAATTTAAAATTGAAATGAATTTATTTATTTTATATGAATATAATTATATATCATAAACTATCTAAAAGTACTACTAATTACAAGTTTTATTATTTTGAATACTTAAATTTATTATATCAATTTTAAATTGACTTTATAAAAACAATGATCTTATAATTCGAAACAGATGGAGTATATAACATTATTAATAGTTTATAGTAACACGATATATATATATATATATATATATATATATATATATATATATATATATATAAGACTGATCCATTTATAACATTGTAAAAAAAAGGATATTCTTATAACAGATTTAAACTGTCTATATCCTTAGATCGCATGGTTAATATTATTTTCGTCCGCAGTTTAATATTAGGTGTTCCGCATAATTAAATTACGGACGGGAGTAATTGTCCAAACTATTATTTACTGTCTACAATTTAATAATACGAACGCTAAATATATATATTTTTTAAATTTCGAGACGCCGCAGTTTAATATTGCGGATGGTATGTTTCAAATGTTTCCATTTCCTCCGAGACTCTTATCTTTACAGTCACAATTGTTGTGGCTCCTTTAAGTCCTTCATCTCCTCTTAACCGATCTGCTGCCATAAGAGTTTTGGGAAATTAGAATATCCGCATAATAATTCTTGTTTTTGCCATCAATATACACAAATAGACATAGAGAGAGGAAGTGGAATAGGAAAAATCAAGAATTCATCTTAACATCAGTATACACACAAAAAAAATATAAAGAGAGAAATAGGAAGACCAAGAATCCAGCTTTAATCCAACCATATTTCTTCTTCTCCTCCGGCAGATCCATATACACAAGTACTAAATTCATCCACATATTATACATACACATGGTAAACTATTGGGGATTTGGTCACCCAGTAATACACGGCACCTACCCAAATTTCCAGGCTCCGTAGTATGTATGCATTTGGAAGGTTTTTTAATCTGGCGGCGGCCACATCCCTCAAGCAGTAGGCACCGACGTCCGGCGCAATAAGTCTGACCCTAGCAGTGGCAGTGGTTTGGCTAATTGTGGGAAGATGATTATGTTTTCAATAGTGAATTACAAAGCTGCTTTTCTATGAATCTGATTCCTAAAAATAATATGTCTAGAGTTATAACTCGTGTTTACAGTATTAAACTGCAATGGTGTATAGTCTTTTTTAAATATTGAGAGTATTTTAAATATTTAATATAATTTGCGGTATTAAATTGCGGTAAAATGGATATTAAAATGCAGATAGAAGAGTTTTCAACCATTAAATTTAAGAATATACGGTTAAGATCTGTTATAATAATAAATTAATTTTTTACAACATTTCTAATATATATATATATATATATATATATATATATATATATATATATATATATAACTTTGTAATATTCTTCCATCAATATTATATATAATTTCTCCCTGTTCTAAAATATAAAATTATTATTAATTTTTTGAGAATTAATTTAAGACATTTTAAATTTAAACTTGATATAATATTATAATTTTACAGACTAAAATTTAGATTAATTTTGAGTTTGAAAATAAATAATAATCTTATATTGCAACAGAATGAGTATATAAAATTAACTAAAAATCTCGTAACAACAAAATATTGCATATTGTGTATGCTTAGAGAATTCAATATATAAATTTGCACAACAAAAAGAAGAAAAAAAAAATTGTTGGAGGAGACAATGAGTTTTTAATATGATAAATATGATTGAGTTTTTGGATAAAGTTTTTAAAGTTTATTTTCATAAATAACTCTCAAAAAATATCTATTTCCCTAGTCAACTCATCACCAACAAAAAAAAAACAATTTAACTTCACCAACTTTTTTATTTGTTCTCCTTAATATATATATATATATATATATATATATATATAGAGAGAGAGAGAGAGAGAGAGAGAGAGAGAGAGAGAGAGACTAACATGCATGCCCTTGCAAGGCAAGGGCAATTTTTTTCCTTATTTGATAATTTGTTTTAATAAAAAAATTATCTTATATAATATGTAAAATTTATTTCAATTTATAATAATACATATTATATTATTATGCACTTTAAAAATTAAGTAAAATATAATTTATCACATGTAGTTTATAATAAGTTGCTTGCCACCTCTCATGGTTTAAAATTGAAACTAATAAAGGATTTTTCTTTTATTTTTGAAACTCGTTGAAAGATGTGCACTAGAAATCAAATAATACAAAAACAATCAAATTGTTGACATCCCAAAAATTATGGGACATTCAAAGATGGTCATTACTGTAAAGCTATAAATAATCGAGGCGAACCTAGTTGAATTGTACTTTAATTTATTGAGTTCTATCTCTCTTAAAAATTAAACAAATCGAGTTAAGTCATACTTGAACAAATAACTAACCGTATATCACGGACCTTTTGTCCTATTTAATAAACGAGTTGATTTCGAACCGGACTTGAGCAAGCCAATCTTAACTTCAACTCATGTAACTTTTTATAAAAAAAAAATTAAAAATTAATTAAATACTAAACGAGTCATGTTTATGCTTAAATCGTTTAGCTAACCTGAAAAAGGAGCTTGCTCAAACATGACTTGTTTAATGAATCGAACGGCAGGACTCAAGGGCGTCTCCGGTTCATTTACAGGTCTAGACTTGTTAGGAGATGAGAAAGGTAACCAATGAACAAAAATAATAGCACGAGGAGATCCAATAAGAGTTAACCATTGGACCGAAATCCTGGAACTTCCACTATCCCAACATAGGCACTACTTAAAATTCATTCTCAGACTGAGGGAGTGTTAAAAAGTGTATTTGAAAGTACTAACATCACATACCTTATAACGTGGGATGTTTCCTTAATCTTCAAAATAGCCAAAGCCAAAGTCAAAGCCAAAGTCCCATATTGCCAGTTAGAACAGTAAAGATAACAAGATCTTGAAATAAATACCTCTGGGTCAGAATTCTATAAATCCACTATTTACAATACTACATTGCAGTCAACAAAAAGCCAAATCACAAACTTTGTAGCAAATTAATTTTTTTCCACTTTTGTGTTATCAACCAATTAAGAATCATTTGAATTATTCAAGGGAAGCTGCAGTTCATAAACCTTTGTCCCTCAAGTAAGCATGATGGAAACAGATCGCCACTTCTCTGCAATGGAGATTTGCTCAAAGTGAACACCCGTCACAAAGAATCAATCCATCCTTGTTCCCAGCGAGTTCATCATTTGGCTGGGATCAATTTCACTCGTTGCATCAGCTAACACCAGTCTAGCACTAAAAATCAGCAACAACCGGCAATTGGAACAAATGTGTCCCCACGAGGAGACAATGGCAAGCAACCCATATCCTCGCTCGCTTTATGGTAAAGCACTTTCTGCACGTAGAATACCAAATAGCCCTGTGAGGATCTGACCACCTCTTCATCAACTTCTGTTATCCATGCATCATCACATTTGTACCATTGGTTCTTCAATCGCAAATAAGTCACGTAATGGCCAGATTCTAGCATCCCTGAATGGGTTACCACTGCAAATACCTCAAACTTGGTGGAAAGATCCGACTCGTCACTCTCAAAAGCAAAGATTCTGTTCCCAAACCTTTTTCTGACGATTGAAGATGACAAATATGGGGTCATATCCAAGGAGAAAGGGAACTGCAAATGGCGGTCGATTTTTCTTGACATTTTTCTGACTGCAGAGTGTTCGAATCGTTTAATATGTAAACACAACACCAATGGGAGCCTTCTGACGGACATTTGCTTCAGTGCCTCACGCTTTTCTTGACAATTTTGGCAGAACAATTTCTGGTCTGAACCCAACTTTTCTGGCCTTGTAAAAAGATCCAAGCAGCCCCCAAGAGTAGAAGTACCGGTGTTCTCAGTTTGCTTGCTTGGTTTGTTAGCTAAATCTTTAAAAGAGGAAGTGCTTGTGTTTAAGTCGAGAGAAATGTCCATGCATGGATCGTATGTTGTGGAAGTGAATCCACATGTTGTACAAGTGACATCCGATCTCAGTAGGCCAGAGAACACTCTATGAGCAATACAATGGCAGTCTCCGTTATCTGCATAAAAGTAAATGTGCTTTGTTCATCAGTAAAACAAACCTAGCACACTGCCCAAAGTATACTCTTTTCCCCAAAATTTGAAGCAAGATGCATTCGCTTAATTGCTTTATTCTTTTTTGAATTGCAACCACTTCATTCACAATATCATCAACTTGATTCCTTGAACCAAATAATACTGACAAATAATATTTTAGAACGCACTTTGTTGTTATGCTATCGTTTTTATAGTAAGATAACCATGTAGAGATTGCCAGGCACAATTCATGCATCTTCATTGTAAACTACACTCCCCATGACTTGTGAAGCTAAAACCAAATCTCAGCATAATTACCTTTACTTGGATTTTTTGCCTTCCATTCTTTCTCATGGATCCTGTTTAGTATTGAGATGAGGAATTCATGAGCATCTTGCTGCTCATAACTAGCAAGATTTTCTGAAAGTTGCCACCAACTGCAAAAGTAAATAAATAAGATATATGAAAATCAATGAGACCCAACCAATTATGAATTCAGCATCATTTTCATATAATTATTAGAAGTGAAAGATATAACAGCTTATTTACATGCAGAATAAAAATGAAAATTTAACAATTAAATTTTAAATACAATTTTTCAAGGATTATTCCAATTTGTTGATAAAGTTAAGAATGCAATCGATGACTGTATACAGACAACAACAAAACAACTCCAACTATCTAATCACATAGAATTCAATTCAAATGAGGAAGTAAGGGTAATACAGAAGCCTCTGAGGAGAACGTTATTGATTTTTAGAAATGACTTCTGGAGTTCAAAGTATAAGTTCATATCCCAATAGTACGGATAATTGTGCATACACCTGCAAAAGATTTTTGTAACTGAATATACAAAATACATTTTGAAGAGAATAATTTTTCTAGTTCAAACAAATGGTGCCTAAATCACAGAAACAGGTTCTCTAACTTGTACTAGAGTTCACAAAAGAAATTAAAGCTATACACATTCTAACAGTTAAAAGAACAAATGAAAATTAAACAAGCAAACTTTATAGATCATTCACTAATGAATAAATATCATGAATGCAGCAAATGAACATGTGTACCCAAAATGCATTAGTTACATAAAATGGCAAACCTGTAAAGAAACTGAGCTGGACTATAAGGGTTCCTGTCACCAGAAAACACAGCAGAAAAGATAACATCAATGTCACAAGGCAAACATAGTCGGTCAGATGACCTTTTTCGGCAAGTTTCACGATTGTGCCGATCCCCAAGGAAGTAATTCCTCAAAGGAGGTGCATGAAGCAATGCTTGCAACACAGAATTCATAAAACATGTATTTCCCAAATTGTTCAAACCCCTCAAACCCAACGGAAAACATGATTTGGACCTCCGATCCTTATCCGAAACAATCTTTTTAACATTCTTGGAATACAAATCCACCCCAAAATCCAATCTTTTCCTCTTACTATACCTCAATTCACCACCCACAATACCATTATCGATTCTTGGCAATCCCATAATATGTTTACTCATAACAGCCTTATCAAAATCAGGATCATACATCTGATCACAACACACACAACAATAAAGCTCAGCCCTTTCTATGTCTACTGCAATCTCATGGCCATTCTGAGACTGATTGTGCAAAAGGGCATGATTTGATTCAGAAGACAAAGAACAAGAAACTGATGAACAGATCAAACATATATATAATCTACCTCGATACCCAGAACAAAAACTACATCTGGGTATCTCTGATCTCGATTTTTCAATCATTTTCCCACCATATGGACTAGTTTTTATCAAACTCTGGATCGAATTATAGCCACTAAGGCCATGCTTAAGCTTGTAATCTGCAAGATGCTTGCAGGGCTTTGGATTTATGTATGAGAGATTCCTTTGGGACATAGCCGATTGATGATAGAGACTGAAAGAAACTAGCTTTATTGATTTGTATTAAAACATACAGAATTACCACATAAACAAAAAGTATAATAAATACAAAAAATATTCTCAATAATCAAAATCCACAAAGAATATGTTAATAATGAAATAATTTATTGAACAACAAAATTTAATTGGATTTGAAGGTTCGGGGACGTCAAAAGAGATGTGATTTTGATTTGTTAAAATGGGATTTTTTAAAATATGATTTTGATCAGAAAATGAGAAGATTGAAGAAAAGAGGGCATAGATCCTTACTGATGAAGGGAAGATGAAGGCGGCAGAGGGGCTCATGTTTTCCTGTATGTAGCATAACACTATATTTTACCCTCTTCAACTTTGGAACAATCTGAACCGTTAATAATACTCAAAAGAAAAGGGCAAAAAGATATAATCTGAACCGTCCATATGGTCAACACGATTGACAATATGTGGGGAGAGGGTGGTGCTGTTTGATCCATAATTACTACTATGAGAGACAAGTGTTCCATGTATAATTTATATTTTGTTTGTTTGAATTTATTTATTTTAATTAATTTTTTAAGATTAAATTAATTATTTTTAAAATTAATAATTAAATAAATATATTAAAAAAATTTAAATCAAAAAAATTAATTTTAATAGTATGTTTCAAGTATTTTTTTTATAATAATAATTTTATATCTATATTTAATAAACTTAAAAATAATTTTTTATTTTAAATATAGTCATTTTGATCATAAAAACTCAATTAGAATAAATAAAATTGAATGAAGAGAATATTATGTTATTAATTTTAAAGAGTTAAAATTTTTAGAAGTAAACAGTAAAATACTTAAACTTGAAAATTAAATAAAAAATAAATAAAGTTGATAAAATGAAAATCAAGGCCCGTAATATAATAATTTTATTATTTTATTATTGATAAACTTTATAAAGATAAATAACTAAATAATTATGTTATGAAGTTTTCTTCTCAGTTCTACTTATCCCATATATGTTTGTCGCAAACTAAAATTACGGTACTATACTTTTTAGAATTGACAACTACAATCATAAACTGCAATTATTGTTTCGAACATGGCGATTGTGGCTTGCAAGCCTCTCTCAACATTAAAATTAAAACTAAAATTAAAATTAAAAAAATTATTAGTTAGTAAGCTTGTTTTAGCAGTAATTGATTAATATTTTATATTTAATTATGAGAAATTAAATTATACTCCTCAAGGTGGAATTAATATAATAATTATAATTAAGAATCATAATAACTGGCTAGTTGCTTTTGCAATCAGCCTTACAATTTATAGCCTAATTATTAGCATGGATCACTAACAAATCAGTTCTAAAACCTGGCAATGTGCTTGAGCAAGGGGAAGGCAGAACAAGGAGTGAATTGAGAAGAATTAGCCGCCAGAGAATATGGAAAGAAAAACAGAATTTTAAGAGAGAGAATAGAAATAGGACACGACGAATCTATCCATGTACGCATATTCTGCGTGTCACTTCCGCACATCGGTGAATGTGCTTTAATAGGGGTTAAATGACTTTTTGGTCAGGTACTGAGGCCTGATTTTTATTATGATTATTTAATTTTTTATGTTATAATTGTATAATTATATTTAAAAATAATTATAAAATAGTCATTAATTATGATTCCGTCCAAAAAATTGATAAAATTCCTCAGTGTGCATATAACGAGATCGGGTTAATTGACTTTTTAGTCACTGTACTAGGGCCCAATTTTTATTATGGTCATCGAATCTTTTTTTGTTAGAATCGCATAACTATACTCGAAAATAATTATAAAATAGTTAGTAAGTATGGCGATTTGGCACCAAAAATATATTAAGACCAAAATAATTAATGTACCCCATTTATTCTCAAACACAAACATACATAGTGATTTTTTGTTACATCAACATTTAAATTATATTAAAATTTAATTTATTGATATTTTTATTTTTAAGGCATTGATATTTTCACAAGAGAAATTGATATTTCTACAAGATCGTAATTACATGAAGATGGATTCCATTTATTATTCATGTGAAGAAAGTTTTGCGAAAATAACAAATTTCTTATGAATTCTAACTGTACGTAAGTAACTCAATTATAAGATATACGTATATTGTGACACCCCCAAATTTAGGCTCACACAGTCCAAACTTGAGTTACAACAAAATTATTACAAAGTAGTACAACGTTCAACAATATAGTGTATAATAATACACAACTAAGTCTTCACTATTATTGTCACACTATTTTACAACACGTGAAGACTAGGATAACTATCCCTCGGACTCTCACTCCATTCCCCGGCTAGACCCAGCTACATTCTCATCTCCTGTTGAAAAACAATGGAACAAAAGAAAGGGTGAGCTCAAATAGCCCAGTAAGAAATATCATGACTAAGATAATGACGAATAAATTATCATTAGCCTTCAACAGTTGAGTTCTTGATAGAATACAATAGACTATAAGGTTTATATCAAAAACTGCAGTTAAATTCTTGAACAATGTTCAGATCAATAATAGCAGCGGAATGAGCAATCTATTAGAAGAATAATGCAGACTATAATGTCCACTCGCTTATCTTTTTTATAAAAATATCATCAACTTTTATCATCTGAAATACCATTAGTCAAGATAATACAACTTCACAGTTCCTGGTCATAATCATGAAAATCAACAGTTCATCTTTGCACTACGGAACAAAGATATTCAATATAGCACCAGCGGTCATGATTATTCCAGATTCAGCCTTTGGTCATAATCATACCAAACAACAGTTCATCTATGCACTACGGGCAAAGAGAACATTCACCATGTGCCATAAAAGACACCGAACAGATGTATCGCCTTTAACCTATTATATCGCATTTAACCTATCATCTGTTCAACAATTATATCGCATCTGTGCCCCCGGCCACAGATATTCACAATAACTTGATTTTGGATGATTAGAATAATATAAATGATGAACAGAAGAAACAGGATAAACAATAAGTATCAAAAGTTTACTTTGTACAGATTCAAATAATGTTCAAGTTGTCAACATGATGTGGAGTGAAATTTAAAAATGATATTCAAGATCCACAGTTCAGAATAACGGTTACAGTTCAATAGAAATGTTCACGTAAATAGGAAGATTCAGTTGAAATAATGAAGTTCAACTATTATGGAACATATAATATTTTCAGGAATTATAGAAGCAATAGTTCCATAATAAGTTTCGATTTAGGAGTATGAAAGAAAATAATATTCCTTACCGTAGCAGGTTTGATTAACAAAAGGTGAAGGAAATTAATATCCCTTACCATAGTAAGTTTGAATAATGGAAGATGAAAAAGATGGTATCCCTTATGAGTATAAAGGAATATAATATCACTTACGAATATGAAAGAAAATGATATTACAAACGAATATCGAATAAAAGTGTCATGTGATAATTCGTGTAGACAAATTATTTCCACATGAGACAAATAAAAAGGGTTATTCACCAACAGGCGGTAGTCCGCGCCGTAAGGTTATTCCCATCAATTTGAATACAAAGAGTTATTCACTAAACAGGTTGTAATCCGCGCCGTAAGGTTACTCTCAGAGATTAATAAGGAATGAATACAAAAGGTTATTCACCAACAGGCGGTAATCCGCGCCGTAAGGTTATTCCCACAATTTAATACATGGAAATAAATGGCACAAGAAAGAAACGATATTATTTTCGAGAATCAAAGAATGATAATCCCTTACCGTGGTAAGTTTAAATAATAGAATATGAAAGAAGATGATATTCCAAAAAAATGACATTCCTTACCGTAGTAAGTTTAAGAGTGTGAAAAGAATGACATTCCTTACAAGTAAAAAAAAAATGACATTCCTTACTATAGTAAATTTAAGAGTTTGAAATAAATGGTATTCCTTACCGTAATAAATTTAAGAGTGTAAAAAGATTAATATTTCTTACCTTAACACGTGACTGTATATTGATTTAAACGAGGTTGATCAACCTATATATTTTTAATATAATTAGTAATTACCACATATAAATTTCAAAGTGTATGATAATTCGTATAATATGAACTATCAAAATTATATATATTTAACATAATTTTTGTAGTATAATATAACTACTTTAAAATAGTTTTTAAAATAATATTCCAAAATAAATCTTCCAAAGAAAGCTTTTAAAAATGAATCTTCTCAAATAAGAGTCTTCTAAGGGAAGATTTGTGAATACCGTGAAAAATAGAAATTTATGAAATTACTACTCTTTAATAAAAGACTTACTTGAAAAATTTCTGCACTCCTTTTGGCTTTTAAACTCTCAAAATAACCTTACTATTCTCAGAGAAAACTCATAAAATTCTTATAGAAAAATTTTATGTTTTAGGTGTGATTTTTCTATTCAGCTGAGCAAGCTATTTATAGGAGAAAATAAGGGTACTATGCGTGGTAGGTGGGAGGCCGGCGCACGCCAGTGCTGAACGAATTCAGTACGCACGTTTTTCTGAAAATTTAATTTCATATAAAACAAAAACCTTATTATAATATTCATAATAAAACAAATAACTTTATATATTATATTTATAATAAAACAAACAACTTTATATAATATATTATAATAATATAATATATTATAATTAATCAGATATCTTTCCTCTACCTGTCATAATTTTCTTCCCATCTTATTAGACTAATATCTAAAGTATAAATAATTAATGTCACAATAGTGATAACAATAATTCAACAATAATGAAAGAAACACGTTACAAATCAATATTAATTTAATAATATCAATTACAGTATATTTGCAACTGTGACAATTATTAGGTTCAATAATTTTAAAAACAGTGCAGTAACAATTATTGACTCAATGATATAAAATACAGTGTAATGACAATTATTAAATCAATAATGCAAAATACTGTGTAGCAGCAATTATTGAATTGATAACATAAAATATTATGCAGTGACAATTATTGATGAAATGATACGCAACAGTTACGGTGTCAATTATCAGACCAATAATACGAGACACTGTGCAATACCGTGTGCTACTGTAGAGTACCGTGTGCTACAGAAAATACCTTAAATTACCGTATGCTACTATTCTTTTAGTATCACTGGTATTTTAACAGTTAACACCGTTGACTATTTTTATTTAGAAATGTTACTTCTGTCGTTTTCTATATCCGACAAATATTCCGTTGTGGGGTCCACCAATAATTTGTTATTTCGGCGCCGTCGTACGACACGAATATTCCCTGACCAAACGAATATTCCCCGACAAAGCGAATATTGTCCGACAAAATAAAATTTGCACATAACATCCTTAACTTTTAACTTTATCGATTTAACCACTTACTGTTTCAGAAAAATATATATGAAGAAAAATTAAATTTTATATTTCATAAAATTCGGGGTCTTACATATATGTAAATTAATTGTATTCTACATAATTTATAGGATACTCAAAATGTATTATAAATTTATTTAGATTTCTCTTTTAATAATTCTTCTTCCTTTTTTCTTTCTTAATAAGAATGTGTTTTATCAAACACTAAAATATTAAATGTTACTTTTAAGTGAGATTATATGTCTAACTATTTTAATAAATAATAATTAAAATAACATTTCAAAGTCATTTTATATAAGATTTTTAACTAATACTCGCTCCTGTTTTAAAATTAAAGAGTTAATTTTTAGAATAATAAAGTGATATGATAGTCTTAGTTTATTATTATTTTTTTACTATCATTTTTAGCATTGCACTATAAATTATAATTATAATTAATATAAATTATAATTGATATATTAAATACAATTATAAATCTCGTACTTTGGCACAAGACACCAAATTAGTGAACTACATAATTAAAAGCACAAACTTTGTTTGGTTTCACCAATTTTTGGTTTTAAAATTTTTTTTGTTCAACTTTCCTATTCATATTAGCATAAGTACTATCCATATTTGTATCAATTAAATTCTATCCAAATTTAAAAATATTCTTATTTTTAATAGGAACAAAAAAAAAGAAGTTTTTTTTTCCTATTTAAATTAGTATAAGTATTATATAAATTTATAATAATTAAATATATATTATCTAAATTTATATTACCAATTTTATTATAATTTTTTTATCACAATTTTATGTAACTAAAATAAAAATTGGGCCTTAGTACAGTGACCAAAAAGTGAATTAACCCCAAAACTAATATACACATCAGCATTCATCCCTCACATGATATGCACGCTGACGAATTCTGTTAAATTTTTGGACAGAATCATACTTAATGACCATTTTATAAATATTTTTTAGTACAGTCATGAGATTATAATAAAAAAAGATTCGATAACTGTCGACGCTGGGAAAAGTCGTTTCGTTTTTTTATAATTATCCCTTTTTAATTTTAGCCTTTTGGATTAAGATGTGATCTTTTGAAAAGGGTCAGCTTGAATGTCGACGGGGTTTTGAAAGGTTGGTTTTATGATGAGCTAATTGACCAGAGCCGCCAGTTGGTATATTTGAAATGGATGTACCAACTCATCCAAATTTTGTTTTCGTAATCGCTGGCTCATGTGTGACTCCGAATTAATTGGTTTGCGAACCGAGATTCATGGAGTTCGGGGGCTTACTTAAGCGAGGGGAAAGTGTTAGGCACCCCCCGACTTCCGTAAAAACACGGTTACCGCAATCTTGATGTTTTCCTATCCTTTTAAAATCCTAAAACGTGTGTGTGTGTGTGTGTGTGTGCCTAAATGTTTGTTGTGATGAGAAAACCCGCTTTGATTCTTTTTGTAGAAGACGTGCTTTATTTAGTGAGTGTTTTAAAACGTCTTTTGACCCAAATGACAAGATTTTGTTTTATAATAAAACATTGATTTTAAGTTTGAAAATGATGGGGGTTTTATTAGGTGTCGTTTTCAGAAAACAAGAGTTTTTAAACTTTTGTCAAATATGAATCGAGAATATACATTGCCTTCTAACAGTAAAGTCAAATAAAATGAAGGCAACTTCTAGGAGCTCTTTAACCCTATGCACTTTCGCCAAACAGGGATCGACGTTTACTAAAACTCTTAATTTTAAACCTCGTGATTCTAATATCCTAATTTGATTACTTTTAAAAATCTTGGTCATTTGCCTTACTTTGGAAAACCGTTTTTTATGTCGTAAATTAAAACAAGCATTCAAAACCGTGTCGGGGCTATCCATGGGCACGTGAGCCGTCTAAATATCCCCAAACACCCACAGTCACATATTTTACTATTACGGGGCCTTAAACCCGATCACGGTTTGATATCGCTTTAAGGTCCAATATTTACATATGTACAAAATGGACCATTGCAATGATTACATACACCAAAATTTGTCCATCTTCGGAGTTTGATCACGATGATCTCATTCCTAGGCTCACAATCACCCAAATCACTACACGACCATACCAAGGCAAGTTTAACAATACTAGACTTGTTACTATACTACACGAATCAAAAATCCCAAGCCCAATACTACGAACTATCCATTAACACAATAAACTACATCTCACCGTACGGATGTCCTCGGGACATTAGGAGGAAATTACGTTCCGACGGAACCCTCACTAATCCAGGGATCATCAACAATATAACAACATACTACGTTAAACAAACCAAAACACAAGACTATAATAATAATACAAGCAAAAATATCAAAGAAAACACCATTTTTCACCTTGCAATACACCAATGGACGCTTTATATTTCACTATCGAGCAATAACACGAGAATACCTAACTATTTTGACAAGAGAAATGCAATTCCCACTATGTTTTAGCCAAATCCGAGCCCAATCTTCTCTACCTCGCCTTTCTCTCTCTTTAGATTTTAGGAAAATTTTGCTTCTTTTCTCTTTTGCAGATCAAAAATGGCGTTGTATAGGTGACTGAGGGCAGCCGTAGGTGCATCTGCGGCTGGCCACAGATGCATCTGTGGCTGCCTGCTGTGGTCTCCCGCGTCGAATCCTCGACTGCCGTGTTGTCTCCTCGAGCCACGAAAGCGTCCAGTTGTCGGTGGCTGCAGGTGCATCTGCGGCTGCCCAGCTTGCTTTTCTCGATTTCCGTGTCACGCAGTCTTAAATCGTCAATTTTTGCTATATTATTTTGGAAGGCTGTTACCAGATGTATAAATTGCTCTTTTAGTTAATTTATGTTAATTTAGGTAATTTTATAGTATTTTTATATTTCTTTTTATTTATGTATTTTTATTTATTTTTAGTATTTTAGGTGTTTTATTTATTATTATGTGTTTTTAGAATTTTTAGTATTTTTATATTATTTTTATTTATTTTATATTTGATTTTGTAGGGAAATAAAAGTCTAATGGTATTTTTGTAATTTCAGCAAAGCTTGAGGGACAAAACTGTCAAAATAGCAAAGACCGGGGGCAAATCTGTAATTATCGAAAAAGTTGGCGTCCGCGCAATGCGCGTAATGAAGCAGCTGGCACGGAACAAAACGACGCCGTTTGGCGGTTTGGTGGAAAAGCGTCCGCACAATGCGCGGAGACGCTGAACAGTGGCACGCAAAGGAACAAAACGGCGTCGTTTTGGAGCTCTGGGCACGCAATGCGCGGGAGGCTGTGACGGGCACTGTAGCGAAGGCTCTGTTTGGCTGCGCGTTAATTCTCCCAAATCAGATTATTTCGCGAATTTTGCTCCTTTTTGATTCCAAATTGGATTTTAATTCCAATTAGGGTTAAGAAAATAATTATTTTACTTTTATTTTATTTTTAATTGTAAATCCTATTAGGGTTTGGACAAGTTAGGAGGTTTATGGAGCCTATAAATAGAGGGCTTGAGACACATTGTAAGACACAACTCTCATTAGAATAAAAATTCTCTCTTCTATTCTTTAGTGTTCTTTACAATTATGAGTAGCTAATTTATTTTTCTTGGTTTAAGTGATTGAAGCCATCAAGATTTATACACTATGAGATCTAATTTATTTTAATTATTCAATTTATATTTTGATTATTGAATATTCTTCTATGCTTAATTTTATGATTGATTTGTTTAGTTGCTAGGAGCGCTACTAGTTTATTATTCATATTAATCTACTGCTATTTGTGAAGCAACTAAGTTTAATAATTGTTTTGCAGATCAAAAGATTATTTTATCTTAGGAAGAATATTCATCTAAATTAAATGCAAACACGTGGCTTGTGTTGTTTAGTTCAACGATCTCTCTAATTCTTTATGCTGCTATTAAATTAAATCTTTAGCACGTGCCGGAGGTTGTTTAATAGTAAGGGTATTTAGACCACGTGGCTCTACTTATCTAAAATTAAGGAGAGAGGAGAAAAATTATTCCACCTGCGAGTAGTTCTTTCTACGGTGAATCTTCAAAATATTAATTGATTTATTTTTGCATCAGTGATCAGTTGTAAATTCTTGATGGTGGTTATTAACTTAAACCAAGCCTTTTTCTCATCATTTATTTCATTAAATTACTTGCATAATTATTTTAGTTAATTTTATTTAAACTATTTCTTTGATTCAAAAACCCCCCAGTTTTTATTTGCAAAAACATAAAATTAAATAATCATTCTCTGTGGGATCGACTATTGCTTACACTACTACATATTTATTTTTCAAAAGTAAAATTTTATTTTTAGGTGCTTGCGACATCACACCAAAGTTTGACGCCTTTTTCGATGGTCATATAAACATATCTTCTCAAAATCCAACATTATGTCAACATAATTGGAAAGGAACACCCTAACTAAATAAAATACTATATTCCTATGTGAAATATGTTAAGAATGATTTTAAGTTCAGATTCTTTTTAAGGTTGCATAAGATACATAGGTATATTCTTATCCTATATACTAATTATATATCTCATCCCATGCAGAATATATGAGCATATGTAATGACCACGAATTCTATTAGACATTGTAATTATAATTATTATATAATTAACAATGAATTAAATTTTTTGTACTAATTAATTGTGTATTAGATAATTGAATGAATATATTTATGTATGTGTATATTTATTTAAAGCAATGAAGCAATGCGTTAAAATTAATTAAAGCAAGTCTAATTGGATTATATTTTAAATTCAAATGGGGTATTAAACTAGGTTAAATTAATTTACCTAGTAGCCCATGTAATTAAATTAAAACTTAGCCATGTAATTAATTAATCTAACCCAATGCTTATTTTAATTAAAGAAAGCATAGTTTATTAAATGTTAGCCTAATGTGTTAATTAATTTGAGCCCAAACAAGTAAATTGAATGAGCCCAACTTATTATACTCTAGAGTCCAAGGTGGAGCCCAAAAGGAAGTCAAAATTGGTCAACATTGATATATATATATATATATATATATATGTAGCAAGATAACAATTAAAGAAATAAATCAAAAATTTGGTGGGAAAAGGAGAGAGTGGCCGACACTTTGGGGAGGGGCCCTAGATGGGTGCAAGGCTCAACATTTTATATAGAGAACATAGTCCTTTAATTCACTCCCAAGCCCCATCAAATCCCCTTAAAATATGAAACTATGTTTGTTTGCTTTATTAAGCCTAATCAACTAACATTGATGGATTAGGAGAACATAAGTATGGTTAGCAAATGCCTATATATAGAGCTTCACCCATTAATTGCAAGAATCTTTAGTCATTTGGTGTATTTTCCTAAGGAGCAAAAGAGAGGGAAGTTGAAAGTTTATAAAAAAGAAAACACTAAGAGGGCTTGAAGGATAGTGCACGACAGCTGGGGGGGGGGGGGGGGTTCTTAGATGTCATCCAACTTTATTTCTTACTTTAAAAAGCAAGGAAGGAGAGCCATTAAGAGCAAGAGGTATAAAAATATATAAAACCCTAATTTTGTGCTTTCTCTTGTATCATATGTGATTTATATGGTAAAAAAAAAACTATTTTCAAAACTCTCTATACATAAATTCATGTTAGATTAGTACATCTAGTATTTAATGGGTTTAATATGTGTATTTGTATATATTTATGTTGAAAAGTTTGGTATAAATCATGAAAATCATTTTTGTAGGTAAACCCTAACCGTAAATGGTACTTTAAAGTTTTTCATTTTAAAACCTACAAATGATTTATGTGATTTTCCTTTGTCACATGATAGTTATGTGAGTTAAGAACAAAATCTCGCTGGATTCATGTAAAAATGATTTAAAACGAGAGATATATGATTTTTGAAACAAAAGGAGTTCATCATCAAAACTCTAACACCAACAGTCCACTTTAAGCCCATTTTTCATGGCCAAAACATGTCCAAAAATTTGATTCCATGATGGAATATTGTAGTTTCGGTAAGATACGAATCCAACAAGACCAATTGAGGTCATTTAGATGTGTAGATATTATTTTTTTCACGTTGGTGCAAAGGAGGCCAAATCTAAAAAGAAAAAAAAAGGAATTATATTCTGCTTGCCAACAGTGCAGTGCCGACTGCAGTACAAAAATCGGACACTGCAGTGCCTGGTCTTTTTTTTTTTTTTTTTCCTTTTCTTTTCCAGGTCGGGTCATGGGTTATCCAACGGGTCAGTTTATTAAAAGGTAAATGGGCAGAAAAATGTAATAATTTATTTATATTATTATAAAATTTAATTTAAGTAAAAAATATTATTTATTGTTGAATAATATTAAATAAAGAGTTAACTATTATTAATTAAATAATAATAATAATCAATTAAAATATTATTAAATAATTAATAATATTAGTAAACCCTTAAAATATTATTATTAACTAATAATATTGGTACATGAATTAAAATATTATTAAATGGTTAATAATATTAGTAAATAATTAACTATTAGTAAATGAATAATAATATTAGTAAACAATTAAACTATTATTAATTGATTAATAATATTAGTAAATACTTTTAAAATATTATTAATTGATTAATAATAATAGTAAACAATTAAAATATTATTAAAAAAATTAATAATATAAGAAAATAATTAAAATATTATTAAATGATTAATAATATGAGTCAACAATTAAAATATTATCAAATTCTTAATAATATTAATAAGGGTATAAAATATTATTAAATAATTAATAATATTAGATAATGGTTAAAATATTATTAAATAATAATATTAGTTAAACAATTAAATTATTATTAAAAGATTAATAATAATAGTAAGTGATTAAATATTATAAAGGGATTAATAATATTAGTAACCAATTAAGATGTTGTTAAATAATTAATAATAATAGAAAGTGAATTAGGTATTATTAAGTGTATAATAATATCGATGGGTAATTAAAATATATCCAAGTGTGATAATATTGTCTTGTAATTTATATGTTATTAAATAGGGAATTATGTGCTTAAGTGATAATTTACTTGAAAATTAAATATGAATCCCTATGTGCTATACTAATTAAAAAATAAACCTATTTAATATTAGGTCTTTCAAATGAAGTAATATTTGACAGTTAAATCATTTACATAAATAAAACTAAGTGTATTAATAAGTTTAAATGATATGAAATTATTTGCAATGTGCTATATGATGATCATCGGTGATTATATGCTAGGTATTTAGTAAAATAAAATGTTTAAATGCACGATTATATGCGGTACTAATTGATAGACCGACGTTATCAATGTTAGGTCTTTCAAAAGGAGACTAATTAAACTGAATTAGCAGTACGTCGTGAACAAGGTAAGTTCTCTATCCTTACTTAAATTTATAATAAGTCAGTTTCCTAACTTTATCTTGAGTTATTATTTTCAAACATGCAAGTGGATTAATGGTTGTAAATTATTCCACATTAATAATTAATGCTACAATGCATTTGAATTATGTTATATTAATGAACTACAGATTATTTAAAGTTATTCCATTCATGAACGGATTTAAAATATTTTATGCTAATTGTTTCGGTTAGACATTTTATGTTAATAGAAAAGTTATCCAAACCAGTTGTTGGTGTAGAATCTTGGTCTGAGAGTGCAACCCTTGATAGGGGAAAATTATAATTGTCGGTTATCTAGTAAAGTCAGGACTAAATAGTATGTATACACATGGTGTACAAGAGACTGATTCCCTTAAGTATAATCTGACAGTTAAAATATAAAAGAGTCATTCGAATGATTGATTCATTGGCTATGTTCACGGTCTATTGGACCACTCATCAGTAAATAATCAGTACTCATTTATTCAATTGAAAATTGATTATGCCATTCAGTTATTTTACCATTAAATTGATTCATTCAGTTGTTATTTTTATTCATTCATGATATTTATAACAATCCGAATTTTTTAAGAAATTTTAAGAATTTTTTTTATACAAATAAACATATTTGTATTTAATATTCTATGTAATTACATTATGAAATTAATTTTGTGCGTTGTTATACATTAACAAATCAAATAAAACACTCTAAAATTTAATTATGGAAACATAATTTGAAAACCCTAAACCTAATTAAGAAACCCTAATCCAAAATTATAAAATCATAATCCTAATTAGGAAACCCTAATCCTAATTAGTAAACCCTAATCCTAAATTGTAAACCCTAATGGCCAAACCCTAAGGGTTAAACCCTAAACCCTAAAGACACTTGTGAAATGACTAAATAACCTCACAATCTCAGCCACACAATCAAACAAAGAAGCAAAATGGAATCTTTCTTCCTTAAAGCAAAATGAGATCAATTTATGCCCACATGAAATTGGAAATGAATGAGTCACCAATTGCAATGATTCATAACATTAAATGATAAATATCTGGTCACTCTAAGCCTGCAAACCGACCATAACTTCATCATTACAGTTCAAAAGTTAGCAAGCAAGAAAAAGGGTTTAAAGACCATAAAACCCTAAGCTTTGGCCTTCTATAAATAGCAAGTACTCCTCATAATAAACCTTAGAAAAATACATCATATATCAGTCATAAACCAAGTCTCATAAGCCTCTGATCATCAGTTAGTCAGAATCAAGGAGGAGTTTTAGTTTTAAGGTATAAACCCTAATTCATAGTAGATCTTTGATCCTCTGTTAAAATTTTTGTTTTGTTGTTTAGAAATGTTTGTTATGTTGTTATTAAGTGATATGGATTGTTTAATTTAGGTTCCATAACATTTAGATACATAAAATAATAGATTTAAGCTCTCTGTCCAAAACTGCCAAGAACCCTAAAAATCTGTCTGACAGGGTACTTTGTCAGGCCTATAGATCCTATTGTGTTATTATTTTGATCCATGTTAGTGTTTATAGTTGTATTATGACATGATTTTAACAATATTAAACTTTAATAACCCCAATCGCAGCTCTGTACTGTTAGATATTGATGGTCAAACATGGTTGACCGATCATGGTTTCTGTTTCTGGGTAACCAGAAAAAAACTGAAGAACAGTCTGACAAACATTTTTGCCAGACGGTTTAATCCTATCCTGTTAGTTTTACGTTAATTTTTAATGTTTATAGTTGTATCTTGATATGTAGGGTATATACAGAAACAAACCACACGTCCATAGGATCATTATTGTGTAAGATATTCACGGTCAAAGTAGGGTTGACCATCACAAATTGAGTTTCTGGAATTTCCAGAAAACTCAAGAACACGAAGAACAGCCCTGACAGTAAAGGTCAGAGATTTTTAATCTGTTCCTGTTGATAGTAAAATCTTGTTATTTGTTTTAGGATATACCTTGACATGTGTAGTTTTATCAGAATCAAACCGTGCCTCAATCAGATAAAAACACATAACGTTATGAGCCTTGGAAAGTGCCTACCTGGAATGAAAAACCCAGATTTCTGGGCTGCCCAGAAATCGTAAGACAGTTGGTCAACGAGATTTTGACCTTTAATTATAAGCAATCCTGTAGTTTAACAATTTAAATAAAAAATTTTAATTGTGACCTTCCATGTTTTATATAACAATATGTAAATAAAACACCTAAAAATAAAACATATAAATCCGTAGAAAATCGAGAAAGTGCACTGTAGTACTGCTTGTCAGTGTTCTTGGTGTTCATACCTTTAGCGACGATATTCATCCGAAAACCCAGAAGCTGGCTTGAAGGATTTAGCGACGGTTTCCGTCTGTCGCTAAAGGTCTGCCCGAAAAATAAATTAAAATAAATAAAAATAAAATAAATAAAAATATAATAAAATAATAAAAATACTTAATAAATATTTTTAAAATATAATAAATGTTAGAAAAAATTATTTTACATAAATTTTAATATTCTGATTATATTATTTAATTACTATTAATAATAATAATTAAATGTTTTATAGTTTTAAATTAAGAAATAAATAGTAAATAATTCTTAATAATTAACAATAAATTATTAAAAATCATTTTAAGTTATAATAAATAACTTTAAATACTTAGAAATTATTTTCATTAATAATTTAAATTATTTAGATTAATTATTAATGATAATTAATCATTTAAAAATGATATTATATATTTCTAAAAATATACTAAGCTTTTAAAAATTATAATAAGTGATAATAAATTATTTAAAAATAATTCTAAGTTTCTAAAAAATATTATGAATGATAATTTAATTATCTAACATAATATTCAAGCTTTTAAAAATAGTTTTGATAGTAATTAAACTATACCACTTATCCAGAGTGTAGTTAAGTTTAATTAAAATGTTGTTTTGATTCCGAAATGCTATTGTAGGTTGTAAATTGTATGTTTACATGTTCTAACTAGTATTATCAATATATTTAAACATATTTAGGCATTAATACAAGTCTAAATTCATCGTGCAACCACCAGGCAAGTTTTCTTTCTTAAACTTATTCTCATTGAGCAAGTTTTCTTGAACTTATTTTATTGTGCAAGTCTTTCTTTAATACTCGTACTTATTGTACAAGTTTCTAAACCCTATCTCATTTCATTGTGCAAGTTTTTTAAACTCAAACTCGAATTATATTTCAAATATATGCTAAGTGGTTTAATTATTATAAATTATTCCACATCGATAATTATTTTTGACATTCGCACATAGTGCATTTGCATTCTTGAGCAAATTTACTATCTCAAACTCATTTCATTGAACAATTTTATTGTCTTTTGCACACCGTGCAACAGTATATTTTTAACTGTCAAATTTCATTTGACTTATGAAATTCTTAATTATGTGAAATACTTATTGTGATAATTCTTTTTGACCTTGTTTATTTTTAAACAAGTATTCTATTCCTTGTACATTTAGGTACAAACTTATTATTCAAATTTTGAATTTCATTTAATTATAGTGTTCGTGTTATCTATTGTTGGGAAGTTATTGCTTATTGTTTAAGCATAACTTAAAGAGTTGAACTATTATTTGTGTGACTTTGACTTGATAAAATTATCAAAGTACAAAGTGTTGAATGGAAATAAATATTGTTTGGTACAAATATATACTGAAACTTTGCCTCTTTATATAAGAGTGATAACCAGGCAGTAGTACACTGACCTTGGTTTAGGCAGTTAAATGGACTGGCCTCAGTGTGTCTAGAACACTGGTAGGATGATATGCATACTCTTAGGTTATAAATAGGCTGATCCCCTATTAAATAACCGAATCAATGATTCCTAAGTCTACATGACCTCTTGGAATGATTATTAAGTCCGGTTGAACAAATCAACCTATGGTTTCTAAGTTAAGTGACTGACATAAACCATAATATGTGTGGTTTGACAGACAAACCTCAGTATATATAAATGAAAACTTTTTGAACTAAAGGTTCTCTCGAATTCAAACACGGTGTGAGTTGTCTATTCATTTTATTTGAAACTTGCTGAGCATTTGTAGCTCATCCTTGCAAATATTATTTCATTTGCAGTATTGAAAGATAATCCAGATCGTTCGATTATGAAGTCCGAGGGAAAGAGACATTGTTAGATTAGGTTTATTGCTTTTACTTGTACTATTTAAGTCTTTAAAGACTTTGATGTAATAACAATACGTTGTTGGAAATCTATGTAACCGAAATCAAAGTTATGAAATATATTATCATCTTTTGATATATCTATTGTGTTGTACTTACATCTTTAGATTGTTAGAATGTTGTAGTACAGTATCTATATGAACTATACATCTGAATGAGGGTGTGAAATGATTTAAGGAGTTCCATAAGACCAGAGAGTTGCTCCTCTGTTCCAGGAACAAACTTATCATCTAATACTGTGAATTTCAGACAGATAGGAATTATTGATATCAAAGAGATATCCGTGAGACATGAATCTATACATCCAAGTGAGGGTATCCAAACACAGTAATTGTTCTGATGAGAACTACTAACTGTTATGGGATACTGTGAACCTGGGATTGATAGAAGTTATGTATTATGGAATATTTATGGTGTGTTAGTCAACGTGAGCACCATAATTTGCTACATGAGGTGTAGAGATTTTGGGGCGTCACAATATTCTTTCATTTATTTTAAATTTGCTGAGCGAAGTCGTTGTTCACACTTGCTACATATCATGAAATAAATTGCAGTTAAACCAGAAACTTCCGAGAAGGATAAAGGCAAGGGTAAAGCTAAAGCGTAGCTGATTTCATGCTTAGTTAGTTTATTTACGTCTAAACTATGTAACACCAACCCTACTTGATATTTTATAGTTTGTGATGTTATTATTTTAAGGTTTAGACCTTGGGATTAGTAAACCATGTGTTAATGAATAACATATGTTTATTTTATTCCGCATTAGCTCTTATATGTTGTTTAGAGATGTTTAGAGATGTTTTATCGTGAGCATAAAGTCAAGGTATTTTAACCCGAATTTAGGAGCGTCACGGGTTGGTATAAGAGTTGTAGGTTATAAACTTTAGGATACAAAACCTAGGTAATAACCTTAAAATTAAACTCGTATAGAGTATGTTAGGAAATGGATCGAGGATATCCATTGAGGCGAGTTAAGTTTGGTGATGGATTGTGGAGATTCATTGAGCCGATTTCGTACATAATAAAATATCATTTTATTTCATCAATGAATATATTTTATTGTGATTCTGACGTATTGTCGTTTATTATTTCTTTATTGTGGTTATAGGATGTTTGAGGTTGGTGAGTCTAGTTGAGCTGTTGAGATTGAGATTGTGGACAAGCATATTGTCTATATAGAGCTGACTGAGCCAATTGCGCTAGTACTACTGAGGGAGTTTGAGTCAGATTCTAATGGAGAGCCAGTTGTAGGCTGAGTGATGAGGTCGAGGAGGCTATAGAGGCTTTGGAGGCTGATGAGCCAGTTGATGTTGAGGAGTTTATAGCTGAGGCCATGGAGGAGGTGGAGTACTATGCTTCACCTGAGGAGCTTTTAGCCGAGGATCATCTGGTGGACCAATTGGCAGACAGGAACATGGAGTTAGAGGACAAAGTTAGTCATCTGAAGGAACATAATCAAGTTCACCAGGAGATGGATGACTAGTATAGGGATATGACATATCAGCTAGAGGATGAGGCGAGGGAGCTGAAGGCGCAGTTGCAGAGGTATGAACACTCTTCACAGTAGATAGGACCACTAGTACATCAGTTAGTGGCCTGAAACACAGAGCTGAGGCAGGAGCTGGAGCAGTCTGAGTTGAGTTGGACAGAGTTGTAGGTGGAGCACAAGGCTATGACGGCTGAGTTTGATTTAGAGATAGCGGACAAGATTCGTATAGAGGAGGCTCAGGTTAGAGTTGCCAAGAGAGTGGATGAGCTGGAGAGAGAGGTCTAAGCTGGGACATCCAAGATTGATTCCCTGGGCTTTGTGTTGGATACAACCTTTAGTAGGCTGAGGAGCCGGATACAGAGGTATCCCCACCTAAGTTGCTGCATAATGAGCTACAGGGAAGTTAACAGGATCGCCCGATAGGAGCACGAGGATGTTGTGTATCGTGGGATGCACCGCCACTAGTTATGTTACTTTTTTATCTTTTATATATAGATCCAGTTAGTATAGATATGAGACGCTCCCCATATCTAAAAAATATAAAGGTTAGGATTTTTTTTTGTAGAGAGAAAAAAGAGAAATTATTTAACTAACAAAATTAAATAAATTTCACTCACCCCACTAGTTGATCATCAACTAGAGAATAGTTATGTATGGAGATTTACATGAACTGCAAAAATAATATCTATTTCTTGAAATTACTTTGATTGACCTTTTCCAGTAGTATGTTTCTGTTTGTGGATGTTATAATTTTCATTTCTTATGATTGGTTTTCATTTTTAGGTTAAAGCGAGGAAAAGGCTAACAAAAAGTGTTCTTTTAGAAAGAGTCAAAGTGCTAGATGAATGTTAGACTAATAATGTTTTTCATGGATTTAGACCAATAGCTTCGGCATCAGATCTGTGAGTATTGCACTCTGCTTTATTTAGTGCAAATCTCTTAGTGGATAATTATGGAGTTTTGACCTATGAGCTTTATATTCCATTGATTTTTAAACTAACATCTGTGATAGATGGATATGAATAACTTCAATTGGTAGTCTTCAGTTCTAAAATCTCATTTTTTAAAACATACTAGAACTGTTAACCATTGTAAATATCTTATTACAGTGTAGGAAACTTGGCAAAAGGTATTTGCTGTTATTTTCTTCTTGATGCAATCCTTTTATCATCATATGTTACCTAGATTTTGGACTTTGTTTTCCTCTACATGATGCTTCCTATTGTCCATGCAAGTAATAATCAATTTAATTTGTTGAATTACAATAGGTCAAAAGCTGCTAGAGCTAAGAATTAGCTTCGAAAGAAGGAAACACTAAAGGAAGAAAAAAAAGACATGGAATTGGTGGTTGGAGTTGATTAGGAAAGTGATGATTCAGATGATAAGCCTTATGTGATAATTCTGAGTTATTTGATTTGATTGACAACTCTAATTCCTAAAGCAATGTTAACATATTGTCCTGATCATTTAGTTTATTTGTTTTGTAATGTTGCAATGTTTGTTGTTCGAAGCAGCTAGCACTAAGAGAGCCTTCTTTGCTAAATCTCCTGAAAGATAAAGAACATTATTTCCTTATCATAAATGTTAGTGTTACTTGTTTCCTTTATTAATTTAATTTATTTCTTAACTTTTGGTGCTTTTATTATGTCTATTATAAGTATTTTTCTGGTTCATATATATCAGTTTATCTCCTTCATCTTTAAGTAATAATCATTTATGTCTTCTTTTTCTCTATGAATTAGTTATTTTCAGTGGAATGCTTCTAGATTTTCTAGTTAGGTGTTTTTTTATATATTTTTTATACTAGTAGTAAAACCGCATAGAGCACAATGACCTCGCTTAACCATCTCCATCTCCTCTCCACCCTCAATTGATCCATTATCTTTGAAGATATTACTTTTCATTTTTTAATTAGGAGACGAAATATAGGGTACCAGCTAAAAGACCCTTACGCTTAACACACAGACACACACACACACACACACACACACACACACACACACACACACACACACACATATATATATATATATATAGAGAGAGAGAGAGACTCCAATGCCATACTAGTTCTCATTTTCTCAATAGTTCTTCCCATTTTTGTGTTGTTCTTGGTAGTTATGCAAGGCATTGTCGTTATTACAAAGGTATTGGGAAGCATATAAAATCATCAATCTTAGTTTGAAATTGACTTGTAGCACACTCTCTATATAGAAGGAGGAGCTTCGGTCCCTTGAAGCTCGTAAGTTCTGAATCTTGAAGAATTTGTATATTTATTTGATTATATTCCTCTTTATCGTCAAATGATAGTCTTGTTGTTTATCATAATTTCACTATCCAAGGACTTCTTGGCATTGTTGATTATTCTAATATGTGAAATTTTTAGACCTAAGTAAAACTGCAAGACTTTTATTGTTAATGCTTATCAGATTTTTGTAGCATTCAGAAATAGCTTACAATATCGCTGATCCATCAAATGGATGAGACTGTGTACGATACATTGTCAATCAACACCCATACAGCTTTGTTGTGTGAAATTGTTACTATAAAGTAATTTCAAGGTATTATAGAGTTACTTCTATTCATGTTGAAAAATATTTCTTTATTATCATCGAATAATTAGCTTACATTTTAGATGTCTTGTAGAAAATTAAGTTTCAGTAACCTATTGAGGGCCCATAAGCTGCCTATCATCAATTTAACATGAGTGGCCTTAGCTGATGTTTTAATTTGAGTGGAAGGTTATCATATGTTGCTATTCTATAATGGGATTTTCACTTGGCTAATTTTATCTAATTTATTTGTTCTTCACTTTCAGGGCCTATTCACAAGGACAAAAAAAATAATTCATAACCTATCAAAAGCCAGGCATAAGTTTGTTACTTCGTTTTTATCATTAAATTCATCAGTTTTCCATGGCCTAACAAGTTTTTTGTTTCTCATTAGAGCATTCCCAGACGTCATATCATTGTTAAAACAACTGTCTGGAGCTCATGCCAATATGCCATGTTTCTTTTTGATGAATATTGGTTGATCCTTTAACTCATCAGACTTGGAAGACCTTATTGCCATCAAATCCCTTATGGAAAATACTTAAAAGTATCAGAGCTTAGAATTTTAGACGAGGCAGGCTTTTTTGAAGGGTGTGGATGGAAGATATCCCTAGTTTAAATAGGTAGCTATCAAGTTTGTGCCTGAAGACTAGTGGTGGAATTGGTCCAAGTAAAGAATATAAAGAGGACCATCATCAACGGTAAGGAAAAAAGAAGGAATACGGATAAAGGCTATGGAGCCTATAGCCGATTGGTAGTTTAGTAGTTTAAATGGTAAATGGTTAGGAACACATTGCTCTAGAGGTTGTAGAGGATCACCATTTAGAAAATAAAGGAGATGATTATGTTTGAAACCTTAGTAAGCTTCTTGAGGATTCTTCAACTGTTGAATCATAATCAGTCTCAACTTATAATATAGCAATAAAGCAATGATACATAATAACTGAGATTTTTTTTTTTTTTTTTAATATTTTTTGCAGTTTTTTTAACCTTGAGCTCATGGTTTTTGTTCAATAGTTAGGGAATGATACAGTTAATTCCTTCTATTCTTACTTGCCTATTTCCATTTATTTTGTATATGTATTTTGCTTTAGTTCAGGTATGACTCTTTCGTTTTCCTTTTTCGGTGTTAACTAGGTATGCCAATGCCATATAATTTGTCATTAAGGAAATAATATAGTAATATTATTAATCATTAGCCTTTTGAATGTTCGATCCCCTTGAAGTGATCAGCCTCTTTCTTTTTTATTTTATTTTTATTTTTTTAGCATATTAGCTCTTCTATATCTTTGACCAATAGTTTAAGGAATCCATATGTATACTTGAAGTTAATGTCTCCCTTTATTTATGTAAATGTATATAAAGTTTTTACATGACTATCTTCTACGTTATTATATCTAGACTGGATATTCGATATTCAAAGCACAAGAAGTTCCTTCTTGGCATGCGAATCAAACATAAAGATTGCATACCGTCAATAATCATTTTTGGGCATCAGCTTACCATGAGCCGTTAACATCAAGTAGCTGCAAGAAAATATTTAGAAGCTTATAAACTAATGCCTGACAATCCTTTGATCAATCTCTATGTGGGTATGATATTATTCGCTGGTTTAAAAATGTTGAAACTTGTTTTTATTGCTTAATAATGGATAGTGAAAGATAAGATGATTTTTCTTTTCTTTAGGATCTGCCTTGATCAGCTTAGCCATAAACTTCAGAACAAACATCAGTGCATTGTACAAGGCTTGGATTGGCATTCCTCTTCAACAACTTGTTGCTTTCTGAATATAGCTAGGTGTGCTCTTGTTATTCTGTTACGTATATATTACTTATTTGTTATTAGTTTCATCTGTTGGAGTTCTTAGACTTGTCATCTATAGCACTGATTTAAACTTTCTTAATGTGTGTTGGTGTAACTTCTAGTTCTCCTTTATATTTCATTGAATAACTTTTATTCCCTATAGGTCATATATCTTTTGAGTTGCAAGATGGTAGTTTAGGGCGCCTTTAAATGCCTTTTGTACTTCCTTTTTTATTGTTGTAACTGATTTTGATTTGTTAGAAAATGATACAACTTCACAAGACTAGAAGGGTTAAAATGAAGTCTGAACTATGCTTTAAAAGAGAGAATTCAAGTTTATAAACAAGAAACTGCCATTAGTAATCAAGCATAATTATCCAGCACTAGCCTTGAGAATGATCTTATAGGGTAAAAATATCCCTTCTGTTTTTCTCTCAATTCTTATATACATCATATTATTGATCATTAGTTGGCACCCCTAGAAATTCTTTAGTATCTCCAACTCAAAGGTTGTAAATAACCAACAATCTTTCCTACATGGTATCTTAGGTGATTTATTCTATTGATACCTATAGTAGCTGAAGTATAAGAATCACCTTCCATGCTTATTGATCATATGGTATTTATTCTTTGAGTGATTCTTATGCTTAAGGTACATTTAAGTTTCTGCAAAGATTTGCTACTCTTGGTAATTGTTTTTAATTAATTTATTTATTGAAAATACTAATTAATTCAAGCATTGCTAACTAGGAAAGAAATTGATCTCTAGCTTGAACTAGGTCTTTATTTTGTCTTGATTGAATTTTATTCTTCTATTTGCACATCTACTGCATTATCTTCAAAAAGACTAAAATCTTCATATATGAAGGTGAAACAAATGACCAGTTGCCTTGACAAAACAAAAGGCATTCTTTTGATAATATATGAAAACTCTACCTATAAAATCATATTTATTTAATTACCATAGAGAAACAATAATGCTCTCCTGGATACAAGGAAAGTAATAGGAAGGGGATGTTTTTCGAGGAGAGAAGGGAACCTTATTTCCCTTATGTTTTATGTTACGATAAAAAATAATTGAAGGGAAGCAAAGTTGGATGGAAATTTGTTAGTCTTAAATGGTGTTCCATGTCGACTCTCACACGAGATGGTATATAATGCATTAAAACTCCCATACGGGCAATTCTCACTAGCATGTCCTAAGGTTATACAAGGTGCATTGAAATAATCAAATTAGAGAATAGGCTCAACAATGTACAATAGAAGGATCATAACAGAAATTGATTATTAAAAGTATAATTTTTTATTCTGTAGCATAGGATTCTAGAATGTATCAAATGTTTATTTCTAAAATACCGTGGCCTTTTCTCCTTTAGTTGAAATCCTTTTAATCAAAAGATAATGTGTGTTTACATTTTTTGCACATGAACAAGCATCCAAACCTCTCATTCTTCCAAGTGGTCAATGCTAGATATCTTGTAACATCTATCACACCTTCATCCTCTCTCAACTTGTCATAACTTGTTGATTAATATATATATATATATATATATATATAGTGATCCATAGTCAGCACTAGATGGGAACAATATTTCATCTAGTGTATATTAATAAAATACTCATTCTAACCCTTGTTTGATTGTGTATAAACCATGGGTAATTTAATTTTTGAGACATATTAGACACTAGAACGCTAGTGTTTGAATGTGATTTATGTATAATGGCACAATTTATACAATTAATCGGAAGTCTTATTTTGTCTTTTTTTATGTATGGGTATGATCTTCATCATGAATAGAATTAGTTGCAATTTACTTTGAATTTTCTATTTTCAGTAGAATTTAATTCCGCTATTTTGATAGAATTATTTTAAGCAACATGACCTGATTATTCATTTTAAGGCGCATAATATATGGCCAAATGAATATAAGACAACAAATCCTAATGAAAAGACAGAAGTTAAGATGAATCGATAATATTC
Source organism: Hedera helix (assembly GCA_947179155.2). Classification (NCBI taxonomy): domain Eukaryota; kingdom Viridiplantae; phylum Streptophyta; class Magnoliopsida; order Apiales; family Araliaceae; genus Hedera; species Hedera helix. The sequence continues at coordinate 40,987,457 of OX359264.1, read as the reverse complement.
TTTATTGGACATTAACAAGGGTATTGTTGCTTTGGTGCCTAATTAAATTGGAAACGAAGATTTCTACTATTGTAGAAATTTGGCATGAGTTCCTTTCTTTAGTCGCACAATAAAATATAAGATTGACTTGATCAAGAGATTTTAATACTTTATCTTGTTGACGCCTGATTATGTTCGGCTGTCCTGTTGGCCGTCCGGGTAGGATACCTGCACAAAAGTCCTAACGGCTTGGGCCGTTGGTGGACTCATCCGGTGTGAAAGTTAGTGAAGGTTTCATGAAAGGTCAACAATGGAGGTCTGAGTATTTAGTATAGTAGTAATGTGCATGTGTGCGTAACCTTTACCTCCATCATTGACTGGGTATTTATAGTGTATACCTGACTTTTACCGATTCCTTTTAGGATTGTCCATCAACGTGTCATAGTTTGAATAGGAAGGTAATCTCCTAAACCATCTAGGACCTGACTCCTATTCTAATTCGGATTAGATAATATAAATAGCCACAGTCTAGATTGGTTTAGGGACCTATCCCAAGTCTATTAGACTTAGAAGTCCTCATAAGAATCTGCCAAGCTGACGGTCCGTTGGGCCTAGCCCAACATAAATTACCGGATCAGGCTTAGCGAAATATTCATCCTAACATTACCCCCCACTCCCTCAGTACATAAATGTGCTGGGGGAGTAGAATAAATCATTCCAAAAGTATATGTAAGCGGACAGATCTAGAAGGAAATTAACTCTTCGGGAATCTAAATGTAGGAACACAGGAGATATCAAACTGAAGGCAAACCCTCCTTGAACTTTACAGGAATTCTGGGGCAACGTAACAGAGGAGGAAAGCTCCATCGGGAGCCCGGAGGCATCAAACCGATGGGAATGCTCCATCGGGAGCCCAGAGACATCAAACCAATGGAAAAGCTTCATCAGGAGCTCAGAGGCATTAAACCGATGGGAAAGCTCCGTCGGGAGCCCGGAGGCATCAAACTGATGGGAAAGCTTCATCGAGAGCCCGGAGGCATCAAACCGATGGGAAAAGCTCTTGCAAAGCGACCCTGGGCCCCTATGAATGAGATTTCAAACGTTGGGCCAAATGTAATAACCAGGCTCAAGTCTTTGTTAAACCCATTGTGCTTAGCCCAATAGCTTACCATACCATTTCAGTTTCCGTCTGTTTGAATTCTGAAATAGTGTAAGACAGCTGGCCTCGTGCACGCGGGAATGGTCATTTATTACGCCACTGTAAAACCCTGATAACACACCCCATCCGTTAGATCAGTTGCATCCAGACCGTTGAACGCGGTATAAGATAAGGAAAGTCGAACAATCGCCGTTTTTATTGGAAACAGTTATCTCTAAAGAAAAGACGTCCGAGAGAAAGAGACTCCCATCCCTCATTTCGATTGCTTTGTTCCAGTTCTGCTCCCACCTGATCGTCGTTCCATCAATCTCATCTCTGCATCAAGTAAGTTCTTCACCCTCTATTCCAATATTTTTCATAATGGTTAGGAGTACACAAGACACAAGAGCACAAGCTTCGTCTTCCCGGGTTGAAGACGAGGTCACGGTCGTCGAAACAAGGATCCTAGAGGGTCAACCGTGGAAGCCAGTAATTATTGAGAGGATGAGGGACGTAAGGGAATATAATAGGATAAAATACTTCACTCTCCTATACAGAGTGGCAAACACCCCCTCTTCTATCTGAAACCACCACTTCGATTTAGCCCATACAAAATTTTATATTCCAGAAACGTACGAAATTAAGAGGCCTGGGGCTTGTGAGAGGATGTATTATCAGCTAGAGGGGGGATGGATTTCGATCCATCGCCAGATTATGATATACGGAGTCCAATTCCCACTTTGCCCATTCGTTCTTGAGTTATTACACACGACGGGGCTCAGCTTAAACCAATTATCCCCCAATTCTTTCATTCATATAAATAGCTTTATCGCCTTTTGTGCCTCCGAGTCGACCCCCCCAGCCCTAGACTTTTTCTTTCAGTTCTTTTCCATCACCAATAATAAAGAAAATGGTTTCTACCAAGTAATAAAGAACCCTGGAAGAGATACCCTAATGGACACCCCCTATAGTAATAAGGGATGGCACGGGGACTGTTTCTTCCTTAAGGGACTGGACACTGAGATGGTCGGACCTTGGGCTGACCCGAACAAAGACCAGATGAATCCGAAGAGGATCACCCGGAAAAGGTTGGAGGAGTTCGAGGTCTTGTACTCCAAGATACCATCCATGAAGTGGACTCGGGATCTCCTAAATGATCAAGACTAGTTATATTCATTCGGTCGTAAATCCTCTGCCGAACTTGTTTTTTTATTCTAATTATGTTTAAGATACTCACTCCTCTGTTCTGACTGTGTTGTAGTGGCCGATCAAGGAAAGCACCCCGATAATGAGGCTGTACTCGAGGCGGTCGGGGCTCCGAGGGATAAACTGAGTGCCGCTGAAAAGCTGAAGGCGAGCCGCAGTTCGAGGGTCGTAAAACCAAAAGACCTGACCCAGGTTGCTGGTACTCCTCTAGGACCTCCCGGAAGGGATGATATTGCCAAGCCCACGGGAGGGGAAGCGTCTGCTGCTGAAGATTCAGGATCTAGCAGATCGAAGATTAAAAGGAGGAGGTTGGTATTGAAATCCTCCGTGGAGGAAAGAACCGAATAGGTTCCACTTCCTCCCAGGGCCCCAACCGATCCTCTTGCCGAGCTGGATGTCTTCAAACAGTCGGAAGAATCAACTGTTCCTCCTCCCCGAGCTGGGGAAAGAGAAACTGCCGAAGGCCCAGAGCCTTCGAACAAAAGAGACGGTTCTGCTGACCCCCCTGCGAATACCGAAGGTACAAGGACCGAGGAGGGACCGAACACGGATGCCTTGGGATCCTCGATGATTTTATTCCCTACCGCTGATATCGAGGGAGCCGATCTGAAGACACTGATGGAGATGTTATTCTCCTTTCATGCAAAGGTAAAGATCTGCTTGCGATTTTACTTGTTGAAATTGACTAAAATTCTTACTTATTCATCATTGGTTAACCACCACTTTGTTAGGGAAATGCAATTCTCTTGAAGGTGTATGATGAGCAAAAAGTGCTCCAGCGGGAGCGTGCCGAAGTGGTGAAGAATCACCAAAAGATTCGAGATCAACTGATTCACCAACATGACGCCTTCCGCATTATAATGATTATGAGGAAGCACAGAAGACTAGGGTCAAAAAAGAAAAGGAAATCAGTTGACTCGAATCCCAAATATTAGATGCTGAGAAGCATAGGAGGCAAGTCCTCGAGCAAGCCAACGCAGACAAGACCTAATTCGAAAAGATTCGGCAAGAGCTCGAGTTTCAGGTCCGATCCTGAAACGACCCCGAAATTCGACCCACTTTATTCCCTTAAATCTTGTATTTAATAAACATTATTTTCATTACGTCCAAATTTCGGTCCGTTAATAAATCTTTCATCACCTAAATTGATCCATTATTTAATATCAATATCATCAATTACCAAATTTTCGGTATAAATTTTTCTTTTTCTCAACTTAATCATTGTATTAAAACATTTGGATATTTAAAATCCTTACATTTCGATCCTAGTCCCATGGATCGCAACCTTTACTTTTTCTTTCTCTCACTTGTATCATAAAGCTCGGCATTCAAATTTTAATACCATTCATATCCATACAAATATTCCTTCTATCATCATTCATAGATTAAACATATAATAATTTCTAGCGCAACCACTATCTTGAACAATTATAGTTCACATTTCAACTCTGTTCATCTTATCCGAATCCCACATATGTGTACATTTGAAAGATCAATATAACATTAGCAAAATAGAACAATAACAATCACTACCTTTTGTGATTATCCATCTCTATATCATTTGATATTTTTGAAATTTATATCTTTACCTGCAAAAATGTTTATTAAGCAAGTAATGAGCACAATGGCTCAGCAAGTTCAACAGTTATACTTCACGTAACACATACCTTATCATGCTTGGTGTGTGTTATACATCATGTGCTTGTGCTTCTACTATAGCTATATATCTCATATATATTCATATCGTTGCACAAAATACACATTGTGGTCATATTAATCACGTATCACGTAACACATAATTTGTATGCAGTTAAAACAAGAATTACATATCATAACATTCCAACATTTAACATAAAAAGGGACTGAAGAACTTGCCTGTATGTCCAATTAATTAATTGATAGCTCAACCCTCTTTCTCGAACAACCTATGACCATAAAATAATCAAATAGTAATTATTTATCCTCTTATGATATTAATTTAATTAATTAATATCATTTCTAGGTCAATTATCCCTTAATATGGTTAATTTTATTAACCTCACCCTTCAATATATTAATTTAACTTAATATCAATTACCTTCAATACGGACAACCCGACTCATCGGATAAATTTTAGCATATTCGGTTGTCCGAATTTTTTTATTTATTCATTTTCTAACCTTTAAACTTATTAGATTAATATTTAAAATATTTAATATTAATCTCTAATATTTAATATTTTTACAAAAATATTAAATTCAATACCCAGATAGCATTTCTATATTTTTAGTATTTTTCTATGATTTTTAAACAATTTTTAAACATTTATTTCATTAAAAACTAATTCTGGGGGCAATATGGTAGTTTTCACGCCCTTAGGGACCCATCCGGCATTAACAGAAAAGGTCTAGGGCATTTTCGTAATTTCCGTGTTATTGGGGATACGCTGGTCATTTTTCGAAAAGTTCAGGGGTATTCCGGTCATTTTGCACAGCTAGGGATATGTTCGGTATTTCTTGAAAAGGGCAGGGGCAAAATAGTAATTTCGGCCGCGCAAGGCGCGTGGTCCCTTCTTCGGCTCTGCCTACGCCAAACGACGTCGTTTGGTGTGGCCAAAAACTGCTTCCGCGCGTGGCGCGGCCTTCCCCGTCCGAGTCTAAAATCGACGTCGTTTTTGGCCCGCATTTTCTGACTGCCGCGCAATGCGCGGATAGTCCCAGATTTCTCCCTCTTCCTCCTTCGCAACAGTGCACCAACTTTTCAATTTTGTCTCCATTTTTGCTCCAAAGTTTCACAATAAACTACTCCAAAAATCACATAATTTATACATATACATCTATAAATTATTTAGAATAACAATTCTAATTATTTACTAATTTTTCCATAAAATCATTTTACCATCTAAAATACCAAAATAATTCTAATAAAATATTTTTATACCTTTAAAGCTTAACCTTCTTCCTTTCATGCTTCAACATACGTGGATGGCATCCTCTTGGCGGCTCATGGAGGTTGACGTGGTGGCGGGTGGTGTTGTTCATGGTGGAGGAAGAGAGAGGAACTACTTGTTGGTTTTATTTCTTTTTAGTTCTTGTTTTTTTTCTTTCTTCCTTTTAAAGGCAAAATGAATTAATTGCCTTTAAGTTTTAAAACAATTCCACTGACTCTCTCTCTCTCACGCCAATTTCCGAAAATTTCCGGACAATTCCCATGCGAAAATTAGAATTTTAATACATTACGTAACTATATCGTATAATAAATATTTTATATAATGTATATAAAATATTTATTTTAATTCACTAAAAATCATAATTTAATTTATAAATAACATTAACACCCTTTTTGGGTACTTTACTTGACAAATTTTGTACACGCATAACGCCATGCATGTAATTTTATGAGAAAATTTTTACCTCCAAAAATCATCAAATAATTCACATAACATATAAAAATTATTTTTCGTAATTTTTCACTTCATTACTTGGACAACATGTTACATTAACGTGTTCACGTTTCTGAAATATTATTTTTCATAAAGGTCATAATAATTTCATTATACATAAATATAATTTTTAATAACTTAAAACATTTCTTTTTCTTATTTATTATTCCATTTCTTTAATATTTACAATAATTTTTTTATATATATAAATTATATATAACTTAATATTATATAATTTATATATTCACATTCTCCTTTCTTAAATAATTTCTTAATTTCCTCCAACCTTATTCCATTTAATCACCTTATATAAATTACATAATTATTCGTATATAATTTATGTAATTATTATTTTCTTCATACCTTATTTTAATTTCCTTATATAAATTATATAATTTATTATTATATAATTTATATAATTACCTTTCCTTCTCAATTAATTTCTAAACTTCTTCCAAAATTCTTGATAAAATCTAAAATCAATAATTATAATTTTATTAACTTCCTCATTCGTTTTTCATTTAAAATTGGATTAATTTAATTATTAATTCCTTAATTTCCATAATTAATAGCATTTATAATTATCAATTAAATATATCAATTAAATATGCACACTTATATATATATACAAATGTATATATATATATATATATATATATATATATACACATCTAATTCACATATCTCATATTACCATTTAACATTATTTAAATAATAATTTTCGTATTTCTATAATAATTTTTATTGTGCTTTTACAAGAAATTTCTCTTATTCTTCATAAATTGTTTTTAAACAATTTATTTACTTTTTAATTATTTTAAATTAACACAATTCGTCATGATCTCTGTACAGATTTAATTTACTAATTAAATCTCATCATATACCTTAATCATATAAAATAATAATTAATTTGAACAATCTTGATAATTTAATCAATTAAATTCTCATTTGATATTATTAAAGAAATTCTGAAAATTCGGATCCTCACAGATCCCAACAAGAGCAACTTGAACAATCAAGAGACCTCCTCACCCTTCAAACAGATTGGATGAAGAATCTGAAGGACAACATTGAGCAGATTGTTGAAGGTTGGGCATCAAAAGAGGCTGATTGGTTGAAAGGACCGATAGCTGCCGCTTCCCCGAGTGTCCTAACTCCGGAGCTTCGACAGAAAGTAATAGAGGAGTATAAAGCTTTAGATGAATTCCAAACAGACATCTATGCCTCCATCGTGAACGAGTTCAGCGATGGATTTGAGTATACTCGGGAGCTTGCCAGGGGAAAGGGTCATGATCCCGATTAGTTGGGGAATGTATTTCCCGAAGACTAATTGTTTCTGCGATAGACTTGTCTTTTTTTGTTTTATTTTTTTAAAGAATTTGTTAGTTCCAACTTTTGCTTTGGGACTTTACTTGTAATTGAATGATTTACCTTCATTACTTATTTTATTACCTTTTTCTCATGAGTCATATTTTATCATCTGCATATATAACTGTTTACTTATACTGCTTCACCCCCCTCTAGCCTGATTAGGTAAAGACCCGATGAGGCTAGGAGATAAATTTGAAAGTGTGTATCAAAACAGTAATACAAAAATAAGATGTAAAAAATATTCTCATTAATATCGAAAAAGATAATCCTATCGGCTGAAATATAGCCTCAAAATTTGACTAAGTACAAATCCAACATATCCCAACTATTGATAATACCTACGAAGCTGAACAACATGCCAAGTATTTGGAACATTCTTTCCATCCATGCCCTGAAGCTTGTAAGTCCCTGCCCATAGGACTTCAATCACCAGATATAGACCTTCCCATGTAGGCATCAGTTTCCCAATTTCTCGAGGTGTAGATGCCTCGGCTTGCCGAAGGACTAGGTCACCTACTTGGAATGTTCTGTTCTTGACATTTTTGTTGAAGTGTCAAGCAGTTCGCTGTTGATATGTAGCAAGTCTGAGGACCACTGAATCACGCTCTTCTTCCAATAAGTCAAGGTTCAGTCGAAGTCCTTCGCTGTTGAGAATTTCATCGAAGCTAAGGACTCTGGATGAGGGTATCCCGATCTTAATAGGTATCAAGGCTTCGAAACCATAAGCTAGTTTAAAGGGTATTTCCCCCATGGTAGTCCGAGGAGTGGTTCTGTAGGCCCATAGAATGTGTAAAAGTTCTTCGAGCCATGATCCTTTGGTATCGCCCAATCTTCTCTTTATGCCGTGGAGGAGTGTCCTATTAGTAACTTCTATCTGGCCATTTGCCTGTGGATGGGCTACCGAAGTCCGACGATGTTGGATATTAAGTTCGGCTAAAAATCCTTCGAATATCTTGCCGACGAATTGAAGGCCGTTATTCGAGACCAGAATCATCGGAATGCCGAACCAGTTGACTACCTGCTCTTTGAAGAATTGGAGACATGTATGTTCGGTGATTTTGGCGAGTGGCTTAGCTTCTACCCACTTAGTGAAGTAGTCAATGGCGACGACCACAAACTTGACCTATCATTTACCCTGTGGAAACGAACCCAAGATGTCTATTCCCCAGACCGCAAAAGGTATTGGAGAAAGTATCGGAGAAAGCTCTTCGGGAGGTTGATGTGGAACAGATGCAAAGATTTCGCACTTGTGACATTTTTTGACGAAGTATTTGGCATCCTCGAGTGTGGTCGGCCAAAAATATTCTTGTTGTAAAATTTTATGGGCAAGTGCCTTTGCTCCCACATGGTCCCCGCATATTCCTTCGTGAACTTCTCGGAGAGCGTAATTAGATTCCTTGGGGTCGAGACACTGAAGCAGTGGGGAAGAATAAGATCTTCGGTATAGCTGATCATTCATGATACAATACTTGGTGGATTTGTACTTTATTCTTCGGGCCATAGATTTGTCTTCAGGCAATTCACCAGTCAGAAGGAATTGTAAGATCAGGGTCATCCAAGAATTCGCCTATTCAATATCCATCACTGTCTGAACCAGAGTGCTCGGATGCTGAAGATTTTATAAATACACTGCTCCGTCTAACTCCCCTTGATCGGTAGTTGCCAATTTGGAAAGGGCGTCGGCCATTGTATTTTCGGATCTGACTACTCCTATAATCCGATATTTCGGGAAGAATGCCAACAACGACCGAACCAGTTGGAGATAGGCCTGTAAATGAACTTCTTTTGCTTCATATTCTCCCAACACTTGTTTCACAACCAGTTGGGAGTCGCTATATACTACCAAGTTCTTCACCTCCAGGCTACGGGCCAGTTTTAGCCCTGCCACCAGTGCTTCATATTCGGCCATGTTATTAGTGGCTATGAACCCGAATCGTATAGATTGTTGTATTTTGAAGCCTTCAGGAGAAGTGAGGATGACGCCCGCCCCACTCTTCGTCCCGATGGCGGACCCATCTACGAACAAAGTCCATACAGTTTCTTCGGGGGTTGATGTCAATTTATCACAGTCGGGTTCTTTATCTTCTAGATCATCGGGGAATGAACACTCGATGATGAAGTCAACGAGTGCCTGTGCTTTAATTGCTGTCCGCGGATGAAACTCTATATTAAACTGGTTCAGCTTGATGGCCCTTGCTGCCAACCTTCCCGACGACTGGTCTATAAAGGATTTTCTGAAGCGGCTGATCTGTGAGGACGAGGATAGTCCGACCTTGGATGTAATGTCGGAGTTTCCGACTAGAGATAACCAATGCGTAAGCCAACTTTTCTATATTTGGGTATCTTGTTTACGCATCTCGAATGGCGTGGCTCACGTAGTAGACAAGTTTTTATCCCTGTAAATCCTCTCTTATCAGAGCTGACCCGATCGCCAAAGAAGTGGCAGATAAGTACAGTTGTAGATTTTCTTCGGGGAGTGCTTTACTCAGTATCGGAGGAGACGAGATATATCTTTTAATTTGATCAAAGGCCTCTTGACAGTCTTCGGTCCATAGAAATGTCTTCTGATTCTGAGCCCCCTTCAGAGTATCGAAGAAGGGGAGACATTTCTCGGCTAAGCGTACCACAAATCGCCGAAGAGCTGCCAACCTCCCCGTTAACCGTTGTACCTCTTTAAAGTTCTTCGGCGATTGTATTCCAAGGATAGTCGATATCTTTTCGGGATTTGCCTCTATTCCTCTTCGACTAACCATATATCCCAAAAAATTGCCTGACCCGAGGCCAAATGTGCATTTAGTTGGGTTTAGTCTCATGTTGTTTGATCTAACGTTCTCGAAGCATTCCTGCAGGTCAGAAAGGTGATCTTATTCTTTTATGCTTCGGACAATCATGTTGTCAACATAGACTTCCATATTCTTCCCGATCTGGCTGTTAAACACTTTGTTCATCATTCTCTGATAAGTAGTCCCCGCATTGATTAGTCCGAAGGACATCACTTTGTACGCGTAGATGGCTCGGTGTGTGATAAAGGAAGTCTTCGGGATATCACTTTCATGCATAGAAATTTGATTGTATCCCGAGAAAGCATCCAGGAAGCTCATTACAATGTGACCCGATGTGGAATCAATCAGTTGATCGATACTCGGGAGAGGGTAATAATCTTTCGGGCACGCCTTATTCAGATCTATATAATCCATGCACATCCTCCACTTTCCATTATGCTTTTTAACCAGCACCACGTTCGCGAGCCATTCTGGATAAGTGATTTCAAAGATGAAATCAGCAGCCAAAAGTTTATCGATTTCATTATCAATTACCTGTTGTCTTTCGGGGGCTATGTTCCTTCGTTTTTGCTTAACAGGTTTTGAGTTCGGTTTACATTCAGCTGGTGCACGACCACAGTCTTATCAATGCCAGGCATATCGGCGGGGACCCAAGAAAAGATATTCGAGTATTCCTGTAAAAGAGCCACTAACCGTGCTCTGGTTTCTTCCTGAAGGCTTGTCCCAATCTATACGGTTTTCTCATCATTCTCTTGAAATAATGGAACCTGGACCGTGTCTTCAGCAGGCGTTGCTATTGGTTCGGTGCATCCTTCAGTGAAAGGTTCAAGCTCAATCTTCATGGTGGTTTTCTGTTTGTTGTTGATGAAAGGGGACGTCTGAATGGTCTGCAGATAACATCTTCGGGAAAGATCCTGGTCTCCTACTGATTCCCCGATCCCATTTTTGGTTGAAAATTTCATTTTTAAATGCGAGATAGAGGTAACGGCTTTTAATGCCGACAGAGTCGTTCTTCCCAAGATGACGTTGTAGTTACTTTCCACTTGAACTACATAGAAACGGACTATAATGGAAGCTTGCTTCGGGGCAGTCCCGAAGATCACAGGCAATTTGATCGTTCCTGCTATACGGATCAGGTTATTCCCGAAGCCATATAAGGGGGACTCATTGCAGATCTCCAGCTTCCTTCCCCCCAAGTCTAGCCGATTGTATGCTCGGCTATAGAGTACATCGACTGAACTCCCATTATCAACAAGCATCCTCTTCATATCCATAGTGCCGACCTGAGCTGTAATGTCCAATGCATCTTGATGCGGAGTAACCATCCCTGACGGATAATCGTCATCGGAGAAAGTGATGGGGTCGGTCTTGATATCATGTGGTTTATCGGACACTTGATAAACTTCTCTTCTGAAAGCTTTCCTCTTTCGGTTAGATAGAGCGGAGATCAATCCTCTGGAGATGACATCAACCACTATTCTTGCCTCAGAAATGGGTGGAGGTGGTTCGAGACAATCGAAGGCTGATTGTCGATAAGAATCGGCGACATAACAGTCGAGGTTACCCTTCCGTACCTATTTTTCTAGGAAATCTTTGAGCTGGTAACACTCCTCGGTATCATGTCCCTTTGCCTCATGATAGGTGCAGTATCTATCCCCGTTCTTCTGTCTTGCAAAAATCCGAATCTTCGAGGGCTTTTCGTAGAAGGGTTCGTTTTTTTATCGCTTTCACGATATTACTTTTATTTGTATTCAGGGGTGTGTAATCCTTGTCGGGACCCCTTCTGTCCCTCAGGGGATCATTCTTTTACTGTCGATCTCGACTGGAATCTCTTCGGTCACTCCCCTTTTTGCCATTGCCATTGCCATTGGATTTCTTTTCGGCACTTTCGCCTTCAGGGTTTCTCTGGTAAAAATCACCTGTGTTTTTCGAAGAACCCCGAAGATTGGCGAGAGCCTCTTCCAATTTTATGAACTTGTCTACTTTCTCGTAAGTTTCCGATAGGGTTTCCGGGGCCTTCGAGATTAGTTCCTCTATCAACCTGCTGGATTTATCAACATTTAATCCCATAGTTAAAAATTGAATTACCTGCTTTGGATCGATTCCGTTGATTTCGAACACAGCCTCCCGGAATCTTTTGACATACTGCTGAAGAGCCTCATTCGGCTTCTGTTTGACTTGTAGTAGAGAGGTCATCATTCTGGCCCGTCTTTTATTTCTCCCGAAGCGGGTATGAAATTGTTCCTGTAGCTCTTCCCATGATTTGATAGACCCGGATGGGAGAGAGGTGATCCATTCTCTAGCCGTCTTCTTTAGAGTGGATAAAAACAGGTGGCACATCGCCACAGTGTCATGACCATGTAAGTGCATGGCCTGCTCGAAGGAGTAGGTGTGGTCATGCGGGTCTCCCGTTCTGTCATACATCTCCAAAGTGGGTACCTTGCGGCTTCGATCGATTTTGGCTTCTTCCAAATCCTTTGAGAAAGGAGAGAACCGGGCCTTCTTGGACCCATAATACTTATCTGAAGCCTTCTTGGGTGAGGATTCTCTAGTATGCCTCCCGTGGCTGCGTCTGTCCTCTCTATCTCTTTTGGAGGGTGATCTGGCTCGCTTTCTCAAATCCGCCGTCCAAATCGACTTGGAGCAGGCCAGTTCCTTTTCTCGGGGTTAGGGGCCACCTCTACGGCGTTCCATTTGTCTGTCATCCCGTCTACCACGGTGGTCCGAGCGGGAGGCCGAACCTCTCTGGCTCGAGAGATCATTACTTATTTCGGTTAATTCCTCGTACTGCTTGTCAAGCTCTTTCTGCTGGATATCTAAAGCCTTTTTCTTGTCAAGGATTATTTGGAGGCGACGTTCTTTGTCTGCCGTTGTCTCCCATCGAGGCTGAGAGGGTGTTGGTCGTCGTGAATGACTTTACGAGTGTGAAGTTTTCATGTCAATGATGATTGATGGTACTTGATACTAGCCCTCCTTCTAGCGCCAATGTTGACGCCTGATTCTGTCTGGCTGTCCTGTTGGCCGTCCGGGTAGGATACCTGCACAAAAGTCCTAACGGCTTGGGCCGTTGGTGGACTCCTCCGATGTGAGAGTTAGTGAAGGTTTCAAGAAAGGTCAATAATAGAGGTCTGAGTTTTTAATATAGTAGTAATGTGCATGCGTGCGTAACCTTTACCTCCATCATTGACTGGGTATTTATAGTGTATACCTGACTCTTACCGATTCCTTTTAGGATTGTCCATCAACGTGTCATAGTTTGAATAGGAAGGTAATCTCCTAAACCATCTAGGAACTTGACTCCTATTCATATTCGGATTAGATATAATAAATAGCCACAGTCCAGATTGGTTTAGGGATCTATCCCAAGTCTATTGGACTTAGAAGTCCTCATAAGAATATGCCAAGTTGACGGTCCGTTGGGCCTAGCCCAACATAAATTATCGGATCGGGCTTAGCGAAATATTCATCCTAACACATCTGTTTCAAATTATAAGATCAATTTGTGAAATTTTTGAATTTAAAATTGACATGAATTCAATTATTTTATTTCAATTAGTATTATTATTATTATTATTATTATTATTATTATTATTATTATTATTATTATTATTATTATTATTGTTATTATTATTATTATTATTATTATTGTTATTGTTATTGTTATTGTTATTGTTGTTATTATTGTTATTATTATTATTATTATTATTATTATTATTATTATTATTATTATTGTTATTATTATTATTGTTATTCTTATTATTGTTATTCTTATTATTATTATTGTTATTATTGTTATTGTTATTATTGTTATTGTTATTGTTATTGTTATTGTTATTGTTATTATTGTTATTGTTATTGTTGTTATTGTTATTGTTATTGTTATTGTTATTGTTATTATTGTTATTGTTATTATTGTTATTGTTATTATTGTTATTATTGTTATTATTGTTATTATTATTATTATTATTATTATTGTTATTGTTATTATTCTTATTGTTATTATTATTATTGTTATTATTATTATTATTATTATTATTATTATTATTATTATTATTATTATTATTATTATTATTATTATTATTATTATTGTTATTATTATTATTATTACTATATTATTACCAGTATTATTATTTAGTTCTTAAATGGTTTAGGAATTAATTAATAAGTAGTAATATTATTATTAAATAATTAAGTTACTAAATGGTTTAGTAATTAATTAATAAGAAGTACTTTCATTATTAAATAAATTAAGTTCCTAAATGATTTAGGAATTATAATTAATTAATTTAATTCTTTATTAAATTGAGAATTAAATTAAAACCCCAATCCTAAATAGTTTAGGAGGGTTGACTAGATCTATAAATAAGATGAGTCTTATCATAGATCAAGGTTACACACTCTTTCAGTAGAATAGAGAGAGTACTCCATAATTCTCTACATCTAAGGAGTTAGAGAGAGAGAGAGAGAGAGAGAATTAGGGCTAGCTACCCATGGTTTGAAGAAATCATAATTCACTTCTTTAATTCATAGATCTCTTGGTGGATCACCTCTAGAGGCTTCACACTTGGGGAGCTAACATTGATCCATGGAATTTAATCGGTGAATTTGAAGAAGAACGTGAAGGATTAAAGGGAGATGAACTTGTACCCGTAGAAGCTTGGTTCTACAAAGGTATAAATTCTTTTATCATTCCTCAATTAATAATAGTCGTATAAGAAAGATCCGGGTTATTGGTTTGTACAAAATTTTTAAAATCTGATTTTTTCTTGCTTCCGTTGGGCTTATATAATTTGATTATATGTATGTCATATTTTTGCAAACCAACCTCACTCAAGATTCAATCGTGCTCGACCTGCCTTCCTCCGATATCGGTCCATCGATCTTCCTTTCAGCACCAAGTAAGTTCTTTGCCCTCTACTCTCCAATACTTCACAATGGTTGAAAGCACACAAAACACGAGAGCACAAGCTTTGTCTTCCCGGGTTGAAGACGAAGTCACAGTCACCGAACCGGGGATCCCAAAGGGTCAACCGTGGAAGCCCGTAGTTATCGAGCGAATGAGGGATGTAGAACAGTATAATAGGACCAAATATTTCACCCTCCAATATAGAGTAGCGAACACCCCCTCTTCCATCCGAAACCACCACTTCGACCTAGCATAAATAGAGTTTTACATCCCCGAGTCATACGAAATTAAAAGGCTTGGAGCCGGTGAAAGAATGTACTATCAGCTCGAGGGGGATGGATTCCTATTCATCGGTAGATGTTAATC
This sequence comes from Hedera helix, assembly GCA_947179155.2. NCBI lineage: Eukaryota > Viridiplantae > Streptophyta > Magnoliopsida > Apiales > Araliaceae > Hedera > Hedera helix. The sequence goes on along the minus strand of OX359264.1, from coordinate 40,972,287 downwards.
TACGGGGTCCGATTCCCTCTTTGCCCCTTCATACTGGAGTTACTACATATAAAATGACTTAGCTTGAACCAACTCTCCCCCAATTCCTTCATCCACCTGAATAGCTTCATTGCCTTCTGTCTCTTTGAGTCGACCCCCCCAGCCCTTGACTTCTTTTTTCAATTCTTTTCAATCACCAATACCAAGGAGAAGGTATTCTTCCAAGTAATAAAGAACCCCGAAAAAGAAACCTTGATGGAGACCCCATCGAGTAATAAGGGGTGGCACGGGGACTGATTCTTCATTAGGGGATTGGACACTGAGATGGTAGGACCTTGGGCAGACCCGAACAAAGAGTAGTTGAATCCGAAGAGGATATCTCGAGCAAGATTAGAAGCGTTCGAGGTCTTATACTCCAAGAGACCGTCTATGAAGTGGAACCGAGATCTCCTTAATGACCAAGACTGGTTATATTCCTTCGGCTGTAAGTCCTCTGCCATGCTTGTTTATCTGAGGGCCGCTAAATCCAAAGGCCCCGCAGAAGAAGTCTGCGTTGCTGAAGCGGTGGCGTAGCCCTCCTCGATGACTGATACTGTAGAACCATCAAGGGAGGATGCAACTGTTCCCGAAGATCTAAGGCCAGAAAAATTGAGGACGAAGAGAAGAAGGCTGGTGTTGAAGTCCTCACTAGAGGCAAGAGCTGAACCAGTTCCACTTCTTCCTAATTCTCCAAGCAACCATCTTACTGAGCTGGCCATCACCAAACAACCTGAAGAAATACCTGTCCCTCCTCATGCCACTGCAAGGGATGTCCCCAAGGAACAGGAGCCTCTAAAGGCACAACAAAAAGACCCTGCCATTCCTCCGGTGACGGTCGGAGAGAGAAGAACTGAGGAGGGACCGAGTCTAAATAGCCTGGGTTCCTCAATGGTTCCCTTTGCTGCAACCGGGTATGAAGATGCCGATTTTAAAACGTTGATGGAGATGTTGTTCCCTTTTCATGCAAAGGTGAAACTTTCTCCCTGATTTGCCTTATAGTCTTGATTTACAATAGTCCTCCCTTGCCTAATAATTCGAGCATCGTGTTGCAGGGAAATGCTATTCTCCTGCAAGTGTCTGACGAGCAGAAGGCTCTAGAGAGGAAACTCGAAAAAAGTCACAGTGAGCGTGCCGAATTGGTGAAAAATCACCAGAAAACTCGGGAGCAGCTAAAAGCTCTTCATGAAGCCTTCCACAACATAAAAAAGGGCTATGAAGAGACACGAAAGATGTGAGCCGAGAAAGATGAAGAGATCAGCCGCCTGCAGGCCCAGCTTCATAACTCTAAGAAAAGAAGAACCCAAGCAGTTGAATTGGCTGAGGCTAAGGAGCTCAAGAGAGTTCTTCTGGAGAAGAATCAGGTCGAGCTTAAAGCCCAAATCTAGAGGCAAAAGGAGCTCCTAGATCAAGCCAAAAGTGTTACCAAGCTTTAAACCGAACAGATGAAGAATCTCAAAGACAATATTGAACTGATCGTCGAATGTTGGGTTGCTAAGGAGGGCGATTAGATGAAGGGGCCGATAGCTTCTGCTTCCCCGAACGTCTTAACCCCCGGGCTCAAACAGAAGTTTATTGACGAGTACAAGGCCTCAGACGATTTTCAGACTGATATCTATGCATCCGTGGTGAACGAGTTTAATGACGGTTTCAAATTTGTTCGGGAGCTTGTTAGGGGAAAGGGTTATGATCCCGATCAGTTAGGAATTGTTATTCTCGATGATTAACTGTACTGTCGGGATCATGTTTAATGTAATATGAACATGAAATTTACTGTAATCATATGTTTTGAATCACATTGTTGTTATAACAGACTAATTAAGCTTTATTATCTTTTCTCAAAAGTTAAGTCTTTTCATCTGCATCTATAACTGTTTACTTATACCACTTCTCCGCCCACTAACGGAATCGGATGTATACCCAATAAGGCTAGGAGATAAACTGAAAGTGTTTGTATCAAAACAACAATACAAAAGAAAGATGTAAAAGATTCTCATTAATATCGAAAAGATAACATTTATTGGTTAAAAATATAACCTCAAAAAATGGCCTAAGTACAAATCCTATCAGCTAAAATATAGCCCCAAAATTTGACTAAGTATAAGATCTGAACTACTGATAATACATAAGAAGCCGAACTGTGACGACCCCAAATCCGGGTTCTTTAACCTCGGGTTTGGTTCTCACTGTACAATACTTAACAACAATGAAATACATAAATTGTATTCAAACTACGCGGAATAATACAAAAGGTTCCTTCTCAAAAAGCTACACTTCCCAAGGTCTATTAACCTTAATTGTAACATTACATATCTTAAGGAAAATACAAAAGATTTACAACAGTAATTACATAACAGTAATTTAAACTAGCATGCATCTACTAAAACTAAGCATTCACTTTCCCATTGCCTTTGTCCGATTTAGAGCTTTCGGGATTGGCTAAAATATAGTCATGATATAGCAAGAATGAGCAACTAAAGGGCTCAACAAGTTTATAAACAACAACATAAGATATATCATGATAAAGGAAAATAACTTCAAGGTTTTCAACAATAACAATTTGTGAAAGATATCAAGAATCAATGTTCAAAATAAGAATGGATTGACTCTTTACTTCTGAGTGGTCTTTAATGACCGTGAACTGCTACTAAGGTAGAACAGACATCCAATGTCTGACACCTTGTTAAAAATAACGGGACACTTGAGGGGATCAGTCATCTCATGTCCTATGTATATGCATCACATTTAGATTTCTTGCGCGCTGTCGGTTTTTCGACAAATAAAAATCCCCTTTAACTAGGGTTGTTCTTTCTCAGTCTTACTGTAAGAATTCGCACCAGCCAATGATTTGGATAAGCTTTTATAATGTTCAATTCAATGAATTAACATACATCTGTCTAGCCGAAACAATTAGCTTAAACATCTTAAACAGTTGCAAAAGCACTATGTGCGAATACAATAATCAATAACGATGTGAAGTAATTTTCGATAATTAATTCACTCAAAGGTCTGTCAAATATTTACGAGTGTAGATACTTGCTCAACAATAAATGAATTGCTCAATGTAATTAAGGTTGAATAATAATTGCAACAATAAGTACAAGTTAAGGGGTAGAAAACTTGCCTCGTGCGTCGTCTACGGCTAACAAATTTAATTTAATAATCCTTGAACGGACCTAACAATTAATCAAGTTGATCTTTAAATTAGTATTATATATACATTCATATGATAACCTCTATACTTCTTACACCTCTAACACTTAACCAAATAATCATGTAGTTAAAGGTATATAAACACTTAGGAAATATTATCATCACTTGATAATATTTTAATCACATAAAACCTATATTAATTATTTAATATAAGTCAAACTCCTATCTAATATTATTAATAATTTAATAATATTTTATTAGTCTTATAATATTATTAATTATTTAATAATACTTTATTCATTACCTAATATTATTAACCATTTAATAATATTTTAAACATTATCTAATATTATTAATTATTTAATAATATTTTATTTATTATCTAATATTATTAATTATTTAATAATATTTTATCTATTTACTAATATTTTATTGACTTTATAATATTATTATACAATTAATAATATTTTCATGATTTTCTTATATTATTATATTAATAATAATATCTAATTATAATATTAAACATTTGATAATATTTATCTTCTTTTAATTATTAAATCAATTATTTATCATTAAAAATACATTTATTGATTTAAAAATAATAATAAAATAATTTTTTTATCAAGCAGGGCGTCAAGACGCCGTCCCAAGGCAATTTTGGGGCGTCTAGACGCCCATGGACAGAAGTTAGGGCGTAGACTTGGCGTCTAGACGCTGGGCTCCCTTTTTGGCTGCTGGAACCTTCTTTACTAATTTGGTCATAACTTTATCATAAGAAACTATTTTGAGGTGATTTTTGAGTCTAGATTCATTAGAATTTCATGATCTACAATTTATCTTTAGATCACAAATCCAAATTCCAAACGTAAGTATCCGTAAAATCGCTCACAAGGAAAGAATGAAAACTAGTTTCATAAATCCTTGGTTCGATTGGTTCAAACTTGAATAAAATAAACTCTTCACCTTCAAATGACATAAACTTGGTGTTGATGTCTTCATAACTTCTTTTTTTACAACATTCTATGGTTCAATCACATTTTTGAAAATGTTTTACACGAAATTTAAAGATCGAACCACTTAGGGTTTAAAAACGACCTACTTTGCGGAAAAAGCCATAACTCCTTTGTTTTTCATTATTTTTGAAAGCTACAAGTTGGGTTTTTTTTAAAACTCATGTATGTAACTTTCTACCCATACAAATCCAATTTCAAACTTGTACATTTCAAAATACAACATTAAACACAACATGCTTAGTTAGGTTTTATCGGTAAAAATCAATATGAGCATTTCTTGCGTTTTTATGCAATCTACACATACCAAAACATGATATAACCACATCAAGCTATGAATATACATATATTACATAGTTACATACTTCTAGACCATCAAAACAAGTTTTGATCGGTTAAAAAATATATTTTAACCGTTCAAAAGCTATCTAGACTACAAAAATAAAATTTAAGAAGGTTAGAGCACTTTTAAACCCTTGAGACTTGTGTGCTCTTCTTCTCCTCCTACCAAAGTATGTAATGAAGCTTTGTGTCATCCACCAAGCTCAAGCTCTAGCTATCTTCTCACAACTCTCAAGTGTTTCTTCCTTTTCTCTCAAAAGCTCTCTATTTTCTCTCTTGTATTCTCTAGCAAATGAACTAACAAACTTGACACAAGTGTGGAACATCTTATTTATAGCCAATTGCTAATCCTTCATTAGCTCTCTTAATTCACCAATGTTGGTGAATTTACAGCTTAATCTAGCTTACTATTGCATGGATGGACATTGTGATTGACTAGGTGATTGACTAGGGTTGTTGGCCAACCTTGTCAATGTGTAAATTAGAAGCAACATGAAAATCAAGCAACCCATGTGGGCCCCCCTTCAAATCTCAGTAAAATGGCCATTTTCAAGCCATTTTTCCTTTAATTTTTCTACTTTAATTATACATATATACATCTATATATGTATATTCATATATGTAGCAATTTTGACCAATTTTGACTTCCTATTGGGCTCCACTTTGGACTCTAGGATTAAATATATTGGGCTCATTCAATTAGATTGTTTGGGCTCAATTTAAATCACATTAAATATTCTAGGTTACATTTAATTAAATCAAGCATTGGGCTTATTTAATTAATTACATGTACTAGTAATTAAATTAATTACATGGACTACTAGGTTAATATCTTTGACCTAGTTTATCAACTCATTTGGATTTAAAATATAATCCAATTAGATTTGTTTTAATTAACTATACACCTTGTTTTAATTCTTTAAATAAATATACGCGCATACACAAGTACATTTATTTAATTATCTAAAGTAAAATTAATTAGTACAAAAAGTTTAAATTCATTGCTAAATATTTATGAAGTATATTTACAATGACTAATGAAATTCGTGGTCATTACACGAACAGTATGCCAAGTATTGGGAACATTCTTTCCATCCATGCACTGAAGCTTGTAAGTTCCAGCCCTAAAGATTTCGATCACCAAGTAAGGCCCTTCCCATATGGGCATCAATTTACCCGTGTCCCGAGGTGTACATGCCTCAGTCTGCCGAAGAACCAGGTAGCCAATATTGAATGACCTGTTCTTTACATTTTTATTAAAATGTCGGGTAATCCGCTGTGGATAGGTAGCTAATCTGAGAACCACTGAATCTCGTTTCTCTTCCAATAAGTCGAGATTTTGCAGAAGCCCTTCAGTGTTAAGAATTTCGTCTAAGTTCATGACTCTAGGTGTAGGTATCTTGATCTCAATAGGTATCAAGACTTTGGAACCATAGGCCAACTTGAAGGGTGTCTCCCTAGTGGTAGTCTAAAGAGTTGTTCGACAGGCCCAGAGAACATGTAACATCTCTTCGGGCCAACGATCTTTTGTATCTTCTAATCTTTTCTTTATATCATTAAGGAGTGTTTTGTTTGTAACTTCTACTTGGCCATTTGCCTGTGGATGGGCTACCAAAGTCCGACGATGCTGAATGTTAAGTTCGGTTAAGAATCCTTCAAATATCTTGCCTACGAACTGAAGCCCATTATCAGAGATCAGAATCATTGGAATGCCGAAACGGTATACTATTTGCTCTTTGAAGAATTGGAGACATGTGTGCTCTGTGATTCTGGCGAGGGGTTTGGCTTCTATCCACTTAGTGAAGTAGTCAATGGCTACGATCACAAACTTTACTTGTCCCTTACCCTGTGGAAGCAGGCCTAGGATATCTATTCCCCAAACGGCAAAAGGTATCGGAGAAAATATTGGGGCAAGATCTTCGGGAGGTTGATATGGGACAGATGCAAAGAGTTGACACTTGTGACATTTTTTGACGAAGTCTTTGGCATCTTCAAGCATGGTGGGCCAAAAGTATCTTTGTCGGAGTATTTTATGAGCCAATGTTTTTGCTTCTACATGATCTCCGTAGATTCCTTCATGGACTTCCCAAAGGGCATAATCAGACTCCCTCGGGTCGAGACAGCGAAGCAATGGGGAAGAATAAGACCTTCGATATAACTGATCATTTATTATGTAGTATTTAGAGGACTTGTATTTTATTCTTCGGGCCAAAGATTTGTTTTCAGGTAACCCCCTAGTGAGAAGGAACTTCAAGATTGGGGTCATCCAAGAATCTCCCAGTTCAATGTCCATTACTGTCTGAACCAAGGTGCTCGGTTACTGAAGATCTTCCAGATAAACAAATCCTTCTAATTCCCCTTGTCGGTGGTTACTAATTTGGAAAGGGCATTGGCCATTGCATTTTCAGATCTGACCACGCCTATAATTTGATACATTGGAAAAAACGCCAACAATGATCGTACTAACCGAAGATATGCCTGTAAGTGAACCTCTTTTGCTTCATACTCCCCTAGGACTTGTTTTACTACTAGTTGAGAGTCGCTATAAATTATCAAGCTTTTCACCTCTAGACTTCAGACCAATTTTAATCCTACCACTAATGCTTCATATTCGGCCATATTGTTAGTGGCAATGAACCCAAATCGTATTAATTGTTGTATTCTGAAACCTTCTAGAGAAGTGAGAATTACGTCCGCGCCGCTCCTCGTCCCAGTAGTGGATCTGTCCACGAACAAACTCCAAACAGATTTTTCGAGAGTGATTGTCAATTCGTTATTTACGGGTTCTTCTTCTTCCAGATCATCGTGAAAAGAACACTCGATGATGAAGTAGATGAGTGCTTGTGCTTTGATGACCATCCGAGGATGGAACTCTATATTGAATTGACTCATCTTGATAGGCCATGCTGCTAACCTTCCCGATGACTCTGGTCTGTAAAGAACTTTCCGAAGAGGCCGGTCTGTGAAGACGAAGATAGTCCGCCCCTAGAAGTAATTTCGTAATTTGCGACTAGAGATTTGGGTATCTTGTTTCTGCATCTCGAGAGCATGGCTTAAGTAATAGACAGATTTTTGTCCTTCTGAATCTTCCCTTATCAGAACTGACCCAATTGCCAAAGATATGACGGACAAGTATAGCTGTAGATCTTCTTCGGGAAGGGCTTTACTAAGTATTGGTGGATAAAAGATATACCTTTGGATTTGGTCAAAAGCTTCCTGGTAATCTTTGGTCCATAGAAATAATTTCTGATTTTGAGCTCCCTTCAAAGTCCCGAAGAAAGGGAGACATTTTTCTGCTAGGCGAGCCACAAACCGGCAAAGAGCTACCAACCTTCCAGTCAGCTGTTGTATTTCTTTAAACTTCTTCGGCGGTTGCATTTCCAGGATAGCCAATATTTTTTCAGGATTCGCCTCTATCCCTCTTCGGCTAACCATATATCCCAAAAATTTGCATGACCCGAGGCCAAACGTGCATTTAGTTGGGTTGAGTCTCATGCTATGGGATCTGACATTCTCGAAGCATTCTTTCAGGTCGGATAAATGGTCTTCTTCCTTCATGCTTCAGACGATCATGTCGTCAACATAGACCTCCATGTTTCTCCCGATCTGGATACTGAATACCTTATTCATCTTTCGTTGATATGTAGCTCCCGCATTGATTAAGCTAAAGGACATGACTTTATAGGTGTAGATTGCTCAGTGAGTGATGAAGGCGATCTTCAGGATATCACTTTCCATCATAGCGATCTGATTGTATCCCGAGAAAGCATCTAGGAAGTTCATTACTGTATGTCCCAAGGTTGAATCGATTAACTGATCGATACTCAGAAGAGGGTAGTAATCTTTAGGACACGCTTTGTTCAAATCTGTGTAGTCCACACACATCCTCCACTTCCCGTTGTGTTTTTTTTACTAGCACCACATTAGCGAGGCATTCTGGACAATTGATTTCAAAAAAAAAGTCAGCAGCTAGAAGTTTGTTGATTTCTTGATTAATTACCTTTTGTCTTTCGGGAGCTATATTTCTTCGCTTTTGTTTCACGAGCTTCGAGTTTGGGCTTACACTTGGCTGATGCACGGCCACGGTTTTGTCAATGCCTGGCAGGTCGGCCGGAACCCATGCAAAGATGTCTGAATATTCTTGTAGGAGAGTAACCAGCCGCTTATTGGTCTGTATCTGAAGGCCAATTCCAATTTGTTCAGTTTTCTCATCATCTTCTTGAAATAAAGGGACTTTAGTTGTGTCTTCGGCAGGTGTTGCAATTGGCTCGGTACATCCTTTGGTGAAAGGTTCGAGCTCGATCTTCATCGCGGTTTTCTGTCGATTATCACTGACAGGGGATGTCTGAATGGTTTGGAGGTAACACCTTCGGGAAAGATCCTGATAGCCGATTGATTCCCCGATCCCATTTTTAGTTGGAAACTTCATCTTCAGATGCGGGATTGAGGTTATTGTCTTTAGTGCTGACAAAGTTGTTCTACTCAAGATGGCGTTGTAGTTGCTTTCCACTTGAACCACATAAAAACAAACCATAATAGAGGCCTGCTTCGGGGGAGTCCCGAAGATCACAGGTAATTCAATCGTCCCTGCTATATGGACTGGGTTATTCCCAAACCCGTATAAGGGGGACTCATTGCAGATCTTCAGCTTCCTTCCCCCCAAGTCCAGGTGATTATATGCTCGGCTATAGAGTACATCGACCGAACTCCCATTATCAATAAGCATCTGCTTCATGTCCATAGTTCTGACCTGAGCTGTAATGATCAGTGCATCCTGGTGGGGAGTGACCATCCCCAACGGATAATCATCATCGGAGAAGGTGATCGGGTCGGTCTTGATGTCCTGTGGCTTACCGGACACTTGATGAACCTCTTTGCCGAAAGCCTTCCTCTTTCAGTTAGAAAGGGCAGAGATCGAACCTCCGGAGATGACATCAATCACACCTCTTGCTTTCGTAATTGGCGGAGGTGGCTCGATACAAACAAAGGCTGATTGTCAATAGGAATCGACGACATATTCGTCAAGGTTGCCATTCTGAACTTGTTTTTCTAAGAAATCCTTCAACTGGTAACATTCTTCGGTATCGTGCCCCTTCGCTTCATGGAACGTGCAGTATCTGTAATGACCGAGAAAATTACGAACCCAATTTTTTTTTATTTAATTCCATAAGAAAATATGAGGTATGAAATATGTGTGTATGTGATAAGTTGTATGATGAGAAGTGTTAAATTGGTTAATTAAATTAATTAACTAAAGAAGGAAAAAGATTTCAAGATAAGCTTATGTGATAAAATCACAAAGCTTGAATGTTGGCCTTGTATGGCAAATAAGAAGATTTTTATTGAGCAAGTTAATTACTTGTATGAACAATGAGAAATAAGAAGTAAGTGAATTATTTAAGATAACCCAATGTGGGAATAATTGTTTGTGTATGGTTATGTATATTATAAACCCAATTTGATGATAAGGGTTAGTGAATGAATTAATTTAATCAAGTCAAAGTACTTGTATTAAAATGTGTCAGGGTTTTATTAAAACAAACCCAAGAATTTGTAACTAATAGTATTATGTAAGTTATTTTAATTAAGGAGTCCAATGAACTTATAAATAGCAAATCTAATTGGATTATATTTTAAATCCAAATGAGTTATTAAACTAGGTCAATTAAGTTTACCTAGTAGCCCATGTAATTAATTTAATTACTAGTCCATGTGAATTATTAAATAAGCCCAATACTTATTTTAATTAAATGTAGCATAGTTATGTAAATGCTAGCCCAATGTGTGATATAAATTGAGCCCAAATAATTTAATTGAATAAGCCCAATAGAATTTAATTCTAAGATCCAAAGTGGAGCCCAATAAGTTTGTATAGGTGAATATGTATACATATATTGGTGTATATATATATGGATACTTATATAATTATATAGGACTTAAAAATAAAGCCAAATTGGTGAAATAAAATGCTAAATCCCGAATTTTGGGGCCCACATAGATGTGAAGCTAACTTGTTGGATGAATTTTGAGTGTATTTTGGTCCAACAACTCCCCAACCACCCTAGTCAATCAATGGGTCAATCAAAAAGTCTATCAAGTAGTCATTCCATGCATAATAAACAAGATTAGAGCTTTAATCAACCAATGTTAGTTGATTAGTAGAACTAATGGTAAAATCCTAGAGTTCTATAAATAGAAATGACCAACACTTGTGCAAATGTTGGTTCATTTGCTTCATTCACCAAAATTTAGAGAGAGGAGGTTGTAGAGAGAAGCTAGAGCAATTGTGAGAGTTCTAGAGAGCTAACACCTTGAGTGTTATCAAGTGTGGGTGATTTTTGGTCCATACAAGAAGATCAAAGAAGAGCTAGAACCATTTTCAAGAAGAAGATCTTCATTAAAGGTTTAAAAGTTTCTTTGAACCTTAACTTGTTATTTAGTTTGATATGTAAGAAATAAAAACCCATGTGATGTTAGATATTGAATATATATGAAGATATATGGTTAAATATGAGATGTGTGTTCTAACATGTTTGGTATGGAAGATGATGGAAGAAATGGTAGTATGAACATGCTTGGTTTTAAAGCCCTAGTTAAATGTCTAGGTTGATGATTTATGATTTAAGATGTACAAGTTATTTTTGTAATCTAAGAGTCTAGAAAGCTAGATCTATGAGTTTGAAAGAAAAACCCTTTTGGAACTTTTCAAAAATATTGAATAACGAAGAAGTTATAGCTTTTACCGGAAAGGATGTCGTTTTTAGACCCTAAATGGTTTGATCCGTAATTTTCGTGTAAAACGTTTTCAAAAAGGCGATCGAACCATGGAATATTGTAAAACAAGAAGTTAGGAACACATCAACACTGATTTGGTGTCATTTGGATGTGTAGATTTCATTTAATCAATGTTTGATCAAAGGGTATTAAAATTGTCAAAAATCAAAATTTTGGATAACATTATGCCGGACAGCGCTGGGGCGCCATATTGCTGTATAAACACTGCGCCGCGGCGCAGTGCACTGTTCTAGGAAAAAAAAATAAAAATCGAACCGGGTCGGGCCGAACCGAGTCGGGTTGGGTCCGTACGGATCCGGAAATGGAAAATGTCCCAAAAATTATTTTATTATTTTTGGACTTAATAAATATATTTTTTAAATTAAATATAAGTGATTTAATAGATAAAAAGAGTTAAATATTATTAAAGGTTTAATAATATAATTAAATTAATAAAATATTATTATTAATATAATAATATTAGAAAATCATTAAAATATTATTAAATGTATAATAATATTATAAAGTGAATAAAATATTATTAAAGAGTTAATAATATTAAATAAATAAAATATTATTAAAATGATTAATAATATTAGTTAATAAATAAAATATTATTAAAATGATTAATAATATTAGTTAATAAATTAAATATTATTAAATGATTAATAATATTAGATACTTAATAAAATATTATTAAATAGTTAATAATATTGGATAATGAATAAAATATTATTAAATGGTTAATAATATTAGTAAGTTAATAAAATATTATTAAATGATTAATAATATTAATAAATGATTAAAATATTATTAAATGGTTAATAATATTATTATATGAATAAAATATTATTAAATAATTAATAATATTAGACTATGAGTAAAATATTATTAAAAATGGTTAATAATATTAATGAATGATTAAAATATTATTAAATGATTAATAATATTAGTAAGTTAGTAGAATATTACTAAATGATTAATAATATTAATAAATGATTAAAATATTATTAAATGGTTAATAATATTATTATATGAATAAAATATTATTAAATAATTAATGATATTAGACTATGAGTAAAATATTATTAAAAATGGTTAATAATATTAATGAATGATTAAAATATTATTAAATGATTAATAATATTAGTAAGTTAGTAGAATATTATTAAATGATTAATAATATTAATAAATGATTAAAATATTATTAAATGGTTAATAATATTAGTATGAGGATAAAATATTATTAAATGGTTAATAATATTAATGAGAGAAGAAGACATTATTAAATGATATTATTTTGAGTATAAAATATTATTAAATGAATAATAATATTTATAAGTTATTGGAGATATTATTTGATAAATAATATCATGTGAAGAGTAAGACATTATTAATAATGTTAATATATGATCGAAATATTATTAAATGATTAATAATATTAACTAAGGATAAGGATATTATTAAAGGATTAATAATATTATTAAGAGGTTAAAATATTATTAAATGGTTAATAATATTTACAAATGATTAAGATGTTGTTTGATAAATAATATCATTGGGGATAGTGTAAAACATTATTTATGTATTAATAATGTTAATAAGTGTTTGAGATAATAAAGAGATTAAGATGATTATTAGATGGTTAATAATATTGAGGAACTAGATGATTTATTATTGAGATAGTAAATGGTTAAAATATTATTATACGATTAATAATATTATATGTGGTACTTATATATTATCAAAGGTGATAATATTATAAAGCAATAAAGTGATAGTTATGTGATTTAAAAATATTATCAAGGGATTGATAATATTATTAAGAGTTTTAAGGTTATGATTAAGTGATAGATGATTTAAGACATATATGGTAAGGTTATTAATGTTAAATAAACCTATATGTGTTATGCTAATTGGAGGATCAATGTTGTTAAATTATTAGGTCACCCAAAGGAAGTGTTTTTAAGTTGAATAGCAGTAGTCAGCGGAATAGGCAAGTTTCTCTCAACCTTAACTTGTATTTATTTGGCAAGTTATTTATGTAGAATCTGAAATTTATTTCAAAATGCATAATGAAATAATTATTAAGAATTATTTCATATCTATATTGTTATTGACAATCGCACTTAGGTGCATTTGCATGACTGTTCACGTTATGAACTGTTTAAAGAGAAATATGTATGCTATTTGTTTCAGCTAGATATTGCATGTGATATTATGACTGTTCTTGTTATGAACTGTTCTAAGTGAGGGATTCTATGCCAATTATTTCGGCTAGACCATGTACGATTTAAATTCATAAATATGAATATTATTGAAGTTAGTCCAAACCATATTGTTGTGGTGCGAAATCTGATGGGATAAGCTGAAATGAACAGAGCATTATAAGCAGATAAGCTTACGGTCGGATGGAATATTCCCGATCAAAACGAACTAGATGGTTATATTGTGCACTCTATAAACGTACGATAGGCTGATCACCTAGAGTACCCATCACCGGATATGTCAATCGAAATGATTGTTAATATTCAAAACGAACTGACAGGCTTCTGTCTACAGGGTATTGTAAATACTCAAAACGTGTATTCATGGTCTTGTGACCCTTTCAGCATGATGAAGCAGTATGTTATATCAATTGAATTATTCAAGGTTGCATGTTTTCACAATTATTATATATTGTTGAAGTTTCCAGAGCTAAATATTTTTCATTCATGATATACCTTTTATTGTTTATTTAAACTTGCTGAGCAAAGTAGTAGTTGCTCACCCTTGCTATATCATGAACTATTTTCAGTTAAGCCGAGTTATCTAAGGAGTACCATGGCAAATGACAGATGAAAAAAGTAGACGTAGTTAGTTCGTACTATTTGTGTAAACCTTTTGTATTATAAGGTAATGATGATGTATTAAGGTTAGTGGAACCTGGGATTGAAGGTACGTTTTGTAATGAAATTATGCATGTTTTCCGCGAGATATTGAAGATGTATGTTATGAATGTTTGACAAGTGTTGAATAGTGAGCACCGAACCTAAGGTTCAAGGGACCCGGATTTGGGGGCGTCACAGTATCTTTCCCCATTCTTTTGCCTTGCGAAGATTCGGATCTTCGGGGGTTTCTCATAGAAGGTTGATTTTTTATTGCCTTCGTGATGTTGCTTTTACTAGTGTTCAGGGGCGTGTAATCCTTTTTGTTACCCCTTTTGTCCCTCGGGGGATCATTCTTTTGTGACCGGTCCCGATTGGAATTCCTTCTATCATTTCCTTTCTTGCCGTTGCCATTGGATTCTTTTCGGCACTATCTGCATGTTTCGATGAACCTCGAAAGTTGGCGAGAGCCTGTTCCAACTCAACGAACTTGTCAACTTTGTCGTAGGTTTCAGATAAAGTTTCTGGGGTTCTCGAGATGAGCTCTTCGATCAACCTGCTAGATTTATCAACATTTAATCCCATAGTTAAGAATTGGATTACTTGTTTTGGGTCAATCCCATTAATCTCAGAAACTGATTCCCGAAACCTTTTAATATACTGCAGAAGACTCTCACTCGGTCTTTGTTTGACTTGCAGAAGAGAGGTCATCATTCGGGCACGACGCTTGTTGCTCCCAAAGCGGGTATGAAATTGTTCTTGTAGTTCTTCCCACGACTTAATGGATCCAGACAGGAGGGAGGTGACCCACTCTCTGGTAGTCTTCTTTAGGGTGGATAGGAATAGGTGGCACATCGCCATTACATCATGGCCATTGAAGTTCATGACCTGTTCGAATAAGTAGGTATGATTTTGGGGGTCTCCTGTTCCGTTATACATCTCCAAGGTGGGTACTTTGCAGGTTCGGTCGATCTTGGTTTCTTCGAGTTCTCTAGAGAACGGGGAGAATCGAGCCTTCTTGGATCCATAATATTTGTTTGAAGGCTTCTTTGGTGAGGATTCTCCAGTATGGCTTTCATGGCTTCGTCTGTCTCCCCGATCTTTCTTTGAAGGTGATCTGGCTCGCTTCCGCAAGTCCGCCATCCATATTGACTTGGAACGCGCCGACTCCCTATCTCGCGCTCGTACTTCAACCCTATGATGTTCATGATGTCTGTCGTCTCATCGGTTACGATGTTTTAAGCGGGAGGCCAAGTCTTTCTGGCTCAAAAGATTGTCTCTAGCCTCGGTCAGTTCATGATATTGTTTATCAAGCTCTTTCTGCTAGATGTCCAGAGCTTTTTCTTTGTCGAGGATTTACTGGAGGTGACGTTCTTTATCTGCTATCGTGTCCCGGCGAGGTTGAGAGGGTGGAGGTCACCGTGAATGACTCTACGATTGTGAAATCTCCATGTCAATTATTTTCAATTGGAAATCTACTGAAAAGATCGTCTCTACTAAATACTAGATGACCCCTCCTTCTAACGCCAATGTTAATGCTTGAATTTCGTCCGCACGTCCTGCTGGACGTCCGGGAAGAATACCTGCACAAAAGTCCTAATGGTTTGGGCCGCCGGTGGACTCCTCCGGTGTGAGTGTTAGTGAAGGTTCCAAGACATGTCAACAATGGAGGTTTAAGTATTTAATAGAGTAAAATAACATAAACCTCACCTCTATTGTCGACCAGATATTTATAATACTTATTTTAACACTTACCAGTCATAATATAAATGTCTATCAGCGAAGTAGTAGTTGAATAGGAAGGTAACTATCCAAAGCCACTTAGGATACATGACTCTTACTCTAATTAGAATTAGATGTAGTAAGTAGTCATCATCTGAGTGGTCTTAGGAACTCAACCCAAGCCTATCGGACCAAGGAGTCCTCATAAAAGACTGCTAAGCTGATGGTCCATCGGGCATGACTCAATTTGAATTACCTGATCAGGCTTAGCGAAATACTCATCCTAACACTCGTTACATTCACAAAATAATAATATTTATAGAAGACTTTATTTTTCCTAACCCTAATAAGAATTAAAATCCTTATTAATATTCTATACCTTGTATTCGTAATGTAAATAAACTTCTTTATAATTAATTTGATTTACAGAACTCGCGAAAGAATTAATGCCACGCCAGGAATATGTTACTTCTTTACAATTAACCGCTGGGACCCACGAATTTGGAAAAGGCTGGAAATCATGAAACCTTCCTTTTATTTCGTTACAGGATTGCCACCATATGCATCATAAACCAAAACTAATAAAGCAAGGAATGATCAAAGGAGTGGGACTCACTCTTTAGGAAAGCAACATTGCTGGAAAAATTAAACTAAGCATGAAGCAAACTGCTGCCGACCACGCAATGTGTTGGCTTCTTCACGAACAAAACAGGTACATCGCTATGCGCCCAGCTAACTTAGGCAACTTGCTAAAATTATAGTAATGCCCCTTAACCTTTAATTCCTATAAAAATAAAATTAAAATTAAATAAAAATACTAAAAATAATAATAACACATAATAATACCTAAAATACTAAAAATACTTAAAAACTCACAAATTAAAATAAAACTAAAAATAATATAAAATAAAATAAAATACTTAAAAATACACAAATAATTAAGCCTAAAAATATTCAATAATTTTATATAAAATCTAATTATCAACTAGCACGATTTATTTGGAACTAAATTCAAGTGAAAATGAATCGACCAATCAGAAGAAAGGTGATGCAAGCCCTAAAAGAATATTCAAAGAATGTGTTATGGTGCAAAGTGTAATAAGCCGATATAAAAATGTGATTAATAAAACTTGATTTTTTTATAAATAGGAAGCTAACCTATTCATTTTTCCCATCATTTTCAAGAGCATATTCAAGAGCAAAAATACTCTCCATATATATTCTACATAGTTATAATTCATGACAATTACAAATAAATAGTTAAAACTCGCAATTTCAGAATGTACAATCACTAGTCGTTATAATGTTCGATTTTCATTCATCTTTAGTGTTAATAAAGCTCAAGAACGCGAGTTGTAGTCATATACGATTGTCGTTTTTCGTATTCTTCACATGCTCTTGAGCATTTCTTCATTCTATAATAGTTATAATGTCGAATTTCATTTCATAGTTTAAAAGCTTAAGAACGTAAGTCGTAGCCATATATGATTGTTGTTCTTCGTGTTCTTGAGCAATAATTATAAATTGTTATAATCAGGTAAACAAGTTGATATAATGACCAAATTTTGTCAAATATAAAGTGTCATAATCATATATGAAATAAGTTATAATGCTTAAATTATTTTAAGTATAAAATCTAAAAGTTCAAGAACATAAGTCGTTACCATGTACAATTTTTCGTTCTTCGTGTGTTCTTGAGCAAAAGTTAAAATTTCTTACATAAGTAGGTTAATGATTTTGCAATTTAGTGTTATAGAGTTGTGAAACATGATGACCTAGCAAATTAATGCGTATGGCATCATGTTTTAGCAAGCTAAACCAAGAACGAGGAAACTTAGTTCTTCGTGTTCTTCAATTCGTTCTTCATGTTCTTGAGTAAAAGTCATAAATTGTACATAAGTAATTTTTATGATTTTGTTATTTTTATGTTATGAAGTGTTATTGAGTTTTATAACATGATATCTTAAGTAATTAAAGCTAGTGGTACCATGTTTCTAAGCAATTTTTCAAAAACTTAAAGTTAGAATCTGCCTTAACAATCTAATGAAAAGTTATATATCATGAAATTCTAATGAATTTAGACTCAAGAATCACTCCAAAATATTTTTGTTTGAGAACATTATGACAGTTACCGTAAAAGAGGTCAAAACTGAAAAATTAAGGAGGCATTCAAATTTTGAGACGTAAAAATGAGTTTTTGAGTTAGTCAACTTTTCAATTAATTCCACTTATAGAAATAATCTAGTTAAGTTATTTTAAGACTTATTCAAAAGGAAAATTTGATAAATTAACATTCGGGTGCACATAATCCTTTGTGTAGGTTTCTAAATGATTTACTGGGAAACCCTAAATTTAGTTTTCAAGGCAAGTCTTCTAAACTTTGTTCAAATTGTTATGTACAAGTATTCTATCTCTTATTTGTTATGTGATAGATGTTATGTGAAGCCTTCAACTAATGTTTATAAACCTTCTAATTGTTATGTGTTATGTTTACGAGTTATGAATATGATTTATACACTTTGTGTGACAACGTGATATAAATTGTTAGAATGTGAGTTATAAGTGATATTAAATTGAGCAGTATGTTTAGTCAATGCACGTTAAAGTTTATCTGAATGCATAAATTGTGTAAGTATTATTTATTAGACTTGCTGAGCCGTCGTGTTCATTCTTGCGAATAAAACTTTATTTGCAATTAAAGAAGATAAGGAGTTCATGAACGTAAAAAAGAAGCGTAGATTAGGTTTCATGCTTTATTTGCTTATATTTGTATAAAGTCATAATGATTGTTGTAATACGAACAAACAAACCATGTAACCAAATATTATATGAATAATATTATTTATTATCATCAGAATGTTGTTATGTCTTTACTTTGATATAACCTAGAATTGTTAAAGAACTATAAATCTGAGTAAGGGTATTGGTAATATGGACTGATCATGTTATGCCAAAACTCTAAACTTTAGATAGATAGTAAAATGTTAATACAATATTGATAATGAACTACTTATCAGAATAAGGATGATAAATAATATTTGAGAGTACTGTAAGCATCCGAGACATGACTAATCGATATGAGATGGTCAAATTCGTCGTTAGGTTCCTTGGACCCAAGTACAAGCTTATTATTATTATTCTGAATGCCAGATATATAAGAATATTGATATGAAGAGATATTACTATAACTATATATAAATCAAGTGAGGGTTTTAAGTAGTTTGGTATGCTCTGTACAGAAAGAGAATATTGCACCGGACAAAGACACAAACATTTGTCATGGATAAAGATGCAAATATTTATCACGGATGAAGATACAAACATTCATCGCAAGATTCTCTGTTCCCAAGAATCGTCCTAATTTATTTAATGCTGTGAATCTTGGATATGTAAAAGTTAATGAATATTTAAATCTTAAGGTTAAAATTGGACCGTTATATATGGTGTTATCTATTTATATGGATGTATTACAAGTTGATACTTATAAAAATTGATGAGATCGAAATCAAGTTAAGATTTAGGGACAAAGTTAAGAAATTTTTTAATGTATAGTCTAGAATAGATTAATTCAACCTTATGAGATCAATAGTTAAGTTTTAAAGAATGTATGAAAGTCAATGCACTGAATTTGCCGTAGCAAGTATGGAGATTTTTGGGGTGTGACATTGATCATCACTAATGGTTCTAGTGGTGAGTTTTATTGAGAGATTATTAATGTTGATTATGTGATTTATTTAGCTGATATTCTTATATAATGATGTAGTTAACGTAAAAATCAAATAAAGGAGTTTTTCCAAAAAAAAAAAAAAAAAAAAAGAGTCTTCGTAGGCACATCTTCAACCCCTCAAGTACGCAATAAAATTGATCTACAACCATATATATATATATATATATATATATATATATATATATATATATATATATATATATATATATATATATATATATATATTTTATTTTTTTTTTTTTTTTTTTTTTTTTTTATTCTACCAAATTTATTACAAGATTTTTTATTGCAAATTTATAATATAATATATTTTAACAAATTTTATGTAAAACAAATTTATTATTATAATTTATTAAGATATCAAAAATATTTTCTAATAATCAGCCAAGAAAATGCAGATGTACATGATCAATTAAGACAACAGAAGGAGAACAAGTAGGTATCTCCATGATTCTAAATGCAAATTGGAAAGTTGGTACACCCCACGTACGTCATGCATATGACTCCTGCTAAAGGAATCATTCCACCAGGATTGACTAGTGTAGGCTCCCATCACTTTAGTCTGGGGGCAACCCCAAGACCCACTCTACGGGTCTCATCCGCGATACTAGTGAACCATGCCTCGCATCACATGGCTCGATTCCTATTCTTTCACTCTGGTCTCATTGAGCTTGGGTGGAAGGGCATCCAAGAAGGGGAAGCCTCGTGAGGCTTGCCCTGGGGTAGTTGTTTGATACAGTACTTAATGCTTCAATACATACTTGGAAAACTTGAGGTTTTTTATATTAGAGGCATGGACAACCAAGGGCTTTGCGTACACTGCATGCACGGATGGACAACCTCTCTGGATCATGAGAAACAGAGCACGCGTCTAGTAGTCAGCAATCACATCTGCAAGTGACCCCCAAAGTGGCAAGTCAATTAGACGTTATCGTGTCTGCCGCATCTGCAGACCACCATGGTGGCAAGTGGCAAGTCAATTAGACCTTGTGGTGTCTGCCGCATCTGCAGACCACCATAGTGGCAAGACAATTAGTTTAGACCTTATGGTGTCTGCTGCATCTGCAAACCACCAAAGTGGCAAGTAACGGTGGAACTAGAAACTTTTTTGAGAGGGGTCAAAATACATCAGTAATTTTTTTTTTATTTATTGATGCTTGGGAGTGCTTTTTCGGTTATACGATTGAGAGGAGACAATTGTACCCTGCAAGTCTGCATAGTTTGAAAACATTTCAAAATTTGTTCGTTTTCTAGTTTGCACTTAAAACCGACTCCTAAGTTTATCACGATGTTTACAACCGCCATTTGGGGTTCATTAATATGGTTTTGTTTTACCATAATACATACAAGCAACTCATTAGTTCGACTCTTTTGAATATTCATCAATGTTGAGGCTGCGGTTGATTGGGTAAAGATCCTCACCACTAGATGTGAAAGAAGATGATGTATTTCGGATTGGGCTGTCACCTATGCCTGCTGCATTGCTATGCAGGTGCTGGTTCTTCGTATTTTCAGATTTGAAGCACTTGAAATGGACTCTAGAACAACTTATTTACTTTCGAGCATTCTGACAACTAAAGACATGGAAGGCCTTACTGCAGGGGAATCATTGGTGCATAATAGAGCTACATTGATCATCACCATCACATCTGCCTCATTCAATTCGGCTTCCAGTTTTGTATCGACTAGCTCCCTCAACTTTCCCTTCTCCTTCAGCTTAAGAGCCTTTAAGAATAAAAAAGGGAAAGAACAAAATGTGGATTCTTAGAAGCAAAATATATAAATTAAGATACGGCATGCTTTGTGATGTGAAAGTAAGGGAATAGAATCCTGTTTGTAAAAATGGAAACTGGAAATTTTAGCTAGTGTCAGAGGATTGTGTGTGCAATTTTTAAAACATAATGAAATGGAGAAATGAGAAACAATATCTACTTGAAAGGTAATGAATTTACCCAATCTAAAAGGCAGAAACAATCGTTCATCCTGCAACCAGAATTACTACTCCCACTAATAATTTTCAATGTGACAATTCCAAAACTATAAACATCTGAGCCGGCCGGAATACTGGGGTCATATGACCACCCCCCCCCCCCCCCCCCGCTCCGCCTCTGGTGGCAAGTTAATTAGGCATCTACACACCAGACCACGTGACAGACATTTGACCTTCTATAAAAAGAAACTCATTTGCTCATCCAATAAAATAATTAAAGCTGTTGGACTCACCAATAACCAACAAGAGCACATTGAATAGCCCCGACATTTTCTGAGATAATTGTGATCATAATTAAATTAAAATTTATTAAAACTTAAATTTCATACATTTATTCAAATTAAAATTTTAAACAAATTTTATGAATATAAATATTAATATAAAATTTTATTAAAAACTTATATAAATAAAAGAATTATTATTTTTATAATCATAACTAAATAAATATGCAATCTATTCAAATGTTTAACTTAATAATTGAACGAAAGAACCTATAATATATAGTCTAGTATTTATTATTTTAAAAAATAATTAATAGATTAATAACCACAATTATTTTCTCCAAATCCTAATTAAATATTCACCCCTTTAATAAGATAATAAATCATTACTCATGTCATCCGTACTTTACACGAGGTTGATGAGCTTGTATAATTAATTAAAAGTACAAACTTATTTTCACAAACTTTTTGGTACATCTTTTTTCTTTTCCCCCCAAATTAGTAAAATTAAGTACAATCAAAATTTATAATAATTAAATACTATCCAAATTTGTAATATATTCAAAAGTAACCCTAACTACTTAAAAAATTAAAAGTATTTTTGTTTTGTTTTTATATCTCTAATACAAAAATCAATTTCTAAAAGATATTTTTATTTTCGATTCTACCAAACTTATTACAAGATTTTTTTTTATCAAATTTATTTAGTGTAATCTATCTTAACAAATTTTATGAAAAATAATTTATTATTCTAGTTTTATTAAAATATTAAGATATTAAAAATATTTCTTACCAAACAGCTCAGAAAATTAGAAGCCGTCGTTAACACTCCAAAATTAATACTTACTTTCACTTTATTAACACAAATTTTGTATAATAGCAAGTAAGGGTTGAACCCAGAGCAAGTCTGAAAATTATAATTTACTTTAATGCCTCTAACACTAAAAAACAATAAATAATAAAAAAGTGAGTTTTTGAATTTAGAGTTTTAACTAACAAAGCAGGGAATTTTAATAGAATTTTCAAATAAATTAAAAACTTTTGTTCTTCAGTTCAGTATCACATTTTCACAACGCTGATATAATCAAGTTAACCAATATTCTTTCTTCTATTAAATTAATAAACCTAGATAACCTCATTAATCCGTGTTACTCGAAATCCCCCTTAAGTTTTAAATCTAATGTGACGATCACCCCCACTAGACCTTAAATATCATACAACATAGAACTATTAGTCTAGATTTAATATAACGGTAGCAATAAGAATTATGGAATTATGTTACTCCAAGTAACAATCATACAATCGTTGTAATGTCCCCTATAATCTCCGCATTAGCTACAGGCGATCTCGTCCGTTAATATAACCTTTTTCTTTAAAACTATATCATAAAATCATTATACAGTTCATAAACCTATTTATTTAAACTTACATTCATCACATATCTCAGAATCATAATCTTCACATTCTATAAATTATAACTTAGATTATAAATACATAAATTAGGACCTAGTCTATTACATCTTAGAATCATATATCTTATGATTTTACTTAACTTAACTTGTGAACATAGTCACTATTTATAAATGTCCATACATAACCTTGCTTACAAATATCTGTTTTCAGACATACGAGTTTGATACATATAATACTCGACTTACAACGATACGTTAATCGTATCCCATTACAAGTTTCTTTAATTAAAACTTACATACCTAATTATCCCAACGGATATACAAAAACAAACATCTCATTACTAATACCAACATTTAATAAAACAAAAATCGTTGAACTTACTCATAACTTTATAGATTTACATTATATAACTGGCTTGTTATTGTACGTAAAGTAAATATAACAACATTCCTTCAATGCCCCTTTATAAAAATATAATTCTTTACATTTTAGCTTTACCAAAATCTCTGTCCTTCTCGTTCTTAGCTGAAAATATCAATTTAAGCAGGAATGAGCATGACGACTTAGAAGGTTTAACAGTTAACACCTTCCATGCTCGCAGTTTATATGCATGCGTCATACATTTCTTGCTATGCATTTTATCCAATGCATCATATGTAATATCCCAGATATTTTCAAGATTTTATATAAGATCTTAATTGATTTAATTAAAGGTTAATATTTAAAACCTAGAATTTGAGAAGTAAGATGTATAGAAAATAGGTGAACATTTTTTTTTAACATAATTTATTTGTTAGAAATTAAATGTGGAACTATTGTGATGATGCATGTAGAGAATTTATTAAGGAAATAAATTCAATTGAGAAGTGAAGGTGTTTATATTAATATTTATATATATACCTAGAGTTAAGTTTGTTAATCAAACAAGATGATGTGTGAAGTAAATTAAAATACTCAATAAAACTAATATGATTAATTAGTTTAAGTATGGATTAAAAAGGAAAGTCATGTAATATAATTAATTGAGTTAATTATTTAAGTCATGAATTAAAATTACGAGTAACAAGTAGAGAAGTGGAATATTGCCTAGAATGACAATATTAAGAAGTAATTAATTTAATTATTAAGTTGTTGTATAGAGTCCAAGTAATTTAATTACTACTAGTGGATTAGCCCAAAAGGATTATAGATGTTAGCACAATATGAGAATATTGGTATGAAGTGGGTAATTAAATATTAAGCCCAAGTGTTATGTTAATAGTCCAAGAGGTAATTAATATAAGATCAATTAAATAATATTGGCAAGTATTGTATATAATGTGGTGGTAGTCCAATTAAATTAATTACCTAGCCCAAGTTATAAAGATGTGTGAGTTGTGTTGGGTAGCCCAAATATTGAGTCCAAATTTAAAAGTCAAATATTGGTCAATATGTTGGGAGAATAAATTCAAGTATTGTTAAGTGTAGAGAATTAACTAATGTAGGGTTAATTGAATAACCCTAGTTGGTAGACAAGAGAGCGTATTAGCCAAACATTGGTTAATTGCTACGTGAATAAATGTGATGATGAGAATTAACTATGGATGAGTTAATTGAGTAACCCTAGGTAGTAAATAAATTAAAGATTTAACTATGCATGAGTTAGTTGTAGGAATAATATTATAAATACAATTATGTATGTATATAATTCACCGAGATAAGAATTAGTAACCATTGGTTACATGATTGTAGAGAGTTAACTCCACTTGAGTTAGATGTTGGGAAATGTATTAATATATATACATAATGTAGATAATTGACCAAGGTGGGTTATAATGTCAACCCTAGGTCACATGTTGTGTTAGTAGGTTAACTATACATGAGTTAAAAGATGGGAGAATATTGCCAAGTGGTTGCTTCTAAGTTACTCAATGTAATAACCCCACACTCTAGCTAAAATTCATGTCATAGAAGCAATTAATTAGTCAAAGTATATACATATATACTATATATATATATAATGTAAAGATTTAACCATATGTTGGTTAAGTGATGGAAAAATGTATGTTGCTTGTATTAAATTTAAATAAAAGGTTATTGGTGAATATGTAGAGATATATGTGTTGAAAGTATATGAATTGGTAGAGAGTTAACCAATGTTGGTTAAATGAATTAACCTTCTTTGGGTTAAGCTGTGTAGAAAGAATGTGTAGACATATAAAATATGTATACATATTTGGTGAGAGTTAACCAAGTATTGGTTAATTGTTGAAAGATGAGAAGCTTTAACTAAAGTTGAATTTGGTAGATCAACCCTAGTCACTTGATGTGTTAGTAAGTTAACCACATTGTGGTTAATTGTTGGAAGATGTGTGGATGATCAATTGAGACCATGGTTGATAGTTAAGTTAACCTAGGTTACAAAAGTAAGAGCTTTAACCACACATTAGTTAAGTGTTGGAGAATGATTGCTTTTTCTTTACTCCATTGGTTGCTTGGAAGTTATCTTGATGTAAGTCAATCACCTTGTCATTCACAAGGTCAATCACTCCAATAGTAATTACAATTAGCCCATAAATTGACCAATGTTAGTTGATTAGTAAGAGTTAATGATGATTAAGGGTGTGCTATAAATATAGTGCTCCACACATTGGCTATGTTTGTTAGCCATTTGTCTAGAATTTCTAGAGAGAAAAGAGAGCTCTTGGAGAGAAAAACAAGAAAGCACTTGTGAATTGAAGGAGATTGCTAGAGGAGGAGCTTGGTGGATGGCACATAGCTTCATAACATACGTTAGAAGGAGAAGAAGAAGAGCATCCATATCCAAGAGGTTAAAAAGTGTTCTAAACTTTCCTTAAGTTCATTTTTGTAGTCTAGATATGATTTGAACGGTCAAAAAGTATTTTTAACCGATCAAAAGTTATTTTGATGATCTAGAAGTCTAAATCTATGATATATAGGTAGATTCATTGTTTGATAGGTTTAAATCATGTATTGGTATGAGTGGTATGCAAATAAATGAAAGCAAATTTCATATTGTGATTACCGGTAAAACCCTAAGTGGTTCGATCTTTAAATTTCGTGTCAAACATTTTCAAAAATATGATTGAACCATGAAATGTTGTAAAAGAAGAAGTTAGGAAGACAACAACACTAAGTTGGTGTCATTTGAATGTGTAGAGTTTATTTTATTCAAGTTTGAACTTTTAAAATCAAGGATTTGTGATTTTAGTTTTCACTTTGTCCTTGTGAGCCATTTTTAGTCCAGTTCCGTTCGGAATTTGGATTTGTGATCTAAAGAGAAATTGTAGAGGGGGCAATTCTGATGAGAATGGACTCAAGAATCACCCCAAAATGTTTTCAATTGAAGAAGTTATGGCTGTCGGAGCGTCGGAGGGGCGAGCAGTCAAAAAAATTGACTTTCGGACAAAATGGCTGACGCAGCCGCGTCAGGGCTGACGCAGCTGCGTCAGAACAATCTGCTAAGCAGATTTTTCCAGCTCCGGGTCGGGTCGGGTCGGTCCGGGTCGAGTCGGGTCGGTCCGGGTCGAGTTTTTTATGAAAATTTAAGTTGAAATAAGTGTAAAATGAATGTTTTGGTTATTAAACCAAAATATATGAAATCCATTAATCATTAATTGGTAACTAAATGTTTAAAATAAAGACTAAAGTTAACACAATTAAAAAGTTAACTATTGATATTATTTGAAGATTATTAAAATATTATTAAATGATCAATAATATTAGTATATGATTAAAAAGTTATTGAATGATGAATAACATTTGTAAATGATTAAAATATCATTAAATGGTTAATAATATTAGAGAGTGATTAAAATATTATTAAATAGTTAGTAATATTAATGAGTGATTAAAATATTATTAAATGGTTAATAATATTAATAAGTGATTAAAATATTATTAAATGATTAATAATATTAATAAGTGATTAAAATATTATTAAATGGTTAATAATATTAATAAGTGAGTAAAATATTATTAAATGGTTAATAATATTAATGAGTGATTAAAATATTATTAAATAGTTAATAATATTAATGAGTGATTAAAATATTATTAAATGGTTAATAATATTAATATGTGATTAAAATATTATTAAATGGTTAATAATATTAAAATGTTATTAAAATATTATTAAATGATTAATAAAATTAATAAGTGATTAAAATATTATTAAATGGTTAATAATATTAATAAGTGATTAAAATATTATTAAATGGTTAATAATATTAATAAGTGATTAAAATATTATTAAATGGTTAATAATATTAATAAGGAATTAAAATATTATTAAATAATTAATAATATTAATAAGTTGGTTAAGTTTACCGACATGTCCAACTAGGTTTGTTGGGCTAGGATTTTTGTCCGGAACTTAAGGGTTCGTTTATCGGACAACTAAAGAGTTAATAATTTGAAGTTAAGGTCTTAAGTTAAGATTAAGTAATAGTCATTATATCTAATGATTATTTCAATTTCCTATATAAATTGTAGGTTGAACGAGAGACGCAAATAAGCGTAACTGGTAGAAGCAAAACCAGACAAGTTTTTCAGAACTTGCTCCTATGTGTATTAACATGATGCCATGTGATATTTAATTGTTGATAAGATAATCTAATGATGATTTTGTGATATGTGAAATGCATGAAGTATGATTACATGAAAAATATGTACAAGAATAAAGCAGGATTTGCTAAATGCTAGTTGATTATTGTATGAAATGCCTGAGGAGCATGATGTAAGTATAAAATGCATAGTATGTTTAAAATGTGAAGCATGCAATGTGTTATGTGTAACTGTTAAACTTGCTGAGCCGTCGTGCTCACTCTTGCCTAAACCAATATTTTCAGATAGTGCAAGTTAGTTGAAGTTCTCGATAAAGATCAAGGAACAGGAAAGCATTATACTTTCACTAAAGATCTAAATGTCTATTGTAGATATCAGTCCGAATTGGACAGGTAAATGACTGTGTAGTGTAATACTTAGTTGGTATATTATATGAGAGTTAAATACTCAATTTGATTGTAATAGAATGTCGTATCATGTATGATATTGAGACATACTAGGAATGTATAAAGATTGCGATTCTGGAATAGAAAGAGAAGTTGTAAAATTGTAAATAAATGATTATTTAGCAATTATATTATTGTTGTAATTCATGAACAATAAGGAAAAGGTAGTACCTGTGATGAACCGAGTTCGAGGTTCGGGGGACCCGGATTCGGGGTCGTCACAAGTTGGTATCAGAGCTGATAGGTTATAAACCTTAGGTAAGAGTACCTTAGGCTATAACCGTGGTAGAAGATAAGTAAAATGATAAATGAATAAACTCCGAAAGAGTTTAAGTAATAAAAGATGAATTAAAAATTCATAAAATTATCCAAAGATGGATTTGAGAAGATATAAGAGAAATGAAAAGGGTCATGTTGTACCTAATTTGAATAAATGATAGAAGATATCTTATCATAAGATTTTGAGAAGCATAAAGAAAATGCTAATGAGATCATGAAATGATCTAGAGAAATGAACTCGTAATGAGGCAGATGTGCTAAAATATGAATGGAGAGAATTCGTATTCAGGTAAGAAAAATTAGAGGTTTGTGGGTTTTTAAATTAAACACTCATATTAGTGACTGAGTTGTATGATTCCTTGTATGGGCGGGAAATCTGTGCTTGGTTTTAGAACCGCTTAGCTTCCTATATTAATATAATGGTTGAGTTGAACGAACCCTTGTATGGGCGGGGGCTATGATATGTCAGCGAACCAATTTGGGAGGTGCTGCTGCGAAACTTGCACGATCAGTGTGTATCGAAGAAGAAAGATATGCACTGGTGGCATGTGTTTCCTTACAGTGTTGAACAGTTGGGAAACTGATGTATTTGTTCTTGGTTTAACGACCGCTTGACTTTCTATATTGATTAGTGGCCGAGTTGACCAATTTCATGTATGGGCAGGAGATTGTGTTTGGTTTGACGACCACTTAGCTTCCTATAGTGATAATCGATTTAAACTTGGTGTCACGCTATTCATTATATGTATGTTGAAAAGGTGATTCTTTTCTCATATGTATAACAGATAGGTAGAGAATGTTAAGATAAGATCGTGTTCTGAGAACTGACACGTATGGTAAGTTCGTGACTCATAGTCATGTGGTGGAGTCCCTCAGCGAATGGGCGACTTTGGCCTGACTAGGACAAACTCCTCAAACCATATGATTGTGGTAAGTCCTGAGCCCAAATACGTGATAAGTTTGATGAACAGTGAGTGTGGATAGAGTTAAGTAGCAAAATTAAAGCTATACTAGATATAGTTATTAAGCTGGAAAAGAATGTGGAGGAAAAATTTGAGGTGTTTTGAGGTTTTAGGATATTCCAAATCTTCTAGCTATGCTAGACTTTGAAATTCTTAAAATCGTGCTAAATTCGCACTGTTGTGCTTTTGAAAAGACAAATGAATTTTCTTGTTTTATTATTAAGTCGCAGTAACACGAGGTGTGGAGAAGTCCATCATTACTTGTGATGATATGATAAACGATGGAGTCATCAATGCAGAGTAACCTAGTGTTGGATGTATTTTTAAGCCCACTATGGTATGATGTAATATGACAAAGTCATAAAATAATTTTCAGTATTTTGAAACGTTTAAAAAGAGTCTATGTTAATTGTTTCAGCTAGACAAATTGATTTGAAAATATCAAAATGTATTTATAAAATCATCACACGCCATTAAAGCCATGGTGCGGAGATGAAAAAGACGGAATCCTCAACGCGCTGTTGCAACGGTGCGGTATCATGAAGTCCTATAAATGAATTTTAGTACTTTAACTAATCTGAAATAATTTTTGAATCGTAATATACGAACAGTTCAATGATGTGAGTCTGTGTCATTTATTTTGACTAGACACTTTTTGGTCAGAAATTACTCAAGTTTAATTTTCCAATCCAACTTATGCTGGAGCGGAATTTTGTAGTAAGTCTGAGGTGAACAACCCCATAATGGGGGATATGTCAGAGCCATGAATAAAGAACCCGCGAGGGGGCGCCCAACAGTGGTGGCATGCTGATATGGGTTGGTAAATCCAAAGAGTTCGACCCCGAGAGAAGTCGTTGTGCACAGCGCTAGAGTACGATAGGCTGATCACCTAGCGTACGAAACCATTGTGGTATGTTTTCAGTCTTTGTGATTGATAAACATTCTCGCAGTATGTTCACAGTCTTTATGACCCCTCAGAATAGTATGAAAGTTTTAATGAATATTTTGATTTTCAATTTATTCTTTTGTAAGATATTGATTTTCAATTTATTCTTCTGCAAGATATTCCATTGTTCTGGAATTGTGAAAAGTATGAACTTCCTAAAAAATGGTGGTCATAGAATGTGATGAGTGAAGATATATATTCAGAGATGAAAATTTGTTAGAAATGAGTATGATGAAATTTCGGGGACGAAATTCTTATAAGAAGGGGTGAATGTAATATCCCAGATATTTTCAAGATTTTATATAAGATCTTAATTGATTTAATTAAATGTTAATATTTAAAACCTAGAATTTGAGAAGTAAGATGTATAGAAAATAGGTGAACATTTTTTTTTAACATAATTTATTTGTTAGAAATTAAATGTGGAACTATTGTGATGATGCATGTAGAGAATTTATTAAGGAAATAAATTCAATTGAGAAGTGAAGGTGTTTATATTAATATTTATATATATACCTAGAGTTAAGTTTGTTAATCAAACAAGATGATGTGTGAAGTAAATTAAAATACTCAATAAAACTAATATGATTAATTAGTTTAAGTATGGATTAAAAAGGAAAGTCATGTAATATAATTAATTGAGTTAATTATTTAAGTCATGAATTAAAATTACGAGTAACAAGTAGAGAAGTGGAATATTGCCTAGAATGACAATATTAAGAAGTAATTAATTTAATTATTAAGTTGTTGTATAGAGTCCAAGTAATTTAATTACTACTAGTGGATTAGCCCAAAAGGATTATAGATGTTAGCACAATATGAGAATATTGGTATGAAGTGGGTAATTAAATATTAAGCCCAAGTGTTATGTTAATAGTCCAAGAGGTAATTAATATAAGATCAATTAAATAATATTGGCAAGTATTGTATATAATGTGGTGGTAGTCCAATTAAATTAATTACCTAGCCCAAGTTATAAAGATGTGTGAGTTGTGTTGGGTAGCCCAAATATTGAGTCCAAATTTAAAAGTCAAATATTGGTCAATATGTTGGGAGAATAAATTCAAGTATTGTTAAGTGTAGAGAATTAACTAATGTAGGGTTAATTGAATAACCCTAGTTGGTAGACAAGAGAGCGTATTAGCCAAACATTGGTTAATTGCTACGTGAATAAATGTGATGATGAGAATTAACTATGGATGAGTTAATTGAGTAACCCTAGGTAGTAAATAAATTAAAGATTTAACTATGCATGAGTTAGTTGTAGGAATAATATTATAAATACAATTATGTATGTATATAATTCACCGAGATAAGAATTAGTAACCATTGGTTACATGATTGTAGAGAGTTAACTCCACTTGAGTTAGATGTTGGGAAATGTATTAATATATATACATAATGTAGATAATTGACCAAGGTGGGTTATAATGTCAACCCTAGGTCACATGTTGTGTTAGTAGGTTAACTATACATGAGTTAAAAGATGGGAGAATATTGCCAAGTGGTTGCTTCTAAGTTACTCAATGTAATAACCCCACACTCTAGCTAAAATTCATGTCATAGAAGCAATTAATTAGTCAAAGTATATACATATATACTATATATATATATAATGTAAAGATTTAACCATATGTTGGTTAAGTGATGGAAAAATGTATGTTGCTTGTATTAAATTTAAATAAAAGGTTATTGGTGAATATGTAGAGATATATGTGTTGAAAGTATATGAATTGGTAGAGAGTTAACCAATGTTGGTTAAATGAATTAACCTTCTTTGGGTTAAGCTGTGTAGAAAGAATGTGTAGACATATAAAATATGTATACATATTTGGTGAGAGTTAACCAAGTATTGGTTAATTGTTGAAAGATGAGAAGCTTTAACTAAAGTTGAATTTGGTAGATCAACCCTAGTCACTTGATGTGTTAGTAAGTTAACCACATTGTGGTTAATTGTTGGAAGATGTGTGGATGATCAATTGAGACCATGGTTGATAGTTAAGTTAACCTAGGTTACAAAAGTAAGAGCTTTAACCACACATTAGTTAAGTGTTGGAGAATGATTGCTTTTTCTTTACTCCATTGGTTGCTTGGAAGTTATCTTGATGTAAGTCAATCACCTTGTCATTCACAAGGTCAATCACTCCAATAGTAATTACAATTAGCCCATAAATTGACCAATGTTAGTTGATTAGTAAGAGTTAATGATGATTAAGGGTGTGCTATAAATATAGTGCTCCACACATTGGCTATGTTTGTTAGCCATTTGTCTAGAATTTCTAGAGAGAAAAGAGAGCTCTTGGAGAGAAAAACAAGAAAGCACTTGTGAGTTGAAGGAGATTGCTAGAGGAGGAGCTTGGTGGATGGCACATAGCTTCATAACATACGTTAGAAGGAGAAGAAGAAGAGCATCCATATCCAAGAGGTTAAAAAGTGTTCTAAACTTTCCTTAAGTTCATTTTTGTAGTCTAGATATGATTTGAACGGTCAAAAAGTATTTTTAACCGATCAAAAGTTATTTTGATGATCTAGAAGTCTAAATCTATGATATATAGGTAGATTCATGGTTTGATAGGTTTAAATCATGTATTGGTATGAGTGGTATGCAAATAAATGAAAGCAAATTTCATATTGTGATTACCGGTAAAATTGTAAGTGGTTCGATCTTTAAATTTCGTGTCAAACATTTTCAAAAATATGATTGAACCATGAAATGTTGTAAAAGAAGAAGTTAGGAAGACAACAACACTAAGTTGGTGTCATTTGAATGTGTAGAGTTTATTTTATTCAAGTTTGAACTTTTAAAATCAAGGATTTGTGATTTTAGTTTTCACTTTGTCCTTGTGAGCCATTTTTAGTCCAGTTCCGTTCGGAATTTGGATTTGTGATCTAAAGAGAAATTGTAGAGGGGGCAATTCTGATGAGAATGGACTCAAGAATCACCCCAAAATGTTTTCAATTGAAGAAGTTATGGCTGTCGGAGCGTCGGAGGGTCGAGCATTCAAAAAAATTGACTTTCGGACAAAATGACTGACGCAGCTGCGTTAGAACAATCTGCTAAGCAGATTTTTCCAGCTCCGGGTCGGGTCGGGTCGGTCCGGGTCGAGTCGGGTCGGTCCGGGTCGAGTTTTTTATGAAAATTTAAGTTGAAATAAGTGTAAAATGAATGTTTTGGTTATTAAACCAATATATATGAAATCCATTAATCATTAATTGGTAACTAAATGTTTAAAATAAAGACTAAAGTTAACACAATTAAAAAGTTAACTATTGGTATTATTTGAAGATTATTAAAATATTATTAAATGATCAATAATATTAGTATATGATTAAAAAGTTATTGAATGATGAATAACATTTGTAAATGATTAAAATATCATTAAATGGTTAATAATATTAGAGAGTGATTAAAATATTATTAAATAGTTAATAATATTAATGAGTGATTAAAATATTATTAAATGGTTAATAATATTAATAAGTGATTAAAATATTATTAAATGATTAATAATATTAATAAGTGATTAAAATATTATTAAATGGTTAATAATATTAATAAGTGAGTAAAATATTATTAAATGGTTAATAATATTAATGAGTGATTAAAATATTATTAAATAGTTAATAATATTAATGAGTGATTAAAATATTATTAAATGGTTAATAATATTAATATGTGATTAAAATATTATTAAATGGTTAATAATATTAAAATGTTATTAAAATATTATTAAATGATTAATAAAATTAATAAGTGATTAAAATATTATTAAATGATTAATAATATTAATAAGTAAGTAAAATATTATTAAATGGTTAATAATATTAATAAGTGATTAAAATATTATTAAATGGTTTATAATATTAATAAGTGATTAAAATATTATTAAATGGTTAATAATATTAATAAGGAATTAAAATATTATTAAATAATTAATAATATTAATAAGTTGGTTAAGTTTACCGACATGTCCAACTAGGTTTGTTGGGCTAGGATTTTTGTCCGGAACTTAAGGGTTCGTTTATCGGACAACTAAAGAGTTAATAATTTGAAGTTAAGGTCTTAAGTTAAGATTAAGTAATAGTCATTATATCTAATGATTATTTCAATTTCCTATATAAATTGTAGGTTGAACGAGAGACGCAAATAAGCGTAACTGGTAGAAGCAAAACCAGACAAGTTTTTCAGAACTTGCTCCTATGTGTATTAACATGATGCCATGTGATATTTAATTGTTGATAAGATAATCTAATGATGATTTTGTGATATGTGAAATGCATGAAGTATGATTACATGAAAAATATGTACAAGAATAAAGCAGGATTTGCTAAATGCTAGTTGATTATTGTATGAAATGCCTGAGGAGCATGATGTAAGTATAAAATGCATAGTATGTTTAAAATGTGAAGCATGCAATGTGTTATGTGTAACTGTTAAACTTGCTGAGCCGTCGTGCTCACTCTTGCCTAAACCAATATTTTCAGATAGTGCAAGTTAGTTGAAGTTCTCGATAAAGATCAAGGAACAGGAAAGCATTATACTTTCACTAAAGATCTAAATGTCTATTGTAGATATCAGTCCGAATTGGACAGGTAAATGATTGTGTAGTGTAATACTTAGTTGGTATATTATATGAGTGTTAAATACTCAATTTGATTGTAATAGAATGTCGTATCATGTATGATATTGAGACATACTAGGAATGTATAAAGATTGCGATTCTGGAATAGAAAGAGAAGTTGTAAAATTGTAAATAAATGATTATTTAGCAATTATATTATTGTTGTAATTCATGAACAATAAGGAAAAGGTAGTACCTGTGATGAACCGAGTTCGAGGTTCGGGGGACCCGGATTCGGGGTCGTCACATCATATCTATCATGCTGTGCAATTTCAAACATAAATATCATATACTGCATTTAACAATTAATCATATAGTAACACAAAGTGCTCATTTCAAAGCATATTCACGTTGATTTCAGATAACACAGAAATCCTACACATAGTATGTAAAGTAGTTCACACAGAACATTTATTACATTTCAACAAGTTTTAAAAAACTTGCTTGTTACTCGTATCCATACTTAACATTTACGCTCATCGCACGTTCAACACATTATCCTTCTCGTCGATTTGCTAATCCGAACTTTGTCTGCCATCATACAACCTATAAGTTATTATATGGTTATAACACTTTACATAACTCCTTCAAATTAAACCATAAACGATAGATCAATAGTATTTATTCATTACACGTTTGATGTATTATACCTTACATAGGTTAATAACACATCCAAATCCATTACCGACCTTTTACACAAATATAAACAAGTTTTTACTTAGCTTTAGATATGTTAGATTATACCATTCATTGTTCCATTATACCTTAACACCTACTAAATTGATCATTTTTATCAATTTAGGGTTTATATAACATATCTCTAGTTTTAAACATTAAAAAAAAATTGGGGTACAGGGCACTGCGCCCTGGCGAGCTCTGATTGCGCCCCCAACCAACTCTTCTAAGTTAACTGCGCCCCGGCGCAGTGTTCAATACAAAATACTACACCCCGACATAGTCTGCAAAATCTAGAAAGTTTAATTTTTGCAGTCACTTTTGCTTATTTTTAACTCCTTCATCTTACATCCAATTAAGCTAAAATTTGAATCATAGCTAGATTTTACTACATAGTATTTAAAAAAATACAACTTGACTCGTTCATCTTCTTAAAATCATCGAAAAATTAGCCCATAAAACAGTGTTTAAACATTTTTTCACACTTT
Organism: Hedera helix; assembly: GCA_947179155.2. Taxonomy (NCBI): domain Eukaryota; kingdom Viridiplantae; phylum Streptophyta; class Magnoliopsida; order Apiales; family Araliaceae; genus Hedera; species Hedera helix. Next base: position 40,936,069 of record OX359264.1, on the reverse strand, counting down.
ACCGTTAATTAGTGATTTTTGGCCATTCACTTCTAAAGTTCATTCCAACACTTGATTAAGCTTTCATACATCATATAACACTTGTATAGACCTTTAAAATAACATAGGTTTTCAACAAGCGTTGTTTATCCGTAAAAATCGTTTTAACTCGAAACGATCGATTTCGATCGTCCGAAACACATTTTCATTCAAATTTTCATCCGTTGACTACAAAATCAATGTAGAGAAGTGTAATTACATAAAACTAATTGATCAAACCTAGTTTTACCACTTAACGCTCCAAATTACCAAACATCACATTTAAGTTGGATTTTCATCCACTTAACATATTTTTTTTCTACATAAAACTCATTTTTAAATTCTTAGACTCCGCTTTCCATATACTTATTAAAGAGTTCATTTTCAACCTTTGTAGACTTAGACTACACATTTATGAATTGTTTCAAATTTATTTACTTTTAAAGTATGTTTATATATCAACATATTTACTGCCATGGCTAATTTTAACTTTCAAAATCATACTTTCTATACATTAAAGTATCTAACATGCTATATTACATGTAAATACACATCTCACAATAATGCTCAACCTTATTTCTTAAGGTTTTACCATGAACTTCTACCTCAAGACACATAACCTTCCATAACTAACACTTTTAACCATAAATACATACGTAAACATACATAACTTAAAGTTTCAAGTTTAGAAAACTTTTAAATCTTATTGGATGATCAACTTTCTTAGATAGAAAGCTTCACCATGATGAGGCTTTCAACTTTAATTCTTGCTCCATGATCATCCAACCACCCAAGCTTGCATGATCAAACTTTTTTTCTTTTTCATCCATGACTTCGTTTTCCTTTCTCTCTCTTAGGTTTATAACTCTTGCACAAATGAAGAGCTCTTTTGCTTAGTTGCTAGGTTTTATGATACTTAACCCAAGTTGGGTTAATTTAACTTAGTCATAGTTAACTAACCCAAGGGCATTTTGGTCTTTTCCCCTATTTAGTCAAGGACATTTTTAACATTTCATCTCTAAGTGCACAAAAGTCATTAATTCAATTGTCAAGGGTAGTTTGGTAATTTCCCCTTTTTCCTAGACTTTCCTTTTATAGAAAGTTTCCATTTAAGGAAACTTTCTCTTTTTAGTAACTTTCCTCTTTAGGAAAATTCTAACTCTTCTATCATTGGTCCATTTATGCTCATATGGATTGTGTTTCTTTTCCTACTTTGATTGATTCATATCCATTGATATGAATTGAACTTTCTCCAGTTTAATTAACTAGATCAATTCACTAGCTAATTTCCTTTTCGATCATACTACTTTCATTTAATTCCATTTAATTTGTTTAGTTAGTTATTTAGCTATAAACCAACTAAACCACTTTCTTTAACTAGAATTACATTTTTAGTTCCCTACGAACCTTATTGGTTTCAAATTTTATCATTTCTAATTCTCGTCATTTCAATTAATAGAAACGCTTATATATTTCATAAAATGCTTCATCTAAAAGCGAACCTTTGATAAAAAAGAAAACACTCAAATCGTGTATATTGATTCCCACGTCAATATTTCAAGAAAATATCTTTCTTTTAAAATTATATAACACATATTTTGTGTCATACCACACCCTAATCGGATTTTCAAAATCCATTATCATTTACCATTTAATCTCATATGATCCTTTTTACGACTTTTAAGTCATTATGTTCGTTTACTTAATACATATATCACAATTTGCATCATACATGCATTTTTCATTCATTCTACTCATTTTTTGGAGTATTCTCTTATGTATTTATACGTCGTATAAATACTCAGTTCATTTCAATCAATTAATATTTATTCATTAATCAATTTCAGATTTTAATTCTCATAACCCTTAATATTAAGTTAATCCTAATATACAAATTAGGTTAAACTGCTCTACCCATTTTTGCATATTCTATAATACTTTACCTTACCTGTCGAAATATTCTTGATTTTCTTACCTTGTCATTCTCTTAACCTAGCCTCTTAAGGCCAATTCATTAAACTAGTTATTAATTATCATAACTAAGCTAATTTACACTTTCTTCCATTATCTTACTTTTCCCAAATCCTTAGCTTTCCTTTCATTTCTTAGATCAAATATATATATAAATACATTCGACCTACCGCATTCTGATACCATACAGTGCCTTATAACAATTCTTTTTTGACTACCTACCTAATCGTAGGTAATACATCATATCATTTGCCTTTAATCAGTTTTATTTTCTTTCAATTGTAGTAAATTATATTTATTATAATTCCATTATCTATCAAGTCGCTAATGTACCTTAAATTAATGACTGGTCCTCGTAACCTCTATAGAGCCATTGCTACATCAAGAGTCTTTCTATATAAATTTAACCACATAAGTCATTCTTAACACATTGATTAAATAATAAAATAAATTTAATCACTTCTTTACTCTTTCTGTTCTTCCAAACTAGGTTTTAACTTATAATATTTATTTAATTAACCAAGATCCTTATTTAAAAACATTGTTAACAATCTGGGCTGTGACAATTGTAGATTATTTAACTTTCCTTCTTGATAATCTTAGCAATACTCAAAAGTTTGACCACAATCATGTAATGTTAATTGTTACTTATGATCAGATACAATATCGTTTGCTTAATATTATACCTTAATCTAGTAGATGATAATAATCAAATCAATTCAATGAGCCCTTATCAAATTAATCAAACCAATTTTCATTAATCAATTATAACAGATCATCAAAAATAAATTTCATAAATGAAGGAATAAATATTGATAACTCAATTAAACCATTAATTGTAAATAAGGTTCAACATCCTTTATAACTGAATAAAAGTGCTTAGCTTGACATGCCTTCAATTTTGCTCCAAGTCCGATTTCTATTGAATGCCACAACAGAGATCCAAGACAAGTCCTTACAAGATGAGTATTTATAGACTAACATAAACCTAGCTCGCTCACATCACTCTTAAAGCTATTATAATTCTTTTTTCTCATACGAATTCCGCAAAATAAAGCGCGTACACAACATATTTGTTGTAGTGGTGTGGTCGCGCTGTCTCTAAGCTTGAAATCAGCGCACCCACGCCATCCTTCTAGGGTTTTTTGAAGTGTATTATGCTATGATACGCCTCGAGCCACCTCCCTTAGTAATCCTAGCGTGACCGCGCCAGGTCTTCAACTTTGAATTCCAGAGCTTTCCAATTCCTTTCTTTCTTTAATCCATTTTCCAACCAAATGCATCATCATGCAACATAACATAAAACGCATGAAAAGTAACTAAAATACTTAAGAAATAGTCAATAATTCAAGGTTAGAAACATCCAACTCGTAAGTATAATACCTACTCGTCAAATACCCCCAAACTTGAACAATTGCTTGTCCTCAAGCAAACCAAACACAAATAATAAAATTGAAAGAAAACACACGGACTCAACTAAACACAAACTCAAGCTACTCTCCAAAACAATGAATAGAATTCCAGTCTCAGAGATTCATCAGTAATAACTAAAGAAAAATTTCAAAAATCATGTATCATCCATATCTTAACATATAATCAACATCACATAACTCTTGACCCTTTACGTGTGTGTGTAATTTCAATGCATTAAACCAGTTAAAAGCTAGATAAATTAATCGAGTTTCAATACCACTAAAGAGTGCGATACTTATCTATATAACTACTTTAACACATTAATACCATTAAACTCATATTTTTTTCCTTCTATTTTTTTCTCTTTTTTTTTTCCTTCTCAGTATGTGCAATGTTTATCTCTCTTAGGATTTTCAAAGTTACCTGTGTAGTGAAGTTTTCACCAATGACTCCCAAACTAGTTGGCTTTAGGGCACTAAGTGTAAAGACACTCTTAAGGCTTACTCGTTCAAGTAACAAAGGCCACATAGACAAACTAACCAAGACTGCTCATATCCATCGTACTCACACATTATTCTTCAATCAACTACTTCGCTTCATCTTTATATTTTTCTCTTTTTTCCTCTACTTCATTTTGTTTTCCAATGAACATCGAAGCAGTTACACTCATATATTTTTTCTCATTCATAAAATGTGTTTAAGTAATCAGTAAACTTTCCTTTATCTTTTAACGGCACCTCATTCCATCAACCTATCCTAACTCTAACTAATTTAACACATTGATTACATGCGCAAAAATGTTCAGGGCTTTCAAGTTTGGAAAATACTAACTGTAATCAAGAATCAGACTCACAATCATCATTCATCTCACTTAAGCCATATACTGACTCACCATGTTATTGTCACAGGCTATTCTTATCACTAAAATCGAAACAATCGCTAGAGTAAGTCATAACACAATGTATGAATGCAAAAGTTTTCCTAAATGCTCTATTTATGTTTATATGAAAAACTATAATGAAACACATCCTGAATAAAAAACACTAACAAATAACTCATGAGCTAATGAATATGCATAATGCATTACATATATAACTAAATAATATGCTATTATGCACAAGAACACCCCCAAACTTATTTACGACATTGTCCTCCAGGAGTAAAATAGAAAGAATTAAAACAAAGGATTCCCCTAAAAATCCAATTAAGCATTGTCATCACTCTCCTTGTCTAGAGAGTCTTGAGGGTAATTAGGTACTGCAGGAATACTTGGTAGTGAAGAACTGAAGCTGGAACTTGCACCCGAGTAAACTTGAGAAATCATCATCATCACCACATCCATTCGTGTCGCCACTACAGCAATTTTATGGTTTTGTTTGTTAATTTTGCGGTTGTAATATCCTAGATATTTACAAGTTTTGTAGATAAGATTTTTAATAATCAATTAAAGGTTATGGTTTAAAACCTAGAGTTTGAGAAGTGAGATATGTAGAATTTGGGTAAACATTTTTTTTTAACATAATTTATTTGTTAGAAATTAAATGAGGGAATATTGTAATGATACATGTAGAGAATTTATTAAGGAAATAAATTCAATTGAGAAGTGAATGTGGTTATATTGATATACATATATACCTAAAGCGTGTTTGTTAGCCAAATAAGAGGATGGGTAAGTTAATACTCAATTAAACTAATAAATTAATTAGTTTAAATATGAAGTCATGAGATATAATTAATTAGGTTAATTATATTAGTATGAGTTAAAGTTGTGGAAAATTTAGAATGATTGTCTTGGATGGCAATAATGTGAAGTAATTAATTTAATTATTAATTTGTTGTGTAGAGTCCATTAATGGATTAAAGCAAGCCCAATATTTGAATGGTTGAAAGTCTTGTTGGTAATTTATATAGAGGTCCAAATAAATTTATGGATCAAGCTTCATGAAGAGTCCAAGTAATTTAATTACTACTAATGGACTAGGCCAAAAGGATTATAAATGTTAGCCCAATATGAGAATATTTGCATGAAGTGGATAATTAAATAAGAGAGCCCAATAAAAATTAAGCTACGTTGCCCAAATCATTTAAAAGTCAATTGATGGTCAAAGTGTTGGGAAATTTAGTTGAGTGTAGAGAATTAACTAATGTAGGGTTAGTTAAATAACCCTAGTTGGTAGACAAGAGAGAGCATTAACAAAACACTGGTTAATTACTAGGTGAATGAATGTGATGATGAGAATTAACTATGGATAAGTTAATTGAGTAACCCAATGTGGTAAAATAATTTAAGACAAGTCTAATTGGATTATATTATAAGTCCAATTGATGTATTAACCCAAGTTAAATAAATTAACCTAGTAGCCTATGTAATTAATTAAACCTTTATCCATGTAATAATTTAATTGAGCCCAAACCAATTAATTGGATGAACCCAATATATTAAATCCTAGAGTCCAATGTGGAGTCCAAATGGTAGTCAAAGTTGTGGTCAATGTATATTTATTGGTGTGTGTATATATATATATATATATATATATATATATATATATATATATATATATATATATATATGGATACTTATATAATGATATAGGATATAAAAATAAAGCCAAATTGGTGTATTTATAGAGTAAATCCCGAATTTTGGGGCCCACATGGATGTGAAGGTTGCTTGTTAGTTGATTTTGGTTACAAAGTTGGTTCAAAAACTCCCCACCAACCCTAGTCAATCAAATGGTCATTCAAAAGGTCTATCAATTGGTCATTCAAGCTATAGTAAGCTTGATTAAACCTTAATTTCACCAATGCTAGTTGATTAGTGGAAGTTGATGGAGATTAAGGTAGTTCTATAAATATAATGCATCACCAATGAGTTAGGTTGTTAGTCATTTTGCTAGAGCAACAAGAGAGAAAAGAGAGAGCTCCCAGGAAAGAAAAGATAGGAAACTCTTGTGAGTCGATGATCCACCAAAATTTTTTTGCTAAAGGATAGTCTATGAGGAGTCACAAGCCAATATCATGTCAAGAAGAAGGAGAGCATCCATGTATAAAATGTTAAAAACTGTTCTAAACCCTCTTTAGTTCATTTTTTTAGTTTAGATATGATTTGAATGGTTAAAATATATTTTTAACCAATCAAAAGTTATTTTGATGATCTAGAAGTCTAAAACTATGATATATAGGTATATTCATGATTTGATATTGTTAATACATGTATTTGTATGGGTGGTACGTAAAGATTTAGAAGGAAAGTCCATATAACAATTTACCGGTAAAATCATAAATGGTTCGATCTTAAAATTTCTTGTCGAAACAATTTCAAAAATATAATCGAACCATGAAATATTGTAAAACAAGAAGTTAGGAAGACAACAACACTAAGTTGGTGTCATCTGTATGTGTAGAGTTTATTTTATTCAAGTTTGAACAATTAAAACCAAGGATTTGTGATTTTAATTTTTTCTTTGTCCTTCTGAGCCGTTTTTAGTCCAGTTCTGTTTAGAATTTGGATTAGTGGTATAAAGAGAAATTGTAGAGGGCGAAATTCTTATGAGAATGGACTTAAGAATCACCTCAAAATATTTTAAAATGAAGAAGTTATAGCTGTCAGAGCGTCGGAGGGTCGGGCAGTCAAAAAGTTGACTTTCGGACCGACTGGGCGAGCGCACCTGCGCTCAATGTGGGCACAGCTGCGCCCAAACAATCTGCCAAACAGATTATGGGCGTTCCGGGTCAAGTTAGGTCAGCCCGGGTTAGGTCGGGTCGGTCCAGGTCGAGTTTTTAATGAAATTTTAAATTAAAATAAGTGTAAAATGAATGTGTTTGGATACTAAACCTATATATGTAGAATTTATTAGTGAATTAATGGTAGCTAAATGTTTAAAATAAAGACTAAAGTTAACACAATTAAAAAGTTAAATTTTGGTATTGTTTGAAGATTATTAAAATATTATTAAATGATCAATAATATTAGTATATGATTAAAAAGTTATTAAATGATTAATAACATTAGTACATAATGAAAATGTTATTAAATAATTAATAACATTAGTAAGTGATTAAAATATTATTAAATGGTTAATAATATTAATGAGTGCTTAAAATATTACTAAATGGTTAATAATATTAATAAGAGATTAAAATATTATCAAATGGTGAATGATATTTGTAATTGATTAAAATATTATTAAATGAATAATATTTGTAATTGATTAAAATATTATTAAATGATGAATAATATTAGTAAGAGATTAAAATATTATTAAATGGTTAATAATATTAATAAGTGATTAAAGTATTATTAAATGGTTAATAATATTAATAAGTGATTAAAATATTATTAAATGGTAAATAATATTAATACGTGAGTAAAATATGATTAAATAATTAATAATATTTAAACGTAGTTGTATATTATCAAATGTATATAATATTTGAAGTATTTGGTACATTATTAAATGTTCAAATCATTAAGTTATGTAAAAGAGGAATGTTTAATTAAATTAAACCGATGTAAATAGTCAATTTGTGACTAAATTTTAGACAACTTATTAAAAGTAAGTTGTATGAAGAACGTGTAGTGAAGGTGTAAGTTGGTTAAGTTTACCGACATGTCCAACTAGGTTTGTTGGGCTAGGATTTTTGTCCGGAACGTAAATGTTCATTTGTCGGACAACTAAAGAGTTAATTAATAGTTTGAAGTGAAGGTCTTAAGTTAAGACTAATTAATAGTCATTGTAACTAATGATTATGTCAATTATATATATAAATTGTAGGTTGAACGAAAGACGCAAAATAAGCGTAATGGTATAAGCAAACCAGACACGTTTTTCAGAACTTGCTCCTATGTGCATTAATATGTTATAATGTGATTTAAATTGATAATATGAAGTTATATTGATGATGTTTGTGATAGATGAACAACATGTGGTATGGCTACAAGAAAACTATGTACAAGATTGAAGCATGATTTACTAAGTACTAGTTGATTATTGTATGTGATGCATAAGTGCTATGAAGTATGTTTAATACGAAAAGCATGATGTAAGAATAAGATGCAACGCATGTATATGATGTGAAGCATGTAACGTGTTATGTGTAACTGTTAAACTTGTTGAGCTGTCGTGCTCATTCTTGCTTAAAACCAACATTTTCAGATAGTGCAAGTTATTCGAAGTTTTGTTAAAGATCAAGAAACAGGAATGCACATTACATTCACTGAAGGTCTAGCACGACCATTGTAGATATCAGTCCGAATTGGACAGGTAAAATGATTTTGTAGTATAAGAATTGGTTGGTATGTAATATGAGTGTTAAATACTCAAATTGATTGTAATAGAATGTCGTATCATATATGATATTGAGACATACTAGGAATGTATAAAGATTGTGATTCTGGAATAGAAAGAGATGTTGTAAAACTTATAAATAAATGATTATTTATCAATTATAATATTGTTGTAATTCTTGAATAAGAAGGAAAATGTAATACTCGTGTTGAACCGGATCCGAGGTTCAAGGAACCCGGATTTGGGGTCGTCACAGCGGTTGTGGCAATCAACCTTCCGATGAAGACCTTGCATAACAGCTAAAATGGCAGTAGAAACTGCTGGTTCATTAGGCTTATCCACGTGATTAGACTCTGGTGCATGGAGTTGAGGTTCGGTCTGTATAAAAAATCATTCTCCCTGAGGATGAGAAATACCACCATCCCAGACTTTGTATTTTGAAATTGTATTATGATCAATAACCGCCATTGGTAGTTGTAGCACCTCGTCCACATCCCATTGAACTCTGGCCCGTCGGCACAATCCCGTAATGTGCGAACCATAGGGCAAACCACCAGATTTCTTGTCTTTCAAAAACTTAAAAATTGATTTTGTAATAACCTTCCCCATAATTTGTCTACGATCGGATTTAACAAAATCGCTTTATCCTTGTTGACATCGTTTTAATGCTTAGTTGGCATCACATTTGCACAGATGAAACTATACAAAGCCTTTCCATATTTACTAAGGGCAGTGCGTGGAAATCTCATTTCTTCTAAAGTCCCTTGCCATAATGACCATTCAGTTTCTAGCTTGCACAAACTTTAAATCACATGGGTCAGACTGTGATTAGACTTACTATACTCTTTATCACGCTCGAGGTCAGGAAAATTATAGTATGAGTTAATTGATGAACTATTAAAAGACACTGATGTGTCGTACACTTAGACCATAAAGTTTATCTGATTCACAGCGTTGACGTAGAATTCTTTCACTGTTGATACCACGACTGGCCTCGGTTGTTTAGTCAAATACACTCAATTGCGTTCAGCAATTATGCTGCTCATATGACCATCCAATTCCTCATCTTGTCGCAATCCTCTTTCTAACACAAACGTCTTCCCTACTAATACATTGTGATATTTATCTGAAGCTTCCTCAGTGACAAACCGTGTCAGATTAAAATTATGTGCGGACCGAGAGCTTGAATCTCTTTGATGTTTGCCAAACATGTTGTAGTCCCAAAAACTACGCACAATGCAATGCAAATAATGAAAAAGTTTCCTTGTTGTAACTCCTCGAACAGTTGGTATGCAACTTTAGTTAATTTCCAACCAAGAATATGATTACTTAAGTTATAATTCACACTCAGTGCAATCTAAGCCCAGAATGAACGCAATCAATTAACAACTAAACCTTTCATTAATTAAAACTTATTCCCCCAAATGAATTGCTCACAATAAGACATTAACTAACCAACAGAAAACCCAAAGACTATTCATACAACACTGTCGTAGTCCAATACTTTCAAATCAAGGTTTACTGAAACCAAAAGAAAATGTGTACTTATGTGTTGCAAACCCAACGAAAAGTTGTGAAAAAGTACTCGACTCAGTGCATGCGATTCGTGGCAACGAAAGATAATTAGATAGATTGGTTTGGTTTGGTGAAATGGATGACAATTTGTGGGTGTTGGATGTGAAGGTTGGGGGAAGTGGTATTTAATCGAGTGTAGATTGTCTGTTTAGGTGTAGAGAAGGTTAGGTTTTGAGAGTAAAGAGAATATATATCTGTATTTGAGTTAGAGAAGGAAATAAATGAGAAGAATCCGATCGGACCGCGTTATATTTTTTTCAAAAGTATGTCAGTGGCGCAGCCGCCCCATTTTTTCTTCTTGTTGTGATATGCCCCGCGCCATCCTTCTAGGGTTTTAGACCTTGAATAGCATACTGGTGCGGTCGCCCCATCCCATTAGTGTTTTGTGACGCGCCCCACGCCCCTAATAAATTTTGCTAATTTGTTCCGTTTGGCTAATGCTTCTTTCATGTATAGTACCTCAGAACTTGGAACAAAAATTCAAGCATAAATGCAAGCATATAAAAATCCCTAAGCTACTAATTTAGAAAATAACCTAAGCTAGTATTTAAGCATAAATGCAAGCATATAAGAATCCCTAAGCTACTAATTTAGAAAAAGCATGAATATAAATGATGAGTTGCCTCCCAACAAGCACATTTATTTAATGTCGTTCGTCTGACATCTTTCTTCTCTCAAACTTGATAATCTGGATCCATCAAATCCAGCATCTCGACATCCTCCACTTGATGTCCGTTATAGAATGGTTTAAGTTGATGACCATTCACCTTGAATATTCTTCCCTTTCTTGGGTTGTGAATCTCTATCGCACCATGAGAGAAAATATTAACAACAACAAATGGTCCTTCCCACAGAGAACGAAGCTTCCATGGAAACAATTTCAATCGGGAGTCGTACAATATAACTTTTTGACCAAGCACAAAAGTTCTTCTTAAAATTTGCTTGTCATGAAATGCTTTTGTCTTTTTCTTGTACAATTTCGAGCTCTCATAAGCCTCATTTCGTAGTTCCTCCAGCTCTTGTAACTGCAACTTTTTATGCTCTCCAACTTTATTCATGCTCATATTGCATTGTTTAATTACCCAGAAAGCCTTATGTTCTAGCTCTACGGGTAGATGACATGGTTTCCCGAATACGATCCTATACAGTGACATGCCTATAAGAGTTTTATACGTTGTTTGATAAGCCCATAATGCATCTTTTAATTTCAGACTCCAATCTTTTCTGTTAAGCTTAACTACTTTTTCCAAAACGGACTTGACCTCGTGGTTGGATACCTCTGCTTGGACTTTACTTTGTGGATGGTAAGCCGTAGAAACTCTGTGTATAACATTGTATTTATTGAACAGAACTGCTAGTGTTTGATTGCAAAAATGCGTCCCTTTATACTGATGATAACCCTTGGAGTCCCAAACCTGACAAATATGTTAGACTTGACAAAATCTGCCACAACTTTTGAATTGTCAATCTTGGTGACTTTAGCCTCCACCCATTTAGAAACATATCCAATAGCCAGAAGAATGTAAACATTACCATAAGAAGCAGGAAATGGTCTCATAAAATTAATGCCCCAAACATTGAAAATTTTAACAATCAAAATAGGGCTTTGTGGCATTTGATTCCTACTTGATATATTTCCTGTCTTTTGATAATTGACACATGACTTACAAAATAAATAGGAGTTTTAAAAATACCAGGCCAAAAGAAACCACTTTCTAAATCCTTATGAGCTATTCTTTTAGATCCAAAATGACCTCCATAAGCATAAAAATGACAGAAAGTTAGAATAGACAAAAACTTAGAATTAGGTACACATCTTCTAACACAAAATTTCCACAAGTATCGGTCATCCCATACATATCATTTTGCATCACTCTTAAGCTTCTCTTTTTGCATGTTCGAGAACTCGTTAGGAATATAAGCACCGACTAAATAATTAACAATGTTCACATACCAAGGTGCATCATTATCAATTGAAAATAAATGCCCATCTAAAAAAGGAATCTTGTAATGGAAGTGTTTTTTCATCTTTAAGTAACTTGCTCAAGTGATCCACCACTAAATTATCTACTCCCTTCTTATACTTAATTTCCAAATCAAATTCTTAGAGCAGCAAAATCCATCTTATGATCCTTGGTTTTGAATCCTTCTTGGTCAGCAGATACCTGAGAGTAACATGGTCAGAATAAACTATAACTTTAGTACCAAGAAGATAAGATCTAAATTTGTCTAAAGCAAAAACAACAGATAATAATTATTTTTCCATTGTAGAATAGTTACTCTGAGCAGCATTTCATGTCCTAGAAGCATAGTAGATGGCATGCACAACTTTGTCAATTCATTGGCCCAAGACAGCTCCTACTGCATAATTGTTAGCATCACACATGATCTTGAAAGGTAAATTCTAATTTGGTGGCTGTATCACCGGTGCTGAGGTCAATAACTTCTTTAACTTGTCAAACGTCTCTTTACACTCATCGTCAAACTAGAATTATAACGCCCTAAAAAATCCTCGCACTCACTATGGCGGACCTCGTGCGTTAAACTCTATACATTTACCAACTTAAGCAATGATCTCATAATCATATTGGTTGAATTGGTCTATTATAGACTATACATTAAAATTTCCTTAACTTAGTCCCTGGATATTTACTTGATCTTGATCTCGATCTCATTATTTATACAAGTATCAACTTGTAGTTCATCCGTATAAATGAATAACATCATATATAATGGTCCAATTTTAATCTTAAGATTTAAATATTTTATAACTTTACATATCTAAGATTCATGACATTAAATCATTAGGACGGTTCTTGGGAACAGAGAATCTCGTGATGAATGTTTGTATCTTCATCCGTGATAAATATTTGTATATTTATTTGTTACAAATGCTTATATCTTTGTCTAGTGCAAAATTCTCTTTCTGCACAGAACATACCCAACTAGTTAAAACCCTTACTCGAAACACATTTAGTTATAGTGATATCTCTTCATATCAATATTCTTACTTATCTAACATTTAGAAAAGTAATAACAAGCTTGTACTTGGGTCCGAGAAACCTAACGATGAATTTAATAATTTTTCATCGATTAGTCCTATCTAAAATGCTTAAAGTACTCACAAATATTATTTACCATCCTCATTTTGATAAGTAGTTCATTATCAATACTATTTTAAGGTTTTACTATCTATCTGAAGTTTAGAGTTTTGGCATAACATGGTCAATCCATATTACCAATATTCAGATTAATAATTTTTTAACAATTCTAAGTTATATCAAAGTAAAGACATAACAACATTCTTATGATAATAAATAATATTATTCGTATAATATCCGGTTACATGTTTACTTTGTTCATATTACAACAGTCATTATGACTTTATACAAATATAAGTAATAAAGCATGAAAACCTAATTTAAGCTTTATCTTTATGTTCATGATCTTCTTGACGTTCATCTTTAAATCAACAAATAAGGTTTTACTCGCAATAATGAGCATAACGGTTCAGCAAGTCTAACTAATAACACGTAAGCAATTTATGCCTTCAAAAAGACTTTAACATACTTTTGACGTATCATATATCTCAATTAATAATCATGTTAATTTACATTTCCATAATTTATATCACGTTGTCACACACAAACCGTATAAATCAAGTTTATAACTTTATAAACATAACACATAATAGTTAGAAGACTTACCCGTTTAGTGTATGATTTAGTTCACGTTGATTTGAACTCGATTTATAGTCCAAATATACATATAAATAATAGTTGTAGTATATTTAATGATATGTAATTTTAATAAATATTATAAATAAATGATGAAGCTAAAATTTTGAAATGTGACATACGTTTTGGGACAAGCAAATTATGTATTACTTGATCTACAATTAATTTTTTTTTAAGCCAAGTGCACTTGAATAAATCAACAAGAAGCAATGATGATTTAATTAGATTGTAAAATTTCTAGAGAAAATGAGACATGTTCCTTGTATCCTTGACAAATTAGGAAAATGACCTTGGTGTCCTATTTAGTGTGAATTGTCCATTGTATCATTAAATGTTGAGGTGAATTATCTTGAATGACCTTAACTATGCTTAGTTAAGCTAACTTAATGTTGGTTAGTTGTTGGAGGAATACATATAACTTATGTATGTATATATGTTGCAAGTATTAAATAGGTTATTCGTTCCATTTCATATTATTTTGCCTAAGTGTGGAGAGTTTTATAGAGAGAAAGAAGAAGAAGCTAGGGTTGTCTTGGAAGCTTGAGAGATTTCAAGGAAGGTGTTCAAGAGAAGTAAAACTAATAAAAAAAGTGGATCATCCATTTCTAAGAAGCTTTGTAGTAAGAAGAAGAAAAGTTCAAAGAAGGTTTAATAATGTTCTTACCTTAAAATTCTTCATCTATGTGTTTAGATTTAAAAATATGTGTAGCCATGCATATATTAATGATTAAAAGTATGAGTTATGTGAGTTTATGTGCTATATGAGTTATTCATTAGTTAACCCTAAGCATTACGATTGTATTAGAAAGGTGGTATGTGTATACATAAATGTATTCATGGCTAGAAAGCATGGATTGAAGTAGATTATATGCTAAATGTTGATAGGTATGGTAAAACCCTAGATTGAAGTGATGAATATGTTGGAAATATGTGTAATTACTTAGTAGATGGTATAATAGGTTCTTTAAATGATGAAAAACATGACTTGTATATGAAAAATCTAACATTAGGCTATATTAAGCATGTAAACCAAATCAAAGTTGGTAGCATGTCTTAGAATGTGCATATAGATATTATATGAACATATAAAGTTAGTAAATAAGCTTGTGATAATGTATATGGTGTACGGAATCTAATAACTCAAATATGAGTTTTAAAGTAAATTTTGTTAAGTTGACAAAATCCTACAAAATGATGATTTTTGATAGTTTTGTGTAATTAATTATAAAAATAAGTCGAATAACTTAGGTTTATGTAAATACACGTATTCATGTCAATTTGGTGGTCATTTGGTGTTTATGACGATAAAAGTGAATTTTAAACGTTTAAAACGTTCGTCGGCACCTAAAATGGAGTTTTTGGAAAAATAGGGTCGTTTGGAAACTTTTAATATTTTTGAAGGCCTAGGCAAGTCATATAAATTTTATATATGCCAAATCATGTGTTGGAATCAAGTTTTGTAAAAAGGGGCAAAAAATATCATGGAAATTGGAATGAATTTTTTTTATGGAAAAACTGATTCTACAGCGTTGTGCTGGGGCGAGATCTTTTGAACTAAACACTGCGCCGAGGCGTAGTGTAACTGAGAAGACTTCGCTGGGGGCGACATCAGTCAACACCGGGGTGCAGTGTAACTGAGTGGATCTCACGACCAACAAAATGTTTAGAACAAAACACTGCGCTGGGAGAGATGTCCTGATTTTTGAATTTTTTCTATTTTAATCCAAAATGAAATGTTTCAATATCATATGAAAGGGACATGTATTGTAAACTATAAATTGATAAAAATGATCAATATGGTAGGTATGAAGGTATAAATGAGCAACGTGTTATGTGTTAAGATACATGTAATGGTAATTGGTAACTTGTATGTCAAGGTAAAACATGTAAATGTATATAACTAATGCATGGACCAATATTATGGTTGTGTAGGACATAAACGAGATAAGGTGTTAACGGTAAAAGTAAACAAGGACAAAGGCAAGTGTTATATTCAAACTCTCTTTTGCAGTTCCTTGGACAGTTATATATGTTATGTATTCTTATAAGTCCTTTTAAAGTTCATTCGTTGTTGACCTGCTTTGAGAAAGGTCAATGCCAATCTTGATTTGGCTAGACATATGTGATAATTCATTTTGAAATCAAATGTTCATGGTTATGTCCTCCAATGCATTTTGTTGTGGAATCTATGGAAATGATGTAATAGAACAACCCTGATATAAAAGGGGATAAAAGTAAAGAGAAATATTAAGTCCCGTGGCATGGTTGCGTCTTAGATGTTTACATTGTGCGTAATATAAAGTACGATAAGCTGATCACCTAGAGTACACATATGAAATGAAATGCAGTCTTATGACTGAATTGGGCAGTATCAATCATTATGATTGGTATTGTTCTTAACGAGTTCTTGGTCTTGTAACCGTACAACTAGAAAAGATAATGTTTTAAATCAATTGTACAATAGTCTATGTTGTGTTTTCTAGTTTCTTCAAATAATTGTTTAATGGTTTAACCTTATTGTGCAAGCTTTCTTTCATTACATTGAAATATAATGTCATTAGTTGTTTATGTTAGTTCATGTGGACACAAAAATGATCTAAGGGGGGGGGGGGGGTTGAATAAATCCTTTTTAAAAAAAACTTTTTCTTTATAATTTGAAAGTATATTAGTTAAGGTTAATAGAATCAATTCAGGCACAACGGAATATACTTTAAGAACCCCTTCAAAGATGTATGCATGATTTCAAATCATTATTTTAATCTACGGTATGGATAATAGCAGATATAACAGTTAAAGTGCATAATGTAAAGACATAAAGTAGATTACTTAAGATGTTTAAGTGGTTCGGAGACTGAACAACTCCTACTCCACTCTTCTACTTCGACGAGTAGGAAATCCATTAATTTAGTGACTAAGACAAGGACATTCTACCGTCCACAAGTCTAGAAGACTTGAGTTATTTTTAGCCACTTAGGCAAGGATCCTTTGACCTTCCTTAAGTCCCACAGACATGAATTATTTTTAGCCACTTAGGCAAGGATCCTTTGACCCTCCTCAAGTCCTGCAGACAAGAGTTGTTTTGTCAATTAAGACAAGGATCCTCTGATCCTCTCTAGTGTGTTGAATGCTTGTTGGGTTGTGCTGTTAAGATGAACTTTGATCTTCTTTATCTTCTGGTACTTAGCAGCTGCTTGTGATCAGTTTCTGGATGCCACTGATGTTTGTCGTTAATGCTCTTTTCCTTCTTCTGGTAATCTGCAATTACTCTTGATCACTTTTGATGTCCTGCTGAGTTCTTCAGATAAGCTTTGTGCTCAACCGTCCCTTAGAACACTTAGCCATCCCGAATACAGAATCTCATTATGTTCTTCTTTATGCTCAAGGTGTTATTGTCTTCTTTGGTCATTCGACTCTTAGCTCATATGCCAACCCTTCGGCATCTTTAGTTTCAGTGAAGCTTTTCAACAGATTAGATCGTGTATATTGTTCTTGCTCTCTATTTTTCTTCTTTTCAGATTTGCTATTTTGTAGACTTTGAATGATCTTCCTATTGCAGATTTATCTGTTGCAAATCTTCCCATTAGAGCCTGTTTAGTTGCAGACTTCTTTATAAATATTAAGTCAGAGTGTTTAATGCTCTGCTGTTTCTGATTTGTTGACTTGTCTTCTTTATTTCCAGAGGGATGTGTCAGTCCTGGGTTCTTCCTAACCTTTATAGAGTGGATAGGTCTTTTAGAGAATACGACAGTCTTCTAATTTCTTGAGCCTAATGCATGACACTAGAAGTCTTTGTTCTGACACTCAGCAAACATAAATCAGTATTCTGACATTTTTGACTTTTACTGTAGCAGATGTTTTAGATGTGTTGATGTAGATATTTCTGAAGTAATCAACCACTCGTCTTGAGACTACTAGCTTAAGTGCTTTAACATTTTGTTAGCACTTAAGCACTCTACGATTATTTCAGTTGTAGCATTTTACTTCTGATCGTTGAGTCATCTATTGGCTATACTATATAGCTCTATGATCTTACTTGACATAGAATTCTTTGTAGATCATAGAGTGGTTAATATTACTAACTCTACGATCTTATCTGAGCCTTGTTGTTCTGACGATATGCTTCTCATGCTCCGTGATCTTTATTGAGCTTTATGTACATAGAACGTTGGTTTATGATCTAGTTTAAGCTTTAGCAGGTGCTTTCTTTTCGTAGAGGACTGCTATATGAGCTTCAGGTGCTAGCTCTGCTTGGCCTATATGTTATAGACGGCTGCTCTACGATCTTCAGTTGCTAGTTCTGATTGGCCTATATGTCATAGAGGACTACTCTATGAATCTTCAGGTGCCAGATTTTGCGACGCCCCGAGATCCCCACCTTCCTTAATTATATCCAATTATCTCTAGATAATATAACCATTAACTTTACATTCATATTAACCGGAATCTCGTGCATCAAAAGTTAACCTTTAATCTTTGAAACCTTTCAGGTGACCATAATGCGGTCCATATTTATTTTTTTCATTATAATTTCATAATCTGCACATCACTATTGTACTTTAAATAACAACTAATCTTTGTACGTTCTATAGACCATTATTACCGATCCAACCACATAGGTCCTTCTTTCACAGGTTATTTATAGTACATTCCTCGCATAGTAATAATTCATATTCTTAATTATTATTACACTTTCTATAATTCATAACTAGGTTTTATCGCATAATCCTTACTTAATTAACTATAATCCTCATTTGGAAT
The DNA here is from genome assembly GCA_947179155.2 of Hedera helix. Lineage (NCBI taxonomy): Eukaryota > Viridiplantae > Streptophyta > Magnoliopsida > Apiales > Araliaceae > Hedera > Hedera helix. Next base: position 40,917,309 of record OX359264.1, on the reverse strand, counting down.
TTCTGTAAAATCCTGGGGTGTCACAGATTTTCTATCGTATAGGACTGCCCTACGATCGTTAGGTGCTGGATCTTCTATCGTTGATGACTGTTTTACGAGCTTCAGTTATTAGATCTTTCATTGTAGATGACTGCTCTACGTACTTCAGTGGCATTCTCTGCTGTATATTCAAAGGTTGTTTATGACAGTTAGTGTTTGAATATCTTCAGCTCAACTCAACGTTGCTTAAACGTTGTACTCCTAAGCTTGCTTTTTCACTCTACGACTTAGCTTTGCTACTTTATGATCTTGCCTATGGTGTAAGTCATAGTGCAATCGTAGAGTAATGGTTTGAACTGCTCTACGATCTCTGTTAAGACTAGATGCTTTAGATGTACTCAGAGATCTTCGTTCAGTTTGTTTAACAGCTCAAGGACAACCTTCTGGATGATCTTTTTGAGGATCGTTGTCATGACTCTGAATGCTCATGTAGAGGTTGCTCTTTGAACCTGCTTGGTTCGTAGACTGGATTATGAGAATCGTAGAGTGACTGACTATATTGACTATACGATTCTGAGAGTTAGCTCTACGATACTGAGACAACTCTACGATCTTTCGAGAGGACTCTTCAATCTGTCGAGACTTATTCTGTATTTGCCTGACAGACTCTACGATCTTCCTTTGAGTGATTTCATAAGACTTCTTTCTAAATGACTATTCACTTCTCAATCAGTCTTTGCCGATGGAGTTGGTGCTTGGATCTTCTGGTTGCTTGCCGGTCATTCAGGGACTTCATACTAATAATCTTTAGGTAGACAGCTCTATGATACCGCTTTGGAAATGTGAGTGTATGACTGGTTATGCTGATGACTTGCAGACTTTACGATTGTGAGTGTAGTCTACGATTCTTACTTTGACTCTCTTGCCAGACTGCTGTTCTTCTCGATCGATCACCCTAACAAGTTTAATCTTTCTATTCATAGTCCTTATACATTGTGATCTTTTGAAGGACTGTACAACACTATTAATTCATATCAAATCAACTTAACAAATTTGACCTTATTAATCTAAGTCCTTAGAACATAATGTCTATCATCTATTAAGGACCTTACAGCTTTCATCAATGCAGACATATTTGCATATTGATTCATTTAACTTTTAAGCACATCATCAAATCTTATAAAAGAGGAATAACATTCATATGCATATTCCAAACAATCCACCCCTATTTGATGATGACAAAAATACTAGATGCATATGAATTTGATGAATGAGTCTTAAGATACAGTGAGCTACTGTATTACTAGAGTAGATAATATTATTGTCATTGATGAATGTTTAAATACAGATGACACAATATCCTAAATTTTGGATCCAGATCATACTATTACAGTTTGAGATGTACCTTCCTTTGTACTTGTATGTCTTCTGGATGATCTACATGTTGTTGCTGTTTATCTGTTAGTTCTGCTCCCCCTTAGCTGGTGACTTCATGTCTCCCCCTCAGCTGATGACTTCTGGCTCATGTCTTCTTCTGGCTCCCCTCAGTTCTTGCCTTCAAGGCTTTATCTTCATGATCTCTTCTCTGTTTCTTCTTTTTCTTGCTCTTTTCCTTTAGCTTCATTCGTCTCTGCTTGAGCCTCTTCCTCTTTTTCTCCCCCTTTTTGTCATCAATCATCTGGGAGAGTTGCTGTACATTTACCATGAGCAGATACGATGTGTTCCCAACTTCAATCTTTAGATTCTGCTGGCTGAGCTGTACCTTTGAGACATAGATTGATTTAGATTATCTATTTTCTCAAACAAAGATGCAATAGAATCTTCATTGTTCTTTCGTAATTCCAGGATTTCTTTCTGTTGATTCTCCAATGATTTCAGATATATCTGATCTCGTCGATGAAGCTTAATAGACATATCCATAAGAGATACTTTCATTTTCTTGTAGAAATCTTCTTTTCCAGGGATAGCCTTTGCTGTCGTAGAAGTCTTGAAGATGTTCTCAAAAGCAGTGACTATATCGAAGAAATCATTGTTCGATGAAGAAGGAACATCAGAGGGTATCTTAGTGTGAATACATGGCAGAGATTGGTTTGCTGCAGTCGTAGAGTCAGGATGCTCTACGACCATTGACTCTACGAGTCTGTTTTTCTTCTAACCTTCATCTTGATTTTCCAACAATAAATAAGGAATGAATATACCTTCGGCATGATGATAGACTTTAAAGTGTTGAAGATGTTTGATCAGCAGAGTTGGAAAGGATTGAACTCTTGGGAAGTTCTGAGAAACCATATTTAAATTAGGAAAGTATGAATAACACTAGCTGATGAAGCTTGTGTCTTTGAAATATATAGCTTTTAACCAGGGCATCCATGGGTAGAACCTTGTTAACTCCTGACCAAAACTGTAGTTCGATCTAGTTCTATGTCTTGAAAATTGCTGAGTAGTTCTTCCATGGTTATTGAAGCGACTTTGATTTGACCATGTCCATGATCTATCCATTTCTTTGGCAACTCCGCACCTGGTTTCTCAATTGCTTCTAGTATAATCCTCTTACGAATACCTGATGATGAGGCTGCTGGAACAGGATGATCATAGCTTTCTGACTCAGTATTTTCAGAGCTAGAGTCCTTTTGTGCTTCATCCTCAAATATTGCTTCCTTTCCTTTTCCTTTATCAGTCTCTTTAGCCTCAGAACTTGATTCCTTTATAATCTCATCATTTAATGCTTTAACTGGCTCAACAGCTGTTTCTTCTAACTATTCTTCATTTCTTATAATAACATCATCTTCTCTTGATTCATCAACAGTTTCTTCAGTAGACATCTCCTTATTATCTGATTTTGACTCACTTGGAGTCACTCCTTCATCAACAGACACATCCTCACTTTCATCACTGAGATCAATAATCTTCGGTAGAGCTCCTCCTTTACTTTTATGCCCTGGGAATTTCATCATTTGTTTAAGACGAACACTTTGTCTTTTTCCTGGCTTGATCTTCTCACCTTTCAACTTATTGTTGGATGATTTTGGTGAAAAGAATCCAGAGGGTAGAGACTCATCAGATTGTGATGAATCATCTTCCCTTGTACATGCTTTCCTTTTTCCTTTGTTTTCTTTTGAAGCCTTCTTGCTACTGTTGGGCATCCTTAATCTCTTATTTTTCATGGGATTCTTCTTCCAGTTGTCAAACATTTTAGGAGACATAACCTTGTTGACATTTAAGGCTTCTCCCTCATCAACTCCAATCTTGTTTTGCAATTTCTTCTTCAGAATGATGCTTCAGAATCTTCCATAGAATACCTTTGAGATTGACTTCCCTGGAGCCTTTAATTTCCCAACCTCCTTGACTAACCAGTCATAAAGTATAGCACCAAAGTTTATCTTCTTCTTCATGACAATGGCAGACATGATTCTTAGTTAAGGATCACTTACCGTGTCATGAGCGGTATATTTGCATAAGATACATTTGCCTACTATCTCTACCAGGAACTCGTACTCTTCTGGAAACTCATTTTTCTTCATACCCTTGAGTTGTGGATTCTTCACATACCCCATCAACCTCATTCCTTCAACTGTATCTATTTCTTTGAGAGATGAGGAATCTTCAATGGAGATTCCCTGACATTTGTTGATTACGGTATCATCTATCTTGAGTTTTTCTCCTTTAACTTTTGAAACCAACTCGTCATCGTTTACTACTGCGTTCTGATAGAACTCTTTTACCAGACCCAAGTAGACTTTGATGTTAGCCTCCAAACATTCTGAGAACCCAGCTTCCCGTACACTTGTTAGGATATCCTTGAATTTCTTTTCAGAAGACTCAAACTTATCGAAGCCGAGTTGGATGCCTAAAACAACTTGACAGTTTTCCATAACCATGGTTTTGATAAAGGATGGGTTTTTGGTCTGTGTATGGATATTTGATGTAGAATGGGTTTTGGTCTATTGAATGCTTTTGAAAGTGACTAGGGTATTCTTGAGATATGTGAGTTTTTGGTTTAGGGTTTGAAGAGTTTTGGGTGTTGAGGGATTTACAGAGTTTTTTTTTTCGGAAAATGGATATTGATAACTGATGGGAAATGACTATCGTTAGTTTGAAATTTGACTTACGCTAGTTGTTAGTTCCTAGAGGCACACAAGTGATCTAGAAGGGGGGGGGGGGTTGAATAGATCTCTTAAAAACTTTTTCATTAACTTCAAAAGTTTATTACCAATTAATTCATTTAATCAAGATTTGTTTACACAACGGAATATTAGTTTGAAAACTCCCCTTAAAGATTTGTAAAGCAGCCCCATTGAGTTAAGACATTATTGAAGATAACCACTTGTCAAGTAAATCAATTTTAGCAGTTATATCTATATATATGTACATATGACAGAATGTAAATGACTGAATGTAAATGACACCAGAGAGTTTTAAGTGATTCGGAGATTGAATAACTCCTACTCCACTCTTCTACTACAACGAGTAGGAAATTCACTAAGAATGGTTCATGCAGAACCCTTCAAGCGCATCACGCCTGGAAACTCTGGTTCACCAAGAACCCTTCAAACCCAGCAGGTTTGGCAAGTTTAGTCACTAGGACAAGGACACAACTGCCCTCTTCAAGTCCAGCAGACTTGGCTCATTTAGTCACTAAGACACAGACATAACTGCCCTCTTCAAGTCCAACAGACTTGGCTCCTTGCTTGTTGAAAGATGTTGGAGTTGCTACTGAGCTGCACTTTAAGTTCCATTGTCTTTAAATACTCAGTAGCAGGATGTGATCATTCCTGAAATGATATTGAGTTCGGCAATGATGCTTGACTTCTTTATATGCTCAATATCTTCTTGCGATCACCCATTGTGCTGCTAGGCTTTTGAACTTTAGCTCTTTTGGTACTTGATAACTTCTCGAGACGAACTCCTGAGATGACTGTGAAGCTCATTCCTTTCGGTACTCAGTTGTTCCTTCTTATCATAGATCGTTTATAGCTTCTCGAGATGGGATTCTGAGATGACTGTAATGCTCATTCCTTTTGGTACTCAGTTGCTTCCATGTCTGTATCAAGTTGGCATTTAAGCTTCTTTCCACTATGTGCTTAGCAGCTCTGAACACTTCTCTTGTAATAGAGTTATTTCACTCTATGTCTTTCTCAATTCAGTATTAGTGTTCTGATGGATCGTAGAGTCCTTCTGCATATTCATTTTCTATTTCACTCTACGATCGGTTGTTATCTACCATCATCTCTCTTGTATTCTCAACCCCCTTATTCTGTGAGTTATTTTAGCCTTTATATCTCTGTGCATATTTTACCGTTGAAAGAAATCCCGTTGGTTTCATTTGGCTTTGTGCAGATCTTTAATATCTTCGATGTTGACTTTCTTGCTGCTTGTGTCAGTGCTTTTTCCTTTTCTGACATGTTCTGATATATTAACCTGTAGCTCAGCTTTCTCTGAATTTATAGCCGTTGCATCCCTAGAGTTGTTCAGCAAAGATTTATTATATTCTTTGCTAATTAATCTTCTGATTCATCAATAAATACCTTCCTTGACTTTTAGAACCAGTTGTTCTGATGCATTCAGAGATGTCCCATTAGTCTGACCTTATTCACCATTTTCCTGAGCAGTGGGTCCTGACTTATAGTCGTTTAGGCACAAAGTCTTCTGTGACTCTGACATGCATCTGTATCTCAAAAACGCTAAATCTCTTTCGAATTTGGAAGAGAAATACACTATCTCCTCTCGCACCATATTGCAGTTATGATCCTTTGCTGCTTCTTATATTGAATTCGTAGAGTGATTGTCTGCTCATTTGGATTCTACAAATTCAGCTCCACTCGTTACTTGAAGTATGTCGGGTAAATGGTTGAGTTTGAGTGATCTTCTCTTTTAATCTGCGATCTTGCTGTTGTGATCAGATCGTAGAGTTTGTCTGCAGTGCTTTGCTTTATGATTTCGTTCTACGATCTTGTCCCTTTGTTCAAATCGTAGAGTTTGTGAACTGCAGTGCTTCTTAGTGGAATCGTTGAGTTGTTGGCTTTGTTGGCACATTCTTTAATTCTACTCAACGATTGTTCCATGTGTGGAGCACTTTTCTGTAATGTCTTGTCATCCTGTATTACTCCACGATTTCTTTTATTTGTGCAAATCTTATAGATCTCGTATGCTTGCTCTTTAAGTTTACTCTACGATCTTGCTAGAATGTGTATATCGTAGAGTACATTTCTTCTCTGGTTCAGCATTAACTGCAGGCTTGCTTAGTTGTCGGTTCGACGATCGTAGAGTTCAGCTCTACGATTTGTACTTGATCAGTTCTTTAATTTTGCTTGTAAATTCAGTAGACCTCTTGCACATCTGACTCTCTTTGATGATCGTAGAGTTATCCTGGTAAGGAGTCGTATAGTTCACTCTACGATCTATACAGAATTGTTGAGTCTTCTTTGCAAGGAATCGTAGTATTCGTTCTACGATCGTATAGACTGATAAGATCAAACATAAGATCAACCTAACAAATTTGATCTTTTCTAACTAAGTCCTTTCTTACATTGTTACATCATTATATTGAAAGGACTTTACAGACTATGACATACATAAAATACAGCAATGATTCATTCTTATGCTACTCTGCTTATATCATACATCTTTTATGCAGAGTGACTCTTACTGAAAGATCAACCTAATATTTCTGATCTTTAAAATCTAAGTCATTTGTACACAGATATCTTTTAAAAGGACTTTACAACATTTGAATCTCTAACTTTCATTTTCTTTTATGAGGCAAGATATAGACATAGGTAATATATATCATACATACATGATCATGTAGACACATAATTTGACTAACATATAATTACTTTGTCAATTAAGCACATAAGCACTTTCAGAGTATCTAAGCACATAATCAATTAAGCACATAAGCACATTAACACATATGCACTTTGTCAGATACACATTGACAATCAACCATGTAAGCACATTTACCACAATCATTTTTGTACAACAATCATCATCATCAAATCAAAACAACCTTCAACACTAGTTCCCTCTTATTTTTTCAGAGGACACGTGCCAGATACTCATTTGCAGGACGTGGGGTTTAACTTTTGCATCTTCCATAACTGATGCATATCAGTTATCCTAACCCACTTGAGTTTAGAGAGCGTGAACATCACCTTCCCAGCTTGACAGTTAACTCTGTCAGTTCGTAGAGTGATCTGTTTTTCACTCTACGATCATTCCCTTTTGAGAGATGACCTTGATTACTGATATCACAGTTTTCTTGAGTTTCTTTACTCATTTCTCCTTTCCTTAATGAACTGTGGGTGGCACAACCTTGATGCAGGTTGACTTATGTTGGAGGAAACTCCTTTTCCTTTAATATCTTGAGCTCTGGTGGATTGCTAGTGATGCATACCATTTAGTCCTTTATTAGGGTTAAGGAAACTTATAAGGGGCATGCCTCTTGATTTGAAACTTAGGATTTGGTTTTCCTCTGAGGTGCTTACCTGAGGAAAGATTTTCTTGGTTCGTAAGAAGGAATATCAATCACTGTATTCATCTGATGATATGAACTATGGGCTGGTATTTTGTTGTGATGGAGTTTATGGGAAAGATGTTTGTATGGAGTGCAATCGTAGGATCAATATGTTGTACGATCAGGATGTTGATCATAGTGACTCTACGATTTGGGGCAATATGGCTAGCTAGGTTATCAGTCGTAGAGTTTATAGACTCTACGATCTGGGGTGATATAGCTTATCTGGTTTTGAAAATTTCTTCACTGCTTGTGCACTATTAGGCTTATCGTATTGTTGTTCCCCCATGGTCGATGCTTCCATCTTAGAGGTTGATAAACTTCTAGTGATCATTTACCTTTGGTTTGTAGAGAACTTTCCCTTTAGACTGTCTACTTTACGATTCCTTGACTGATGTTGCGATCGTAGAGTTGGTCTGACCTTGTTAGGCTTTGCCCTGTGCATTGCTAGGCTTAACGGAATGTTGCTCCCCCAAACTTGATACTGTCACCTTATGATTGAATTCTCCATCATTGGATTGTAAAGTGTTCTCTTCAATTTTGGCTTCTCTATAATCTCTTTTTCTGACACTATGATCGTAGGCTTTGCATTATCAGCTTTCTGTGATCGTAGAGTTGACTTGCACTTGATGTGAACCTTGTCCTTGCATTCCTCTTTAACTAGTTGCATGAACTGCTTTAAGCAAAATTGAGTATGAGTCTTCTGGAGAAAAGTCATGTGTTTGTTGATGAAGATTATGAGTTACAAGTTCCCCTTTGAATGGTATTTAATGAGGTTAGATCAGCCAAGACACCTGCAAGTTTAATTTTCTAACTTGGTACCTACACTTATTTGGGTCCTATGAGGTTAGTAATTTAAGTACCTAGCTTTATCATTCTTTGAATTCTCAATGTGCATAGCAGTGGATTAATGATGTCAGTTATTTTATGCTACATGAGTAACTGTGTGAGAGGTTTAAAATTGATAAAGCACTTTCATGATGTCCTGTGTTTTTGAATTTTAGTGGAGTGGTGATCAGTTATATGTATTGTTCTTTGATGGCTCGTAGGGTTGATCAGTCACTACGATCCTTTAGAGTACAACAATAGATATGACCATGCTCTACGATTTATCAAGAACTCAAATTATTGATTAATGAGTCGAAAACATAATTCGAAATAAGGTTAAGGTAATACCAATCATAGCTACATCTTTGGATTTTGAAAATAACAGTTAATGTAAGGAAATGAATCTTGCTAATGATAACTCTTTGAGATTTCCTCAATCATGGAGAAGGTTAAAATTCAATCTCAAAACTAATTTGATTAAAGACTTATTCTTTATCAATTGAAAAAGCTCTCACAAGAGTACAAGTAATTTATTTAATAAAGGACATGACATGGTTTAACGAAAATATTTTAGGAGGACAACGATTCCTTTAAAAGACTCTGAGAAATATGGATAAACAATATAAACAACCTGTCATGCAATACTATCTTTACAATTAATAATTTCAGTATTTAGAGGAGATAGGGTAAAATACCTCACTGCTGTCAATCACTTGATAGACAGTGGTTCTGATTTTGATTATGCATATAGTTGTTGTTTTAATGATTTGCAGTCCTTCCGATTTTCATTTGTGACACCATTAATTTCTTCATATAGCTGTGTAGACTGATGCATCAAGCAAATCCTTTGTGATTTGGACAGAATCCCTTATTCCTGGATAAGCTTAGATTTAACCTCAAGGTTCAGGTTGTTGAGAAGGGTCATGTCACACATAGTTGAGAAGTCCATAGATTTAATCGTTGTGAATGTTGATGATGGAGTGAATATCCTAGATCATCATTCGTAGAGCTTCTCAAACACTTTTTGATACAGATTCCCTTTTAAATGGAAAGATTCATAGCTCTTGCTGCATCTGTGTTCTTCCTCCATTAATCTACTGATTTCCCTTTGCTCAATTTGTTTGATGAAGATAATTCTTTTAAGCATATGGTCCAGCTTGGATGGCCTCCAGCAGCTTATTCATTGGATTTCCTACACACACAATTTTCAACTTGTGAGCTTAAATTCATTTTGTCTTTATACCCAATACTGAGATTTAGCACTAATCTAATTTTGTGTCATGGATCAACTCAAAGCGTAAGCTTTATCATATTTGTGAGAACCTGCTCTGATACCAACTGTTAGTTCTCGTGGACACAAAAATGATCTAGAAGGGGGGGGGGGGGGGTTTAATAGATCATTTAAAAAAAACTTTTTCTTTATAATTCGAAAGTATATTAGTTAAGGTTAATAGAATCAATTCAGGCACAGCAGAATATACTTTAAGAACCCCTTCAAAGATGTATGCATGACTTTAAATCACTGTTTTAATCTACGGTATGGGTCATAGCAAATATAGCAGTTAGAGTGCATAATGTAAAGGCGTAAAGTAGATGACTCAAGAGGTTTAAGTGGTTCAGCGACTGAACAACTCCTACTCCACCCTTCTACTTCGACGAGTAGGAAATCCACTAATTTAGTCACTAAGACAAGGACACTCTACCGTCCACAAGTCTAGAAGACTTGAGTTAATTTTAGCCACTTAGGCAAGGATCTTTTGACCCTCCTTAAGTCCCGCAGACATGAATTATTTTTAGCCACTTTGGCAAGGATACTTTGACCCTCCTCAAGTCCCGCAGACAAGAGTTGTTTTGTCAGTTAAGACAAGGATCCTTTGTTCCTCTCTAGTGTGTTGAATGCTTGTTAGGTTGAGCTGCTAAGATGAACTTTGATCTTCTTTATCTTCTGGTACTTAGCAGCTGCTTGTGATCAGTTTCTGGATGCCACTGATGTTTGTCGTTAATGCTCTTTTCCTTCTTCTGGTAATCTGCAATTACCCTTGATCACTTTTGATGTCCTGCTGAGTTCTTCAGATAAGCTTTGTGCTCAACCGTCCCTTAGAACACTTAGCCACCCTGAATACAAAATCTCACTCTGTTCTTCTTTATGCCCAAGGTGTTCTTGGCTTCTTTGGTCATTCGACTCTTAGCTCATATGCTAGCCCTTCGGTATCTTTAGTTTCAGTGAAGCTTTTCAACAGATTAGGTCGTGTATATTGTTCTTGCTCTCTATTTTTCTTCTTTTCAGATCTGCACTTTTGTACACTTTGAATGATCTTCCCGTTGCAAATCTATCTGTTGCAAATCTTCCCGTTGGAGCCTGTTTAGTTGCAGACTTCTTTATAAATATTAAGTCAGAGTGTTTAATGTTCTAATGTTTCTGATTTGTTGACTTGTCTTCTTTATTTTCAGAGAGATGCTTCAGTCCTGGGTTCTTCCCAACCTTTATAGAGTGGATAGGTCTTTTAGAGAATACGACAGTCTTCTAATTTCTTGAGCCTGATGCATGACACTCAGCACGCATAAGTCAGTATTCTAACATTTTTGACTTCTACTATAGCAGATGCTTTAGATGTGTTGATGTTGATGTTTCTGAAGTAATCAACCACTCATCTTGAGACTACTAGCTTAAGTGCTTTAACATCTTGTTAGCACTTAAGCACTCTACGATCAATTCAGTTGTAGCATTTGACTTCTGATCGTTGAGTCATCTGCTGGCTCTGCTATGTAGCTCTACGATCTTGCTTGACGTAGGCTTCTTTGTAGATCATAGAGTGGTTGACAGTACTAACTCTACAATCTTATATAAGCCTTGTTGTTCTGACGATATGCTTCTCATGCTCCGTGATCTTCATTGAGCTTTATGTGCTTTCTTATCGTAGAGGACTGCTATATGAACTTCAGGTGCTAGCTCTATTTGGCCTATATGTCATAGAGGGCTGCTCTACGATCTTCAGTTGCTAGTTCTGATTGGCCTATATGTCATAAAGGACAGCTCTATGAATCTTCAGGTTCCATATATTCTATTGTAGAGGACTGCCCTACAATCGTCAGGTGTTGGATCTTCTATCGTTGATAACTGCTTTACGAGCTTCAGTTGTCAGATCTTTTATTGTAGAAGACTGCTCTACGAACTTCAGTTGCATTCTTTGCTGTATATTCAAAGGTTGTTTATGATAGGTAGCGTTTGAATATCTTCAGCTCAACTCAACGATTGCTTGAATGTTGTACTCCTAAGCTTGCTTTTTCACTCTACGACTTAGCTTTGCTACTTTACGATCTTGCCTATGGTGTAAGTCGTAGTGCAATCGTAGAGTAATGGTTTGAACTGCTCTACGATCTCTGTTAAGACTAGATGCTTTAGATGTACTCAGAGATCTTCGTTCAGTTTGTTTAACAGCTCAAGGACAGCCTTCTGGATGATCTTTATGAGGATCGTTGTCATGACTCTTAATGCTCGTGTAGAGGTTGCTCTTTGAACCTGCTTGGTTCATAGACTGGATTATGAGAATTGTAGAGTGACTGACTGTATTGACTCTACGATTCTGAGAGTTAGCTCTACGATACTGAGACAACTCTACGATCTTCCGAGAGGACTCTTCAATCTACCGAACCTTATTCTGCATTTGCCTGGCAGACTCTATGATCTTCCTAGAAGACTCTACGATCTTCCTTTGAGTGATTTCATAAGACTTCTTTCTGAATGACTATTCACTTCTCAATCAGTCTTTGTCGATGGAGTTGGTGCTTAGATCTTCTATTTGCTTGTCGGTCATTCAGGGACTTCATACTGATAATCTTTAGGTAGACAGCTCTATGACACTACTTTGGAAATGTGAGCGTGTGACTGGCTATGCTGATGACTTGAAGACTTTACGATCGTGAGTATAGTCTACGATTCTTGCTTTGACTCTCTTGCTAGACTATTGTTCTTCTCGATCGATCACACCTATCTATTATAACTTAAGATCAACCTAAAAAGTTTGATCTTTCTATTCACAGTCCTTGTACATTATGATATTTTGAAGGACTGTACAACACTATTAATTTATATCAGATCAACTTAACAAATTTGACATTATTAGTCTAAGTCCTTAGAACATAATGTCTATCATCTATTAAGGACTTTACAGCTTTCATCAATGTAGACATATTTGCATATTGATTCATTTAACTTTTAAGCACTTCATCAAATCTTATAAAAGAGGAATAACATTCATATGCATATTCCAAATAATTTACATACTTACTGAGCTAGTTTATGCTTATTCTTTCTTTAACATTATATTTCAGCTAAGCCCGAACAGACAGAGGGGTCAAGAACAGATAAAGGGATGGGAAAAGCTAGCAAACAATAATTGCGTAGTTATAGAACCATTGTATATTTAATATTTTTGGTAATATGTCAGGTTGTAAATGTTTAGTAATGCATAAAGATCTATAAACCTGGGATAGTTATATAATATTGTAACTTAAGTTATGTTATTCAGATTTCAATGGTTGGAATTGATTAATGGTAGGATAGTATCATGAGCACTGAACCTGTGGTTCGAGGGACCCGAATTTGGGGGCATCATAAGTTGGTATCAGAGATGATATGTTATAAATCTTCGGTGGGGAAAACCTTAGAAATATGACCATAAGGAAGATAGTGAAACTCATTGAGAGGCGAATTATGGAAATTGTTAAAGTTAAATACTTTCACATTATGTGTTATGTGTAATAGAGATAAATTAATTGCATTGAACTAAATAATTGTTCATGTGATTTTGTAGTATGTTAGAGATTGGAGAATCTAGTCGGGCAGTAAAGGAAATATGGCATGATATTCCCATGGTTGCAGTAACTGCTCCACCAGTTGCTACAATAGTACCAGTAGAGGGAGATGAATCTGAGGAAGATTCGAAGGAATTGGAAGGAGATTATGATAGGGCTTTGCCTGAGAATGCGGCATCCGAGCAAAGGGAGGTTGACCAAGAATGGTAACTGGTCTGATGTAGCAGAATAGTGAATTTGTAGACAGAATCTTAAAGTTAAAAATTCAAGCAACAGAACGTCAGACGGCGCTTCAGCAGAGTGAGACTGCGGTGCAAGTATTGGTCAGTAGAAATGTAGAGCTGAGGAATAAATTAAGGGAGGAAGAACAGAAAGTCCTGGAACTTAGGAATGAAAAAAAAGCCCTAGAGGCTAAACTAAAGGAGACAACTATTGAGATTGCTAGATATGAAAATGTTGGGGCTAAAGCAATAAGGAGGGTGAACCTAGTGGAGGAGGAAGTGAGGGCTAAGAAAGCCAAAAATAGATAACATGAGTGTGAGAATGGATGATATGAGCTACGTTTTTCACATAGCTTTTGGAAGGGCACAAGATATGGTGTACTACTACCTTGTAGAGTATGATAAGACCAGTAGTACCTTGAGCAGGTGGAAGATGATCACCATCATGGACGAAGAATATGATGACACAGTTCGACGTGGGATGCTTTTGTAGGATATTATAGCAGATGTATACAGTTGTATATATCTATGTGTGTATGTAATGTAAATTCTTAGTCTTTTGTTATAAACTGGGATATGTAGTATTATGTAACTCCTTTTTTGTTCTAAGGAGGGAAGCTCTGTTTTGTTGTTTAGAGTTATGAAATGTGAATCCCGACTTTTGTAGTTTGAAAGGATAAAAAAGTTTATAGCAATATGCTAAATATGATGCAAGGTGACACTAGACAATTTATGAATATAAACTCGGTCATTAAATGTGTTTTGAAATGGCTGTGTGTTTAAAGTAACATAAGAATTTAATATGTGAATGATAAAATAATAATCATTACATAAATTGTTAAACAGAAATACCGCCTACACAAAAACAGAATGTCCAACCTCCACCGGAAGAGTCGGTTAATGTTCCAGAGGAGCCAGTTAATCCCATGCATCATTTTTTGGACTTGTTAATGAGAGCTTTTCAGAACAGAAATGTTAATCCTATGGGTGTTCAACCTGTAATTGGTCGTATTGCTATGTTTAAAGATTTTAAAGCAGTAGGACCCCCAGAGTTCAAGGGGACTATGAATTCGATAGAGGCCCGGAACTGGGTAATTGAGATGGAGAAAATGTTCGATGTAGCTAACATTGCAGAGGAACATAAAACTGCCTTTGCTACGTTCATGCTAAAAGGACAAGCCAACTATTGGTGGGGAGCCAACAAAGGAAGACTGGGAATGGGAGTAACATCATGGGAAAGATTTAAAGAGATGTTCTTCGAGGCTTATTTTCCTTCGGTTACACAAAATATGATTGAAGTGTAATTTCTGGAATTAAAACAATGAAACATGACTGTGGCTGATTATGCAGCTAGATTTAACGAGTTAGCAAGATTTGCTCCACATCAGGTGGACACAGAGCAAAGAAAGGTGAAACGGTTTGAACGTGGATTGACGCCTTGGATTTACAGTAAGGTTTTAATGTTTCAGATTAGGACCTTTACTGGGGTATTGGAGAAGGCTATTCTAGCTGAAGGAGGCAGTGACGTCTTGACAAAGTACAAACAAGATCAGCGTGGCAAGAAAAGTGACGGGGCCAATAGAGAAGGAAGCAGTGGGGGAAGCAACTCCAATAAACAGAAATGGAATAACAACAACAGCAACACCTCTGGAAGCAAGCGAGGAGAGCAAAAGAAGAAAGTGGAACCGTGTGCCACTTGTGGTAAGGGAAACTTGGGATTATGTTTGAAAGGGAAGAACGTCTGTTATAGGTGCGGCCAAGAAGAGCACATTGCACCAAACTGCCCAACCCCGAAATCCAGCAAATGATGTTTTAATTATGGAGAAATAGGGCATCAAATCAAAGATCGTCCTAAGAAGAAAACTGATAGAGGAAGTGGAAGCAAGGAAAATAGCAGTGGGAAGCTCGTAATTGGAGGACCTACTCAGCCAGGGAGACCGAAAACATGCACATTTAATATGACAGTATAGGATACGGTGGCATCAAAAGACGTGTTGTCAAGTATCATTCCTATTAATGATATAAACGCTTATGTATTATTTGATTCGGGTGCAACCTGCTCCTTTGTGTCTAACGAATTTGCAAAGAGATTGAATTTCCCTTGAGTAAAGTTAGAAAATATGTTAAATATAGAAGTAGTAAGCAAGGAAGTAATTCAGGTGGAGAATATTCATCGAGATTGTTGTTTGACAATAAGAGGACACACGCTAGCAGTCGATTTAATTCCTATCCGATTAGGAGAATTTGATGTAATACTTAGGATGGATTGGTTGTATAACCATAGGGTAGTGATTGACTACCAAAAGAAATGTGTGAACCTTCAGACTCCTGCTAAATCTAAGGTAGTATTTTATGGTAGTAAATCGCCAAGGTAATCTTGTTGTCTGGCGATGATGTAGGCCAAAATGCTGTTAAGGAAATTGTGTATTTGATATTTGGCTCAAGTAGTTGATACTCAGAGAGTGGGATCATAATTGGGTCAGATGTCGGTGATAAAGAATTATGTGGACGTGTTTCCAGACAAACTGTCAAGTCTTCCTCCAGACAGGGAGATCGAATTTATAATAGACCTTGTACCGGGAACGACGATAATTTCAAAGTCACCATACAGAATGGCTTCAGTCGAATTGAAATAGCTGATGGTTCAACTACAGGAATTGTTAGACAAGAAATATATCTAACCAAGTGTGTCTCATTGGGGAGCATTAGTGTTATTTATAAAGAAGAATGATGGATCGCTAAGGCTTTGTATCGACTACAGGGAGTTGAACAAAGTAACAATTAAGAACAAATACCTATTACAGAGGATCGACGATTTGTTTGATCAATTATTGGGAGCAAAGTATTTCTCGAAGATAGACTTAAGAAACGGCTATCACCAACTGAAGATGAGACCTGAAGATGTACCTAAGATAACATTCAGGACTCGTTACGGACATTACGAGTTTCTGGTGATGTCTTTTGGTTTGACAAATACACCAGCTGCATTTATGAATTTGATGAATAGAGTATTCAAGCAGTACTAAGACAAGTTCGTGGTGGTGTTCATCGATGACATTTTAGTAGTACTTAGGAAGATCATGCGGAACATTTAAGAATAGTGTTGGAAAAATTAAGGGAAGTAAAGTTGTATGCAAAGTTTTTGAAGTGTGAATTTTGGTTGGAAATGGTGTAATTTCTAGGTCACGTGATTGATCATGAGGGGATATTAGTAGATCCAACGAAGGTAGAGGCGGTAATTAATTTGGAACAACCAAAAATACTATGGAGGTGAGAAGTTTTCTTAGACTAGCAGGGTATTATAGAAGATTCATTAAGGATTTTTCGAAGTTGTGAGGACCTCTTACTAATTTGACGAGAAAAATTGTGAAGTTTGTTTGGTCAAAAAACTGTAAAGAGAGTTTTATGGAAATTAAGAAAAGGTTAAGTGAAGCGCCTGTGTTATCATTGCTTGATGATACGGGAGGGTTTGTAGTGTACAGTGACGCATTGCATAAGGGACTTGGTTGTATGTTGATGCAGCATGGCAAGGTCGTAGCATATGCATCAAGGCAACTGAAGGACTATGAGAAAGGGTATTCTACCCATGACTTAGAATTAGCAACGGTGGTTTTTGCTCTGAAGATATGGAGACATTATCTATATGGAGAGAAGTATGAGATATACACATATCACAAAAGTCAGAAGTATATTTTCACTCAAAAGGATTTGAATATGAGGCATAGGAGGTGGTTAGAATTAATTAAAGATTATGATTGTGAAATTCTATACCATCCAGGGAAAGCTAATGTTGTGGCAACGCCTTAAGTAGGAAGGGTCAGGAAAGGTTAGATATGATGACTGCTCAGGAATAACTAATTAAAGAGATGAAACGAATAGAAATAGAAGTAACATATCCAATGGAGTCAGAAGAGAAATTATATGTCGTTGAAGCTCGTCCAATGTTATTGAATAAAGTGAAGGAGGCTTAAATTCTAGATCAAGAATGCGGCAAAATCACAAGACGTATGCTCGATGGGCAAGAGATAAAATTTAAAGTAAATGATAGTGGGTTACTCAGATTCGAAGGAAGAGTATGGGTGCCGTTAGTATCCGAATTAAAAGAAGAAATTTTACAAGAAACGCATAGTTTGAGATATTCAATTCATCCGGGTAGCATGAAGATGTATCAAGATCTTCGTCAACACTTTTGGTGGCCCAACATGAAGAAAGATGTGGCAGAATACATTAGTAAATTCCTAACTTGTCAAAGAGTTAAGGCAGAACATCAGAGACCTAACGGGCTGTTACAACCCATAGAGATTCCAGAGTGGAAGTGAGAGCACATTACAAGGGATTTTATTGTGGGACTTTCAACTACGCAAAAAGGTTATAATGCGATATGAGTGATAATGGATCAACTGATGAAGTCACTACACTTCTTGCCAATCAAGATCAGATTCAACTTGGATCAAGTAGCAAAGCTCTATGTGAAGGAGGATGTGTCTAGCGTGGAGTTTCGGTATCGATTATTTCAAATCGAGATCCACGATTCACATCAAATTTTTGAAAGAGTTTCTAGGAGCATATGGGCACGCAATTGAGGTTGAGTACAGCGTATCATCCTTAAACAGATGGGTGGAGTGAATGAACAATTCAAACGTTAGAAGATATGCTAAGAGCATGCATGATGGACTTTAAGGGTAATTGGGACGACCATTTATCATTAGTTGAATTCACATATAACAACAGTTATCATGCGAGTATTGGTATGCCACCTTAAGAAGTATTATATGGAAGGAAGTGCAGAACACCTCTATGTTGGGACAAGGTAGGAGAACATAAATTATTAGGATCGAAAATAGTGCAACAGATTGCAGAGATTGTCAAGGTGATAAGATCAAGGCTTGTAGCAGCACAAGACAGATAAAAGAATTATGCAGATTTGCATCAACAGAAGAGAGACTTTGAAGTAGGATCCTATGTATTTTTGAAGGTATCTCCCTAGAAAGGGAAGATAAGATTTAAAAAGAAAGAAAAGCTGAGTCTAAGATTCATTGGACCTTTTAAAGTGCTGAAAATAATAGGAAAGGTAGCTTATGCAGTAGCATTACCTAGTTAGAGCATATACACAATGTATTTCATGTATCGGTATTAAGGTCGTATAAGTTAGACTATAAGCATGTGATAAAATATGAACCTATTCAGATCGAGAAAGACTTAACGTACGAAGAAACTCATATTCAAATTATTGACATGAAGGAGTAAGTTTTAAGAAACAAGGTAATACCTTCCATAAAGGTAGTGTGGATGAACCACAATGTTGAGGAAGCAACGTGGGAACTACAAAATGAAAATAAAGAAGAATTATCCGAATTTGTTTATGTAATCTTATAATAGTGATTTCGAGGATAGAATCCTTATAACAAGGGAATAATGTAATGATATGTAATTTCGATAAATGTTATAAATAAATGATGAAGCTAAAATTTTGAAATATGACATATGTTTTGGGACAAGAAAATTATGTATTATTTGATCTAGAATTAATTTTTTTTAAGCCAAGTGCACTTGAATAAATCAAAAAGAAGCAAGGATGATTTAATTAGATTGTAAAATGTCTAGAGAAAATGAGACATGTCCCTTGTATCCTTGACAAAATAGGAAAATGACCTTGGTGTCCTATTTAGTGTGAATTGTCCATTGTGCCATTACATGTTGAGGTGAATTATCTTGAATGACCTTAACTACACTTAGTTAAGCTAACTTAATGTTGGTTAGTTGTTGGAGGAATACATATAACTTATGTATGTATATATGTTTGAAGTATTAACTAGGTTATTCATTCCATTTCATATTAGTTTACCTAAGTGTGGAGAGTTTCATAGAGAGAAAGAAGAAAAGGCTAGGGTTGTCTTGGAGGCTTGAAAGATTTCAAGGAAGGTGTTCAAGAGAAGTAAAACTAATAACAAAAGTGGATCATCCATCTCTAAGAAGCTTTGTAGTAAGAAGAAGAAGAGCTCAAAGAAGGTTCAAAAGTGTTCTTACCTTAAAATTCTTCATCTATGAGTTTAGATTCAAAAATGTGTAGTCATGCATGTATTGATGATTAAAAGTATGAGTTATGTGAGTTTATGTGCTATATGAGTGATTCATGAGGAAACCATAAGTATTAGGGTAGTATTATAAAGGTGGTAGGTGTATACATGCATGTATTCATATCTAGAAAGGTTATGTGCTAAGTGTTGATATTTATGGTGAAACCCTAGATTGAAGTGATGAATATGTTAAAAATATATGTAATTACTTGCTAGATGGCATAATAGGTTCTTTAAATGATGAAAAACACAACTTATATATGAAAATCTAAGATTAGGCTATATTGAGTATGTAAACCAAATCAAAGTTGGTAGCATGTCTTAGAAGGTGCATATAGATGTTATATGAACATATAAAGTTAGTAAATAAGCTTGTGATAGTGTATATGGTGTATGGAATCAAATAATTCAAATATGAGTTTTAGGGTAAATTTTGTTAAGTTGACAAAATCCTACAAAAAGGTGATTTTTGGCCATTTTGTGCAATTAATGGTAAAAAGAAGTCGAATAACTAAGTTTTATGTAAATACATGTGTTTATATCGATCTGGTGGTCATTTGGTGTTTATGGCGATAAAAGTGAATTTTCAACGTTTAAAAACATTCACCGGCACCTAAAATGGAATTTTTAGAAAAATAGGGTCGTTTGAAAATTTTTAATGTTTTTGAAGGCCTAGGAAAGTTATATATATGTTATGTATACTAAATCATGTGTTTAAATCAAGTTTTGTAAAAAGAGCCAAAAATGTCATGAAAATTAGAATGAAATTTTTTCTGAAAAAATTGATTCTACAGCACTGCGCCAGGGAAAGATCTTTTGAACTAAACATTACGTCGGGGTGCAGTGTAATTAAGAAGACTTCGTTGGGGGCGACGTCAGTTAGCGTCGGGCTCAGTACAATTGAGAGGATCTCACGGCCAACGAAATGTTTAAAATAAAACACTGCACCGGGGGGCGATGTCCTAATTTTTTAATCTTTTTTTTTATTTTAATCCAAAATAAAATATTTTAATATTATATGAAAGGGACATGTATTACAAACCATAAATTGATAGAAATGATCAATATGGTAGGTATTAAGGTATAAATGAACGACATGTTATGTGTTAAGATCCATGTAATGGTAAATGATAACTTGTATGTTAAGGTAAAGCATGTAAATGTATATAACTAATACATGGACCAACATTATGGTTGTGTAGGACGTAAACGGCATAAGGTGTTAAGGGTAAAAGTAAACGGGGACAAAGGCTAGTGTTCTATTCGAACTCTCTTTTGTAGTTCCTTAGACAGTTATATATGCTATGTATTCTTATAAGTCCTTTTGAAGTACATTCATTGTTGAACTGCTTTGAGAAAGGTCGACACCAATCTTGATCTGGCTAGAGACATGTGATAGTTCATTTTGAATTCAGATGCTCACTGTAACAGAACAACCCTGATATAAAAAGAGGATAAAATTAAAGAGGGATATTAAGTCCCATGTTTTAGTTCCCAGAGGCACACAAGTGATCTAGAAGGGGGGTTGAATAGATCTCTTAGAAACTTTTTATGTAAATTAAATAATATTACCAAGTAGTTTATTTAATCTAGATTAGTTTGCACAGCGGAATATTAGCTTGAAAACTCCCCTTAAAGATTTCTAAAACTTCTTAGTTGAGTTTAGACTGTATTGAAGATAGCCATTTATCAAGAAAACCAATCATAGTAGTTATATCTATATATGAGAAAATGTGAATGACTGAATGTAAATGACACCAGAGAGTTTAAGTGGTTCGGAGACTGAATAACTCCTACTCCACTCTTCTACTTCAACGAGTAGGAAATCCACTAAGGATGACTCATACAGAACCCTTCAAGCCCAGTAGGCCTGGAATCTCTGGTTCACTAAGAACCCTTCAAACCCAGCAGGTTTGGCTAGTTTAGTCACTAAGACAATGACACAAATGCCCTATTCAAGTCCAGCAGACTTGGCTCATTTAGTCACTAAGACAAGGACACAACTGCCCTCTTCAAGTCCAGCAGACTTGGCTCCTTGTTTGTTGATAGATATTGGAGTTGCTACTGAGTTGTACTTTACGTTCCATTGTCTTTAAATACTCAGTAGCAGGATGTGATCATGCTTGAAATTATATTGAGTTCGACAATGATGCTTGGTTTCTTTATATGCTCAATATCTTCTTGTGATCACCCATTGTGTTGTTAAGCTTTGGCAATTCAGCTTCTTTGATACTTGATAACTTCTCGAGATGAACTTCTGAGATGACAGTGATGCTCCTTCCTTTTGGTACTCAGTTGTTCCTTCTTATCATTGACAGTTTATAGCTTTTCAAGATGAGCTTCTGAGATTACTGTAAAGCTTCTTCCTTTTTGTACTCAGTCGCTAACATATCTGTATCAAGTTGGCGTTGAGGCTTCTTTCTATCACTTGCTTAGCAGCTTTGAACACTTATCTTGTAATAGAGTCATTTCTCTCTATGTCTCTCTCAATTCAGTGTTAGTGTTCTGGTGGATCGTAGAGTTCTTCAGCATATTCATTTTTGTTTCACTCTTCGATCTGATGTTGTCCAACATCCTCTCTTTTATTTTTTGACAACTCTTTGTTTTTCTGTGAGCATTTATGCTTTTATATATTTGTGCATATTTTACCATTTGAAAAGATCCGTTGGGTTCCTTTGGCTTTGTGCAGATCCTTAATATCTTTGATGTTGACTTTCTGTTGCTTGTGTCAGTATTTTTTCCCTTTTCTGACATATGTTCTGTTACATCAAACTGTAGCTCAACTTTCTGCATTTTTAGCCGTTGCATTTCCAGAGTTGTATATCAAGGATTATTATATATTTAACCTTTTGATCCATCATTAAATATCTTCCTTGAGTTTAATAACCAGCTGCTCTATTACTGTGAGAAACTTCCTGTTAGTCTGACTATTTTCACCAGCTTGTTGAGTAGTAAGTCCTGACTTGTAGTAGTTTAGTCACAAAGTCTTCTGTGACTCTGACATGCATCAGTTCCTTTACAGCACTTAATCTTTCTTTAATCTAGTCAAGGAGTTTTCTCTTTTCTCTCACACCACATTGCAGTTCTGTTAGTTTACTGGTTCTGAACTGCATAGTGAATTCATTGAGTGACTTACTGTCCACGATGACTTTACAAATTCAGTTCCATGAATGTTACTTGAAGTAAGTCAAGTAAAACATTGAGTTTGAGCAATCTTTTCTCTTACTTGATGATCTTGCTATTCTGTTCAGATCGTAGAGTTCCTAACTGCAGTGCTTTTGCTTTACGATTTCATTTTACGATCTTGTCATTTTGTTCAAATCGTAGAGTTGCTGACTGCAGTGCTTCTCAGTGGAATCATTGAGTTGTTGTCTTCGTTAACACATCCTTTATTTCTACTCAATGACTATCCCATGTGTAGAACAATTTGTTGCATTGTCTTATCTTCTGGTTTCACTCTATGATTTCTTGTATCTGTGCAAATCGTAGAGTTCTCGTATGTGCTTGCTCTTCGAATTCTCTCTACGATCTTGCCAGATTGTGCATATCGTGGAGTTCATTGCTTTTCTGATTCTACATTTTCTGAAGGCTAGTTTAGCTGTCTGTTTGACGATCATAGAGTTCTACTCTACGTTTTGTACTCTATACGTATTGCATATTTTGTAGAACTCTTGCACAGTTGTCTCTCCTTGATGATCGTAGAGTTATCCTGGTATGGAGTCGTATAGTCCACTCTACGAACAGACTGAATCGTTGAGTCTTCTTTGCTTGGAATCGGAGAGTCCATTCTACGATTATATTGACTGAACAGATATAACATAAGATCAACCTAACAGATTTGATCTTCTTTAACTAAGTCATTGTACATCATTATATCATTACATTGAAAGGACTTTACAAACTTTGTCATACAACAATGATTTAATCTTATATTACTCTACTTACAATATTTATCTTTAATGCAGAGTAACTTCTACGGAAAGATCAACCTAACATTTCTGATCTTTTATCTAAGTCCTTTGTACACATAATTTTTTTCAGAAGGACTTTACAACATTTGAACCAGATAACTTGTACTCTTATTATAAGCAGCAAATAGTTTTCAACAAGATCATATTTATGTTATATAAGTGTGCAAATCACAGTATTTGAAACAGGTAATATATTTCATACACACATGAACATGTAGACACATATTTAGATTAATATATCACTTAGTCAATTAACCACATGAGCACTTTAGAACATATACGCACATAATCAAGTAGGCACATTAACACATAAGTACTTGGTCAGATACACATGGACAATCAACCATATAAACACATTTGCCACAATCATTTTTGCACAACAGTCATCATCATCAAATCAAACAACCTTTAACACATATTATTTAATTAATATAAAATATTATGTAAAGAAAATTGGGTAATTAATTATCATTTAACTAATAATTAGTAAACATTAAAGTTAATAAACTAATTATTTATTATTTAATTAATATTAAATAATAAGTAAAGTTAAATAATTAATTATTTAATATTTAATTAATATTAAATAATAATTAAAGAGGATTAACGTTAATAAACCAATTACTTGTTATTTAATTAGCATTAAATAATAATTAAAGATGATTAATGATAATAAACTAATTATTTATTATTTAATTAAAATTAAATAATAAGTAAGGATAATTAATTAATTATTATTTAATTAACATAAATAATAATTAAAGACCATTAAATTTAATAAACTAATTATTTATTATTTAATTAATATTTAATAATAAATAATGATAATTAATAAATTAGTTATTATTTAATTAATATTAATTAATAATTAAAGGCAAATAAGATTAATACTTTACTTATTTATTATTTAATTATCTTTAAATAATAAGTAAATATAATTAGGTATTATCTATTGTGAAATAATGACTAAAGGTAATTAACTAGTTACTCTTTAACTAATATTAAATATTAATTAAATGAAGATAGAGTTAATAAAATAAAATTAATTTAATTAAACAATTATAATAAATTGTTTAGGGGTTTAATAAGTGTTTAACACTTAAGAAAAATAATATGGATTAATTAAATCATTAATATAAGATCAATTAAGTGTCTTATACGATTAAATGATAGTATAAAAAATTATATGTGTTATATGACTGATTATTTGCTAGATAAATAGCATATGTAAGTGTTTAAAGTGTATTATTATATGTTTTACTAATTGATAGGTCAATGTTGTTAATGTCAGGTGTTCATGATAAGTTTAAATTAAGCGAATTAGTCGTAAGTCGACGGACAGGCAAGTTGTAATGTCCATGAATTCTTTTAGACATTGTAATTATATTTATTAAATAATTAGCAATGAATTAAAAATTTTGCACTAATTAATTGAGTGAATATACTTGTGTATGTGTGTAACGCCCCGAGATCTCGACCTTCCTTAATTATATCCATTTATATATGTATTACATAAATATTAACTTTAAACCATATTAATTGGAATCTCGTGCGTTAAAACGTAACATTTAACCTTTAAAATCATTCAGTTGACCATAATACGGTCCATATTTTTATTTTTATTTTTATTTTTTATCTTTCATTCCTTATCTGTCTCAGGATTGCAACGTTCATTTACCAATCATTAGAACTTAAGCCAAATATTAATTAACTGTGACCTAATCTATTACCATTTCATAATCATATATATATTATTATGATTTACATGTCATAACCTGGGAATAAAATTTCGCCATGATCTATTCATACATGGCCCGATTTACATATACTTATTCCTGTTTACTTGTACCTGTTTCATACATTGATACCATACATATAAGTTTATCACATATAAAACTCGACTTACAATATTACATTTATCTTATCCTTTTGCAACATTTCTCGGAACACTTTACATTTACTGTTATCGGTATGGATTCCAAAACCATATAACTTTTCCATCCCTTCTTCAAATAATACAATACATACAATTCTATCTCTATGAATTTACAACATCTGCTTTACATACACATTTCAAGTATAATAACTCTGTTCACGCTTATCCATGCATTCATCACTCTTTACCTTAGCTGTACCGGAACCTCCGGCCTTCTCGTAATTTACCTGAAATGTTAGTTCATAGCAAGAATGAGCATAAAGCTCAGCAAGTTAATCAGTTAACACTTTACATGCTTACAGTTTATATCAATGCCTCATGCATCCTTTACTTTATCATGCTTGCTTAATGTCACGTAATTCATTTAACAGTTAGATCACGTAATGGCACAGCATGCACATCTCAATTGTCACATAGTTCACGTAGTACAATTAATACACTTAAGTCTGAAGAACTTGCTTGTACGCCTTTATTTTACACTTAACCTGTATTGCCTCGCTCGGCTTGTCTATCATTTCATGCCTCGGTTTGCTACATCGAGCGTTATCTGTAAACATACAATCTACACAAATCATTATAGGATCATAGCTTATATAACTTGTCAAACTTATCTCATGCTTTGACTTAGTTTTAAGCATGTTATATTATACCATTTCTTATTTCATTATACCTTGATACCCTTTATATAGCCAATTCCTATTCATTTAGGGTTTACATAACCCATTTTTATCATTTTACAACAAAACATAGCTTTTTGGACATTAAAACTTTTCCCATTGCTACAGTACACTACGCCCCGGCTGCACCAAACCGCGCTGCCAGCAAAGTCCTCTCGGCCCATGAACAGTGGACTGCGCCCCGGCGCAGTGTTACGTGCAAAACACTGCGCCCAGGCGCAGTCCCTGAACCAGCAAAGTTTGATTTTTGCTACTGCTTTGCTGATTTTTAATTCCTTAACCACACATCTAATTAACACCAAATTTGGAACAGTGCTAGACCTTACTACATATTATTTTACAAAATTTTCTCTTGCCCCATTTGGCTTCATTAAACATAGAAAAACTAGCCCGTAAGAGGACTGTTCAACACAAATTCCAAACTTAGAAAATTTCAGACTTTGAAATCCAAAATTGCCAACTTTGTGATTTTTTGGCCATAAGCTTCAAAACTCAATTCCAACACTTCACATAGCTCACATACATCATATATGACTTTTCTAAGCTTTCAAAACCATAAAATTATATCCAAGGCGGGTTTTGTCCGTAAAATTTCGTTAAGGGTCGAAACGATCGATTTCGATCATTCGAAACTCGTTTTCATTCAATTTCCTATCCGTTGATTCTCAAATCAACCTAAACATGCGTAATAACATAAGCATGAGTCGTTTAACTTTATTTCACCTTTAATTCTTCAAAATTGCCAAAAATCACCTATGACTTGGATTTTCATCATAATTCTCAAACTCTTCATTTTCAAAACTTAAACCCATCTTGACATCTTAAACTCAACACGCCACATAGGCAATAATATATGTAACGCCCCGAGATTCCATGTGCTGGCCACGCCGGATCCCGCTCATTAGACGTACAACCTTATACTTAAATTCACAATATATCTCAATAATATAGTTGATGAAACTAGTTTATTTTAGAACTATTACAATCTCATTCTATTCCAGAATCGCAATCTTTAAACATTTTTATTTCACTTTCTGATCATATTAATAATGACCTAACATACCAACTTGTCACCCCTATACATAAAGAACAACATCTGAAAATGATTTAAAATAATCCATACATGTTTTCCCAACATTTAAGTTTGCTAATCTATAGCACAATTAAGACATAAATATCTTCACAAGTAATACCCACAAAGATAATTTATTTTATCTCAGGGTTTTACTATAAAAGCACCTACGTTTTGATCTCGTTGACTCGTTAGCCAATCTTCATCTTCGTCTCTACCAGAGTAATCAGCTTCCTCAAACTTTTCTATAATGTTTTATTTTAAGCAAGAGTGAGCACGACGGCTCAGCAAGTCTAACAGTTTCACATAACACGTAAACATATTTCATCATGCTTCATGCATCTCATGCTTTGCAATGACTACGTATCTCATGCATATCATGCTTTGCATTTACTCTATGATCCATGATATTCATGCATATCATTTACAATTTCATAGAGTTCAATATAGAACAATCAACTTAATCAGCTACTGCATATCAACAATTTATTTCAACTTGTATCCCAAAGGCACATTAACACATTATTGCACATAATAACATATGCACACATAATAATTTTACAATATTCTAAATCATGCACATAATGCAACACGTTCTGAAAAACTTGTCTGGACTTGCATAACCAGCTTACGCTAATCTTTCACGTTCCTTGCACACCTACATGGTATGTGAGGTCAACGGTACACAATATCAATCAAAGTTTGACTCAATACTAAATCTTATTTTAAATATATTTATTTCTTCTTATCGTCCCCTTTATTTAATAGGGTTAATTTCATATTTTAGTCTCTCTTTAACTTGACTCAGTGTTTCATATTCAACATCATAAATCTTTTGTTCGAAACTATGCAGTTCTGACATTTATTAATGTCACTGCATTAATGTCTGGACCTTATTTCTGTTTAGATCGAATAACTAATTAGTCACTAATGGATCATACCATTTGTTTAACTTAATCACATAATTTAACTCGACAACTTATCATAGTACTATCCATCTCGAAAAATATTTTAAATCTTACTATCAATTAGTAATAACTTATAATGTTATTTAATTGTTAAATAACACATTAAATAATCATTACTATTATTAATTCCTTTTTAATAATAGTTTACCTTAATCATTATTATTAATCTTTTAGTAATAATTTAAATTGCTTGCTAGTATTATTACCCTTTAATAATTTTTTAATTGACTTCTCATTATTATTAATTATTTTAATAATAATTTAATTGTTCATCAATATTATTAATCACTTAATAATATTTGAAATCATCGCGTATCATCAGTAATTATTTAATAATGATTCAACCCTTAACTATTACTATTCAATAGTTAATTACTTGTTAAACAATATTATTAATTCTTTAATAATATTTTAAATCTTTATTTATCATTATTATTTATTTAATAATGGTTTAACTCTTAACTATTATTATTTAATAGTTAATTAAATGCTAAACAATATTATTAATCTTTTAATAATATTTTAAATTAATTTCATATCATTATTAATTATTGAATAATGATTTAATTCTTAATTATTATGATTTAATAGTTAATCAATAATATTATCAATATATTTTAATTACTTAATAATCTTCTTTCGATTAAGTAATAATTTATTCCACTTAATTACCATTTAATTATTATTTAATATGAATTAAATAATAATTAATTAATTAATTATCCGTACTCATTATTTAATATTAATTAAATAATAAACACTTATATTATTAACTCCAACATCCTTTGATTACTATTTAATATATTAAATAGTACGCAATTAACCCTCTTTAATTATTATTCAATGTTAATTAATTAATTTATTTATTATCTTTATTTATTATTTACTCTTAACTAAATAATAAATCATTAGTTTAAACATTTTCTCATAAATTAATTACTATTTAATATCAATTAAATAATAATTACGTAGTTACTTCCTTTATTTACTATTTAATTATCAATTAAATAATAAATAATTATTTTCCTTCATTAAATAATATGATATAATTTAAATATCACATTTATTGTTTAATAACAATTTAAGAATAATTTTCTTCAATTATTAGTTAATTAACATCCAACTAGTGTACATTATCACCTCAAAAAGCATTAAAAATAATTTCTCTTTTATTTAACCTTACTTACTATTTAATACAACTTGCATAATAAGTAAGTAGGGTGATTAACATTTTTTCAGCATTTAAAAATACTTTTAACAAATTTTCATGTAATTAGTTAGCTTTAATCATTTAATAATTATAGAAATTACCAAATGACATAAAATTTCAGATTTAAAATTTTTATAATATTCTTTATAAAATTACAAGCATTTTCTCTTTTGGAACCAACTCAAGAACCGGCCTAAAAATACCCGAACCGGCCCCACCTAGAAATTATGAAAACCCGGAAAAAACCGAACCAACCGGTTTTTTTCCAAAAATAGGCAGATTACTTTTGGCCTTTTCCGAATTTGGGATCTCTTACTAAAACTTGAATATCTTGAGTTATACAACTCCAATGGAGTTCTACTTTATATCGTTGCGTTCGTATCTTCTCGAACTACAATTTTCTGTTATCAAACATCAAATTTGGATTTGTTTTGGTTACTGAAATTGGCTCCAAACCGGACTGTTGTGCACGGCCCTAAAAACAGTGGGGTGTTTTGGTAGAAAATCCATAACTTGCTCATTTTAAATCGGATTTTAGTCATTCAACTTGGAGAATCTTCATAATTCATTGATCTATCACCAAAAATTGACGGATCACGAAAACATTGAGCTTTGCACCCTCCATTGGTACTCCCCCCTTTTTGCCTCCATTTTGATTTTTCTTTTATTCCAAAAGTGATTATATATATATATATATATATATATATATATATATATATATATATATATATATATAACCAGCCATTACATGCATTATATAGGGCTATATAATGAACTATATATATTAACTTTCATTGGGCTACATAATTAATTATGTTTGGGCTCCCAATTTACATCCATTTGAGCTACTAGATTAAATCATTTTGGGCTCCCAACAATTTAATTAATTGTGGTTGCTTAATAATTAAATAGGACTAGTCCACTATTAATAAATTCTTAGTGGAACTATAAAGTAGTATTATTAATATTTTATGTATTATCATTAACTAATACCCACATTAATTAATTTACATATCTAATTTAACTCGTTATTTATCAAGTTAATTAAATCGTTACATAGCTCATTAACTTTATCAAATTTTGATATTATACAACATAGGTTGGTCCTTTAATTTAATTAACCCATTAACTGAACCTCCCTATAACTCCTTTAATTATATAAACACATAATTAAATAAATCAAACCATCATATACATAGATATGATTATTCGCGAATGCATCTTAAAATAAATTTTAATTTCATTTCATTAATTAATACGTCATCAATTTTAATTGAAATAAGTCGTAATCATTGCGGTCATTACATCCTTCCTCCTTTATAAGAATTCCGTCCCCGGAATTACAGCGCACATATCTCTATTTATTTCATTCACCAAAACTAGGTTTTACCTCAACCTTTAATTAATAATATTTGATTTCTTTTTTCTCGTAAATATCCAGGTTATTACAATATACACCTTTAACAACCTTGTAAGTCCATATAACTTCTAACTGCACATTCTAATGCACTTTACAGATTACAAATTGGTCTAATGGCAAATTATAGCCTAATATTCAAACTTTCCTTAACCAAGTCATGCTCTTTATCCAAATCAGAACTTAGAATGCTATCAAGCATAAAATTACATATAATTCCTCTATGATTAACCTTTTTATCTAGGTTTTCATGATCTCAAGCTACATATAAGATAAAATCATATATAAATCATAGCTTAATAATACACTTCCCTTAACAAAACGTGTTTATTTTCTATTTATGAATCTTTAAAGCCATATAACATAAAATTTCTCATACTTCTCATATGATCATCCTTTCTAACTAAGTTTTTATCAAAACTATGAATATAGAACACATGATTCTCCAAAAATCATAATTTTTAGCTTCAAAACATATATGAATAGTCCATCAACTTTGTTCTTCAACTTTTGAGCCTAGGGTTTCATCAAATATCAAGCATAAAACACATAAACTCACAACAACTTCACAATCAACCCATGTACCCCAAAGATACATGCATGGCCATCCTTATTCTTAAATTAAAACACAAAAATGATAAGTTTACTAACTTAAACATGCTTATACCTTCTTGTATGACCAACTTCTTTACATAGATAGTTTCCTCTTAGTAAGCTCTTCCTCTTTTCTTCTTGTTCCAAGCTCAACCAAGCACCATAGCTCATTATTTCCAAGTTTTCCTTCTCCCTCTTTAATGGCTTCTCACGTTTCTCTCTCTTAGGGCCACTCTCTCTATTATTTCCAGTAAAATGATGGAATGAAGAAAGTTTGCTTGACTTTGGTAATTTTAATAAGGCTTAACTAGGCTTGGTTAAGCAATTAACCATGGTTAACTCATCCAATGGCGTTTTGGTCATTTCACATATTAATGGAAGGGCATTCTCGTCATTTCACCACTTGGGACATATAAGTCATTATCCAAATTATCAAGGGTATTTTGGTCATTATTCCGTTTAGGACACAATTGTCATTAACTAAATTATTGAGGGGCATTTTAGTCTTTTTGCCACTTTTGCTAGAATTTTATTTTCTTGGCATTTTTCCTTTTTCATGCAACTTTCAAACTTTTCATCCATTAATTCATTTCACGCTCATTTAAATCAATTGTTCTTTCAATTGACCGACTATGTCGCTCACTTTCCGTTGTGTTATGTCCACGTAGCCTCATTTATAGCTTCATTTGCTAATTAATCGTAATTCGGCTACATAACCTCATTTGAACCATAAAATACTTCTCTTGTTTCCTTTGAACCTTCTTGGTATCACATTTCAAAATTTCACTTCCAACATCTCAAATAGTCCTAACACTCATCTTTTCCATAAATCGCTTTCTCGAGAAGCGAGCCTCGATCGGATTACCAAAATTCATCGTCCCTTATCCTTTTTAAAATCATATAATCATTTAATACCAATTCTTTAAGCAATTTCATTTATTCACATACCATATCCTTAATATTCCATAAATTCTTAATAAGCTAATTAGATCACACGGTTTCTTCTCCACTGCACATACGTACCTACCTTAACTTGTCATGCTCATACTCTCGCCTCTTCAGGCATATTCATTAAACTCGTTATCCATATTCATAACTTAAGTATCAATTTAATTATGTTTTTCCTCATTTTCTCCATTTCCAATATTCTCTAACTTTAACTCCTCTTTCTATATTCGATCACATATACATATTATATACATATTCAGTCTACCACATATTGACACTTCACAGTGTCATACAATAATTCCTTTCAAATCACCTTAATGTAGGTATTACAGTTTATCCTTCTTCCTTAATCCATTCAATCACTATCCAACCATCATAATCTATATTTATAACGACTTCATGGTCTGCTACGATGCTAGTACACTTTACATAAATAACTTATTCTTATACTCCTATAGGCCCTCAAGAGTCTCGCTTTATTAATTCAACCACATAGGTCTCTCTTTACTATTTCAACCACACAGGTCCTTTCCACCACCTTAATCACATAATAAATCATATTTAATCATTTCTTACTATCATCTTTCATTCAAACTTGGTTTTATCTGATAACCTTTACTTAATTAATCATAATCCTTATTTAAAAATCCTATAAAAATCTGGGATGTCACAATGTGTATATTTATTTAAAGTAATAAAGCAAGGTGTATAATTAATTAAAGTAAGTCTAATTGGATTATGTTATAAGTCCAAATGATGTATTAAATTAGGTTAAATTTAATTAACCTAGTAGTTCATGTAATTAATTAAACCTTAGTCCATGTAATTAATTAAACTAGCATAATGCTTGTTTTAATTAAATGTAACATAGGTTATTTAATGTTAGCCCAATGTAACAATTAAATTGAGCCCAGCCAAATTAAATGGATGAACCCAATACATTTAATTCTTAAGTCCAAAGTGGAGCCCAATAGAAAGTCAAAATGTTGGTCAAACATTATATATATGTATATATGTATAATTTAGCTATAAAAAATAAAGTAAAAATTGCTAATAAAAGGCTATTTGGCCGGTTGGAAGGGGCACCACTTGGAGGTGGCTTGATTTCAATTTTGCTTCAATTTCACTCATTGTCATAGTAGCTCAACCACTCTAGTCATTCACAATGTCTATCAACTAGTCATTCATGTAAATAGTAATCCAAATTAGCTACTAATTCACCAACACTAGTGGATTAGGAGAGTTGATGATGGATTAGTAAGGTCCTATAAATAGGATGTTCCACACATGTGTTATGTTTGTTAGTTCATTTCCTACAATTTCTAGAAAGAAAAGAGAGAGCATTTCCAAGAAAGAAATAGAGTATACACTTGTGAG
This sequence comes from Hedera helix, assembly GCA_947179155.2. Lineage (NCBI taxonomy): Eukaryota > Viridiplantae > Streptophyta > Magnoliopsida > Apiales > Araliaceae > Hedera > Hedera helix. The sequence continues at coordinate 40,883,703 of OX359264.1, read as the reverse complement.
TTAAAGAAAAGTGCTAAAGTAAGAGCTTGGTGAATGTCAAGTAGCTTCATAAACTACTTTCAAAGAAGAAGAAGAAGAGCATCCAAGACCCTAAGGTTCAAAAGTGCTCCAAACCCTTTTTATTTCATTTTTGTAGTCTATATATGATTTGAACGGTTAAAATATATTTTTAACCGATCAAAAATTATTTTGATGGTCTAAAAGTCTTAAACTATGTTATATAGGTAGATTCATTGTTTGATATATTTAAATCATGTTTTAGTATGTGTGGTATGCATAAAAATAGAAGAAATGTTTATATTAAACTTTACCGGTAAAACCTAATTGAGTATATGGTATTTAATGTTATAGTTTTAAAATGTACAAGTTGGAAAATGGATTTCTAGGGCCAAAAATTTACACATATGAGTTTTAAAGAAAACCCAACTTGAAGCTTTCAAAAATATGGAAAAAAAATAAGTTATGGCTTTTACCGTAAAGTAGGTCGCTTTTAAACCCTAAGTGGTTCGATCTTTAAATTTGTGTCAAAACGATTTCAAAAATGTGATCGAACCATGAAACGTTGTAAAACAAGAAGTTAGGAACACATCAACAATGATTTTGTGTCATTTGAATGTGTAGATTTCATTTTATACAAGTTTTAATCAAAATAACTCAAAGTTAAAAATTTCAAAATTTTGGTCGGAATACCCGAGCACCGGCGGCACTGTATCAATTCAAAACTGAGCGCCGACAGCGCTCAGGCATTCTGTTTCTAGCACTAGAAGCGCTAGACTCAGTTCATTTCGAGCGCCGACGGCGCTGGTCCAATTTTTCGATTTTTACCGGGTCGAGTCGGTTTTGGCCGGGCCGGGTCGGGTCGGTCCGAGTTAGAAAATGAAAAATGTTCCAAAAAATATTTTATTATTTATGAACTCAATAAAAGTATTTTTAAAGTTATAGATAGTTAAATTAATAAGTAAAAGAGGATAAATATTATTAAAGGTTTAATAATATAAATTAATAAAATATTATTATTAATATAATAATATTAGAAAATCATTAAAATATTAGTAAATGTATAATAATATTATAAAGTCAATAAAATATTATTAAATGAATAATAATATTGGTAAATAGATAAAATATTATTAAATGAATAATAATATTAGAATATAACTAAAATATTATTAAATAGTTAATAATAATAAAATATTATTAAAAGAATAATATTATTAGAAAAAATATAAATATTATTAAATAATTAAAAATATTAGACAATGTGATGATAGAATGGACGTTTAAAAGAATGTAGAGTGAATGGGAGGATCGTGGTATAGCAAACAAGCTATCAAACGATTAGAGGATATGTGACTAATAAATTGTGCATATAGATAATAGGCAAAAGAACGCTTAAAATGGTGTATCAGTATAAACAATGGTGTACTACGTACTAAAGGAGAATATGTTAACAGATTTTATGTGTTGTAATGATTGATTATGTGTAGGCATTGATAGTATATACTTAAAATCAATAGAGGGATAGTAATGCTACCGTATTATGTTAAATGAAAATATCAAGAGAAAAATCTTAAGAAGGAATACAATATGGAAGAAAGTTAAGGAACTAGACCAGGTTTCCTTACTGACGATTGGAGGGTCTAATAGTAGACGCTTTTGAGAAATTGATGAATGAATTTAGGAAATTCAGAGGTAAAAATTAAAATATTTATAAGCAAGATCTAAACAAGGATATCTAAGAAATGATAGAAGACATCTTACAATAAGATTTTGAGGAGTAAAAAGAACGATGATCCGATCGTGATATGATCTAGAGAGATGGACTCGTAATGAGTCATATGTGCTAAAATATGGATTGAGAGAATTCGTATTCAATTAAGGAAAAATTAGAGGTTTGTGGGTTTTTAATTGAGGACTCATATTAGTGGCTGAGTTGTACGATTCCTTGTATGGGTGGGGAATTTGTGCTTAGTTTTAGAACCACTTAGCTTCCTATAGTGATAATCGTTTGAGACTTGGTGTCGCATTATTCGCTATATATATATTCAGAAGTTGATTCTTTTCTCATGTATATAACGGATAGGTAGAGGATGTTAAGGTAGATGCGTGTTCTTAAAACTCACATGTATGGTAAGTTCGTTACTCATAATCGTATGGTGGAACCCCTCAGCAAATGGACGATTTTGGTCTGACTAGGATAAGTTCCTGAACCCATATGATTGTGGTAAGTTCCTGAACTCATATTATGTGGTAAGTTCGATGAACAATATGTGATGGAAGTTAGAAGAAGGTCATAGATTAAGATTTAAGAGTTCTCATAAATTTGAGAACATTAATAAAGATTGTGTACGACCAATATTATTTTCCTAAATATTACTGGTAGGTCGTAATATATATTGAGGCTTTGTATCGAGGATTAGGCTATAATATGAAGAAGCATAAGGTGGGTGATCGCGCATGTGGCATCATGGATTACTAAATTCTGAAGAGAATTATTTTAATTAAGACTAGCAGAGAAGGGTGTAAGTATTTGTTTTGAGGATATAAAAATTTCAGAGAGAAGAAGAAAGGAAGAAGAATTAAATAAGAGGATTACGAGACTTCATGTATTTGTAGATCCCAACTCTAGGAGTGGGTAGGTTATGTGGGTAGGTTAAGTCCTGACTGTTGTGGTCTTTATGGGATATGATTGTTTATTTATGTATGTTTCATAATGTAATATGCTAAGACACTATTGTTGTACGTGTAAATTCACCACATGAGCCAAATACCCTAGTAGTTAAGGAGTTCATGGATGTCTTTCCAGATGAACTGCCAGGTCTTCCGCCAAATAGGGAGATAGAATTTGTGATCGATTTAGTACCGGAGACAGCACCGATATCAAGGGCACCATATAGGATGGCTCCGATAGAAATGAAGGAGTTATTGGATAGGGAGTACATTCAACCTAGTGTTTCTCCATGAGGAGCACTGATGTTGTTTGTAAAGAAAAAGGATGGATCAATAAGACTTTGTATGGATTATAGGGAGTTGAACAAAGTAACCATTAAGAACAAGTACTCGTTGCCAAGAATTGACGATCTATTTGATCAATTAAAAGGGGTGAAGTACTTTTCAAAGATTGACTTAAGGACTCGTTGTCATCAATTGAAAGTTAGAAAGGAGGACGTACCCAAGACGACATTCAGAACTCGTTACAGCCATTATGAGTTTCTGGTGATGTCGTTTGGACTAACGAATGCGCCAGCCGTATTTATGGACGTGATAAACAGAATATTCAAGCAGTACTTGGATAAATTTGTAGTTGTGTTTATTGACGATATTTTGGTTTATTCCAAAACGGAGGAAGAGCATGTCGAACATCTAAGATGGGTATTGGAGATGTTACGGAAGGAGTAGTTGTATGCTAAATTTTCAAAGTGTGAATTCTGGTTGGAGAGAGTTTAATTTTCAGGTCATGTTATAGATTAGGATGGAGTTTCAGTTAATCCAGCAAAGGTGGAAGCGGTGATGAATTAGGAACAACCAAGGACGCCGACAGAGATTAGAAGTTTCTTAGGGTTAGCGGGTTACTATCAGAGATTCATCAAAGACTTTTCGAAGATAGCAACGCCGTTAATTAATTTGACAAGGAAGACAGTGAAATATGTATGGACAGAGAAGTGGGAGAGTTTTCAGGAGCTAAAGAAAATACTTAGTGAAGCACCTGTATTAACTTTACCAGACGATACAGGAGGTTTTACGGTCTATAGTGATGCATTGCACAAGGGACTAGGCTGTGTGCTTATGCAAAACGGCAAGGTCATTGCGTATGCATCAAGATAGTTAAAGGATTATGAGAAGTGATACCCTACCCACGACTTGGAACTGACAGCAGTAGTGTTTTCCCTTAAGATTTGGAAGCATTATTTATACAGAGAAAAAATGTGAGATATTCACAAACCATAAAAGTATGAAGTATATCTTCACACAAAAGGAGTTGAACATGAGGCAGCGAAGATGGTTAGAATTGATCAAAAATTACGACTGTGAAATTCTATACCATCCCGACAAACCCAATGTAGTAGCAGATCCTCTAAGTAGAAAGAGCATAGAGAAATTGTTTGTATTGACAGAACAGGAAGAATTGGTGCAAGAGATGGCTCGAATGATGTTGGAGGTGAGAAATCCGAAGGAGTTAATGGAAGTAGAAGCAAGCCCAACCTTATTAGATAAGGTGAAATAGGCTCAAGACAAAGATGAAGAGTGTGACAGAATAAGGAAGAGGATGGCCGAAGGAGAAGAAGTCAAATTTAAAGTGGATAGCAAAGGATTGCTAAGGTTTGAGAATTGTGTTTAGGTATTGTTAGTGCCTGAATTACGAGAGGAGATTTTGCAAGAGGTTCACTGTATGAGATACTCGATACATCCGGGAAGTACGAAAAATGTATCAAGATCAATGTCAACATTTTTGGTGGCCGAATATGAAGAGAGAGGTTGCAGAATGTGTCAGCCGATGCCTAACTTGTCAGAGGGTAAAGGCAGAACATCAGAGACCAAGTGGATTACTACAACCGTTAGAAATTTTTGAGTGAAAATGGGAGCATATCACGATGGATTTATGGTAGGACTTCCAGCAATGCAGAAGGGATACGATGCTATATGGGTGGTTGTGGATCGACAAACAAAGTCAGCGCACTTTTTGTCGAGCAATATTAAGTTCAGTTTGCATCAGTTGGCTAAACTGTACATCAAGGAGATAGATTCAAGACATTGGGTGTCGGTATCGATTGTGTCAAACAGAGATCCGTGCTTCACATCAATGTTTTGGAGAAGTCTTTAGGAAAGATTGGGGACGCAGTTAAGAATGAGTAACGCGTATCATCCGCAAACTGATGGGCAAAGCGAGAGAACAAATCAGACATTGGAAGACATGCTCAGAGCCTGTGTGATAGATTTTAAAGGTAGTTGGGAAGACCATCTACCATTAGTTGAGTTTACATATAATAACAGTATCATGCAAGCATAAGAATGTCGCCTCACGAAGCCTTATATGGGAGGAAATGTAGAACACCTCTATGTTAGGATGAGGTAGGAGAACGTCGACTGTTAGGGCCGAAATTGGTTCAACAGACTGTAGAAATTATCAAAATAATAAGAGCTCGACTAGTAGCAGCTCAAGACCGTCAGAAGAAATACACAGATCTACATCGACAGAAGTGAGATTTTGAAGTAGGGAGTTTTGTGTTTATTAAGGTATCTCCCTAGAAAGGGAAGATTCGATTTGGAAAGAAAGGGAAGCTGAGTCCGAGGTACATAGGACCATTCGAGATATTGAAGAGAGTGGGTGAAGTGGCGTACGAGGTAGCTCTACCTCCTGAATTAGAGCATACTCACAACGTGTTTCACGTGTCAGTGTCGCGGCCATACAAGCCTAATTACAAGCACGTCATATCTTATGAGCCAATTCAAGTTGAGAAAGACTTATCTTATGAAGAAATTCCTGTCCAGATATTAGATAGGAAAGAGCAAAAACTATGAAATAAGGTTATACATTCTGTCAAAGTCCTTTGGAGGAACCACAATGCTGAGGAAGCTACGTGGGAGCTTGAAGAAAAGATGAGGACTAACTATCCGAATCTTTTTGAGTAGATCTAATTTGTAATTCCAATGACGGAATTCTTATAAGGGGGAGAATGTAATGACCACGAATTCTTTTAGATGTTGTAATTATATTTATTAAATAATTAGCAATGAATTAAAAATTTTGTACTAATTAATTATGCATTAATTAATTGAATGAATATACTTGTGTATGTGTGTATTTATTTAAAGTAATAAAACAAGGTGTATAATTAATTAAAGTAAGTCTAATTGGATTATGTTATAAGTCCAAATGATTTATTAAACTACGTCAAATTAATTAAACCTTAGTCCATATAATTAATTAAACTAGTCATATACTTGTTTTAATTAAATGTAACATAGGTTATTTAATGTTAGCCCAATGTAACAATTAAATTGAGTCCAACCAAATTAAATGGATGAGCCCAATACATTTAATTCCTAAGTCCAAAATAAAGCCCAATAGGAAGCCAAAATGTTAGTCAAACATTATATATATGTATATATACAAATAGATGTATATATGTATAATTTAGCTATAAAAAATAAAGTAAAAATGGCTAATATATGGCCATTTGGCCGGTTGGAAGGGGCCCCACCTGGGGGGTGGCTTGATTTCAATGTTGCTTCTATTTCACTCCTTGTCATAGTAGCTCAACCACTCTAGTCATTCACAATGTCTATCAACTAGTCATTCATGTAAATAGTAATCTAAATTAGCTACTAATTCACCAACACTAATGGATTAGGAAAGTTAATGATGGATTAGTAAGGTCCTATAAATAGGATGCTCCACACATGTGTTATGTTGGTTAGTTCATTTCCTAGCATTTCTAGAAAGAAAAGAGAGCAGTTTTAGAAAGAAAAGAGAGAGCATTTCCAAGAGAGAAATAGAGTATACACTTGTGAGTTGAAGAAAAGTGTTAGATTAGGAGCTTGGTGAATGTCAAGTAGCTTCATAAACTACTTTGGAAGGATAAAAAGAAGAGCATCCAAGACCCTAAGGTTCAAAAGTGCTCCAAATCCTTTTTATTTTATTTTTGTAGTCTAGATATGATTTGAACGGTTAAAATATATTTTTAACTGATCAAAAGTTATTTTGATAGTCTAGAAGTCTTAAACTATGTTATATAGGTAGATTCATGATTTGATATGTTTAAATCATGCTTTGGTATGTGTGGTATGCATAAAAATGGAAGAAATGTTCATATTAAACTTTATCGGAAAAACCTAGTTGAGTATATGGCATTTAATGTTATAATTTGAAGTGTACAAGTTGGGAAATAGATTTCTAGGGCCAAAAAGTTACATATATGAGTTTTAAAGAAAACCCAACTTGAAACTTTCAAAAATATGAAAAAACAAAGAATTTATGGCTTTTAGTGTAAAGTATGTCGTCTTTAAACCCTAAGTGGTTCGATCTTTAAATTTGTGTTAAAACAATTTCAAAAATGTGGTCGAACCATGAAATATTGTAAAACAAGAAGTTAGGAACACATCAATACTGATTTTGTGTCATTTAAATGTGTAGATTTCATTTTATACAAGTTTTAATCAAAATAACTCAAAGTTGAAAATTTTTAAATTTTGGTCAGAATACCCGAGCGTCAGCGGCGCTGTATCAGTTCAAAAGTGAGCACCGACAGCGTTCAGACATTCTGTTTCCAGCTCCGGCAGCGCTGGACTCGGTTCATTTCGAGCGCCGGTGGCGCTGGTCCAATTTTTCGGTTTTTGCCAGGTCAGGTCGGGTCGGTCTGGGTCAGAAAATAAAAATTGTTCCAAAAAATATTTTATTTATTGACACAATAAAAGTATTTTTAAATTTATAGATAGTTGAATTAATAAGTAAAAGAGGATAAATATTATTAAAGGTTTAATAATATAAATTAATATAATATTATTATTAATATAATAATATTAGAAAATTATTAAAATATTATTAAATGTATAATAATATTATAAAGTCAATAAAATATTATTAAATTAGTAATAATATTGGTAAATAGATAAAATATTATTAAATGAATAATAATATTAGAATATAACTAAAATATTATTAAATAGTTAATAATAATAATAAAAAAAAAATATTATTAAAAGAATAATAATATTAGAAAAAGATGTAAATATTATTAAATGATTAATAATATTAGATAATGATTAAAATATTATTAAATAATTAATAATATTAGATATTTAATAAAATATTAAATAATTATTAAAATATTATTAAATAATTAATAATATTAGATAATTGAAAAAATATTATTAGATGGGTAATAATATTAGCTAATAAATAAAATATTATTAAATGATTATTAATATTAGAAGACTAATAAAGTATTATTAAATGATTAATAATATTATGTGTTTAATAAAATATTATTAAATGATTAATAATATTACAAGGTTAATAAAATATTATTAAATTGTTAATAATATTAGATAAGTGTGTGATCTATATTAAATAATTAATATAAATTTTATGTGATTGAAATATTATCAAGTAGTAATAATATTACCTAAGTGTTTATATAATTATGTGGTTAAGTAAGAGTGATAAAGGGTATCATATGAATATGTATATGATACTAATTTAAGACCAAACTGATTAATTATTAGGTTTATTCAAAGAGAATTAATTGAATTGGTTAGTTGTAGACTATGCATGAGGTAAGTTTTCTCAAACCTAACTTGTATTTATTGTTGCAAGTTTTATTAACCCTGACTTGTATTTATTGTTGCAAGTTTTTGTCAACCTTATTTACATTGAGCAATTCAATTATTGTTGAGCAAGTATCTACACTCGTAGATATTTGACAGGGCTTTAAGTGGGTTAATTATCTAAAATTATTTCACATCATTACTGTTATTGTATTCGCATATAGTGTTTTTGCAAATGTTTTAGTTCATTAATTCCAAAACTATTTAAAAATGTTTAAGCTAATTGTTTCGGCTAGATAATGCATGTTTAAATTCATCAAATTGAATATTTTAAAAGTTTATCCAAACCTTTGGTTGGTGCAGATTCTTATAGTAAGACTGAGAATGAACAACCCTAAATAAGGGGGATTTTTATCTGTCGGGAAACCTAATTTCTGCAAGATGTGTGAGTATCCGAATTTTTAGGATTTCTTTAATAATATTAAATGAGAATTTAATTGATAAAATTATCAAGGTTGTTAAATTAATTATTATATTATTTGATTTAAGGTATGTGATATGATTTAATTGATAAATTAAACTTGTACAGAGATGTTGATGATTTGTGTTGGTTTAGAAAAATTGAAAAGTAAATAAGTTGTTTAAAAACAATTTATGAAGGATAAGAAAAATGTCAGGTAAATGTACAATAAATTGTACAATTAAATGAAAATGCAGAAATTATGATTTAATTGAGGTTACGTGGTAATGTGAAATATATTAAATTTGATACATATATTTATATATGTGAATGTTTAATTGATAATTATAAATTTCATTAATTATGAGAATTAAGGGATTAATAATTAAATTAATCCAAAGTAAGATAAAAGTTAATGAGGAAACTAAGAAAAGTTGAAATTATTGAATTTTAGATTTTATCAAGAATTTTGGAAGAAATTTAGAAATTAATTGAGAAGGAAAGGTAATTATATAAATTATATAATAATAATTATATAATTTATATAAGGAAATTAAAATAAGGTATGAAGAAAATAATAATTATATAAATTATATAAGAATAATTATGTAATTTATATAAGGTGATTAAATGGAATAAAGTTGGAGGAAATTAAGAAATTATTTAAAAGGAGAATGTAATTATATAAATTATATAATATTAAATTATATAATTTATATATAAAGAAATTAATATGAATATTAAAAAAATTGAATAATAAATAAGAAAAAAGAATGTTTTAAGTTATAAAAAAAAATATTTATGTATAATGAAATTATTATGACTTTTATGAAAGATAATATTTTGGAAACGTAAACATGTTAATGTAACATGTTGTCCAAGTAACGAAGTGAAAAATTATGAAAAATAATTTGTATAGGCTATACGAATTATTTTATGATTTTTGGAGGTATTAATTACCTCAAATAATTACAGGCATGTCATTATGCGTGTACAAAATTTGTCAAAAGAAGCACCCAAAAGGGGTATAAATATTAATTATAATTCATGTTATGAATTTTGGTACATTAAAATAATTATTTTACATACATTATGTAAAATAATTATTATACGAAATAATTACGTAATGTATTTAATTATTAAATTTGCATGTTTGATTTTTATGGAAAATTCGAGAAGGAGAAAAAGTTGGCTGGCGTAGGAATGCTAAGTCGGTGGATTTTTTTAAGCAACTTGTGAGTTGGTTATAAAAGGAAAGCAAAAGTAAGAAATAAGGAAAAAGAAAAAGAAAGCCAAACACATACAACCAAACCTTCTCTCTTTCTTCATATTATCATCCGACCGCCACCTTCCACCACCAAGCACCACCATGAGAGAGGAAAATATGACATCCAAGAAAGGAGAAAGCTTCAATGGAAGGAATTGTAAGCTTTGAAGGTAAAAAAAATTTATTTTATTGAATTATATTTCAATATTTTGGTGGTAAAATAATTTATTGGAAAATTAGTAAATAATTAAAATAATTATTCCAAATAATTTTTGAATCTATATCTATGAATTTTATGATTTATGGAATGTTTATGTTGTGAAAGTTTGAGAAAAAAAATGGTGAAGAAGGATGAAGTTGACGCACTGTTCTGGAAAGAAAGAGAAGAATGAACAGTGCTCCGCGCATTGCGCGGAGGGATTTTTCCGAAAACCGGACCAAAACGACTCCGTTTTGGGGTATAGGGCAGGGCCGCGCATTGCGCGGCTGAAGTTTCCGGAAGAAGGGGGGCCAAACGACGTCGTTCTGAGATGACGGAAGAATGACGCGCGCCATGCGTGGCGTACGCGCTGTGAAATTACGAAAGCGTCCCTGGCCTTTTTAATTATTGCCGAGCGTGTCCCTTGACGCGCGGAAAGTAAGAAAATGCCTCTGAACTTTCCGGATAATGACCAGCGTATCCCCAAGGCCACGGAAATTACGAAAATGTCCCGAACCTTTTCTGTTAATGCCGGATGGGTCTCTAAGGGCGCGGAAATTACCAAAATGCCCCCAGAATCAGTTTTTAATTAAATAAATGTTTAAAAATTGTTTAAAAATCATAAAAAATTATAGAAAAATACTAAAAATATAGAAATGATGTTTGGGCATTAAATTTAATATTTTTGATTAAATATTAAATATTAGAGATTAATATTTAATCATTTAAATATTAATCTAATAAGTTTACAATTTAGAAATTGGTTAAATAAAATATTCGGACAACCAGAAATATTAAATTTTGTCCGATGAGCCGGGTTGTCCGTAGTAAAGGTATTAGGTATTAAGTTATATTAATATTTAAGGAACGAGGTTAATATAATTAACCATATTATTAAATAATTAGCCCAGAAATGCTATTAATTAATTAAATTGATATCATAAGAGGATAAATAATTATTATTTGATTATTTTATGATCATAGGTCATACGAGAAGCACGATAGTAGGGTATTTGTTAATTAATTCTACAATCCAGGAAAGTTCTTCAATCCCTTTATGTTAAATGGTGAACTATTATGATATGCAATTCTTGTTTTAAATGCATACAAATTATGTGCTATGTGATACGTGTTTAATATGACGACAATGTGTTCTTTGTGCAACGATATGAGATATATTGCTATATTTGAAGCACAAGCACATGATATATGACACACACTGTAATATCCCAGATATTTTCAAGATTTTAAATAATATCTTAATTGATTTTATTAAAGGTTAATGTTTAAAACCTAGAATTTGAGAAGTAAGATGTGTAGAAAATGGGTAAACATTTTTTTTTAACATAATTTATTTGTTAGAAATTAAATGTGGGAATATTGTAATGATGCATGTAGAGAATTTATTAAGGAAATAAATTCAAACGAGAAGTGAAGGTTGATATACATATATACCTAAAGTGTGCTTGTTAGCCAAACAAAAAAAATGAGTAAATTAATACTCAATTAAACTAATAAATTAATTAGTTTAAATATGAAGTCATGAAATATAATTAATTAGGTTCATTATATTAATATGAGTTAAAGTTGTGGAAAATTTAGGATGATTGTCTGGAATGACAATATCAAGAAGTTAATTAATTAAGCAATTAACTTAAGTATTAAGTTGTGGTATAGAGCCTAATATTGATTTAATTGACTAGCTCAATGAAATGGTGTAGCAAGCCTAATGGAGATGTAGAGAAGCCCAATGGTGGGATTTAATTTCCAAGCCAATGATCTAATTCAATTGTGTCAAACCCAAGCTCAATAAATTAATTACGGTAGCCCAACTTAGAGTTTAATTATTTTAAGTGTTGGGAGTCCTAAATGAATTAATCTAGTAGATTAAATTTAAGGAAATTAATGTATGAATTGGATTATATAATTTGTCCGAGGAAGTTATTGAATTAAGTTTAATAAAGGAAGTCCGATTAATGGATTTATTAACGGACTAACTTAAGATTATTTTGTGAGGAACCTTAATTAAATATTCGATTAATATTGAATATGACAAGTGTAAGTTGATTATGTAAATTAAATTAAATTTGATTATTATATTATTCCTTAATTATTTAAACAAGTCATTTAATTAAATTAAGTGATGGACTTGTAGAAATTTTTGTATGATTGAGTATTTTATTAGTCTAGCCCAATGTTTTAATTAATTGGGAGCCTAGCAAAATAATTTAGTAGCCCAACATTTTTAATGGATCAAATGAGTATAGTTGGCCCAAATGATTAAATTCCAAAGCCCAAATATTGACCCATTGATAAATTAGCTTCTAGAAGGTTATTTTCTCCAATTAGGCAATAAAAATAAAGGAAAATTTGGTCATTTTAAGGAGTATGGCTGGTGGAAATGATGGAGTGTGGACTCCAAAAATTTATTCATTTTGATTGCTTGAACTAGAGTATGGAACACTCAACACTTTTGGCTAGCATTTTTGAAAATATGTTGAAGTCCATTGTGTAGATATATAGGTTGTATGTATATACTTCTTCCACTATAAATAGAAGACTTGGGTGATGTGTTTAAGGGTTCCAAAAATATTGCTAGAGAGTCTTTTATTATGTGTTAGTAAATTCTAGTGAGTTAACTCGGTGAGTTAAAGAAAAAGGGTAGTGAGTTAGTGAGTTCTTTAGTGAGTTACTACCGAGTCAAGTGAGCCAAGTCTATTTCTTCAAGAGGAGTGTTCTTGGATGTCATTCTAACTCCATCATTTATTTTGGAAAGGAGAGAAAAGTAACTCACAAGTCTAGAAGGTATAACACTAACCCTAAACCCTAGTTTTGAAGTTCATTATGTTTATATTGAATATTTATGGTAGAAAAGTTATTCTCAAGTTCTAAATGTTTATATCCATGCTAGATTGGTAGATCTAGGTCTTAACATGAATATTTATGTGTGTTGGTGTCGAAAAGTTTAGCAAAATGTATGAGAACGATTTTTACCGACGAAACCTTAAACGAACGTGTGATTTGGAGCTTTATATTTTGAAACCTAAAAGTTAGGTATGAGATTTTCTTCTTTGATATGGTAAATATATAAGTTAACAACAAAACCTAGTTGGTATAATGTTCATATGAGTTGTTATGGTTAAGATATGATTTTTAAAACCAAGGATTGTGAAGTTAGTTTTCACTTTTCCCTTGTGAGCGATTTTAAGCATAGACCCATTTGGAATTTGGATTTGTGATATAAAGAGACGTTGTAGAGGGGGAAATTCTAATGAGAATGGACTCAAGAATCGCCCCAAAATGTTTTAAAATGAAGAAGTTATGCAAGTTTTAATCAAATGAGCAAAAGTTGAAAAATCAGGAAATGGCAATTCTGCAGATTCTGCAAGAGGAGGGTCGGGGCCCTTGTTTCCTTTGTAAAAGGAGGGCCGGGGCCCTTGACACTGTTCACGGCCAGTGAGTTTTCTGTTCCGGGTCGGGTCGGGCCATTCGGGTCGGGTCGGTTTGGGTCTTTTAAGTCCAAAATTGATAAAATTGCTTAAAAATTAATATAATTAATTTGGGACCCAACTTTAATAATTATTTATTATTTATAATAAATAATAAATAAAGTAAATAAAAACTATTATTATAATTAATTATTATTTAAAGGATATTAAATGGTAATTAAAGAAAGATGAAGTTAATAAGGTAATTATTTATTATTTTAATAAATAAGGATAATTAGTTAATTATTATTTAAATGATATTAAATAATAATTAAAGGGAGATAAAGTGAATAAAATGATCATTTGTTATTTAATGAATATTAAATAATAAATGAGATTAATTAACTAAGAGATTATTATTTAAATAATCTTTAAAGGATTTGAGGATTATTAAAATATTATTAAATGGTTAATAATATTAATAAGTGATTTAAAATATTATTAAATGGTTAATAATATTAATAAGTGATTAAAATATTATTAAATGGGTAATAATATTAATAAGTGATTAAAATATTATTAAATGGTTAATAATATTAATAAGTGATTAAAATATTATTAAAAGGTTAATAATATTAATAAGTGATTAAAATATTATTAAATGGTTAATAATATTAATAAGTGATTAAAATATTATTAAATGGTTAATAATATTAATAAGTGATTAAAATATTGTTAAATGATTAATAATATTCATAAGTGATTAAAATATTATTAAATAGTTAATAATATTAATAAGTGATTAAAATATTATTAAATTGTTAATAATATTAATAAATGATTAAAATATTATTAAATTGTTAATAATATTAATAAGTGATTAAAATATTATTAAAGGGTTAATAATATTTGATTGTAGTTATATATTATCAAAGGTAGCTAATATTTTGAGATATTTGGTACATTATTAAATGTCCAAATCATTAAGTTGTGTAAAGAAGAAAGTTTAATTGAATTAAACCAAGGTAAGAGTCCATTGGTGATTAAATATTAGACAACTTATAAAATATAGGTTGTATGAAGAACGCAAGGTATTGGCGAAAGATGGTTAAGCGTACCCGATATGTCCAACTAGGTTTGGGCTAGGGGTTTTGTCCGGAACTTAAGGGTTCGTTTGTCGGACATATTAAGAGTTAATAATTTAAAGTTAGAGTCTTATATAAAGGCTAAGTAATAGTCATTATATCTAATGATTATTTCAATTTTCCTATATAAATTGTAGGTTGAACGAAAGACGCAAATAAGCGTAAATGGTAAAAGCGAATCAGGCAAGTTTTTCAGAATGTGTTGCATTATGTGCATGATTTATAAGTTTATTATTAAACTGTGAGGTGCTCATACGTAGTTATGTGCAAAGATGTTTTAATGTGCCTTTGTGAAACAAGTTGACTTGAACTGTTAATATGTGGTAGTTGATTTACGACAATTGATCTCATTGCACTGTATGTCATGATAGATACTAGACATGAAGCGTAGATTAAATGCGAGGCATGTTATGCATGAAATATGTATGTACTGCAAAGCATAGTATGCATGAAGCATGAAGCATGAAGCATGATTGAACTGTTTTACGTGTTATGTGAAACTGTTAGACTTGTTGAGCCGTCGTGCTCACCCTTGCTTAAAACAAAACATTACAGAGTAGCTTGAAGAAGCCGATTACTTCGGTAGAGGCAAAGATGAAGATTGACTAACGAGTCATCAAGATTGAATCGTAGGTGCTTTCATAGTAAAACCTTGGGGTAGATTACTTCATTTACTTGTGTAAGTATATATGAAGAGTTTATGTTTTGTTGTGCTATAGATTAGCAAACTTAAAATGTTAAGAGAACATTTACATATTATTTTTAATATCATTTTCAGACGTTGTCCTTTATGTATAAGGATAATAGAATGGTGTGATTGAGTCATTATACATATGATCTCAAAGTGGTAATAGGATTTTAAAGATTGTGATTCTGGAATAGAAAGAGATGATGTAAAATTGTAAACAAATGATTATTTAGCAATTATAATATTGTTGTAATTCATGAACAATAAAGAAAAGTAGTACTAGTGTTGAACCGAATCCGAGGTTAAAGAAACCCGGATTTGGGGTCGTCACACACACTAAGCATGTTAAGGTATGTGCTACGTGAAATCTAAATTGTTGAACTTGCTGAGCCATTGTGCTCATTACTTGCTTAAAATAAACT
Source organism: Hedera helix (assembly GCA_947179155.2). Taxonomy (NCBI): domain Eukaryota; kingdom Viridiplantae; phylum Streptophyta; class Magnoliopsida; order Apiales; family Araliaceae; genus Hedera; species Hedera helix. Next base: position 40,867,826 of record OX359264.1, on the reverse strand, counting down.
TTTGCAGGTAAATAAATGAGTTTCAGAAATATCAGATTGTGCTAAAGATGAATTATCTAGAAGGTTGGATACGTAACTGTTATAATTTCGATGTCATGATTCAATGTGAGTGAATTGGTAAAATTTATGTGAATGTGTTGTATCTATTTACAAATTGGTCCGGATAGGACGAATAGAGTTACATGGCGAACTATGATTGTTTAAGATGATTGTTACGATAAAGATTTGTTAAATGGTCTAATTGTGAATTACGATTGAACGAATAATTGTGAAGATATAATCATTATTAAATTTTAAATGTTGAACATTATGATATTTGTAAAGAAGGAAAAAGTTAAGGTTGCGATCCAGGGACTAGGATCCAAGATGTAAGAATTTTAAATATTCAAATATTTTAATACAATGATTGAGAAAAAGAAAAAAAATTATACCAAAAAATTTGTACTTGATGATTTTAAAATCAATTTATGGGTAAAAGAAGGTGATTAAAGATATATTAACGGACCGAAATTTGGACGTAAGGAAAATAACGAATAATAAATATGGAATTTAAGGTAATAAAGTGGGTCGAATTTCGGGGTCGTTACAGTTGGTATCAGAGCTAGAGGTTATAAACCTTAGGTAAATGATACCTTAGGCTATAACCTAAAGTAAGAAAGAGTACGGTTAGTTGAGTGTTCTGAAAACTTAAGCGTATGGTAAACTTGTGACTCATGATTATATGGTGGAGCCCCTTTAGCGAATGGGCGACTATGGCCTGACTTGGACAAGCTCCTCAACCATATGATTATGGTAAGTTCCTGAGTCCAAATACGTGATAAGTTTGATGAACACGGGGGGGGGGGGGTTGAAATAGAAAGATGTAAGTTAAGAAATGCAGATTTCAGATATTGATTAAAGTAAAGGAAATATGAAAGAGATAAGATTATAAGGAAGAGATAAAGATGTTAAGAAAGATTTGAACGAAGGCAGGGAATTGAGAAAATTTATAAGTTTAATTAAAAATTTATTTGAAGGAATAATTGAAATGATTCAAAGATGAATCTCAAAGATAATCAGGGGACACCTGATTTAAGCAATAAAGATGACAAGGTAATCCAAAACGTATAGGAAGAGATCATAATAATATGATCAAGAACAGCGAGAGGATCGTACTATGATACGATCATAAGATAAGAGAAACGAGTAAAGAATGGATTGTAAAGTAAGGTCATGATGGGATCAAGTGAGGATGTGAAATAATAGAGAAAGACCTGTTAATGGTCAACAAGGTATAGCTTGATGCTATAAAGAGATATGGTACTATGAAATAGTACAAGAAGAATTCAGAGAATGATGAGACGTGAATGACAGAAAGGTTATGATAAGGGGGAAGGAAATTTGGGTACGAAATTTCAATTGATGACTCATGTGGTGACTGAGTTGCACAATCCTTTGTATGGGCGGAGGATTTGTGTTTACTTAGTTACTATGTGATAATCATTGAAATGTTAGAGTCGCGCTAGCAGTTTTGATAGATGGATAATATTAAGTTTAGGCACGAGTTCTTAAAACTCATGCATATGGTAAGTTCATGACTCATAATCGTATGGTATGTTTTGAGCCCCTCAGCATATGGACAGTCTTTGATTTGTTCTTAGACTACATATTGCTAGGACAAGCTTTAAAACTCATATTCTTGTGGTAAGTTCCTGGACTCATAATGTGTGGCAAGTTTGATGAACTATACGGGGGTATAGAAAAGTTGGAGTAGATAGAAATTTTAATATGATAAATGAAAATAGTCCTAGCAATAAATTAATAATCAAGTAAAGAAGTAAAAGGTGAATATTAGGGAATTTAGGATATTCCCATTCTTCTAGCCTTGCTAGACTTCGAAATTTTTTGGCCTCAAGTTGATTTGACACGTGTGTGCTTTGAAAAATATAAATGAAATTTTTAAGCGATTTAAAAAGTGTCTATGCTACTTGTCTCAGCTAGACAAAAATATTTTTACATCAAAATGTATTTAAAAAGAATCATCCACGCACCTTTTAGCCCGGTGCAGATGTGATGAATGACGGAATGCTCAACGTGTTATTGAGACGGTGCGGTACTATTTCGTTATAAGATGATTCAACACCATAAACTATGGTTTATGGTGTAGGAATTATTAACGACGGAATTCTCAACGGACTGTCAAAATGATGCGGTAACATGAAGTCATAAATGATTTTGATTTATGAAGATATGTCAAAGCTATAAGTCAATGCCATTTGACTCGGCTAGACAATTTGAAAAGTTTTGACATGATGAATATTTTAAAATTTTCTGCAGGCTATAAATTGTTAAAAGAAAATCTATGCTAATTGATCTGGCTAGACAAGCGTTGAAGAAATATAAGTCTAATCTATTGATTCAGCTAGACAAATTTTGAAATATATTGAATTCCTATTCTTTGAAAATTATACCCAATCAAATTACTTTCGAATGAATTCTATGGCTGAGATGAACAAAAAGATTAAGACTATTGCAGGTTGATCGAATGGTCACCTGGCATAGCAAGACACAGGCATTGCAGATTGATCATCTGGCGTGCCAATGTATGGTGAAACATCCATCACTTTAATGACAGATTGATCCACTGTCAGGGTTTGCAGTATGAAGTACTCGGGGAGCGAAGTACTGTTAAACCGGGATAAGTGTTCATTCAGCATATTATGAAAGTTTTCCAAAATAAAAATTTTGAACTCCTCTACTCTTATGAAGATTGGATGGTAGGATGGGGTAGTATTTTTCTTAATGTGAACGAAATGAAAGTAATAATTGTAAAGTAAAGAAATTATGAAATATGAAGGATTAGAAAATTGCAATGGGCAATGATCACGAGAAATGAATGGAAGAAAGATATGTGGAATAAATGTAAAGAAATTGTGAAGTATGAGTATATAGAAATTTCGAGGACGAGATTTTATGAAGAAGGGGTGAATGTGATACCCCATGAATTTTAGAATAATTCCAAATAAGGATTATGATAAATCAAGTAAAGGTTAATATTTAAAATCTAATGTTGAATAATGGAGGTATTAAAGAATGAATTATGAAATATGAAGAAGATTATGAATGTGAATTAAGAAGAAAAGGATGAATGTACAGAGTATAAATGAGGTGTAATAGAATGTATGAAATAAGTTGGTTAAGTAAAGATAAGTACGATTAGAGAAAAAGAAAGTTTTCAAAGAATGAGAAACTATCTTGATAGGTACATCAAGAAATGAGTTAAAGTTTTATTAATAAAATTTTAGAGAATTGTGAAATGCAATATTACAAAGGAATTATGAATTGAAATAAGAATGGAATATTCTGATAGTTATGACAATTATGGTATTATTTTTGTAAGTTACGGATATTAAAGAAATAAAATATGATTATTATGGAATTAATTGTAATTCATCAAGATAAAGGTATAGTAATGTGCGATAAATAAAATACGTATGATTAGTACGACAATTATGATTCCGAGGACGGAATCCTGTTAAAGGGGGAAGAATGTGAGGATCCGAATTTCCAGGATTTCTTTAATAATATTAAATGAGAATTTAATTGATAAAATTATCAAGGTTGTTAAATTAATTATTATATTATGTGATTTAAGGTATGTGATATGATTTAATTGATAAATTAAACTTGTACAGAGATGGTGACGATTTGTGTTGGTTTAGAAAAATTGAAAAGTAAATAAGTTGTTTAAAAACAATTTATGAAAGATAACAAAAATGTCAGGTAAATGTACAATAAATTGTACAATTAAATGAAAATGCAGAAATTAAGATTTAATTGAGGTTACGTGGTAATGTGAAATATATTAAATTTGATACATATATTTATATATGTGAATGTTTAATTGATAATTATAAATTTCATTAATTATGAGAATTAAGGGATTAATAATTAAATTAATCCAAAGTAAGATAAAAGTTAATGAGGAAACTAAGAAAAGTTGAAATTATTGAATTTTAGATTTTATCAAGAATTTTGGAAGAAATTTAGAAATTAATTGAGAAGGAAATGTGTGACGACCCCAAATCCGGGTTCCATAACCTCGAGTTTGGTTCTCACTATTCAACACATTACTAACAATTAAATAGATACATTGCATTTAAATATCGCGGAATAATACATATTGGTTCCCTTCAAAAGGTTACAATACCAGGGTCTATCAACCTTAACATAAAAACAGTTCCTATCATAAGGAATTACAAAAGGTTTAACAACCGTAAATACATAAATAAAGATCTAACTAGCATGCATAAGCTACTTAAGCTTTGGCCTTTCCTTTTCCCTTATCCTTCCTGGAGCAATCAGGATTATCTGAAAAATGGTTCATGATATAGCAAGAATGAGCAACTAGTTTGCTCAGCAAGTTTATAACAATCATATAGATTTAATATATCATGAATGAATGGGAAAGATCATCAATGGTTCAACAATAGATATAACAATTGTGAAAGAAACAGGATTCAAATTTTAATAAACAGAATATTTGAATCTTAAAATGCTGAGTGGTCACTAAGGACCCTGAACTAACTAGGGTATAATAGAGTTTCCTCTGACCCTTTGAGTTGTTTGGTTTTCAAGGGGATCAGCCTATTCAACCCGCTGTATATGCATTACATTTAGTCACTGGCGCCCAAAGTCGGTTTCCCGACACAAAATCCCCTAATTTAGGGTTGTTCAATTCTCAGACTTAATATAAGAAATCCGCACCCAACAATGGTTTGGATAAGCTTTTAAAAGTATTCAAGTTATTGAATTTAGAAACGCAATGTCTAGCTGAACTATTAGCTTCAGACATTTTTAATACAGTTCATGAATCAAGAACTAACAAGCTTCAAATGCACTAAGTGCGATTGTATAAACAATATGGATGTGGAATAATTTTAAATAATTAAACCACTTCAAGCTTTAACAATAAATACAAGTATGGAAACTTGTTCAACGATAATAATTGAGTAGGGTTAGAGAACTTGCCTGTTTGCTCAGCTACACTAATTGTCTAGCTTTAACTAACTTGCTTTGAAAGACCTAACATTAATAAAGTCGGTCTAATAATTAGTACGACGTATTTGCATAATTATACGCTTAATAACGAACTTATTTACCACATAAGTACTAACACATAAATTACATTAGTCAAAACAATATTATTAACCTTATAGACACTTAATCATTTTAGGTTAATAATTTAATAAGTTAGAAAATATTTTTCTTAAGTGTTGGACACTTATTAAACCCTTAAACAACTTATTATAATTGTTTAGTTCAATTCAAATTATTTTATTAACTCAATCTCTTTTTAATTACTATTTAATATTGATTAAATAGAAATTAATTAATTAACTCTAGTTATTATAAATAATAACTAATTGTACCTACCTATTATTAAATAATAAATAATTATTAACTTAATTTTAACCTTCTTTAATTTAATGTTAATCAACCAATAATTAACCAAGTAATTAACCTTACCTATTATTTAATTAAGGAAATTAAATAATAGTTTACTAATCTTAATCCTCTTTAATTATTATTTAATGTCAATTAAATAATAATTAATTGTTTAATTAATTTTAATTATTATTTAAGGTTAAATAATAATCAAATCATTCTTATTTATTATTTAAATTAAATAATAAATTATTACTCTACTAACTTAATTTCCATTAATCATTATTTAATGTTAATTAAATAATAAATAATTACTTAATTATCTTTATTTATTATTTAATAATATTTAAATAATAAATAATTAATTTATAAATTTTATCTCTCTTTAAATATTATTTAATAGGCATTAAATAATAATTGCTAATTTATCATCTTTATTTATTATTAACATTTAAAATAATAAATAAATAATAAATTTATTTAACCTAACCATGGTTTAGCTAATTAGATTAATATTTAAAATATTTAAATATTAAACTTATTGAAAAACATCCTCCCCAATATTATTTTTGTATTATTATTATTTTTGTTATAATTTTAAATTAATTTTCAAATATTTAAATTAATTAAAATTAACCCGAATGGCATTTTCGTAAATAAGTTGAAAAACCGGACCGATGGCATTTTCGTAATTAATTCAAAAACTGAACCGAGGGCAGAATGGTAATTCTGCCGGAAAAACACGGAGGGGCAAACTTGTAATTTCGCCGGAAAATAACTACCGCGCATGGCGCGCGTTATAATATTTTCGGACCAAAACGGCGCCGTTTTTTGGCAATCCGGAAATGGCTTCCGCGCATAACGCGCGGAAGAAATTTTCTGCCGATGCCAAACGACGTCGTTTGGCTCCGCGTCGGTGGGTGAACAGTGGCTCGCGCATTGCGCGGCCAGTGTTAAATTTCTCTTCCAAGCAGAATGTGAACAGTGTTTCCGGCTACCCATTTTAAATAAAAATATACCTTCAATAAATCTTTAACTCTTCAATAAAAATCCAAAAAAATTACCAATCACCTTATATTAATTTATAACATGAAAAATTAATTTTTCATGATTTAATATCATTATTTTTTTATAAAAAATTTTACATCACATAAACTACCACAAATCATAACTTTTTGTGTATAACTCCATTTTGAGTGATTCAAACTTTGTTTTTCTCATGATTTAATGTTCTATAATATTAGAACATCAAACCTAAGTTTTACAAAAATATTTTTGGTAATATATTTCAAAACTTGTTTACACACTACTAAATACATATTTTAGCATATAAAATATACCAAAATACAAACCAAACATATTAAACTCAAGCATGGCATAAATATTACCTCTACACATTAATAATTATATTAACATGCTTATACTAACATGATGATTTATTTAATTTAAAAACAAAACTTTATTTAAAATAACCATTACCTTGATTTAATGGCTATCTTTCTTTTTCTTCCAAAGTAGGTGATGAAGTTTGAAGGCATGAACCAAGAACTCCTTCTCTTGGTATTTTTGCTCTCAACTATAATTTTTCTACACTCTCAAATGCTCTCTAGCTTGAAAAATGGAGGAAGAAGAATGACTAACACAATGCTCCTAATTTGCAAGTATACTTGCAATATTGATAGATACATAATATATCTAATAATTTTAGCCCATCATGCACCTATTGGATACTTACACAAGTTAGCCACATTAGGTGAAAAGAAGCATGGTGTCTATGTACCTTAAAAATCAATCCAAGCAATCCTTTAATTAAATAAATAAGAAAATCAAATAATAATAATAATAATAATAAAACAACACATTCTCTCTCCTCCTTCTTGCACATGGTCGGCTGATGGACTTCCAAAAAGTCCAAAAAATCAATTCACTTTTCTTATTTTAATTAATTAATAAGTTATTTAATTGTTTTTCCAAGTGGGCCAATCATTGGGCTTTAATTTAAAATACCAATTGGGCTTCTATTAAATTGTTTGGGCTACTAAATTGTCAAATTTTATTATTCCTCACTTGGGCTACTAATTGACCCATGTTGGGCTAATTTAATAATTTACACATTAATTATTCAATCCATGTTAAATAAATAATTAGATTGAATAAATAATTAAATATTTTAACCCATAAGTATTAAATTACCAAATGGACTAATAAATATTATTATTAACATTTCACATTATTTACATTAATTAATAATCATATTAATTAATTTATTATATTTAATTCACTCATTATATTCAATTTAATTGAATATTTAATTAATAGGAAACTTATCAATTATTTTGATATTAAAACTTTAGGGTTTGTTCACTAATTTAATAACATATTAGTGACCCCCTTTAATTAATTTTAGTAATTAATTACATAATTATTTAATCACATAATTAATTAATCACATAAAAAGATTTAAATAATCTCATAAAATTAACTCGTTGGAAATTAAATTAATATTTTAATTAATAAAAATGTGGAAATTCTAGGACATTACAAAATGTAATTATATAAATTATATAATAATAATTATATAATTTATATAAGGAAATTAAAATAAGGTATGAAGAAAATAATAATTATATAAATTATATAAGAATAATTATGTAATTTATATAAGGTGATTAAATGGAATAAAGTTGGAGGAAATTAAGAAATTATTTAAAAGGAGAATGTAATTATATAAATTATATAATATTAAATTATATAATTTATATATAAAGAAATTAATATGAATATTAAAAAAATTGAATAATAAATAAGAAAAAGGAATGTTTTAAGTTATAAAAAAATTATATTTATGTATAATGAAATTATTATGACTTTTATGAAAGATAATATTTCGAAAACGTGAACATGTTAATGTAACATGTTGTCCAAGTAACGAAGTGAAAAATTATGAAAAATAATTTGTATAGGCTATACGAATTATTTTATGATTTTTGGAGGTATTAATTACCTCAAATAATTACAGACATGTCATTATGCGTGTACAAAATTTGTCAAAAGAAGTACCCAAAAGGGGTATAAATATTAATTATAATTCATGTTATGAATTTTGGTACATTAAAATAATTATTTTACATACATTATGTAAAATAATTATTATACGAAATAATTACGTAATGTATTTAATTATTAAATTTGCATGTTTGATTTTTATGGAAAATTTGAGAAGGAGAAAAAGTTGGCTGGCGTAGGAATGCTAAGTTGGTTATAAAAGGAAAGCAAAAGTAAGAAATAAGGAAAAAGAAAAAGAAAGCCAAACACATACAACCAAACCTTCTCTCTTTCTTCATATTATTATCTGGCCGCCACCTTCCACCACCAAACACCACCATGAGAGAGGAAAATATGACATCCAAGTCAGGAGAAAGCTTCAATGGAAGGAATTGTAAGCTTTGAAGGTAAAAAAATTTATTTTATTGAATTATATTTCAATATTTTGGTGGTAAAATAATTTATCGGAAAATTAGTAAATAATTAAAATAATTATTCCAAATAATTTTTGAATTTATATTTATGAATTTTATGATTTATGGAATGTTTATGTTGTGAAAGTTTGAGAAAAAAATGGTGAAAAAGGATGAAGTTGACGCACTGTTCTGGAAAGAAAGAGAAGAATGAACAGTGCTCCGCGCATTGCGCGGAGGGATTTTTCCGGAAACCGGACCAAAACGACGCCGTTTTGGGGTATAGGGCAGGGCCGCCCATTGCGCGGCTAAAGTTTCCGGAAGAAGGGGACCAAACGACGTCGTTTTGAGATGACGGAAGAATGACACGCGCCATGCGCGGCCTACGCGCTGTGAAATTACGAAAGCGTCTCTGGCCTTTTTAATTATTGTCGAGCGTGTCCCTTGACGCGCGGAAAGTACGAAAATGCCCCTGAACTTTTCGGATAATGACCAGCATATCCCCAAGGCCACGAAAATTACGAAAATGCCCTGGACATTTTCTGTTAATGCCGGATGGGTCCTAAGGGCGCAAAAATTACCAAAATGCCCCCAGAATCAGTTTTTAATTAAATAAATGTTTAAAAATTGTTTAAAAATCATAAAAAATTATAGAAAAATACTAAAAATATAGAAATGATGTTTGGGCATTAAATTTAATATTTTTGATTAAATATTAAATATTGGATATTAATATTTAATCATTTAAATATTAATCTAATAAGTTTACAATTTAGAAAATGGTTAAATAAAATATTCGGACAACCAGAAATGTTAAATTTTGTCCGATGAGCCGGGTTGTACGTAGTAAAGGTATTAGGTATTAAGTTATATTAATATTTAAGGAACGAGGTTAATATAATTAACCATATTATTAAATAATTAGCCCAGAAATGATATTAATTAATTAAATTGATATCATAAGAGGATAAATAATTATTATTTGATTATTTTATGATCATAGGTCATACGAGAAGCACGATAGAAGGGTATTTGTTAATTAATTCTACAATCCAGGAAAGTTCTTCAGTCCCTTTATGTTAAATGTTGAACTATTATGATATGCAATTCTTATTTTAAATGCATACAAATTATGTGTTATGTGATACGTGTTTAATATGACCACAATGTGTTCTTTGTGCAACGATATGAGATATATTGCTATAGTTGAAGCACAAGCACATGATATATGACACACACTAAGCATGTTAAGGTATGTGCTACGTGAAATCTAAACTGTTGAATTTGCTGAGCCATTGTGCTCATTACTTGCTTAAAATAAACTTTTGCAGGTAAATAAATGAGTTTCAGAAATATCAGATTGTGCTAAAGATGAATTATCTAGAAGGTTGGATACGTAACTGTTATAATTTCGATGTCATGATTCAATGTGAGTGAATTGGTAAAATTTATGTGAATGTGTTGTATCTATTTACAAATTGGTCCAGATAGGACGAATAGAGTTACATGGCGAACTATGATTGTTTAAGATGATTGTTACGATAAAGATTTGTTAAATGGTCTAATTGTGAATTACGATTGAACGAATAATTGTGAAGATATAATCATTATTAAATTTTAAATGTTGAACATTATGATATTTGTAAAGAAGGAAAAAGTTAAGGTTGCGATCCAGAGACTAGGATCCAAGATGTAAGAATTTTAAATATTCAAATATTTTAGTACAATGATTGAGAAAAAGAAAAATATTTATACCGGAAAATTTGTGCTTGATGATTTTAAAATCAATTTATGGGTAAAAGAAGGTGATTAAAGATATATTAACGGACCGAAATTTGGACGTAAGGAAAATAACAAATAATAAATATGGAATTTAAGGTAATAAAATGGGTCGAATTTCGGGGTCGTTACAAGATGTCTGAATGTTATGCATATACATAAGGTACAAGAGGTTGATCCCCTCGCGTACCACATTTTTCGATGTGTCATATATATATATATATATATATATATATATATATATATATATATATATATATATATATATATATATATTGTAACGCCCCGGAAATCCCCGCACTCTGGCTACGGGCGACCTCTGGTCGTTACGCACGACCTTCACTGAATAACCACAACATTTGAAAATTTAATGCTGCTAAAACTCAATATATTAATTGATAAAACTAGTTTATTTAAAAACTATTAAAATCTTCTTTATTTCCCCCGAATCGAAATCTTTACATTAATTTCCTTTACCTCAAGATCATATGTAGCATGATCAGTTTACCACAATAATTGTGAATACACAAAAACTCACACTCCAACAATAAGCCATTATAATAATACATTGACTTTTACTATCCGATCGAGTCCAATAACATTAGCACTCGTCTATTGTAGGTTCATCTTTTATTTCAAGAACATGGTCTCCAATCAAGAATATTACCACAACATATCTTTCCTAAAACTTTACATCTACGGGATTCAAATCAAACTTGATATCCATTATCAATCCCAATGACAAAATTATTACCAAATTATAACTTCAATCCTGTCAGGTCATTAAGCATTTCTTGTTCCTTGGTCTTTAATACAAACCTCGGATGCTAACATTTATCTCCATAAATATAACTTAAAGACATTAAGTAATTAGATTTATTACAAAATATCCTTACATAAATCAAGTGAATTAACCTTTATAGGATTTCAACAAATATATCTCAAAGGTTAGCAACCATTGTTAACTACACAGCTTATTAACTTGCAACGTCAATTTGTTTCAGAATTTTAATCTTTACTTCTTTTCTTAACTCACAAAAATCATATATATTATGATTCAATATTTAATCTTTACATCTATAAGTTATTCTTTATAATTTGGTAAGCTAAATACATGATTCAGCAAACTAGATTACCAAAACAGCAAGCTGAACTACTAAAACAGCAAACTGTTTTCCAAAACATCAAGTTGAACTACTAAAATAGCAAACTGTTTTCCCATTTCAGCATCCTGAATTTCCTATTCAACATACCATATATCCAATACAACATCTAGAATTCATTATTTCAGCATACCGTAATCTTGACGTATGCTAACTTACCTACAGTATTTCATTTGTATAAGTTTACATTAATAAAATGTAAAGTTACAACTTATTTTCATAATGAATATACTTTATTCATTTTACCAAAATTTATTACAACTTAATTCATTTTCTTTACAACGATATGAGTAATTCTAGCTCACAATTTAACTTCATGAATTTATGCAATAAATTGTTATTTACTTATTCGTTCAGAACTCATAACATTTATAAATTATTTATCATAGCTAAAAACTTTACTAACTGAACAACGACAAGTTCAATATCAAGATAAATTACATTAAATGTCATTTTAACAACATTGCAATATCCATCTCTCATAATCTAGGGCCTTCAAGGATTTCTTCATTTACTTCGCTGAAAATGTTAATTTAAAGCAAGGATGAGCACAACGGCTCAGCAAGTTTAACAGTTATCACATAGCACATATGTCACATTTCATACATGCTTCACAATTTTCATATATCGCATTTAAAATCATGTTTCGTATTTGGTACATACTTCACATGTAATCGTAATTCATGCTTTGCACATTCTTCACATATAATCATATTACAATGATTTCACATAACCCAAATAACATAGATATATCTTCATATCCACAATTTAAATATCACATGGTAGCATAACGATGCACATAGCAACAAATCCTGAAAAACTAGCCTGATAAGTTTATCCTGCACACGCTAACGTTACATTCCCCGAATAATCTACAATCATAATGTGGTTAACATACTCATATTAGTCACAATTTGACGCATTAAAAGTCTTAATTATGACATTAGCTTCTAATTGTTTTAACTTTTACGTTAATTGATTTTAAATCTTAGTTAATTCATAACTCCTTCATACCAAATTGGAATTGACTCAACTTTGGACAATGATCTATCCATAACATGTTCTAGCTACTACCATAAGTGTCTTAAACCTCAAATTGCTCAAACCCAAAAAGTCTCAAAACAGCCCGCTTGAACAGTGAGTGGCAGGGCACTAATCTAGTCCAACCCTGCCTCACGCTTTAATTTTTATAAATTAATCTACAAAGAATTTTAATGTCGTTCATTCTTGACATATCTTCGTAACTTCGAGATCTACAACTTTTGTTTAGGTTCAAAATTCCAATACTTTGCACATGAGGTTGTACACCTTAAAGAATAGCAAGGTTAAAAAAATTGTCCCGAGAACAAACTGACAGTCAAACACTAGTTCACCAAAAAAATTCATAACTTCTTCGTTACATGTCCGCTTTTGATCAACTTTATATAAAATTAAACCTTATGAAGTCTACTTTAAATCTTATTTAGACCTTGACTTCATCCCATGCACCACACAACACGGATCTACGAGTTTACCCAACCTGTTAAGTCACTGGACAGTCGCACAAAATTAAATTTTTCAAAAATGTTATGCTCCATAAAATGGTTAACTACTCTTGGTACTTCTATATAACTTCCATGTCTACAATTTTGTAGTTTACACCAACTTCAAATTCCAAACACATGATTTTCTAAAATTTTTACAAGGTTAAAATTCGCTGTAGTTCGCTGGGCAGACTAAAATTCGCCCGACCCAGCCTGCTTCTTTCAGTCACTACGCTGTGGAAAGCTTACTTCCGTAGCTTTAATTTGATATATTATCCACTCTCTAACTCCAAATATTCAATTTTTTAAAAATCATCAACCAACAGCAACCAAAACCCACTTTTCTGCGAATTTTAGTCTTCAACTTCATTTATTTTACATTAATTCGTGAATCATCCATAAGATTCATGAAAATCTATGGTTAGATCATTACCCACAAGTTACATCATGATCTAATACCATTAATTTTTATAACCTACAACATATACCCAAGAAAATTAAAGATTAAACAAGGGTTAGTGATATATACCTTCAAAGCTTTCCATTTTTCTTGGCTTTCTCCTTCTTTTCTTTTTCTCTTCTAGCCAAGAGCTTCTTTCTCTCTCTCAACTTGCTGATTTCTATTTGCTTGAGTGAAGTGGGTTTAATTAGATAACTTAAATGATATAATCCAAGATAAGAAGTTAGCTAGGATTTGATTGGTTGAGAGAGATTGCATTAGGATAAGATAAGGTATGATTGGTTCAAATTTAATCCACCTCATTAAAATGTTGAGCTCAGCTGGCCACTTAAAAATTCTAGAGATTTAATATATCTTTTGGGTTTTACATTTAATTATCTAACCCTTTATTTGACTGTCTGACCTGAAAATCAAAATTTTCAATATTACAGTCGATTCCTACTAATTTGGACGTTCTCGTCGTCATGGTGACATCCATTTCTTCAAATTCACTTCCGAACTTTAAGTTTGACATTTTTCCATATAAAGTCAAACGGTCAACTTTGACCAAAAAGACAACCGAAACACATATCGTGTTTACAGTCCATACTTACTAAATATGACGTTCCCGTCGCAACGGTGAAGTCCGCTTCTCAAAATTCTTCTTCAAACTCAAATGTTGACTTTTTACCTTTTACAAGTCAAACGGTTGACTTTGACCAAAATGTCAACCCCAACACCAAATTGTGTTTACTATCTCTCTTTGTTAATTTTGACGTTCTAAACTCAATGGTGCAGTCCGCGTCTCCAAATTCTTTTCCGAACTCCAAATTTAAGTTTTAACTTGATTCTCTTCTCTTTCCTTTAGTCAAATTTTGACTATTTGACCACTTTGGTCATTTCTTGATAATTCGATATATTAACTTACCTTCACACATACAAGTATACTCGTTTTATCAGGTATCCATTACCTTTTCACTTCACACCACTATTCCACGTAATCACAACCACACGGGGTTCATACTTACCTTAGACTGTCACCTTAATAACTCAGTCACACATATAAGTCTTACAATTATTTCATGCTTAGGCTTGTTCACTATAACCATATGGCTTGCCATATATATTAATCTGACTCACCATAACTTAATCCATTTTGGACTACTATTTAATTTCCAACACTTGGCTACTTGATTGGGTTTAAACTTAATTACCACCACAGTACCCAACTTGTCTTTTCCCAATTTACTAATTTGGACTATCTTAAATTACCACTCGAGGTTTAACTTTCAAAAGCTTGCTTAATTAATATCTTAAGCTTTACAGTATTCTCGATGATTAATTTCATTAATCATTTATCACGCTCGGCTAAAATATAATTAAGGCACCTCCAAGTATATACGTATCTATACATATGCACCTTAACTTAAACTTATAAATATCTCAATAATTAAAATTTATTTCCCAAATAAATTTCCTCATACCTCAAAGTAAAAACTTCTTCTATAATCTCTTTTAGTCCAATAAATTCATCGAACTTTAAAACTATTATATTATCTTATTATCAATATACCTCTAGGTATACACATAATCAAATTCTAAGTTTTAAAATTTAAAAACCTCCAATCACTTACATTTAAATCCTAACACAATATTAGGGTCAAATGTTTACACCTTTCTACACCTTTTATTTCTCCAAATCTAGGTTTTAAACTCCAACCTTTATTTCAACCTCAAGATCTTATTTTAAAATCTTGTGAAATATCTGGGATATTACAAGAACCCCTCCTTATAAGAATTTCGTCCTCGAAATTTATAGCATACATATTTCTATTTATTTTATTCACCAAAACTAGGTTGTATCGTAACCTTTAATTAATCATATTTGATTTATTCTACAAATCTCGTAAATATTTGGGATATTATATATATATATATATATATGTCTGTTCTACCTTAGTAGCAGTTCATAGTCTTTAAAGGTCACTCAGCAGTAAAAAGTCAATTCATTCTTATATTGAAAAATTGATTCTTGATTTCTTTCATAATTGTTATCTACTGTTGAAAACCCTTATGTTAATTATCCTTTTATCGTGATATATCTTATGCTATTGTTATTAAACTTGCTGAGTCATTTAGTTGCTCATTCTTGCTATATCATGACTTATTTTCAGCTAAGCCCGAAAGTTCTAAACAAAACAAAGGAAAGGGAAAAGTCAAAGCTTAGATTAGCTTAATGCATGTTAGTTAAATTACTTGTTATGTAATTTCTTTTGTAAATCTTTTGTATTCCATTAAGATATGTAATGTTTATATTAAGGTTAATCGACCTTGGGAAGTGTAACATTTTTATAAGGAACCTTTTGTATTATTTCGCGAAGTTTAAATGTAATTTATGTATTTAATGGTTAGTAAGTATTGTACAGTGGAGAACTAAACTCAAGGTTATGAAACCCGGATTTGGGTTCATCACACAAGTTCTTTAACCTTACTCAAATTCGTATTGAACAAGTTTCCTAACTCAAACTCGAATTATATTTTTAGATTATATTCTAAGTGGTTTAATTCTTGTAAAGTTACTCTACATCCATATAATCATTATCATTCGCACATAGTGTAGGTTGAATTCAAATTCTATTATCGTACTGCAAATCATTTAAAGTTCTTTTATACATAAGCTGTTTAAGAAGTAGTCTATGTCAATTGTTTCAGCTAAACCTTTTAGTATACCTTGTTGTAAAACCTATCCAAACCTACTGTTGGGGCAGATTCTTGTACTGAGATGAACAACCCATAATGGGAAAGAACCTAAGAATCAGATAAACGATACATACAGAATAAATGTTATGCTTATACATATAGTACGCGAAGCTTATCTCCTCAAGTACAGTCTGAAAACGTAACCTAAGAGGGTCAATCAAGTGACTGATTCCTCAAAGGAGACGTTCATAGTCTTTTGACCACTCAGCATTTAAATAATCAATTTTCACTCATTAAATTGTGCGTTGATTATATCAAATTCATATTATTGAATCTTTCAGTCATTATTCTTATTCATGGCATATTTTGTATTCATTTTAAACTTACTGGGCAAACTAGTTGCTCACCCTTGCTATGTCATGAAATTATTGTAACTAAGCCTGAGGGGTCGGGTACAGATAAAGGCAAAGAAAAAGCGAGATCTTAATTATTTAGATAGATGTTAGTCTGTTCATATTTTGTTTAAGACTTATAAGAATGTAACGCAAACACTAATATCCTTTTGTAGTTTGTGATGTATATCTGGTAAATGTTGTAGACCTTAGGACTAGAAAGCCATTGTAATAGATAACATATATTTATTTATTTTTCGCAGTAGTATTAAATGTTGTTTAGCAGTGATTGTTTATATTATTACATGAGCACAAAATTCGAGGTAGTGGTACCTGAATTTGGGGGTGTTACAGTGCAGCACAAAGCATGTAAAACTAAATAATGCAGATTAATTGTGCAAACCTAATATGAAGACAACACCGGCCTCAAGTTATTCCATGTGAGCCTAAAACAATAAAACGGTAATTAATAACTAATATATTACAAAGTTTTTAATTACCAAAAAAAAAAAAAGTAATAAAGTGTAATGTGAATTCCTGTTCTTTCTTATTCTTTTTGGGACATAATTCAAGTATTAGTTTGACAACAATAATTCTTTTTCTTTCAGTAACTAAATTTAACAAGAATCCTGGTTCTTTGATTAATTTAAATCCTGGCCTTAAAAATTATGGCTATTTAAGTGATCATATATGTGTGCCCATCAGTGATCAGTCCATGTCTTGTTTTAATGCAGGGCATGGCATAATGTAAAGGGAAAATACCTTTACTACAAAATTATTGTTAAATTTTATATTCCCCGCTCAATATTGTTGGACAAATACCTTTACTACAATATTGGTAGTTTATTCTTACAGTTGAAAAAAAAATTAACAAAAAAATAAAATAAAAATAAAGGGCCACTTCAAATGATGATATCTCCTTTATACAATGAACAAGCCATAATCTTTTGAATCGTAGATAAAGTAGGATCCTCCTATTTATATTGGTTATAATTTATAAAGAAGATTTAATGGTTTGGAGATGGTAGAATTTTTTTCAGAATTATTATTTTATTTTCATTCATACATTAAAGATAATTTTTGTAATATTATTTTAAGAAAAAAAATATTTTTTAAATATATTCTTAATATTTATTGAAAATATAATAATAATGGCATCACAGTATTCAATAGATCTAACACATACATAAGTATGATATGATAAAATTTTCACATTATTATCATCAAAAAATATAAATAAAATTTTAAAATTTTGGTACTATAAAAAATATATCTTTAGTTTAAAACATTATGAATACTTTGATAAAAATTAGATCTTCTAATTTCACAGCACCGTAATACACAACAATAGAAGCAACATGTTACAATAATGGCGACAACCGTATCATACTTTAATAATGACAATACTTTAAATTGTCATTCTTACGCTGTTACGAGTTACAATAATTGCAAACTACTTATGATATGCTTAAGCATATAAACTAATACAGCAAGAAACAGATATGGACAAGCATGTAGCTAGAGTAGTATCTAGAAAATAGTATACAAAACAACAGCCTAATATATATAATGCAAGAATAAACACCAAAATGTGCATACCCAGACAGATAGACAAAATGTTCACAAACATATTGTGTTTTCAGTCAAACATTTCATCAAACACATGCACAACATTTTTTAAAAAACAATAAACTATAATGGAAGATAAAATCTACACTAGCACCAAATTCAAATGAATACATATCTATATTTTGTATATATACAGTAAACTTAGTCAGTACATAAGGAGGTTGTGGTAGATAAGGAAACTTCTTACCATGATGATTGTTATAAGCCTACAATGATCCAAACTCAACTAGTCTTCAATCAGAAATATCCATAAAAGTAAAAGCAGTTAACATAATATATCTGTTTGTACACTAGCACTTATAAAAATTATAGCCAATTTATTATAACCATAGTGAATTTCTATAGGAATAAGCATAAATATACCACTTTCCACCGAGGATTGTGGGCTGATTGGATCAATTATATAATACACACAATACAAAATCGTAGATCTAAGTAAAAATAACATGGATTTAAGTTGTTTAATCAGTAGATAGGTTAATCTAATGGTTAAATACTATTTAATCAGTGTGGATTTTGAAAAAAAAAACCCTTTGAAAATGATGATTTTTGTACCAAATTGGCTTGGGTTCTTATTTGTTGGATTGGAAAATTGGTTTAATATCGGCGCCCATCTGTAGTCTCCTATCATCTCTTATTCCTTGTCATCGATATCAATGCCGAGCGCTTATTCGGGTAGAGAAACGGTAGCGCCATGGTGCTAAGAGCTCGATAACCTCTGATTTGATTACTCTGAAAATAAGTCTCTTGGGTAATTCCCAGATTGGGAAAATAAGCTTCTTGGTTAGTGAAATACATGTGTCATACTCTGACTGGTTCTTACTATTAATAGAGGATCATGGGTCTTGACCATTGTATTAACTGGAGTTTATTTCAACGCTTTAGATTTCCCAGATAATATTTATATCTATACACTACTAAAGGTATATCTATATATATATATATATATATATATATATATATATATATATATATATGTGTGTGTGTGTGTGTGTGTGTGTGTGTGTGTGTGTGTGTGTGTGTGTGTGTGTGTACGATACATAAATTTTAATTAAGATTAAAATTTAATTTTATATTTATATGTATATACTATGATGTATATGTGTATTCTTTACTTGATGGTGATGTATAGTTTTTAATGTATATATACTTAATATATATTAATCATTGTAAAGTCTAAACTAATAATTATGTATTAGCTATAGAAGTTTATTATAATATTTTAATTTCTTAATATATATAGTATTTAATATTTATAATGCCTAGTTAGATTATGTATAATTTCTGAATATTACTAAAAACATTTTATTATTAAACATTATATTTAATAATTTAAATATAATTAGAATGCATAATAACTTAATACACCACCTGTTGATCCTAAATGTAGCAGATGAAGTAGAGCCATAATTTCTAATATGTAAAGCAGGCACAAAGCCTCAAACTGAATGAGAGATTGAGGGGCATTGTGAGGCTGAAGAGGTTGGAGAATTATAAAACAGAGGTTGGAGGTATTTATGAAACAGAGAATGAGTGAAATTAATAGAATGCACAATACTTTTATTATGAACAATGTAGACACCCAAATTTTCCACTTCTCTACTAACCCTGGCAGGAGGGAAAATCGTCATTTGACCCGAAATGCGAAAAGGAAGGTGGACCCCAACACGAAGTCACCCCAACGATTTACGGTCAATGCCACCACAACGGACAACGAGCATCCGGTCACTTGAGGCAAGACAAACAGTTGATCCAGAAAAACCTGAGTTGATCCTGAAAAACAAGCTGGACAGCCGCGGATGCACCTGCGGCCACCGACAAACGGGACAGTGCGCGGCTCGAGGAGACAGCCCGGCAGCCGAGGATTCGGCGCGGACGGCCACAGCAGTCAGCTGCAGATGCACCTGCGGCTGCCTGCTGAACTCTATACAGCGGCCATTTCCACCCGAGAAGAAGAAGAAGAGAGAAAAAATGAGGGAGTTTTAGAGAGAGAAAGCTCGCGGGGGGAGAGAGAATAGTATTGTTCTTGGTTAGATTTGAGTGAAATATTTGTATTCTCTTGCTAGTTAATCGAGGGTTCTTGTGGTGGTGTCCGATTTGTGAAATAAGAAGCTTTAATCGACATTTTGCAAGGTGAAAGGGGTGTTTCTTTTGATATTTTTCTTGTTTGTATTAATGTGATAATCTTGTGTTTTGGGTTGTTTACCATGGTTTGTTGTTGTATTAATGATGATCCGTGGGTTAGGGGTCATTAGTGAGGGTTCCATTGGAACGTAACTTCCTCCTAACGCCCCGATGATATCCGTACGGTGATATATCATTCGTTGAGTTCATAGATAGTTTTAGTGTTGGCATTGAAATTTGTGATTCATATATTACCGTAATGAGTTTAGTATTGTTAGATTGTGCCGTAATATTGGTTATGTAGTGATTTGGGTAATTGTGAGCCTAGGGAGGAGGTCGTGGTGATCAAATCCCGATGATGGACATTTTTGGGTGTATGTAATCATTAGATAGGGTCCATGGTTGTATATATGTAATATCGGGCCTTAAAGCGATACCAAGTCGAGGTCGGGTTAAGGCCCCGTAGTAATAAAGATATGTGATTGTGGGTGTTTGGGGTTGTCTGGATGGCTCACATGCCCATGGATAGCCCCGACACGTTTTGAATGCTTGTTTTGATTTATGACACAAAAAACGGTTTTCCAAAATAAGGCAAACGATGAAGATTTTCTAAAAAATGATCAAATTAGGATATCAGATTCACGAGGTTTAAAAATTAAGAGTTTTGGCGAACTTTGATCCTTGTTTGACGAAAAGGCTACATTTGGTTTTTAAAATGTCATAAAAGATGTTTTCGTAAAAAATAAATAAACGTTTTCATTAAACTTTGTGCATAGGGTTAAAGAGTTCTAGAAGTTGCCTTCATTTTATTTATATTTACTGTTAGAAGGCAATGTATAGTCTCGATTCCTATTTGACAAAAGTTTAAAAACTATGGTTTTCAGAAAATGACATTTAAATAAAAAACCCTCATCGTTTTCGGAATTAAAATCAATCTTTATTATAAAAAACGGAGCCTTGTCATTTGGGTCAAAAGACGTCTAAACGCTTTCCCGACAAAACACATTTTGCCATATAAAATCAAAGCAACTTTTATGCAAAAGGACACCACAAACATCCATTTAGGCACACACATACACACGCGCGCGCGCACACACATTTTAGTATTTAAAAGTATAGAAAAACATCGAGATTGCGGTAACCGTGTTTCACGGAAGTCGAGGGGTGCCTAACACCTTCCCCTCGCTTAAGCAAGCCCCCGAACTCTATAAATCTCGGTTCGCAGACCAATTGAATCAGAGTCACATATGAGCCAGCGATTACAAAAACAAAATTCAGATGAGTTGGTACATCCATTTCAAATATACCAACTGGCAGCTCTGGTCAATTGGCTCATAAAGAAATCGATCTTTCAAAACACGTCGACATTAAGCCGACCCTTTTCAAAATCACATTTAATTCAAAAGGCTAAAATTGGAAAAGGGAATTTTAATTATTAAAAACGAAACGACGAAAATCCTGGCGTCGACAGCTGGCGACTCTGCTGGGGACATTAGAGGGCTTAAGCCGCGTTTAAAATCTTGGTGTTTTCCTATCCTTTAGAAAATCTAAAAAATGTGTGGTTGCGTTACTTGCGATTGATCTACTTTTTTTTGCGTGTATGAATGAATATGCAAGTTGTGTGATTGCTTTACGAGTGCTTTACTTTATTGTCATCATTTGCATACGGTGAGGAACGATGAATGAATGATGAATGTATGTTGAGCAGTTCCTTCTCCTGAGGCAAACCCGTCGGATGTGGATTACTGGACTCAAAGGGGTGCTCCCCGGCAAGGCTCAGGAAAAGCATCCACTCAGATCCAATCCAATTGAAAGATCGGATTTATTCCCTTCTAGTATGTTGCGAAGATCTGGGAACCTTCATGCCAAAAAGCCCGCGAGAGTAACTTAGGGTAGGTCAGCCTCAGATAAACCCGACGCGTGGAAAGCCTCTTCATACCCTTTTACACTTTACGTACATGACATCATGCTTAGTCAAACGTTTTTCTGCCTCCCACTTTGTCAAAATAAAAGCATTAAC
This sequence comes from Hedera helix, assembly GCA_947179155.2. Taxonomy (NCBI): domain Eukaryota; kingdom Viridiplantae; phylum Streptophyta; class Magnoliopsida; order Apiales; family Araliaceae; genus Hedera; species Hedera helix. Next base: position 40,845,172 of record OX359264.1, on the reverse strand, counting down.
CTCTGTTTTACAGGGACAACTTGGTGAGCATCATAAATTGCACAATGTCATTACTTTGGTTAAAATAAAGGGATACTGACCCTATTTTGCAGGAAAAGATTACAAAACCCAAAAATACAAAAAATATTTGCTTTAGCATGCATCTGCCAATATCGTTTCCCGAAACTAAACCTTGGCATGTTTTATTTGCAAGATTGCTCCCCAAACCCGTCTCCGGTCCAAGAAAGCCAGAGAGTCAACAGTCGAAATGGCTGAGAACCCCAATCCTAATCCGGCTCCCGTATCTCGGGAAGAATTCGATGCTGTGAGAAATCAAATGACAGAGCTGACCATGTTGCTCAAGGAGCATTTTAAGCTAAAATCAGGGCCACAACCCGAGGACCCGCCGGGGCCATCATCTCAAGGGAGCGGGTCGACCCTAGAAACTCTGAAGGTTGAACCGCCAAAGCAAGTTATTATCATCCCAGAAGATGAGGTTGCCAGCAGTGTCAGCAAAAAGTTAAAGCAGATAGAAGAAGCCATCAAAACTATGAAGGGGATCGGGTCATAAGGCAGTGTTAACTACTCATATTTATGTATTTTTCCGGGAACCAAATATCCCGAGAAATTCAAACTCCCCGAATTTGAAAAGTATAACGGGTCAGGGGATCCTTACACACATTTGAAAGTATACATCGGAGAGCTAGGGGGATATGCCGAGGACGAATCATTGAGAATGCAACTGTTCCAGAAAAGCCTGATAGGGGAGGCTAGGACATGGTATGCGAGGTTGGACAATGCTAAGATTCACAATTGGGAGGAGTTAGCCCACACCTTCCTAACGCAATACAGCTTTCAATCCCAGATGGCCCCGGACCGATACCAGATGACGAAAATCAGGAAGCAGACCAATGAATCCTTCAGAGACTACGCTCAACGGTGGAGGAGGATGGCGGCCCAAGTAAACCCACCCATGAGTGAGGCGGAGATGGTTATGACATTCATCGATATCCAAGAGGCCCCTTATTATGAAAGGGTGATAGCGGGGATAGGGAAGGCTTTTGCGGAGATGATCAAACATGGGGAGATGGCTGAGATGGGTTTAAAGTCAGGGAAAATCCGAGACTTCACATCTCTCGAGGCTGTTGCTGAGCAAATCCAGAGTGGAAACTATGGCAGTTCTTCCTGGAGACCCCAGAAGAGGAAAGAGGAGGATGTGTCCCTGGTTTTGCAAGGGCTATCTGGGAAAGCAATGACCAGCACCCCGATCCGTATGCAAAGAAATGAGGCCCCGCGTCCATCAAATTTCAACAATCAAAAGTATGAGGGGCGTAGGAAATTCGAAAAGCCACAAGAAAGGGAGTTCACCCCATTGGGGGATTCATTGGAACAAATACTGGCCCTGTTGGTAAGCCAGAAAAAGATTACAGAGCTAGCATCTTCATCGGACCCGAAGGGCAAGAGATATGACCCTAGCAAAAGATGCGCCTATCACTCGGCATCCCCGGGGCACGACACCCAGGAGTGTTGGTCGCTAAAACACAAAATCCAGAACCTGATTGACAACGGGGAGATCGTGGTGGAACAACCGGAACCCCAAACGTAAAGGCCAACCCTCTTCCTGAACACAATGGGGGAGGCGTGAACGCAGTGGAAATCAGTGGGGCGGGAAGTCCCATGAAATCGATGTACGTAAGGAAAATAGAGGGAGAAATTGCTATGACCAATGCCCAGGAGGGTGCGCAAAATGAGCCTATCAAGTTGGTTGGGGTAATTCGAAATACCAAAAGGGAGCCTATCCGGATGATGGCCTCAAGACCCCTTGTCATAGCAGCCAGGTCACAATTGCCAATTACCAGTCTGAAGGTTGTTCCGTGGAATTACGTGGGGAAGACCGAGGAGGAGGCCAGTTGTGCATCAGTCAGCTCTAAGGGAAATCCATTGTATTTACCAAGGCGGGTTTTTGAGAACACGAAAAGGGAAAACGAGAAAATATCGGAGGAAAAAGCATCAGAGTTTTGGGAGAAAATGAATTACGGCAAGGCGGATGTGGTTAAGGCGCTTGAGGTGCAACCACCCCTGACATCCATCTTAGACCTAGTATTGGCATCCAATGATCATCATCAGGTATTGACCAAAGTCCTGGAAGAGGCTTATGTCCCCAAGTCAATTAATACTGAGAGATTCGGACACTTGGTGGGTCACCTGTTGGACAGCAATGTAATCTCATTTACCGACGACGATATCCCCGAAGAAGGGAGAGGGCACCGGAGGCCGTTACACATTGCGGTCATCTCATCCGGGTATGTGATGAACGGAGTTTTGATTGATGGTGGGTCAGCCCTGAATATTTACCCATATAGTACTCTGGAGAAGATGAAAATCAACCCTAAGCGCCTGCGGGCCAGCCAAGTGGTGGTGAGGGCGTTTGACGGATCTAGAAAGGATATGGTAGGAGAAATTGAGCTACCAGTGGAGATCGGCCCTTATACTTTTGACATTTCCTTCCAAGTGCTAGATATCACGGCCAGCTACAATATGCTACTAGGAAGGCCCTGGATTCATATGGCAGGGGCAGTTCCCTCTACCCTGCATCAGCAAATAAAATTCATCGTGGAGGGGCACTTGGTAACAATTACAGCAGAATCTGACTACCCTGCTCCCTCTGTAAAAGGCATGCCTGTGATCCATGTGGACGAATCGGCCGAACCAATCAGCTATCAGGCATTTGAAATTAGCACCCCTCAGTACAAGCAGTTGGGAGCTCCGGAGTTAAAGCCTAAAATGTCCCCCGAGCTCACCTTCGTTTCCCGGGAAATGATGGCAATGAACTTCCAGCCGGGGCAAGGGCTGGGCAAGAACAGCCAAGGAATCACCGAGCCCATCCAGATACCAGCACAGTCAGGCAAGGTAGGGTTAGGATATCACGGAGGTATAAGGCCAAAGAACTCATATAAGAAAATTCCCATTCGGATAACCGGAGTCCCGATACCGAGAACCAACCATGAACACTCCCCGAGGGTAATCAAGCCTGCGTCTGAAGCAGAGGGTAAGGTGGAAGCTCCCCCAACCAAGGGATTGGTCCAGCAGAGGGAATTCTTACAGGAAATCATGGAGCAGTTTGAGAAAAAATGCCATCTCCCGGGAAAGGAGAAAATGTCTGAAGGCGAGCCGATCACGCCTTTCATCAATTAGGCTGGGATAGAAGTGCCTGAGGAAAGTGTAAATGAAAGCCGAAGCCAAGTTGCCGCAATCATTGAAGAGGTGCCAGATACAGTGACCCCCTCCATCACTAGCTATAAAACCGAAGTGATCCCCAGGAATTGGACCGTGCAGCCAGTAGTATCCAGAAAAGGGTAAATGCAGGAGTGTCCGGGAATCTTGTCCAGTGGGGGGATCAAGGGGTTTTTAAGACGGTGTTTTTTGTTTTATGTATCTGCACGTCTATTTCATATTTTGCCATGATTATTGAAAAGGGAAGTCATGTACTGAATGTTTATATATATGACAAATATTTTTGTTTCATGTCAGGTGTACCGATTTGAGTCATTCTAGCCTAACAAACGATTTTCCAAATTTGAAAGACGATTATGATTTTGATATAGAACTGGATTTCGATTTGATGGGAATTGAGCAGGACGAAGCAGGCGATGACGACGCTCCCGACGGACGAGATCAAAGAGTGGGTCGAGGATAGACCTAAACCCAACCTAGACCAGACCATCACCATCAACATAGGAACCCCTGAAAACCCCAAAGAGCTGAAAATTGGGGCAGATCTGACTCCCGACCAGAAAGCAGAAGTAGTTGAGTTATTGAGCCAATATGAGGATGTGTTTTCCTGGTCACATGAAGACATGGTCGGTTTGTCCACGGATATTGTGGTGCATCGATTGCCTATCAAGGAGGGTTTCAGGCCAGTTAAGCAGAAGCTGAGAAAATTAAAACCAGAGTGGAGCTTAAAAGTGAAGGAAGAGATAGTCAAGCAATTCAAGGCTAGGATCATCATGGTGTCCACTTACCCAGAATGGCTTTCCAATATAGTTCCAGTGGCGAAGCCCGGGGGAAAGGTGAGAGTATGCGTCGACTATAGGGATCTGAACAAGGCCAGTCTGAAGGATAACTTTCCAGTGCCTTTCATACACATCTTGGTGGATAATACGGCTCAGTATGAAATGTATTCATTTGTCGATTGTTTCGCGGGATATCACCAGATAATGGTGGCGGAAGAGGACCGAGAAAAGACCGCCTTCATCACCCCCTAGGGCACGTTTTGTTATAGACGACTTGCTTTCGGCCTCACAAATGCAGGAGCCACTTATCAGAGGGCCATGATGGCCCTATTCCACGATATGATGCACAAGGAGATAGAGGTTTACATGGATGACATTATTGTGAAATCAAGGACGGAATCTGACCATGTGACTCACCTCAAGAAGCTATTTGAGCGGCTCAGGAAGTATAATTTGAAGCTCAATCCAGCAAAGTGTGCCTTCGGAGTTCAGTCAGGTAAGCTCCTTGGATTCTTGGTGAGCAATCGAGGCATCAAACTGGATCCGGCTAAGATCAAAGCCATTGTGGATATGCCAGCACCTCATACAGAGAAAGAGATAAGGGGATTCTTGGGGAGGATAAACTTCATCAGTCGGTTCATATCCCATCTGACAATTACCTGCGAACCGATCTTTAAACTGTTAAGGAAAGATGCCTCCCGAAAGTGGAACAGTCAATGCCAAAAGGCCTTTCAGACTATTAAGAAGCAATTAACAGAAGCGCCAGTCCTGGTACCTCCGAATGACGGGATTCCCCTTTTCCTGTATATATCCGTAAACGATATGGCGATGGGTTGTATGTTAGGGCAGAAGAATGAATTCAGCAAGGAGCATGCCATTTATTACCTCAGCAAGAGATTCAGCAGCAGTGAACAGAATTACACGCCGATCGAGAGAACATGTTGCGCCTTGGCATGGGCTGCTATGAGGTTACAACATTACCTTCATGGACACACTACCTATTTGATCTCGCGAATCGATCCCTTGAAGTATATATTTGAAAGGCTGATGTTGAATTGTCGATTGTCAAGATGGCAGTTAATCCTACAGCAATTTGATATCCTCTATGTCACCCAGAAAGCCGTGAAGGGGCAGGGGATTACAGATCAATTATCAGAGATGCCGACGGGGGGAATGGAGCCTTTAGAAACTTCCCTACCGGGTGAGGACATATTGTGGGTCCAACAAACGAGCTATGATGACGAAAGGCAGTTTTGGAAATACGGTGCCATGAATGCTGAAGGGGCTGGAGATGGAGCGGTCCTGGTCTCCATTACGGGCGAGCAATACCCTGTTCTCACCAAATTACAGTTCAGTAACTCAAACAATACGGCTGAATATGAAGGATGTATATTAGGACTGAGATTCGCCCGCAATCTGGGAGTGAAAAGATTAGCCGTGTTCAGAGATTCAAAGTTGGTAATCAGACAGGCGACGGGGGTATATGGCACTAAGGAGCTTCAGTTACTCCCCTACCACCGGTGTGTAATCCGATTGATGCAAGAATTTAAAGACATAGCCTTCCGACATATTCCCAGGGGGCAGAATGACTTTGCCGATGCATTGGCCACCCTGGCTTCGTTAGTCCACATACTCAAAAGCAAAGCCACTCCCCAGATTGAAATAACAGGGCAAAATGCTCCCGCTTACGAAGAACATATATCGGAGTTATCAGAAGACGTGGTTTAGCCAAATCAGCCCTGGTATCATGACATTCAGAAATACTTGAGGGATAGATCTCTCCCCAACCAGGAAAACCGAACAGAAAGGCAGAGAATCCAGAAGATGGCCATGAAATTCTATTTAAGCGGAGATTCCCTGTATAAGAGGGATGTAGGCTTGGGATTATTGTGATGTGTAGACGAGACTCAAGCAAATAAAATCATGGGCAAAGTGCACGGTGGAGTATGTGGGCCGCATATGAGCGGACCGATGTTGGCCAAGAAAATTCTGAGAACAGGGCACTACTGGCTATCACTTAAGGCTGACTGTGACGATCATGTCAAGCGATGTTTCCAATGCCAAGCACACGGTAATGTGATGCATGTGCCCCCTAATGAACTGCATTGTATGACTTCCCCTTGGCCGTTCTCCATGTGGGGTATGGATGTAATCGGACCCGTGGAGCCCAAAGCAAGCAACGGCCACCGGTTCATTTTCGTCATGATTGATTATTTCACTAAATGGGTGGAGGCAGCTTCTTTCCCCAAAGTAACGCAGGAGGTTATAGTCAGTTTCATCAGGAACAATGTCATTTGCCGGTACGGACAGCCTGAAATCTTGGTGTCCGACAATGCCAAGAATCTGAACAATTCCCTTATGAAGGAGTTATGCGACCAATTCAAGATCAAGCATCTCAATTCTGTCATTTACAGGCCCAAAATGAATGGGGCCGTGGAGGCGGCAAATAAGAATATAAAGAGGATTATGGCGAGAATGTCTGCCAATCATCGGGGATGGCCAGATTTGCTGCCCCTCACGCTGTTTGCATATCGAACATCAGTTCGTACGTCTACAGGGGCAACCCCTTACGCCTTGGTATATGGGATGGAGGCCGTTTTGCCAGTTGAGATGGAGATGGCGTCCCTCCGAATTTTGCTCGATGCGCGGATTGACGAGGAGGATTGGATACAAAATCGATATGACCAGTTAGCCTTAATAGATGAAAGAAGGGTGGCGGCTATATTACACGGTCAGTTGTATCAGCAACGCATCTCTCGATCATATGACAAAAAGATACGGTCCCGAAAGTTCAAAGAAAATGACCTAGTGCTAAAGAGGGTCATGCCCTGTCAAGACGAAGCCAAAGGGAAATTCGCTCCAAATTGGGAAGGACCCTTTGTGATCAAGAAAATCCTATCTGGAGGGGGCCTCATCCTACAAGAGATGGATGGCGAGGTATTCCCACAGCCCCTGAATTCTGACTCTATGAAATGGTTCTATGCTTAAAAAAAAAAAAAAAATAAATAAAATAAAATTATCTCCCTTGTAACTCGAGCTACGTAGGACTTGATCTCCTGACTTGTGGGAGTACGTAGGTAGCCATCATAGCGCGGTCTGTTCTATACAAAACAATAAACCTGTCCCTATACTAAACCCATTTCCAGAAAACCCCAAAACCCTACTTTGATAAATACATTCTGAATCTTACCCAAACCTAGCCATATAATCAGCCCAAAATCCAAGACTCACTTCGATGAAATCAGAAGGGCATGCGGCAATATCTGTGGAGTTCCAATCAAGACTTGAGGAAAGAAATAAGGCAATATATCGAAATCATAATCAGCTGAATAAAATGAGGATCCAATGAAGGGCGACGATGCATCAAAAAAGGAAATGACTAAACTATAAATATTTTTCTATATATACAAAACATTTTGATTACAAGTCTGTCTTTTAAATAAAAGTGATGAAACTGACATAGTCCATGCAGGGAATAAAATCATCTACAGGTCAGAGACCAGCTGGAGCAGGATAGACAGAATAGTCGAGGCATCATAAACCTCCGGCTCACCCGCAATCTGCTGTCCCATCATGTCAATCCGAGTCAAAAGAGCAGCAGCACTGGTAACAGTCATAGAATGGCCCTCCATGACAACTCTGACCTACTCGATAACACTATCTCTGGCAGAGAGGGCGGCATCACGAACTAGTACAGCAGCATCCCGCTCCGCGTGCGCGGTATCCCTCTCAATCTCGGTAGCACTCAAAGCGGACCGGAGCCGGGTACCCACAATCATTAATCTCTGGATCCGATCCGCCAAATCAAGGGAAGGGACATGTACCGAAGCAGAAGCCTCCTCAACATCAGATCTGGGCGCTAATCCTGAAACCTCCGGAGGAATGACCGCATCTGAACTGGTCTCATATGGGAAAAGTCCTCGAGAACCATCCAATACCCCAATCTGGTCAAAGTCGGCAATATCAGAATCTTCTCGCAACCATAGCAGATAAGCGGGTGTCTGACCAGGATGACTATCCCCAAAATCGGCCGAGACCCGGTGTGACCAAAGATCATATACCCTCAGCAGCTCTCTCTCCGTCTGAGGCAATATGAGAAATCGGTAGTCATCTGCTCCCGTAAAGAGATGGAGATCATGTATCTGGTCAAACTGCCCCATGACAGCTAAGGGATGATAAGTCGTCACCCCCCTCAAGCCAAGAAGAGGGAGGAAATCAAAAGGTGGCACATGAGTCAAGAAACTCTGGAAGGAGCAATAACCCGAATAGATCAGAAGATGGAAAGGCTCCTCAAGGGCCGATAAGAACACCCTCCATGAGGCCGCATCAGTGCATCGCCGGGGACGGAATGAGAACTGCATGGCCAAACTGTGGCTGAAACAGAACCCGTGTCGACGAAAATGCCCGATGGGTCTGAGGTGGCTCATGAACCATACATATAACAAAGTAGAGCTTCCCCTGAATATGCGGCCAGGGAAGGAATGACAATACGAGGCCGACAGGTAAGTCTCTGCTAATATCATGGGAAGGATGGTATGATCCTCCTGGAGAGCCTGAACCGCTACGATAACCCGCATATCCAGGAGGTCGTCCCCGGCAGGCAGATATAGAACGGATATGACACAGGCCATCAAAACATCCACTCTCAAAGCGCCCCAACGCTCCTCAGACACTGAAAAATCACTGGAGAAGCGAGAGAAGCTATCCACCAAGCCGAATCTGTCAACCAAGAAGGATAAAGGAACAAGATGGCTCGAAGAGATCACAGATAACAGAGCTGTCCTCCGCAAGCCTGTGAAAGTCAGGAACTGACGGCGCATATGGCCTGAAGTAACCCGTGCGCAGGGACCATCCACCGATAAGCCGGTAAAGCGAGCATACTCCTCAAGAGTGGGGGTCAGATACTCTCGCCCGAACCTGAAAACATGCCTGTCAGGGACCCAACAACTGAGAATGTCGTCAACAAAGCCCGGCGGCACCTGGAATGACAAAAGAGAGAAGGAGTGTCCCAAAAGACCATCTGCGATGATTCGGTCGGAGGGTAGCAAACTATCCAGCCACGAACGGAACTGACCAATGATCCCTGAGGGGGCGCAAGGGCCCACGCGAACCACATCTATCGACGACATCTGTAAAAGCAGTATCAAAAGACTATACAGGGGTCAATTTTTCTTTATCCACATATATAATAAATCATGCATCATACAAGCTATAATGGAATAAATGGATCATCATAAAGGAAAGATTATGCATAAAATAAAGATAATTCTGTATATAATACATGGAATGAAAAATGATGATAAATAAAACTAAACAAGTCCAAATACAGAGATCCTAGCCTATCAAAATCTAATCAGTGAAATATATGCCATCAATAAAGGCATCGTCCTCAAACTGGTCTGCCGGCAAATCCTGCGGAATAGAAGCCTCATCCTCAAAGTTCAGGTCTGGGTAGGAATAAGGCGGAATTGGGGCGTCCGATGGGCCGGAACCCGCACCAAAGTCGAATCCAGGCGGGTCTGCGACATAAACCTCCTCTGGATCTCGGCCCAATCTCCGAAGAAAAAGGGATAACTGATCCACCTGCCGAGTAAGGGAAGCAATCTGATCCAAGTGGGTAGGGGCCCGGACACACTCCATCCAATCCGTCATCATCACCGACCCGTGAACCAGGTCTCCGAGGAAGAAGGTGGCCCGGGTCTGAGGCCCGTTGGTGCGGGGTCTCCACCAAGCACTGAAGCTCTCGCTCGTGTAAGGACCGGCAGACAGCATATATCCGTCCTCCCCGGCCATCAGGGCCTCTAGAAGGTGGGCATCCGCGAACCAAGATCTCTGTGAGGGAGGGGCGAAAGGGATACGAGCCTCCCCAGAAACACATCTGATGGCGCGCTCCCCCAGATACAGCTCCCATCCACCATAGGTCAGAAATGGAATACGACGAGTGGACAAGGCATGCTCTAGATCTGCAGCATAGCCACCGGCGAGGCCAGCCGCCAAATGATCCGCCGTGTAAGGAACCCAGATCACATCCGCGGACGAGATCAGCTCTAACTGCAGCCGACAGTGAGCAAAGCTATCTGACACGGGGGTCTCCTCAAGAGTACTATGATGCCATCGACGACCCCTGGGATAAGTCTCCGGACCAAGGGTAGTGACTGGCCGCAAGCAGGGTAGTCTCTCGTAAGCCCAGAACTGTCAAACAAAACAGGAAAACCGTAAGTAGCAGGAAGGGGCAAAGAAATGGAACAAATCAAGGACTATACAATAAAAAGGGACCTACTAGCAGGAAAGGGTAGAATCCGAGCCAGGCATCCGTCTGTCCCTTCTGAGCGAAGATGAAGACTATGAAGGAAGTAAGCGAAGGTGAAGGAGCCCCAATCATAGTCCCCGATCTGGTCAACCTCCCGGGTGGCTCCGACGATACTGAAATGAATAGTCGATGAGTTGTTCCCCAGAAAACAGCCCCTCGTGATGGTCAAAAACAAGCGTCGGAGCAGAAAGTCACGAGCAGACTGGTCCTCAGGGAATGGCTCGGAGAGGACCCCTCCAATGACATCTACAGCCAAGGCTCCCGATCGAATGCTGCGGGCCTTAAAGACCTTATCATGGGGAGAATATCCCAACAAGGATCGAATAACGGCGGGGGTGATGTCCGACTCCAGAGGGACCCGGGGTCCAAAGAACTCCACCCCGGTGATATAACGCCAGTCTAAAGAGGTCAACAGTAGCTCACAGTCCAGAAGATGAAGCGACTGTGTCTGGTGGAACCAGCGCTCAGATAAGGCCCTCATATAACCCCACGGACATCGGCGAGGGGCGATAGTGAAGAAATGTCTGAAACCCCAAGAATCTACCATCCCCCTGTAGTCGGAATGCAGCGCATGATAGAGAGTGTAGATGCTCAACCAGTTGCCCCGAGGCTGGGTAAACTCAGGAACCTGTGACAACCATCAAAAGTCAGGGATGGTAACCGTACGGATTTGAATGAACTACTTAAACGACGGATATACCTCGTTAGCCGCAAGGTAGGCTGAGGGGTGACTGCTGAGATCAGGACCGAGCAGATCCGGTATCCTGGCACGGGCCCCTGGTAAGGTCCGACGCGTGGGGGGAGGAGCCACTGTGCCCGAGGGACCCGCCTCTGCCTCGGCTGGGGCATCCTCACCAACATCAGGTCGATCCGGGCGAAGGACAGACTCCGCCAATCTAAGGGAATGACGGGTCAGGACTGGAGCTGGAGATGAGGTGGCCGCCCTACGACGACGGACACCGGCCACCCGGGGCACTGTGGAGCCACTGGGAGCATCAGGATCCATGACTGCAACGGCATCACGAAAAGGAGGTACATCCTTAGCTCGTTATCTTTCAAAAAAAAATCTTATTGCATATTGCTAAAAAATCATAGGGCAGCATGACATGTTTGAAAATTGAAAATGCATAAATAAGTCCCTAGGGGTGCGCTAGATTTCCCAAAATTTCGGCAGAGTTTCGTTTGTAAAATGGACATCCCATGCGCGATCAGGCATGTTTAATCAAGTCAGGCAACCAACAAATCCCAAATGCAAGTGAAAATGATGCATCATGAGCATAAAATTACTAAAACCATGATTTTTCAAAGTAAATAAAGCATGACTGCAAGACCCATTGTTTATCTATGCTACGTCTAACACAAATATCTCATATAAGCATGCATTGCTAAAATTAAAAACATTTAAACAAGTAAATACATAGCCAAACGAAAGCAAAAATCAAAGAAAAAGGAGTTAAAACGTTACCCAAAGCACGTAGATTGATTTAATCGGAGCATATTTTGCCAAAAGATGTCCAAAAGACGAAAAAGCCGAGTGGGGGACGAGGAGAACCGAAAACGAGAGTAAGAAAAAGTGAAAAAGTGAGCAGATCGTGGGGGTCGCGATCTGAAATAGGATCCGATCCCAGCCGCAGATGCACATGCGGTTGGTCTCGGTGCCCTTTTGCCTCCCCTTTTGGTACCCCGAGTCAACATGTAACTTGTCCCACGTTAAGATAAAAGATTTTAGAACCGGATGACCAATTCAAAAAACGACCAGTCAAAAACGATACCTGACCCAATTCAAAATCGACCAGTCAGAAACGATACCTGACCAATTCAAAAACGACCAGTCAGAAACGATACTTGACCAATTCAAAAACGACCAGTCAGAAACGATACCTGGCCAATTCAAAAACGACCAGTCAGAAACGATACCTGGCCAATTCAAAAACGACCAGTCAGAAACGATACCTGACCAATTCCAAAACGACCAGTCAGAAACGATACCTGACCAATTCAAAAAACGACCAGTCAGAAACGATACCTGACCAATTCAAAAACGACCAGTCAGAAACGATACCTAACCAATTCGAAAACGACCCGTCAGAAATGATACCTGACCAATTCAAAAACGACCCGTCAGAAACGATACCTGACCAATTCAAAAAACGACCAGTCAGAAACGATACCTGACCAATTCCAAAGTGACCCGCCGGAGACGAGATCCGGGTAACGTTCATTCGTAACTTTGAAAATAACCTCTACATGAACATATTGAATGTGGCATCGCGTCATCTTAACATCAGTGCGGCATTGTTAAATATGTATTGGCATTCTCATGCATCGGGTGCCTACTTCTTTATCATGTCCATTTTCATATTTCAATAGACATGATAAAGAGGGGCAGCTGTAGACACCCAAATTTTGCACTTCTCTACTAACCCTGGTAGGAGGGCAAAATCGTCATTTGACCCGACATGCGAAAAGGAAGGTGGACCCCGACACGAAGCCACCCCAACGATTTACGGTCAATGCCGCCACAACGGACAACGAGCATCCGATCACTTGAGGCAAGACAAATAGTTGATCCAGAAAAACCTGAGTTGATCCTGAAAGACGATTAATGGCCACTATGCTTACGATGTTCGGGGGTCTTCCAAGCACAAAAGAGCAATTTATACATCAGGCAACAGCCTTTCAAAATAATATCGCAGAAATTGGCGAATTAAGACCGCGTGGCACGAAAATAGAGAAAAACAAGTCGAACAACCGCGGATGCACCTGCAGCCACCGACAAACGGGACAGTGCGCGGCTCGAGGAGACAGCCCGGCAGCCGAGGATTCGGCGCGGACGGCCACAGCAGTCAGCCGCAGATGCACCTGCGGCTGCCTGCTGAACTCTATACAACGGTCATTTCCACCTGAGAAGAAGAAGAAGAGAGAAAAAATGAGGGAGTTTTAGAGAGAGAAAGCTCGCGGGGGGAGAGAGAATAGTATTGTTCTTGGTTGGATTTGAGTGAAATATTTGTATTCTCTTGCTAGTTAATCGAGGGTTCTTGTGGTGGTGTCCGATTTGTGAAATAAGAAGCTTTAATCGACATTTTGCAAGGTGAAAGGGGTGTTTCTTTTGATATTTTTCTTGTTTGTATTAATGTGATAATCTTGTATTTTGGGTTGTTTACCATGGTTTGTTGTTGTATTAATGATGATCCGTGGGTTAGGGGTCGTTAGTGAGGGTTCCATTGGAACGTAACTTCCTCCTAACGCCCCGATGACATCCATACGGTGATATATCATTCGTTGAGTTCATAGATAGTTTTAGTGTTGGCATTGAAATTTGTGATTCATATATTACCGTAATGAGTTTAGTATTGTTAGATTGTGCCGTAATATTGGTTATATAGTGATTTGGGTAATTGTGAGCCTAGGGAGGAGGTCGTGGTGATCAAATCCCGATGATGGACATTTTTTGGTGTATGTAATCATTAGATAGGGTCTATGGTTGTATATATGTAATATCGGGCCTTAAAGCGATACCAAGTCGAGGTCGGGTTAAGGCCCCGTAGTAATAAAGATATGTGATTGTGGGTGTTTGGGGTTGTCTGGATGGCTCACATGCCCACGGATAGCCCCGGCACGTTTTGAATGCTTGTTTTGATTTACGACACAAAAAACGGTTTTCCAAAATAAAGCAAACGATGAAGATTTTCTAAAAAATGATCAAATTAGGATATCAGATTCACGAGGTTTAAAAATTAAGAGTTTTGGCGAACTTTGATCCTTGTTTGACGAAAAGGCTACATTTGGTTTTTCAAATGTCATAAAAGATGTTTTCGTAAAAAATAAATAAACGTTTTCATTAAACTTTGTGCATAGGGTTAAAGAGTTCTAGAAGTTGCCTTCATTTTATTTATATTTACTGTTAGAAGGGAATGTATAGTCTCGATTCCTATTTGACAAAAGTTTAAAAACTATGATTTTCTGAAAATGACATTTAAATAAAAAAAACCCTCATCGTTTTCAGAATTAAAATCAATCTTTATTATAAAAAACGGAGCCTTGTCATTTGGGTCAAAAGACGTCTAAACGCTTTCCCGACAAAACACATTTTGCCATATAAAATCAAAGCAACTTTTATGCAAAAGGACACCACAAACATCCATTTAGGCACACACACACGCGCGCACACACACATTTTAGGATTTAAAAGGATAGGAAAACATCGAGATTGCGGTAACCGTGTTTCACGGAAGTCGGAGGGTGCCTAACACCTTCCCCTCGCTTAAGCAAGCCCCCGAACTCTATGAATCTCGGTTCGCGGACCAATTGAATCAGAGTCACATATGAGCCAGCGATTACGAAAACAAAATTCGGATGAGTTGGTACATCCATTTCAAATATACCAACTGGCGGCTCTGGTCAATTGGCTCATAAAGAAATCGATCTTTCAAAACCCGTCGACATTAAGCCGACCCTTTTCAAAATCACATTTAATTCAAAAGGCTAAAATTGGAAAAGGGCATTTTAATTATTAAAAACGAAATGACGAAAATCCCGGCGTCGACAAACAAGCTTATCAATAATAAAAATTTATGAAAAATGCTAACCGAAATCGTGCTTTTATTATGAACAACTTTATCAATAATTCAATCTTGTGCCAAAAAGAAGGTTAAATATGAAAAATTAATTAAGAAAGGTATTCTAGTCCTTTCACACCTTTTGTTAATATTGTTAATATTGAAATGAGAGTTTAAAAATAAATTAAGGAGGGCATTCTAATATTTTAATTTTATTTAGATCGGAAGAATTCATTGAAATTCTAATCTAAATAGAATTATAAAACTTAAGATTTAATAAATTTAATTTAGTTATGATAATTAATTACACAATTATTATGTTAGTAATAAATTCACTATAATTTGATAGCTATTATGTTATTAGTATTATTTTAAACGATCATTTTTTCATTAGAGGTATAAAAACAAATAACACTTTTCTTTTTAACATATTATGATAATGTTTTCTAAAAAAAAAGAAAGAAAGAATATTAAAAAGTGTTTAGTCTTTCTTAATTTCTTAATTTCCAAAAACTGCAACAAAACTTCGTAGTTTTATGGTAAATAACATAAGTACCTTTAATACAATAATAAAAAAGAAAAAATGACTACATACACAACTCCACACCACTGGGTCCTTTCAGTTGGGCCATATATAATGAGTAACAATATTCTTAGTCCATTTAATAGTCTATTAAATTGACAAGGCCCCAGATCCTGGGCCTTAATGTGCGACAATTTGGGTTGCTAGTTGCCAATAGAAAAGGAGGGAAGATATCCTGCCGATTTTGACGGTTGCTCTTATTTGACCCATTTTAGGGTTTTAGCCTAAAATCCACCCATGATTACGGCAACAAAGTTTCACTTCCTTCGTCAACGTCCCACAATCATTCTCACAAAACCCAGAGCGAAAATTACCTCAGAAGCTCACCTTACTGTCTATCTAAATACCAGGGTTTTAACCACCAGCAGCAGAATGCTAAGAACATGTCCTTCAGACGCAGAAAGAGTAATTCCCAAACTAACCCAGTTGATTCGTCAAATTTACCTCTTTGGACTGTCTCTGAGAGAACAGAAGCTATTAATGGCACAATTATAAAATCGGGTCCTCCAGGAAACATATCCACAGACACTAGAACTATTCAACCAGGTCAATGGTTCTTTGTCATTTCTGGCAAAAACTTTGATGCCCACGATTTCATAACCCCAGAATTGCAAGAAAAAGGATGCTTTGGAGTTATTGGGAAAAAAGGGCTTCATCAAGGTTGAAGGTAATACACCGAATTCATTTGAAAAAGTTGGCCATTAATTAAAAGGTTGATGAATATTTTGTGCATTTTAGTCTTCTGTCAGTCACACATTTGTTTTGTGCAATTAAATCCTTGAAAGAGATTAGAAAGGACAAGTTTCTATACATTGGAGACAGAGAAGGCTATTGAACGTGCTGTTTTGAAAGGGGTACTTAGTATGTTATAACCAACTTTCTTTTACATCAGTGAGTATGATCAGCCACTGAACGAGGATCATAAAGTACGGTTATATGGTTCGACTGAGGTACTCTTTTCTGATGCTCCTTGTATTAAATACATACATACTTACACACGTTGTTGGGTGATTGCTGACTATTATATGTTATGTTTTATGATCGTTCAATGTATTTTCTTATACAGGATAGATGTCAATATCTGTCTTTATAGGTGGCCTACAATCAAGGACAATGTTTAGTTAATGGTTATTTTGTTACCTCTATGTGTTTCTAAGTTTATTAGCAGAGCTTCTATGGCTAGATAATATATATAATCAAGTATTGAAGTATGTTAACTCATGTTGAGCTAACATTTTGAACAGAGTGGAGCTCATCGTGGATATGCGTGTGAGCAAGCGACTAAAAGAGGCTCCCTTTGAAGAAGTGCTTAATATATGCTGTTACAAGATAAAAAGCAGAACTAGTGCTCAACTCTTCTGGATTTAAGTAAGGAAGAGTGTAAGGGGTAACTGTTTCTTTTAAGAAACGGTATGATAACAATAGAATTTGTATATAGATATAGAGTTTGTATTGGATAAAAGTATTTGATAAAGCTAGAGAACCTCTTTGGTCTTAATAGCACATATATTATATAATCCGCCATAATTAAATTAATCCGTGTGGGCGAAGCTGAGTCCTGCATTTACATTACAAACTTTTATTTAGATTTGCTTAAATACTCTTGAAGTCATTAATTTTTTTACATTTTAGTACGTGTGTTAATTTTCAAATTACATTTTATTAGTCATTTTTAATACTCATGCACGTACACACACACACACACATATATATAATTTATTTGCCAAATAAAATAGTTAATTTTTGGAAGAAATTGTTTTCAAAAAGTTAATAATTTAACTTATTAAATTAGTTGCTTAAAATAATAGACGGCCACCAAATACTGATACTTGTAATTTCTAAGGAATGATTGTCGACTTAATTTTTTCTTAGTAATATTTCTAAATTTTGATGCAGTTTATGGTCAGTCGGTTGGTAGTTGTCTAACCATTGGACTCGCATCACGCATCACGTTTACCAAACTTGAGACACTTGGTCCTACATAGTCCAATTTTATCTAGTTTCAATTGAGGTTATTATATATTGGTTCGATATTTACAAGGTAATAATATCCTACTAGCAATTGCTTTTCACACGTCCTTAATAGTTGGTAATGTAAAGTGTTTTATAAATAGCTTTAATTTAGTGTTTGAGTGAGAGCTTTAACAATGTTATTTAGCTCCAAGTTCTCAAGGTTATGTTTGTTTAGAGTTGTTGAAATATGATTATTTATACTTGTTTTAATACTTCTATAAAATAAAAAAAATTAGGTTATGTTTTAGGGCCTATATAACCCCAGTGAAGAAAGTAGTGGGATCAATGAATATCCCTTTTTGAGATACAAATGATTTTGTAGTAAAAAAATATAGTTGGAGAGGACAATAAGGTTTTTTAAACCTTTTTTCAACCCTCGTTTCAATTCACTAATTTGTTTATGTCTACTTCTAACGATTCCATGTTTGGATAGATCCCTTATCACCCTTCTTTCTCATCTTAATATATTTCTAAACATGCTCTAATTGAAAGTAGATGTCCGGAAAGAAAATGAGGTTAATTAAATTTGGACCGAGTATGAAATATAATTGGAGGATTTGATCGTCATAGAAGTTTCCATTTGTTATTTCATTGTGGATCCCTTCTTACACAGAACTGGTGCAACAAGATTCCTTTCAGATTACTTGTTAAAAAAGAAAATGAAAAAAAATGTTCCTCTTGATAGATGCAAGAATGTTGAATGATAATGTTATTTTCCATGACACGCTTACATGGGATTAGGATCTCAAATTGTAGTGATTGATGACAAGAGGTTTATTTCCTTGTTATTCTTGATTGAATATTTCAACTGATTTCTTTCTTTCATAGTTTCATTTTCAATTTTGAATCTTGTCATACTATTGTATGTTATGCTATACAGAGTTCATAACTGACTAGTAATTATATATTGGATGTGCTCACTCGCTACCTTTATAGCAAATCTGTCGTTGCTAATATTATTATTTGATATGACAAAGGTCCTTGTTTAATGGGAAACCAACCAGAAGGGCTGGTGGAACATCATTCGAAAGTCCTAGTTCAGCTTTACTGTTGTATGATCATTCTGGATTCTTATCTGCTTTGATTACTATTTTGTTTATTGTTTTGTTGGCCGGCTGCTCTGCAGTGTTGTTGAAGTCCAATGCAATGCTCATTTGCTCTGTTTTGGCCTTATGCTTTTGTATTATCTTAGAATCTGAGTTTCACTGTTTGTCATGTTAAGTTCCCTTACTATTTTGTATTGATCTAAGGAATGCCCCCAAGTATATATATGTCTTTTCTTTTATATATATATATATATATATTTAAATATAGCAAAAAAAATATG
The DNA here is from genome assembly GCA_947179155.2 of Hedera helix. Taxonomy (NCBI): domain Eukaryota; kingdom Viridiplantae; phylum Streptophyta; class Magnoliopsida; order Apiales; family Araliaceae; genus Hedera; species Hedera helix. The sequence goes on along the minus strand of OX359264.1, from coordinate 40,826,388 downwards.
GAACAATTTATATTTACAATTTATATTATTAAAATTTAATTGATTTTTATCATCAATTATGAATGATGATGTATTTGATATGTCTCCCCTTTATGATATGCATTTTTACAACTTTAAATGGTTGTGATTTGTGAGTAATTGGTCAGTATTCGAATTGAATAAATAAATTGAATAAATTGATATTTTGCATTTTTATTTTTACTTTTTATAAATAAATTGAATAAATTTTTTATTAGGTGATTAATATTTGAATTCGAATAATTTATTTATTCAAATAAAAAAGAAAATGAATATGTTCCGTATTTGGACATAATTTTTAAATAATAAACACAAATATTTTTTAACAATTCTCTGAATACCGAATACGGTTTTACAAAAACATGTTTATTAGGATTATCTTAATTTAGGGCAATATTTTAGTAGTTATTGGAAAAAGTTGTATAAAATATGCAACGAAAAAAAAAATTGTTGCCAATGAATGTGGTCCATATTAGGCAACGAAATATAGCAACAAAAACACTTTCGTTGCTCACAATGAGGAGAAATCAATTGGCCAGAAAATTTACAACGAATTTTTTTTTGGCCAATGAATTGGCAACGAAATTTTGTAACGACTTACGAATTTCATTGCAAAAAATGAAAGTCTTTCACAGTCTACAATGAAGGGCATAATTCGTTGCTAAACATACACTTTAGCAATGACTTTATAAGTCGTTGCCAGAAAAATCGTTGCTAAAGCCCTATTTTTTTATAGTGTCGTTTCAAGGTTAGGAAACTTTATATTAAGTTCTCTTAATTCTGATTTTGGAATATATTTTACTTTTTCATATTAATGCTAGTCTGTAAAACAAAAAGTCGAAAAGACAAAAAACGTTTTCTTCGTGAATAGTGATTCCCGCTAATTTTTCAGGAAAAACGTTTATTGACTAATATGCATTTAAATTTCATATAAACATTATTTCATGAAATGTGAAAAGTCAAACAGACTTAAGACGGTTGACAATTTTCACTTGATTACAACTAGGGGTGTTCAAACTTTTTGTTTTTTTCGATTTTTTACCGAACCGATCAGTATCGATTTTTTCGGTACCGATTTTTTTTGTTTCAGTTTTTTTGGTTTTTTATATTTTTCGGTACCGGTAGCGGTATGGGTATTTTTAAATTTCGGTTCAATTCGGTATACCGAAATAACCGAATAATATTATTATATATATAATAATATATATAATTAATAATAATTATATATATTGCTAATCGGTAAAAACTGAAAACCGAATCAAAAAAACCGAACCGAATTTGTACCGAATCGGTACCAAAATAGGTAATTCGGTTTGGTTTTCGGTTCTTGTTTTAGCGGTAATTTCGATTCGGTACCGGTTCGGTTTTTTCGGTACCGATTCAGTTTTTTACTGATGGACACCCCTAATTACAACCCTAGATTAGGGTTTTAACTTTTTAAGGTTAGGGTTTCAGTTTTTGACCCTGAATAACATCTTGATTTTTAATACATGTTTAAGGTTAACTATATGAATCCAAAACACAAAATCATATCATACACATTACACACATTAAATCTCTAACACATAAGTTAGGTAAAAAATGGTTAGGTCAATATGAATCATATATCACATAACTTAGGTTATAATTTCAACCTCTAATTATATACGATCATATCTTTGAGTCACATTTAGTCTTTTATATAGCTCAATGTTTATTCGAGCAATAGTTCTCTAAGTTTTGAATTGACAAGCTTTAATTGGATCATATTTGAAATATTTAGGATATTATAGGAGTTCTACTTCTTTTTGTAGCAATTTACACAACGGCAAAGCTATTTTGGAGAAGTCCTTGATAAATCTGCGATAGAAACATACAAGACCAAGAAAAGATTGAATCTCCCGCACACTTATGGTATAAGGTAAAACAACAACAATTTCTATCTTAGCTTTATCCACTTTTAATCCCCTAGTTAAAACTATATATCCGATTAGTATACCTTATTCTACCATAAAATGACACTTTTCTCAATTAAGAACAAGATTAGTTTCTAAGTATCTATCTAGCATACGAGTCAAATTATCTAAGCATGCATCCAAAGAATCACCATAAATTGTGAAATCAACCATAAATACTTCAATGCAATTTTCAAGAAGATTGGAAAATATACTTATCATGCATCTCTGAAAAGTTTCGGGTGCATTGCAAAGTCCGAAGGACATCCTGTGGTATGCAAATGTACCAAATGGTCATGTGAAGGTGGTATTTTTTTGATCTTTTGGTGCAATCACAATTTGGTTATAACTTGAAAAATCATCTAGGAAGCAATAATAAGTATGGTCAGCTAATCTTTCTAACATTTGATCAATGAAAGAGAGAAGGAAATGATCTTTTCTAATTATAGCATTCAGCTTGCTATAATTAACACACACTCTCCATCATGTTTGCATACGAGTAGGTACTAACTCATTATTATCATTCTTAATGACAATTATACAATTATACCAGATTTCTTTGGAACTACCTGTACTGGATTCATCCATTGACTATCTAAAATAGGATAGATAATACCTGCATCAAGTAATTTTGGAACCTCTTTTTTTACTACATCCATTATGGGTGGATTCAGTCTTCGTTGAGCATCTCTTTTTGGTTTGTTTCCTTCCTCCAAAAGAATTCGATGCATACACACAACTGGGCTTATACCTTTGATGTCTACAATTGTCCAACCAAAGACTTGTATGTGGTCCCTTAAGACACTAAGAAATTTTTCTTCTTTGACTTTGGTTAGATTGTTTGCAATAATCACTAGTAGTGTATCCTCCTTCCCAATATATGCACACTTCAATTAGGTTGGTAAGGGCTTTAATTCCAATGTCGGAGCTTGCATAACAGAATGTAACAATTTTTCTCGAGTTACATGTAGTTGAATGGAAGAAACTGCATACTTATCTCAAATTTTTGGTAAAGACTGTAGTGCAGTTATTGTATTCTTCAATTCTGCAATTTGCTCAATCTCTTCTTCTTTTTCTAGCTCCAAACTATTTGCAATAGCAACCTCCAAAGTTTCCATATGAATGTGGTCGAAGGATTTCTGCATCAAAGAGTTAATGACATTAATAGAAAAAATAGGATTAACATCACTAGGGTACCTCATGGCTTCATAAATGTTTAACTGAATTTTTTCGCTGTCAAACTCCATGTCAAGGTCCCATTATGCACATCAATTATTGTTCTAGTTGTTTTCATGAATGGCCTTCCTAACAAAATATGAGGAAGATTTAGAGATGTATCATCGTCCATGTCCACAATGTAAAAACCTGCAGAAAATATTAGCTCATTCATCTGCATCAACACGTCCTCAATTACCCCTTCAGAGTAAGTGTTGGTACGATCAGCTAATTGGATAATAACACCAGTATTTTTCACATGACCTAGATTCAAAGAAGCATAAATAGATAGTAGCATAACAATAATTAATTCTCCTAAATCTAGCATAGCCCTCTCAAACCTAGTATTACCTCTCTTTAAGGAATGGTAAATATACCTGGATCTTTACATTTTAGGGGCATTTCTTTGAAGAACATTAGATACATTCTTTCCAACAGCCACTATTTCATCATCTTTTAACTTTCTTTTATTAGTGCATAATTCTTTTAGAAATCTTGCATACCTTGGCACTTACTTGATTGCATCTAGTAAAGGGATATTCACCTTTACCTTCCTGAAAGTTTTCAGAATCTCTTTTACTTTCTCATCTTTCTATTCAATTCTGTGATTCCTGGGATGAAAAGGTAAAGGATTAGTCTTAAGCTGAATATGAGGGTTAGGGATTACCTTCGAAATTTATGCCTCCTCCTTAGCCTTATCCTCATCAAATTCAATAGTAGCCCTTGGTGTATCCATATATTTTCCACTTCTCAAGGTTATGACACTTGCATTCTCTCTCGGATTAATCACTATTTGAGAGGGCAACTTCCCTGAGCCTTGAGAGTCTAATCGTCTAACTGTGGTAGCTGATTGGCTCATCTGATTTTCTAAGCTATGGATGAAATTCCTTGTCTCTTACTAAAATTATTGTGATTAGTTAAGGAAGGATGTCGTTTGATTCATGAATGCTTTAAATATATCCTCAATAGATGTTCCAGAATTAGCAGGTGCAGTCTGCCTAGGTTGGTACTGTTGTTGGACTGGTTAAAAACCTTGCTGTCGATTTAGAAAAACATTCTTCATTGGTGGCTTGTTTCTTCCATAACTCAGATTAGGATGATCCCTCCATCCTGGATTATAAGTATTAAAGTAGGGATCATATCTTCTATGAGGTTGTCCTTGAAAATTTCCCGTTGCATTAGCTTGCTCAATGGTGTCATCTTCTTGTAATGTGGGACAAGTATCCATCAAATGATCCGACGACAAACAGATTCCATAAGTTTTTGCAGCTGGCACATTCCCCACAGATATCTGACGAACCATAGCAATTAAGTTTGAAATTTGTCCTTCAATGCTACACGTACCAACCTCATTCACCATTTTTGGCACATGATCCATCCTAGTTCTATATTGCTGTGAGTTAGCCGCCATGTTCACAATTAAGTTCCTTACAGCCTCTGGAGTCTTATCAACAAGTGCTCCTTCACTTTCACCATCAATCATACTCCTATCCATTGGTAGCAATCCCTCACGCAAGTAGTGGATTTGGTGTTGATCATCAATTTGATGTGGTGGACAGTACGAGCATAGCTTCTTAAATATTTCCCAATACTCGTAAAGAGTTTTTCCATTAAACTGTCTGATGGTGCATATCTCCTTTTTTATGTTAGCGACTCTTGAAGTAGGAAAATACTTCTCCAAAAATAGCATTTTCATGTCATCCCATGATTGTATTGAGCCGGAGGGAAGATAGTACAACCAATCATTTGCCAAATCCGCTAAGGAAAATGGATAAGCTTTAAGTTTTATGTGTTCTTCTGTTAATTCTTGTGGCTTCATGGTGGAACAAACCACATGGAACTCATTCAAATGCTTGTATGGATCTTCACCTATAAGACCACGAAAAGTAGGCAAAAGATGAATTAGTCCTGAATTCAATTCAAAAGCGACATCTAAAGCAGGGTACTCTATGTATAATGGTTGTTCGCGTAAATTAGGAGTAGCCAACTCCCTCATAGTCCTATTATTAGGTGCAGCCATTTCCTTTTCTGAATCACTGAATGAATTGTTGGACAACAATTTTAGTGCTACATGTAGGTCAGGTGATGGAGCAAAAGCTACTTCTAAATTTGCAGTTGTGCTTCTGGATTGACGAGTATCTTTCCTTAGCCTGCGTATAGTTTTTCTATTTTTGGATCAAATTTTAAATCAGGGGAGTGAGAGGATCGAGTCATAAACTGAAATAAAACAAGGAAAATTAATAAAAACAATCACTTCCCCCGGCAACGGCGCCAAAATTTGGAAGTTATCGTTAACACTCCAAAATTAATCCTTACTTTCACTTTATTAACACAAATTTTGTATAATAGCAAGTAAGGGTTGAATCCACAGGAAGTTTGAAAATTATAATTTACTCTAATGCCTTTAATAGTAAATAATAAAAAAAAAAGAGTTTTTGAATTTAGAGTTTTAACTAGCAAAGCGGGGAATTTTAATAGAATTTTTAAATGAATTAAAAACTTCAGTTCTTCAATTCAGTATCACCTTTTCACAACGCTGATATAATCAAGTTAACCAATATTATTCCTTCTATGAAATTAATAACCCTAGATAACCTCAATCTGTGTTACCCAAAATCCCCCTTAAGCTTTAAATCTAATGTGCGATCGCCCCCGCTAGGCCTTCAATCCCTTAGAACTGAATAAAAGTACTTAGCCAAACATGCCTTCAATTTAGTCCAAGTCTAATTTCTATTGAATGCTACAACAGAGATCCAAGAGAAGTCCTTACACGAGGAGTATTTATAGACTTACATAAACCTAGCTCGCTCGCATCGCTCCTAAAACTATTATAATTCTTTTTCTCATACAAACTCTGCAAAATAAAGTGCGTACACAACAGATTTGTCGTAGTGACACGACCGCGCTGCTTCTAAGCTTGCAACCGGCGCGCCCTCGCCATCCTTCTAGGGTTTCCTAAAGTGCATTATGCTACGACGTGCCTCACACCACCTCCCTTAGTAATCCTGGCGTGGCCGCGCCAGGTCTTCAACCTTAAATTCTAGAGCTTTCTAGTTCCTTTCCTTCCTTAATCCATTTTCCAACCAAATGCATCATCCTGCAACACAACACCAAACGCATCCATTTTCCAACCAAATGCATCATCCTGTAACACAACACAAAACGCATGAAAAGTAACTAGAATATTTAATAAATAGTCAATAATTCAAGGTTAGAAACATCCAACTTGTAAGAATAATACCTACTTGTCAAAAATCTAGATGTATATGATAGAAATTAAGACAATAGATTCAACCCCCTTAAGTACGCAATAAATTGGTCTACAACCAATCTGTTTGTATATAGAGGATTAGCAAGTGAAAAAACAAGACCAAAAAAAAAGTGTACAAGAGAGGTTTGGAAATATTGGATACTCAATGGTGCTTCATGCAAGTTTCTTGCTTAACCAAACAAGCTCACTAATTTCGTGGAATTACGGACTTGAATAATGGTTTATTATATTTATTAAAATAATAAATTAAATATAATACGTAAGATAAAATTGGCATTCTGCCTTACATTTTAGAAGTGACCATTCAACCCTAGAATTTAGCAATAAATCATAACTATAAATAAAATTCTATTTAACTATAACAAATAGTCATATATGTAATAATGAAAATAAAATGTCTCTCGATCCTAAAATTTAGAAATGATCATTCAACACTAAATTTAGGAAATGAAATTTCAAATCAAGGAAAATAAATTATTTGTTTATCTTTTATTTCATTTCAAAATCTTTCTAATAAATATTCTACTATTATATAATTATAAATTTATCACTATCTGTAATTTTCATGCATTTTAAAATTTAATTAGTGTTCTTTAAACTTCATATTATTGATAACATGATATTATTAAATATTATAACATATATATAGTAAAGTCTAGGACAAGTAGAATCTTTTCATCACATGATTCGATAATAATATAGAAAAATATAAAATTAAAATAATTTTATAACAAAACTAGTGATTCGCATGAGATCATGAGCTGGTAATTCATAAATAACGAAAGCAACACGAGATGAGGAACTACGCATTAAAATCTTTTTCTATAAGTGATTTGCATGAGAGCATGAGCTAGTTATTCATAAATAATGAAAGTAACAAGAGATGAGGAACTACGCATTAAATTTTTTTCCCATATATTACAAATTTATAATTGTCGCAATCTGTTCTAAATGCGTAACAGTGTTAGTTGAAGAATTCTGGTAAGTTCATGTAATTAAATTAAGGCCGAGTAATAAAATTGTCAATTTTGATTTGACCCTTTAAACGGCAAAAATCTCAATTAAGTACTTCAAGTGGTCAATTTAATTCAATCCACTCCTGACGTTGACTTGAGCTTGATTAATTAACGGTAAAATTCTCATACACCACTAAATCTATTTTTTAAAATAAAAATAAATAAAAAATCTAAAAAATGAAACCCAATTTAGGGAAACTTAAAATAATATAATTTAAAAATCTAATTATTTTTTTATATAAAAAAACTAAGTTTTTGAAAACTAAATCATTCACCACCAACAATCCTATGAAGCTGAAACATCAGTGCACAGTCCATTCAAAAATATTATTTTCTTCTCCTTCAATTGGCTTTCTCCATATGCAGAGTCAAAAACTTTTACCACTGTGAGCACATGAGTCTTGACATAATGTTTTCCTTTTATTTCTTTTCCTTTTCTTAGAACCAACCTAAGGATTTTGTTAATCTTTCCTTTTTTCATTTTCATTTTCTTTTCTTCTTCCAAACATTTTGAAGTTTCAAACAAAACCAATGTTTAGAACTTGAGAAACACGGAAGAAAAGAAAGGAAATAATCTCTCTTTATATTATTCTCTTAGCAAGACAACAACTGGATGAAAATTTATATTGCCCACTCCTTTGATTCAAAGCTCCACACATACCACGTATTTTACCCTTTTGAAGGTAATTAGTATATTAGACCGTGTGAGGCACTTGACTCTTTTTTTTTATGCCTGTGGTTTTATAAATTATTGAAATTTTGTAATCAAATATATAACAAATAATAAAATAACAATTTGCAGCATGTTATAACAATTTAAATAACAATAACAACAATTTTTCAAGCATAATACTTTTCAGCATTTCATATTAATTTAAGTAATAATAATTGTAAATTTGAAAAGTATTATCATAGTTAACTCTTTGACTTTGTTTGAAAACTTTTTCTACTAGTCAGGTCTTATAGGTCTCCATTTTGCGATGTACTTTAGTCATAAAGACTCATTGACACCCTATAGGCATAATGCCTTATGGTGGAGAAACCAATTAAAGTCCACACCTGGTTCTCATTCATGGAATTCATTTTAGATTTCATTGTCATCAACCATTTCTCTTGAGTTTCTAATAGTCATACCTCATCGTATGTAACTGGATCATCATCCACTATAATTCGTACCTTATTATCATCATCTATGACAAGTCCATACCTCCCAGGTATCTTCGATACTATTTCAGATTTACAATTCAGTTGTGGTACAATAAGTTTATCTACTTGAACAGGTTCTTTCTGTAATGTCCCGGATATTTCAGAAGATTTTTTAAATAAGATCTTAGATGATGAAATAAAGGTTGAAGTATAAAACCTAGATTTATGAGAAGTAAAAGGTATAGAAAGTGAGTAAACATTTGACCCTAATCTTTGTGTTATAATTTAAATGTGAGTAAATGTGAGGTTTTAAATTTTAAAACTTAGAATTTGATTATTATATATACTTGGAGATATATTAATAATAAGGTAATATAATACTTTTAAAGTTCGGTGAATGTATTTGACTAAAAGAGATTATGTAAGAAATTTTTAATATAATGTATGTGAAAATTTATTAAGGAAATAAATTTTGATTGGAGAGAATTTTTAAGTTAACGTGAAGGTGTATATGTATAGATACGTATATACTTGGAGGTGTGTTAATTATATTTTAGCCGATCGTGATAAATGATTAACTGAATTAATCATCAAGAATAATGTAAAAGCTTAATCTATTAATCAAACAAATTTATAAAAGTTAAACCTTGAATGGTAAATTAAAATAGCCCAAATTAGTAAATTGGGAAGAGATAAGATAGGTATTGTGGTGATAATTAAGTTTAAACCCAACCTAGTAACCAAGTGTTGAAAATTTAAATAATAGTCCAAAATAAATTAAGATTTATGGCGAGTCAAATTAATATATATGACAACCCATATAAATATAGTGAACAAGCCTAAACACTTAATAACTGTAAGACTTGTATGTATGACCAAGTTATTAATATGACAGTCTAAAATTAAGAATGTACCATGTGTAGTTGTGATTACGTGAAATAGCAGTGTGAAGAGAATGAGGTAATGTATACCTGATAACATGAGTATACTTACATGTGTGAAGACAAGTTAATAATAAAAAAATGTCAAGAAATGACCAAAATAGTTAAATAGTCAAGTTTGACTAAAGGAAATGAAAGAGAGTCAAGAAAATCCCAATTTTTGGGTTTTAGAAGAGAATTTGGAGACGCGAACAGCACCGTTGAGTTTAGAACATCGAATTTAACAAAAAGAGATAGTAAACACAATTTGATGTCAAGGTTGACTTTTGGTCAAAGTCAACCGTTTGACTTGTAAAGTTGAAAAGTTAAAGTTTGAGTTTAGAGAAGAATTTTGAAAAATGGACCTCACCGTTGCGACGAGAACGTTGAATTTAATAAGCATGGACTATAAACACGATAAGTGTTCTAGTTGGCTTTTTGGTCAAAGTTGACCATTTGATTTTTTAGGGTAAAAGGTCAAACTTGAAGTTCGAAAGTGAATTTGAAGAAACGGATGTCACCGTTGCGACGGGAATATCGAAATTAGTAGGAAACGACTGTAATATTAAAATTTTGATTTTTCAGTTCAAAAAGTCAAATAGTAGGTTAGATAATTAAAAGTAGGATCCAAAAGATAAATTAAACCTACAGATTTTGGAGTGGGGCCAACTAGAAACTCAGATTATTTTAAAGCGATGAGAATTAATTAGAGTCACGCATCTCATACCTTATTTTATGTAATATGCTTCCAACCAATCACATTTCATTCTCTTATCACTATCTTTGTTGTATCATTTAATTAGCTAAACCCACTTTATGAGAGCATTATCAACAACATTTGAGAAAGAGAGAAAGAGAGCTCTCAGGTAAAGAAAGAAGAGAAGAGGAAGGAAGAAATGGAAGAGAGAAGCTTAAGCCATGAAGCTAAATTTATAAACCCTTGTGTAATATTTAATTTCCTTAGGTAGATGTTAGTTGTTATTGAAAATAATGGTTGTAGATCATGAGCAAACTTGAGGGTAATGATCTAACCATAGATTGTTATGAATTTAGTAGTTGATTCACAAATTTAATTAAAATGAAAGAAAAGGCGAAGAACAAAATTCGTGGAAAATAGAATTTATTTGTTGTTCATATAGAAAATCATATAAAATCGAGTTTTTGGAGTTAGAGAGTGGGTTGTATATCAAATTAAAGGTATGGGAGTAAGCTACACACAAAAATTTTAAACACACGAAAATTCCATGTGGTTTGTGCGTAGTGACCATTTGTAGAAAGCTGGGTCAGGCAGAAAACAGTCTGCCTAGAAAATTAAAAGGGTTGCAGCGAATTATGACCTTGTAAAAATTATATAAAATCATGTGTTTAGAATTTGATATTGGTGTAAACTACAAAGTTGTAGATATGGACATTTCCTAGACGTATTCGCGAGATTGAGCCATTTTATGGAGCAGAGCATTTTTGAAAAAATTTATTTGGTAAGACTGTCTATAAAATTTTATTCTCTAGACAGGTTGTGAAAATAGTTAGATCTGTTTTGTTTGGAGAATGGGCTAACGTCAAGGCCTATATAAGATTAAAGTAGACTTAATAAGCTATAATTTGATATAAAGATGATAAAAAACGAATGTGTAATGAAAAAATTATGATTAAATTAAAAATAATGTTTCGCAAAAGAAAAATCTGTTAAGAACCAGACAGGGTAGGCCGTCTGCTTTGCTGTTTGGATAAGTTAAAAATGCAGAATCAAAGTTTGTTGTGTAGTTTAAGTTAAACCATACAGGATATACCTGTCTGCTTTGAGTGTCTGCTTAGTATATGTTCATGTCCATAAGAATTTGCTAATAAAGAGACAGGTAGTGAGGCTGTCTACTTTAGTCTAAATTTATATATATAAGATTTTGTTAGTAAATATATATGTAAGGTTGTTTGTCTGGGCGTCTGCTTTAGTTTTGTGAAGAAACAGACAGGTAAGACTGTTTATTTTGGGTGTCTGGTTTAACCTATCATTAAGAAACAGAAAAGTTAGGTCATGTTTTGGGTCATAGAGCAGTTTTTGCTCGTTGGGCAGTTAAATTAAGCAGAACCTAGTTGCGTTTTAACTAAACAAACATTTGGAGTAATAAATTGAATTTTTAAATGATTTAAAGACTATTAAAGTAAGCTAGTAAGAAGTCATGGTTGGAAAATAATTAAAAAGAGATTGTATAACATATCATGTTGATAACTAACGTGTAAACCGACATTACTAAATGTAGGTCGTGCAAGAAACACAAGGCGTTCGCGTAAGTAGGATAAGCGAACCAGACATGTGACACCCCTAAATCTAGGCCTACATAGCCCAATGTGAGACGCCATAAAATACACAATTTATAATACAAATAGTACATAGAACAGAAATACGGAACTTAATAATACACAACTAAGTCTTCACTATTATTGCCACACTATATACAACATGTGAAGACTACAATAGCTATCTTTCGGACCATCACTCCATTCCCCTGCTAGACTTGGCCATTCTCTCATTTTCTGAAAAATAATGGAACAAAAGAAAGGGTGAGCTCAAATAGCCCAGTAAGAAATATCATGACTAAGATAATAACAAATAAATTATCATTAGCCTTCAACAGATGAGTTCTTAATTAAATATAATAGACAATAAGCTTTATATTAATAATAGCAGTGGAAAACAATCCATTAGAAGAATAATGTAGACTATGATGTCTACTCACGTCTCTTTTTAAGAAAAATATCATCAACTCTTAAACACCACTGGTCATGATAATATAAATTTTCAGTTCCTGATTATAATCATGCCAGTCAATAGTTCATCTTTGCATTACGGGCCAAAGATATTCAATATAACACCAACGGTAATGATTATACCAGTTTTTAGCCTTTGGTCATAATCATACCAACAATAGTTCATCTTTGCCCCAGGCCAAAGAGAATATTCACCACGTGCCATAAAAGACACAACAATTATATTGCATTTATCCTATCATCTATGCCCCAGGCCATAGATATTCACAACAACATGGTTCTTGATGATTAGAATAACATCCGTGATATAGATGATGAATCAGAAGAAACAGTATGATCAATAAATATCGAAAGTTTATGATTTTTCTTTGTGCAGATTCAAATAATGTCCAAATTGTCAACATGATGTGGACTAAAATTCAAGAATGATATTTAAGATCCACAGTTCAGAATAACAGTTAAGGTTCAATAGAAAGATTTAGAAAAATAGGAAGGTTCAGTTGAAATGATATTAGATGAAGTGCAAACTATTAAAGAATATATAATCATTTCAGAAAACTTTACCAACAAGAGACAAATAAGAAATGAATATGAAAAGTAATTCATCAAACATGCGGTAGTCCACGTAGTCAGGTTATTCCTAGAGATTAATAAGGAATGAATACGAAAGGTTATTCACTAAACATGCGGTAGTCCGCGTAGTCAGGTTATTCCCACAAATTAATAAGGAATGAATACAAAAGGTTATTCACCAAGCATGTGGTAGTCTGCGTAGTCAGGTTATTCCCATAAATTAATAAGAAATGAATACGAAAGGTTATTCACCAAATATGCGGTAGTCCGCGTAGTCAGGTTATTCCACAAATTAATATATGGAGATAAATGACACATCTTACGAGTAAGAAAGAAACGATATTATTTTTTAGAATCAAATAATGATAATCCCTTACCATAGTAAGTTTGAATAATGGAAGATGAAAAAGATGGTATCCCTTACCTTAACACGTGACTGGATATGAAGTTGGTCAACCTATATTTTTATAATTTAATTAGTAACTACCATATATAATTTTATGGTGTATACCAATTCGTATGAAATCATCAAAAGTGATTTAATAAAATAAAGTAGAATAACTTCAATATAGTTTTTGAAGAAAATAATATTTCAAAGAAATCTTTTCAAAATGAATCTTCCAAAGGAAAAGTCTTCTAAAGGAAGATTTATAAATATCGTGTGATGTGTGTGGTTACTTATATAACTTTTATAAAAAGACTTACTTGGTCAGTACTCGTACACTTACAAATCTTTACAAATACTCAAGATGACTTTAGCACACTCAAAGAGAACTTATACAAAGAAATATTTGGAGAGTGAAAGAAAGAATAAGCAAGGAAGTTTTTTTATGAAAAATCCTTAAGTTAAGGCCTCTATTTATAGCAAAAAATCTTATCATCACCAAGATTTCCTAATTTAATCCAAACCGTATATTTCAAGATAATGTTTAATCCATACCACTCATTTTATCTTTTAAGATTTCTTTAATCTAAACCATTCATTTAAAGATCATCTTTTAATCTATACCATTCAATTTACTTTATATATAAAATAACTAACTTTAAATAAATCAATTAACTTTATATATAAAAATAAGTAACTTTATATAATTTATCATAATAAAAATAAATAACTTTATCAATTTAATTATTCAACAATAATTCACAATTATTCATTATTATGGCTAATTGTTGTAAATGCAGTGTAGTTGGCTTTTCGAGTTAGATAAACAGAAAAATCAACTAATAATAAAATACAACAGTTTAATCAATATCATAAAAGAGATAACAATAATGCGGAAAATAAATAAGAAAATAACACGTTACTGTGTAATGACAATTATTGATTCAGTAATGTGAATTATTGTGCATATGCTACTGTAACAATTATCAGTTCAATAATATGAATTATTATGCATGTGACAATTATTGGTTCAATAAAGTCAATATAGTACAATAACCACTTTATCAGTTTAATAATATGAAACACTGTGCAATACCGCGTGTTACTGTGCAATACCGTGTGCTACTGTGCAATACTGTATGTTACTATTCCTTTACCACCGGGTATTTGAACAGTTCAAGGTGATAGTACCGTTGACTATATTTGTTTAGACAGGTTACGTATGTCGCTTTCTATATCCGACAATAATTCATTGTGGGGGTCCACCATTATTTTGTTATTTCGGCGCCGTCGTATGAATTGAATATTCACCGACAAAACGAATATTCTCCGACCAAACGAATATTGTCTGATATAATAAAATTTGCACATAACATCCTTAACTTTTAACCTTATCAATTTAACCACTTACTGTTTCAGGAAAAATATATATGAAGAAAAATTAAATTTTGTATTTCATAAAATTCGGGGTCTTACAAGACAAGTTTTTCAGAACTTGCTCCTATGTGTTATATGTTTTTATGTGTAAACATGGGTTAATATGCCTTTGTGAAATAATGTGTGAGAAATGGTTGATGTTCATTAAATGATACTAAATGCTTGTCCTATATTGAACTGTATGATATGATAAATGCTATGTATGAAAATCATGAAGCATAAATTTAAATGCCAAGCATGATATGCATAAGATGCATGAAGCATGATAACATGTCGTTATGTGCTATGTGATACGTGTTGGACTTGCTGAGCCGTTGTGCTCACCCTTGCATAAACTAATATTTTCAGCAAAGTACGTGAAGGCTGGATATTTTCGATGAAGCTAAAGAGTAAGGATGGGTTATTACTTAGATGCAAATGAAGATTAATTCATTGTTATACCAATTTGGGCAATATGGCAAATACGTTAGTGTAATATAAGCCTGATAAGGTATAGAATTATTTGACACTTATTTTATTGGTATTAAACTTAGTCGACATAAATGTCTTATTTATTGTTGTAAGCCTGTTAAGGTAACCATAGTGACTGTAATAGTAAAAGTTATAAAACTTATAATAATTCATATAACTTTTGATTAAGCTAGACGAGCGTCATTAATAACAAACTCGAGAGACAATTGAAGTTATTGTATAATAGTTATACTTAAAGTCAATTGATGATGTATAAGTTCCTCGCAACTTTGTAATTGAACAAATCATAATATATATGATTTTGTGAGTTAAGAAAAGATGTTAAGATTAAAATTCTGAAACGAATTAATGTTGCAGAGTTAATAAGTTATGTAGTTAGCAATGGTTGCTAACCTTCGAGATAAAGTTGTTGTATTTCCTATAAAGGTTAATACACTTGTTTTAATGTAAAGATATTTTGTAAAATTTTTATTTACTTAATGTCTTTAAGTTGTATTTATGGAGATAAATGTTGACATCCGAGGTTTACAGTAAAGACCAAGGAACAAGAAATGCTTAATGACCTAACAAGATTGAATTTTTTATTTGGTAATAACTTTATCATCGGGATTGATGATGAATATCATGGTAACCCTAGTTGTATAACCATGGTGTGAGCTATGATATCCTTTAGATGTAAAATTTTTGGCATACTTATATTGTTGTAATATCCTTGGTTAGAGACCACGTAATTGCAATAAAGGACGAATCCTCATTAGGCGAGTGCTAATATTATTGAACTCGATTAGATAAGGAAAAGTCAAGGTATAATTATAATGGCTTTGGAGGGTGAGTTGTTGTGTACTCACAATTATTATGGTAAATTGATCATGATATGTATGATCTTGAGATTAAGAAGATTAATGTAAAAATTTTGATTCGGGAGAAATAAAGAAGATTTTTATAATTTTTAAATAAACTAGTTTTATTAATTAATTTATTAAGTTTTTAGCAACATTTTATTATTAAATGTTTTGGATATTAATGAGAAGGTTGTGCATTAATGCACGGGGGTCGTTTGTAGCCAAAGTGCGGAGATTCCCGAGGCATTACACTTTCACTTGATTTAATTAGTAAGATTAAACAAGTAATATCCAAAACTTTCTTTAGGATGTTCTATAAATAACAATTTAAATATACATAAATACCCTAAAGGGTACTTCTCGCATGTCTAAAAAGTAATTACAATTTTAACAAATAGTTCTTATATTTTGAATCTAAAAATATATTATTTTTTTTTACTCAATACATGTCATAAAAAGAAATATATTTCAAATTTAGAACTGCAAGGTACATATATTTTTAATTTATCATTATTTTTCTACAATTATTCTTAACACAGTCATTATTAAATTTTTAACTACTATTAATGATATATTTGATAACATAAAAATAATTCTAAATCTTAAGAAACTTTACAGACTTGTATTTAAGTAATAACAACCTCAACGCATCTATAGTACAGAGAAATTATTCGGTGCTCCGGGAGCAAATGAATAGTTTGCTCCCTTATCTCACATAATAGTAGGGTCTATAAGTGGTGGGACCCTTGTGGACCCCACTATTTTGTGAGAGGAGAAAGCAAACTATTCATTTATTACCGGTGCATTGAATAATTTTCCTTATAGTATACCAGCATGCTTGGGAGACCTTAAATCTCTGAGAAGAAGGTTGTACTTGGACTTTAACAAATTGACTTTCACGTGTTTTCTAAAAAATTGACTTTTCACATGTTTTGTGAGATTGAGGTTTCACAGCACATCTCTTACATCTTCTATTATCCAAAATCAATTCCCCGGGATTCATCTAATCTAAAATCACTTCTGCCCATAATTCAGCTAGCATATATAATAAATTGAATGACCTAAACATGTAATCCCAAATATTCAAATTTCAAATTCCTCTTTTTGGTGAATTTGGTTTCTTTGATGTATAGATTAGGAGCTTCAAATTCTCAAGTTTCGAGGATGAGAAGGTTACGGAGGTGGTGGGCGATTCCGTAGCGGTGGAGGCGGAGAAGGTGGCAATGAAGGCCGTGGTGGTTATGGAGGCAGTCGCCCCAATGGCAAAGGCAGAAAAAATAATTAGTGGGGTCAAAATTATTATTATTGCTATAAATAATATAGCGGGGGTTCGGGGGCAGCACCCTCGATCCAAATATTTTAAATAATTTTATACTTTTATGTTGCATATATAAAACATATATTTGATTACAATGATAATATAATAATTGCTATCTCTCTCTCTCTCTCTCTCTCTCTCTCTCTCTCTCTCTCTCTCTCTATATATATATATATATATATATATATATATATATATATATATATATATATATATATATATATAACCCATATTAGACTTTTTTAAAAATAAATTATTTATAAATAATTAATTCTTCAAAAAATAATATAAAATATATTATTAATTAGTTTAAAAAGATTATATAAATATACATATATGGAGGAAGTAAGAATTGTATGTGATTAAAACATAAGTGAGAAAATTATAAATTTTTAATTGAACCCTGAATATTAAAAATTTTACAAAATTTCAGTGGGGTCAATTTGTATATAACATTTAAATTTTTTAAATTTTATCATATATTATAAAATAATTTTTTTTTTCTTCAATGGGGTCAATTGACCCCACAATTCCTTATACGTGGCTTTGCCACTGGGTCACCTTGAAGGTGGAGCTGGTGGTGGCCAAAGGGAAGGCGAAGGTGGCAGTGGGGTGGCTCTGTAACTCTGTGGAAATGGAGTAGTAATTTTAGATTTTAATGGTTTGTAAAACTAGTTGTTTATGTGTAATTTAGTTCATTTGTTTTAGTACTTTAAGTAATTTGGTTGAATTATTTAATTTGTTTAACATTGTAATATGGAAGAAAAAATTTAATATACTAAAACATATTTTCCTAATATACTGTAATATCAATGGTTTTAACATACCAAATTAGTATTATTGATTAAAACATATTTTAAGAGATTTTATTTGTATTATATTTTTATTTTGAATTGATTTTTTATTTTATTGTATTTAATTTTAACATTAAAATTTATAATTTTTCAACTTAGCAGGCCACAAAAAAAATGTGTGACATGTAGACTTTCTCTCTCTCTTATGTGCCGCCATAATTTTGTAACGCCTTGTAAAGAAATCTATCCAAAGTAAAATAGGTTGAACGAATTTTGTATTGTTTTGTAAATTAATTATAGTTCCACCGAGTCAAATGGAAAAAAGTTTTGTTCACCACCGATGGTACTCCTCCTCAACTCATGGTATACATGAGGTTGATGGATCAAACCTTGGCTCTATCAAGATAGAGGTGTGTGTGTTTAAATATGAATCTAATATAACAAAAAAAAAAAAAAAAAAAAAATTTCATTGATACATATGTAAATCAGGATTCAACAGTACTAAAAAAAAATAATTTAACCCATTAATAAGGGGGTTAGGGTTGGGCAGACAACATTTGGTAATTGGTTGAACTAGGTCAGGTCTCAACCAAGTTGGGCCACTGTTCGATCCTACATTTGCGTGATTATGGAATTCCCATCTTTTTCATTTATATTGTTGGTTTTATGCATTTCTTCCATTGTAAGGTGATTTGATGTTTAATTCTTTTAAATTTAGTTCCAATTTACTAAAGCTCAATAAGCCGTGTAGAATACAAAATAATTAGAATTTGCCGCATGGCTATTAAAAATATTAGAGCATTGAATGAAGTTAAAAAGATAATACAAATAAATTAAAAAATAAAAAGAGAGATGCAGTGGTTGATAGTGTCTTTTGAGAAACTATGTTTGCCATATAACCTGAAGCTTATATACTTTGAAATGGTGGTAATTAAGTTATAAGTAAAATGCGAGTTTATATATATTTATGGATGATACCGCAACAAAATAAGCACTCCAAATCTCAAATAAAGAAATAGAAGATCGCTAAGTTGGTTGCAAGTGAAATAATGATATTAATTTAACAGTATGAAAGCTAAACTTGATATTACAGGCTCAATAAATAGGGTATGAAAGTCCAAATCTTTGATTGCGCATGAATGGTTTATGGTGAGAGAAGAAATAATGAGTTTGTTCATAATCAAACAAAAGTTCACGTCAATTTCAACAACTAAATACACTATGAGTCAACACATTTACTATATTTTGAAAGTTACAATATGCATGACAGCTATATATCAACAAGTTCATGTCAATTTTCAAAGTATGAGTCTGCATTCACCAGATGATATGATATCAAAATGATCGAATACTCTCGTTAACCCAACGAATCGTGTTATTTATAATTATATATTTAAATATGATATTTTTATGTATCAAAATTTTAAATTAACGGATGAAAAATCTCTTTATTATTTTATTTATAATTACACGATAACAATATCGTAATTTGGTATTGAATTTCCAAACAACACATTTTACGAAATTATTATAAAACAATAAACTTTTTGATTCAATTAAAAACTTTCTATAAAATTTAGGTTTATTATATTTAAAATGTATGAAAATTTCTAGTTAATGTGAATGATGGCACAACGCGTTGTAATCGACATCATATATAAACTTATTTACATATGAATTAAGTTTTATCTTGGACTTAAAGATAATGTGATTTATAGCTTTGAGTAATTTAAAACTGGTCATTTTATGAAGTTATTGTTAACATATCTCATTTTGAGATAGTGATATGTGAATGAACAATTGTACACATAATTTGTGACATTTAATTATATCAACTCAATGTATGTTTGACTAAGTCCTTACAATAAGGGCCCTAAGTAAGGAGGTTGAATTATGTGTATGTTAAACTAATCTTGAGAGATACTTTATGACATTTAAGAGTGAAGTTTTAACTCTCATTTTATGATAATGGAAGAGACTTGGGGGCTGATACTAGAGATACATTTATGACCCAAGTCAAGTGATAATTATGATCACGCGGTAACTTATTAAGAAAATCAAGACATAACGGTAAAAGACATTATTAAGTAAATGAGCGCTCGATAATAGCAAAGTAATAAATAGTCATTGTCATTGTTAAAATTAAAGAAAATTGGTAGATCCTTGTTACAAAAATTATAAGTAGGGATTGTCATACATTAATTCTAGGGAGATAGGATTAAAGCCTTAAAACCTGAATGAGTACGCTGATTGGTCTCTAAAACATTTACAAAGATTAATGCATAATTTATAAAACTATAAACGAGAAACACTCGTATATATCTAACTCTTGCACGCTCTCAAAATTTCTGTAGATCTTCAGGTATGCTCTCACGAGTGTGATCTCCTTTTCTAAGATTTATGAGTTTGTATGAACAACTCTTGCATATTATGCTCACACACAAAAATGAATAAAATAAAACATTTAAAAAATATATTTATGAAGAGCCTTGAGTTTTTAAATTTAATGGTTTTTGTGGATTTAATAATTTTCTGAACGGTTTTTTGTTAATACAGTGAAGGCGAGTTTTAAAGTTGAGGTCTTTGGTCATGTCCATTTGGCGGTGTCTATCTAAACATTATTGAGAAATTGACACTTTTTATTAGTTTTAAAAACGAATTCCTTGACATATTTAGCAACTGCATAACAAAGGCACTTTGATAGTCCACTTGTTGTATTATTGAAAATTAGTTGATTTGAACTTGGTCATTTTAACCAATGTTGAAAAAACCGAACCGGACCGGCAGTCGGATCGCGGTTCGACCGGAACCGATCGACTTTCCGGTCCGGTCCGATAAAAAAAACCGAAAATCAACGACTCGGTCAAAAACCAATTGACCACCGGTTCAACCGGTAAAACCGGTAGTTGAACCGGTTTTCAAGTTTTTTTTTTTTTTTTTTTTACAAAAATATTTTTAATAATATTATAACATTATTTAACTATATTTTAGCTTATAAAAAATTAGATATTTTAAAATTTTATTAATTATAAATAATATATTTTTTTATGTATTTATGACGTCACTGGTTCAATAACGGTTCGACCACTGGTTGGACCAGTGACCCATCCACCCGGTAACTTTTTCGGTTCGATGACCGGTCCGATTTTCTAAACATTGATTTTAACATGAATTAGTCTATTGTAGAAGTACACGGTGAACCCACATAAATTAGATCAATTTTTAAATATATCCTTAAGATGTATTTCAGACGAATTAGAAATAAAGATAGTGTAGATAATTAATAACTAAAATATGCAAATTAATAATTAATAACAAAAACTATTAATGAAAAAAACTACTTAGGAATCCGAATTTACTAAATACTAACATAATAAATAATTTTTAATTTCCCCAAATTAATTCCTAATTTTGTTTTCCCTTCCCTATAGTAAACATATATTATGAAAAATACATAGATTAATTATAGTTTATCAAAACTTCTTAATTAAAATAAGAACCTTAAATGAATTTTGCGTGAAAGTAAAATATGAAGGCAAAAACAATTAAGTGTTAATATCAGAACAGAAAGAAACTAATTATTATAGAATACCTAGTTTCACCATCATCCTAGGCACACAAATTTAATTAGAAATGGAACTTATAATAAACAAATAAGATTATTGCTACTACTACTACTAATTCATTGTATACAAATAAATTATTATTATTATTAATATTACATAAAGCATTCAGACTGATTAAAGGAAAAAAAAAACAATAAGATTAAGGTGGTTTTTGTTAAAAATTGAATGAAATAGTTCTGAAAGGTTAAGCAATCTGAATACTAAATAAAAAAAGTTGTTTGATAATTGACATGTCTGAAACATCTGAATAATAGATTTTTACTATTTTACCTTTTCTGAAAAAAATTCAAAATTGTTTTAAATTTATTTAATATTACTTAATATAATAGTTAATAATAATAATTATTATTATTATATATTTTTTTTGATTCACTTTGTTGGGACTTATTCATTAGTCAAAAAAATTACAAGTAATCATTTAGCCTAAAGTACTGACCAATTCAATCATTCATATCATTTTTATTCAAAACAAATACACTGAATGACTAATCGATTCAACTATTCAATCATTTAGTCCTAAACAAACACAACCTAAGTACTATGTTATGCTACTGCGGTAAAGTCTCTAAAAGATGAATAGCTAATTAAAGATGAACTAACTTATGATAATATATTAACAGTAATGAAACAACAAAGAAACAAAGAGAATACGTAATTAAACTGGATAGTAGAGAAACTGTAATGACCACGAATTCTATTAGACATTATAATTATATTTATTAAATAATTACCAATGATTTAAAAAAAATTGTACTAATTAAATGTGTATTAGATAATTGAATGAATATACTTGTGCATGTGTATATTTATTTAAAGCAATAAAACAGAGTGTTATAATTAATTAAAGCAAGTCTAATTGGATTATATTTTTAATCCAAATGAGGTATTAAACTAAGTCAAATTAATTTACTTAGAAGTCCATGAAATTAATTAAACATTAGTTCATGTAATTAATTAAACAAGTCAATACTTGATTTAATTAAATGTAACATAGGTTATTTAATGTTAGCCCAATAGAACAATTAAATTGAGCTCAACCAAATTAAATGAATGAGTCTAACCTATTGAATTCTTAAGTCTAATGTGGAGCCCAAGGAAGTCAAATGTTGGTCAATGGTTATTTATATAAGTGTATATATAAACATAGATGTATATATGTATATATAAGTAATAAAAATAAATCCAAATTGGTAGGAAAATGGCCATTTGGCCAGTCAAGGGGGGCCCCACTTGGGGTGAATTTCAAATTTTGTATTGCTTGGTTTTGAGTCCAAGAGTACAAGAGTTGTTGAGCCAAGCTACCAACTCCTACTAACTTAAGTCCTTCATGTAAGAAAATTCCTAAAATTTAGCTAAGTTAAAGATAAATGATAAGATGAGCTAGGAGATTTGTATACATATATAATATGTATGTCGACATTTTGGATGATAACTCTTGGCTATAAATAAGAGCTTTGAGTAAGTGTTAGAGAGTTTGCTTCATTTGCTAAAGAGAAAATAGAGAGAAAAGCTAGAGCATACACTTGTAAGTTGAAGAAAATAGCTAGAAAATGAGCTTGGTGAATGTCACAAAGCTTCACAACATACTTTGGAAGGAGAAGAAGAAGAGCACACAAATCCTTAAGGTTAAAAAGTGCTCTAACCCTTTCTCTAAGTTCGTTTTTATAGTCTATATGTGTTTTGAACGGTTAAAATATATTTTTAACCGATCAAAAGTTATTTTGACAGTCTTAGACTATGTTATATATGTATATTCATGGTTTGATGTGTTTAAATCATGTTTTGGTATGTGTGGTATGCATAAAAATGGAAGAAATATACATATTAAACTTTATCGATAAAACCTAGTTGAGTATATGTTATTTAATGTTGTAGTTTGAAATGTACAAGTTGGAAAATAGATTTCTATGGCCAAAAAGTTACACATATGAGTTTTAAAGAAAACTCAACTTGAAGCTTTCAAAAATATGGAAAAACAAAGAAATTATGGCTTTTACCGTAAAGTAGGTTGTTTTTAAACCCTAAGTGGTTCGATCTTTAAATTTGTGTCAAAACGATATAAAAAACGAGATCGAACCATGAAATGTTGTAAACAAAACAAGAAGTTAGGAACACGTTAACCCTGATTTTGTGTCATTTGAATATATAGATTTCATTTTATGTAAAGTTTGAACCAAAGAAATCAAAGTTGAAAAATTAAGGTTTTGAAAAACACAGATACTGCCATAGCGGTGAAACACCCTGTAATGAAAAATTAAGTCATCGCCGTAGCAGTGAAACTTTCTGCAAGTCACCGCCGCAACGGTCTGCAGTGGTGAACCGAACAGTTTGAAAAATTAATTTCGGACCGGGTCGGGTCGGTTTTGGCCGGGGTTAGAAAATGAAAAATGTTTCAAAAATTATTTTATTATTTTTGGACACAATAAAAATATTTTTAAAATTATAGATAGTTGATTTGATAAGTAAAAGAGGATAAATATTATTAAAGGTTTAATAATATAAATTAAATTAATAAAATATTATTATTAATATATTAATATTAAAAAATTATTAAAATGTTATTAAATATATAATAATATTATAAGGTCAATAAAATATTATTAAAAGGGTAATAATGTTGGTAAATAGATAAAATATTATTAAATAAATAATAATATTAGAATATAACTAAAATATTATTAAATAGTTAATAATATTAGAAAAAGATGTAAATAATATTAAATGATTAATAATATTAGATAATGATTAAAATATTATTAAATAATTAATAATATAAGATAATTAAAAATATTATTAAATAGTTAATAATATTATATAATGATTAAAATATTATTAAATGATTAATAATATTAGATAATTAATAAAATATTATTAAATAGTTAATAATATTAGATAATGATTAAAATATTATTAAATGATTAATAATATTAGATAATTGATAAAATATTATTAGATGGGTAATAATATTAGATAATAAAATAAAATATTATTAAATAATTAATAATATTATAATACTAATAAAATATTATTAAAGGATTAAAAATATTAGGTGTTTAATAAAATATTATTAAATGATTAATAATATTATAAGACTAATTAAATATTATTAAATTGTTAATAATATTATATAAGTGTATGATCTATATTAAATAATTAATATAGGTTTTATGTGATTGAAATATTATCAAGTAGTAGTAATATTACCTAAGTGTTTATATAATTATGTGGTTATGTAAGAGTTATAAAGGGTATCATATGAATGTGTATATGATACTAATTTAAGATCAAACTGATTAATTGTTAGGTCTATTCAACGAGAATTAATTGAATTGGTTAGCAGTAGACTACGCACGAGACAAGTTTCCTTAACCCTAACTTGTATTTATTGTTGCAAGTTTGTTTCAACCTTATTACATTAAGCAATTCAATTATTGTTGAGCAAGTACCTACACTCGTGGATATTTGACAGAGCTTTAAGTGGGTTAATTATCTAAAATTATTCCACATCATTACTATTATTGTATTCGTACATAGTGCTTTTGCAAATGTTTTAGTTCATTAATTAGAGAACTATTTAAGAATGTCCATGCTAATTGTTTCGGCTAGACAATGCATGTTTAAATTCATCAAATTGAATATTTTAAAAACTTAACCAAACCATTGGTTGGTGTGGATTCTTATAGTAAGACTAAGAATGAACAACCCTAAATAAATGAGATTTTTATTTGTCGGGAAACTGAACTTGCACAAGATGTCTGAATGTTATGTATATACATAGGGTACAAGAGGCAGATCCCCTCACGTACCTCTTTTTTTTGATGTGTCAGATTTATATCTATTCTACCTTAGTAGCAGTTCATGGTCCTTAAAGACCACTCAGCAGTCAATTCATTATTATATTGAAAAATTGACTCATGATTTCTTTCACAATTGTTATCTATTGTTGAAAACCCTAATATTAATTTCTCTTTCATCATGATATATCTTATGCTATTGTTCTTAAACTTGCTGAGTCATTTAGTTGCTCATTCTTGTTATATCATGACTTATTTTTAGCTAAGCCCGAAAGTTTTAAACAAGACAAAGGCAAGGGAAAAGCCAAAACTTAGATTAGCTTAATGCATGCTAGTTAAATTACTTGTTATGTAATTTCTTTTGTAAATCTTTTATATTCCCATAAGATATGTAATGTTTATGTTAAGGTTAATCGACCTTAGGAAGTGTAGCCTTTTTATAAGGAACATTTTGTATTATTCTGCGAAATTTAAATGTAATTTATGTATTTAATTATTAGTAAGTATTGTACAGTGGAGAAACAAACCCGAGGTTACGAAACCTGGATTTGGGGTCGCCACAAAAACTAGTTTATACTAAACGTAAAGATACCCTTCAAATCACAACTGATGGTGGAAATACCGTCTCTATTGCATCTTTTTTAGAATTCATGAAAACTTAATTCCATCTTTTGATGACATTTCAGGTTCAATTCCTATGGAGATAGGTAACCTTGCATGTGAAATTGGAGATATTGAGCTTCTTTCTTTCAATATGGCTCTCTAACGGGACCTATTCCACCTTCTATATGTTTTTAACATTTTTTTTTCTTGCTAATTTCGGGGGAGGGGGATTGAACCCACACCCTTTGCTTTTGCAAAGGAGTGGTGATACCATCACCCTGCCAAATGGCTCGATGGTTTTAACATTTCGTCTTTGAGAATGGTTGATTTCTCAAACAACAACAACCTGTCTGGAAGTCTTCCCATGCATGGGTGATAATGATCATCTCCCACTGTAACGACCCGGAAATCCCCGTGCTGGCCACGCCGGATCCCGTTCGTTAGACGTACAACCTTGTACTTAAATCCAAAATATATCTCAATAATATAATTGATGAAACTAGTTTATTTTAGAACTATTACAATCTCATTCTATTCCAGAGTCTTAATCTTTAAACATTTTTATTTCACTTTCTGATCATATTAATAATGACCTAACATACCAACTTGTTACCCCTATACATAAAGAACAACATCTGAAAATGATTTAAAATAATCCATACATGTTTTCCCAACATTTAAGTTTGCTAATCAATTAAGACATAAATATCTTCACAAGTAATACCCATAGAGGTAATTTATTTTATCGCAGAGTTTTACTATAAAAACACCTATGTTTCAATCTAGTTGACTCGTTAGCCAATCTTCATCTTCACCTCTACCAGAGTAATCAGCTTCCTCAAACTTTTCTGTAATGTTTTGTTTTAAGCAAGAGTGAGCACGGCGGCTCAACAAGTCTAACAGTTTCACATAACACATAAACATATTTCATCATGTTTCATGTATCTCATGCATCTCATGCTTTGCAATGACTACGCATCTCATACATATCGTGCTTTGCATTTACTCTATGATTCATGCTATTCATGCATGTCATTTACAATTTCATACAATTCAATATAGAACAATCATCTTAATCAGCTACTGCATATCAACAGTTTATTTCAACTTGTATCCCAAAGGCACATTAACACATTATTGCACATAATAACATATGCACACACAATAATTTTATAATATTCTAAGTAATGCACATAATGCAACACGTTCTGAAAAACTTGCCTGGACTTGCATAACCAGCTTACGCTAATCTTTCACGTTCCTTGCACCACCTACACGGTATGTGAGATCAACGGTGCACAATATTAGTCAAAGTTTGACTCAATATTAAATCTTATTTTAAAGATATTTATTTCTTCTTATCGTCCCCTTTATTTAATAGGGTTAATTTCATATTTTAGTCTCTTTTTAACTTGACTTAGTGTTTCATATTCAACACCATAAATCTTTTGTTCGAAACTATGCAGTTCTGACATTTATTAATGTCACGCATTAATGCCTGGACCTTATTTCTGTTTAGGTCGAACAACTAATTAGTCACTAATGGACCATACCATTTGTTTAACTTAATCACATAATTTAACTCGATAACTTATCATAGTACTATCCATCTCGAAAAATATTTTAAATCTTACTATCAATTAATAATAATTTATAATGTTATTTAATTGTTAAATAACACATTAATATTATTAATTCCTTTTTTAATAATAGTTTACCTTAATCATTATTATTAATCTTTTAGTAATAATTTAATTGATTGCTAGTATTATTACCCTTTAATAATATTTTAATTGACTTCACATTATTATTAATAATTTTAATAATAATTTAATTGTTCATCAATATTATTAATCACTTAATAATATTTAAAATCCTCGCGTATCATTAGTAATTATTTAATAATGATTCAACCCTTAACTATTATTATTCAATAGTTAATTATTTGTTAAACAATATTATTAATTCTTTAATAATATTTTAAATCTTTATTTATCATTATTATTTATTTAATAATGGTTTAACTCTTAACTATTATTATTTAATAGTTAATTAAATGTTAAACAATATTATTAATCTTTTAATAATATTTTAAATTAATTTCATATCATTATTAATTATTGAATAATGATTTAATTCTTAACTATTATCATTTAATAGTTAATCAATAATATTATCAATATATTTTAATTACTTAATAATCTTCTTTCGATTAATTAATAATTTATTCCATTTAATTATCATTTAATTATTATTTAATATGAATTAAATAATAATTAATTAATTAATTATCCATACTCATTATTTAATATTAATTAAATAATAAGTATTTATACTATTAACTCCAACATCATTTGATTACTATTTAATATATTAAATAGTAAGCAATTAGCCCTCTTTAATTATTATTCAATGTTAATTAAATAATAATTAATTCATTAATTATCTTTATTTATTATTTACTCTTAACTAAATAATAAATAATTAGTTTAAACACTTTCTCATAAATTAATTATTATTTAATATCAATTAAATAATAATTAAATAGTTACTTCATTTATTTACTATTTAATTATCAATTAAATAATAAATAATTATTTTCCTTCATTAAATAATATGATATAATTTAAATATCACATTTATTATTTAATAATAATTTAATAATAATTTTCTTCAATTATTAGTCAATTAACATCCAACTAGTGTACATTATCGTCTCAAAAAGTATTAAAAATACTTTCTCTTTTATTTAACCTTACTTACTATTTAATACAACTTGAATAATAAGTAAGTAGGGTGATTAACATTTTTTTAGCATTGAAAAATACTTTTAACAATTTTTCATGTAATTAGTTAGCTTTAATCATTTAATAATTATAGAAATTACCAAATGACATAAAATTTCAGATTTTAAATTTTTATAAAATTCTTTATAAAATTACAAGCATTTTCTCTTTTGTAACCAACCCAAGAACCGGCCTAAAAATGCCCGAACCGGCCCCACCTAGAAATTATGAAAAATCGAAAAAAACCGAACCGGCCGTTTTTTTTTACCAAAAATAGGCAGATTACTTTGGCCATTTCCGGATTTGGGGTCTCTTACTAAAACTTGAATATTTTGAGTTCTACAACTCCGATGGAGCTCTATTTTATATCGTTGCGTTCGTATCTTCTCGAACTACTGAAATTTAGATTTGTTTTGGTTACTGAAATTGGCTCCAAACCGGACTGTTGTACACAGTCCTAAAAACAGTGGGGTGTTTCGGTAGAAAAATCATATCTTGCTCATTTTAAATCGGATCGTAGTCATTCCACTTGGAGAATCTTCATATTTTATGTATCTATCACCCAAAATTGACGGATCATGAATCCGACTTACGGGCCGTGAACAGTAATTCCGGGAGCAGGCTGTTCCGTTTTAGTTTTCCGGTAAACATGCTTTAAAGGGTTTTGTCCAATCTTTTTGCCATAAACGCATAAAAATACATGATCTAAACCCATGAAGTTCTAATATAGCATGTCTAGAACATTTCTAACCAGCAAGAGTCTCAAAATCATTTTCTTAGTATAAAAATCACATTTTTGACATAAAGAGCTAGAGTTAGGATTTTTAGGAGGTGTTTTACCTTAGGCTCCTAGATGCTCTTGCTCTTAGCTTCCCAAAATAGCAAAAGAGGTTGGATGGCATATACTTCTCCTTTCCAAGCTGCCGAGAGGTTTTAGTGGTGGTCTTGGAGATTATTTTGGTAGGAAGCTTGAAAGAAATTGAAGTAAATGGAAGTTTTCCTCTCTAATTCTTACTCTCTTTCTATATAAACTTGCATTCCATCAAATGACCAACGTAATACAAGTTGGGAGATGCCATATATATAGAGGATTGCTAATTGAGTTTATCTTCTTAATTAAGCTAGCTTTGACCACATTAGCCTAATTAAACACAAACAAAGACCCACAAAACTAGGAGAGATCTAGGGGCCATGTTTTCTAGGATTTATTTATATTATTCATTGAGCCAAGAAAGCTTACTAGAGCCCTTTTAGGGCTGCTGCCACCAGCCCTATATATCTATATAAAATCTATTTGATTTTCCTTTATTTTCTAACTTGGTGCATAATTATATATATATACTTGTATATATATAATGGGTCATCAATTAAATCTTCTTTGGACCAACATTGGGCTCCCAATACACTTTACATTGGACTAAGAAAATAAATAAATTGGACTCACAATTGGGCTCCCTTTAATTAATTTATTGGGCTAATTTATTTAATTAACCACACTAAAATCACAAATCCTTAATTAAACAATTAATTAGACTTGTTAAATATTTAATTGAGTTAGTCCACTAATTATTTATTTTATTTGGACTATTAATTAGGATTTTAAATATTCTTCCCATTTCCCATTAATTAGTAATCATACTAATTAATTTACTAAATTTATTTCTTCCTACTATTTCGAAGTAAATTGAATACTTAATTAATTAATTAACTTATCGATTTCTCGATATTAATAACTCTAGGATTCATCCACTAATTAATTAATTTTATTAGTGGAGCTATCTCTAGTTCAATTGCCACTGCGAGTCGCGCATTCGCTCGAATTTAATAATCACGCGTCGATTTAGTTAATTATCGAATCGATTCATTAAACGATTTTAATTTAATCATCTAATCCAATTAGACTTGCCCTAATTAAGCCTCATTGAATCCTAATTAGGGTTTCTCAACATACCGCTCGCTCGGTATTAATTTCCTAAGTGTGTTCGTCAGTTTAATAATCCCGTTGATCGAACAACCTTAGAATAAAATCTCGAATATTCAATATTCAGAATACCCCTTCCTAGGGTTTACAATAATCACCCTTAATTAATTCACTAATTTAGAAATTTAAATTCTAAATTTTATTTATAAAATTATTATATTTTCGGGTTCATTTCAACTAGGTTGGCTTAAAATCGAATTACCACAACAATACCTAGCTTATCTTATCCATTAAATAATTCATCTAATTTTAAAGGTATCATACTACCTTGTTCTACCCTGGCGAATTATCTTTATTATAATTCCCTTATCTATCGAGTCACTAATCGCATCCTGAGTTAATATCTGATTTACTCGTCCCTCTAAGGTATCTTTGCTCCAAGAGAAAATTTTCAGGATTCTGCAACACTCAAACCTCCCAGGTTCTTACTAACACATAGATAACAAAATTTATCCATTTATTTACACCCTTCTCACATAACTATGTTTTAGTCTGCAACCTTCATTTTATCATCAAGACCTTATTAAAAAAATCTCATGAAATATCTGGGATATTACACCCACTGCTAGAGGAGCTATGTGTTTCTTTCAATTCCGTCCAACTTGGGGAAATTTTGGAGTCTTCAACAATTAAAACTCTTAGATAATAAATTCACTAGAAGCATTCCTCAGGAGATTGGGAACCCTCACAATGCTAAAAAAAATCTTTATCTTGGTGGTAATAATTTGACAGGTAAGTAAGTCACCTTTGCTGCTCTGATTATACATTAGACATATATGCCATGTATACGGTAAATATTCTGATCGAGTAGCTTATCATTTCACCTATTGTCAGTATTTTGTTAGGGCTTCCAGGTAACGCAACTGTATGTAACTAACTTCATGTCACAAATTACTTAATTGATATAAAGCAACTTGAAGAAAGTTTCAGAGATGTACTCACAGTACATGCAATTTTCCATTGGATGTTGGTAAACACTTGGTTTTTATAGAGTATGTATCATTTTACAAGTGCATGTCTAACTTGCAAATCAAAAACCATTACTTTATTTGTATATATAAAAAAAATAATTTACATATACTTCATTTGTAATGTTGTTCCTAAGATTCGTTATTCTCATTTATCTTCTTTAGAGTATGGAAATATGTATCTTCTTAAACATAATAATATCAAAGATAACAATCAAAATCAATACTTTTCCCTTACAGCATCCCAGTTCATCCCTTTCCCCATTTGATGCCAATAATCATTATCTGCCAACCACCATCAACAAAAAGAAGACGTGGTTTCAATCATTGGGTATAGCACTCTTCAGAGATAGAAGAAGACTAGATCGCTGGTAACGAACGAATAGGTTTCCTTTCTAATAACCTAACTAAGGCCACGACTGGCAAGGCCTTTCAAATTCATAAATGAAAGGGATGGCCTTGTACCCATTTGTGGTTCCTCTGTTGTATGAATATTAATTAGTGTTTTTGTAAAGTCATTGATAAGCAATTTTCCCAGTCTGACAGCTCTTTCAAAATTCTCCAAGTTGATTTTATGATTCTTACCTAATATGCCCCTTGCTCTTACAAAGAATCAAATCAGAAGGTTAGTGTTTGTGCTTGTCCTCATGAATTAAATTTGAAGTCCGGGAGCTGTTTAATAATATCCTCATAATCTTCACAATTGGCATCTTCTTTAGAAATATTAGCCCAATGTAGTAGACCCTTGAACTTTAGCTATGTTATTAAATTTCATCATCCTCTTGTCCAAACAGCCACTAGTACCAACTTAGGTCTACCATCCTCTCCCAACCACCGGTAATATAGGTAATATTATAGCTGGAGACCTGTCAGCCCTTGAATATAAAAGAGGGGTGCGTATGATAAAAAAGAGCGGTGAATGTTTAATGATCGGACCCTAGTGACTTGATTGAATTGCTTGACAAATATAACCAAAACTAAAAGGTCATGAAATTGGCTAACTGTTGGTTTCCCCCCTCAGTGCTCTCTCTCTCTATATATATGTATATATATATATATACATATATGTATATATATATATGGTAATGATTCATAATATGTATTTGTTATATATGAATAAAAAATGGGCATACATCATCTATAACCGTTCCAAATATCAACAACAGAGATTAAACTGGGGAATACGACGTCTGCTAGTAATAGTAGCAGACGTAAACCATCCGTTAATAATAGTAGCGGATGACAGATTTTAATTTTTTAATCTCAGCTAGAGTTGCACAACAAGCCGAATTGGCCTGGTCCAGCCCAAGCCTGCCAGGCTTTGACCGTTGACTAGGCTAGGCCTCAACTTTGTATCTTCCGGACTAGGCCAAACCAGATTTGTCTCAGAAAAACTTGGCCTGCTCATACCTGCAGGCCAGGCCAAGCCAGGCTTTACCAAGTTAATTAGGCCTTGGACCAATGCCCCTACAGAATGCGAAGGAGGCCCAAGCTTGGCTAAACATTAAAAAAGTCATTGGTCTATTGCCTTATTTTTAGTGTTAAGGAACTCTGAATTTTGTTTGAACAATCGATGTGGGAGTAGTTCTGACACCCCCAAATCTGGGCCCACACAACCCAAACTTGAGTTGTCAAAATACACAACAACCATTATAATACAATGTACAACGTATCACCGTACAGTATTCAAAAAAAAAACACAACTAAGTCTTCATTATTATTGTCACGCTATTTTAAAACTTATGAAGACTAATACAGCTACAACCCGGACCATTACTCCATAAAACCTTAACTTGAGGTATAACCTTTAAGCGTAGGATCTGCTCCTTCTTATCTAGGATCTTAACAGGTATCTCCTCGTACGTTAAATCCTCTGCTATAACATCTGGTTCTAACTCAATGACATGGTTTGGGTCCTTAACATATTTATGTAACATAGATATGTGAAAAATGTTATGGATGCGGGACATACTTGGTGGTAAAGCTAGTCTGTAGGCCACGGTTCTTACTCGATCGAGGATTTTAAATGGGCCAATAAATCGAGGGTTGAGCTTTCTTCTCTTTTTGAATCTCGTAACTCCTTTCCATGGGGAAACACATAAAAATACATGGTCTCCGATGTTGAAACTTTCATCATTTCGATAAATATTAGCATAACTCTTTTGTCGTTCTTGTGCGGTCTGTATTCGTCGTATGATCATTTGGATCTTTTTTGTTGTCAAGCGTACCAATTCAAGTCCCAACATTTTTGCTTCTCTTACCTCGTTCCAACATACTGGAGAGCGACACTTGCATCCATATAAAGCCTCGAATGGAGCCATGCCTATACTTGCTTGGTAACTATTGTTGTAGGAAAATTCAACCAATGGCAAATACTTATCCCAACTTCCTTTAAAGTCTAGTACGCAAAGTCTCAAAAGATCTTCGAGGGTCTGGATCATCCTTTCCTATTGTCCGTCTGTTTGAGGATGGTATGCAGAACTAAAACATAGTTTAGTGCCCATAGCTTTTTGTAGACTGATCCAAAAATATGAAGTGAATCTAGGATCTCGATCAGAAACTATAGAAACGGGCATGCCATGCAATCTCACAATCTCATTTATATACATACCGACAAGACGCTCAAGTGAAAAGTTTTCTTGTATAGACAAGAAATGAGCTGATTTGGTCAATCTATCTATGATGACCCAAATTGCATCTAATCCTTGAGAAACCTTGGGAAGACCCATCACAAAGTCCATATTGATGTGTTCCCACTTCTATTCGGGAACCTCAAGTGGTTGTAATGGACCCTTAGACACTTGATGCTCTGCCTTGACACGTTGACAAGTTAGGCACCTTGAGATAAACTCTGCAATCTCTCTTTTCATATTGTTCCACCAAAATGTATGTCGAAGATCATGATACATCTTGGTACCTCCTGGGTGGATTGTAAACGGCGTGTTGTGTGCGTCCATCATGATTTTATGCTTCAATTCAGGATCATTAGGAACACAGAGTCGAGTTGACTCAAAGTATTCCTTTCTCGTCGATTCTTTCTTCGAGAATAACACCTTTTTGTACTTTCTTCATCATGTTCATCAGTTCCGGATCAGTAGCTTGAGCAGTTTTAATTTTATCGATTAAAGTCGGTTCTACTCGCACGTGCGCAATCTTTAAGTGGGTCCCTGATATCTTTAGCTCTATCTCCATCTTTTGTAAATCATATAAAATACGCTTTTGTGTTATCAGCTGTGCACTTGTACTCGCATAAGATCTTCTACTCAAAGCGTCAGCTACAACATTAACCTTTTCCGGGTGATTCTGGATGGTATGATCGTAATCCTTTAACCGTTCAAGCCAACGTCGTTGTCGCATGTTGAGTTCTTTCTGAGTGAAGAAATACTTGAGGCTTTTATGATCCGTATAGATATCCACTTTTTGCTCCGTACAAGTAGTGTCGCCAAATCTTCAATGCAAAAACGACCGCTGCCAACTCTAGATCATGAGTAGGGTAACTTTTCTCATAATCTTTGAGTTGTCGAGAGGCATAGGCTATAACCTTTCCATGTTGCATAATAACGCAACCTAGACCTTTGCCTGAAGCATCGCTATAGATGAAAAATTCTCCCGATCCTAATGGTATGGTCAGAACAGGAGCTGAAACAAGTCTCCTCTTGAGTTCTTGGAAACTTTTCTCGCATTCCTCGCTCCATACGAATTTGGTGCTTTTCCGAGTAAGCTGAGTTAATGGAGTGGCGATTCGAGAAAATTCTTCTACGAATCTTCAATAATAACCAGCTAGGCCCAAAAAGCTTCGGACTTCCGTTACTGTCTTGGGTTGTTCCCAATTTAGTATTGCTTCAATCTTCGCAGGGTCAATCGATATTCCCTGTTTTGAAATTACATACCCAAGGAACATGACTTCCTCAAGCCAGAACTCACATTTCTTTAACTTGGCATATAGTTTATTTTCTCGAAGCTTTTGGAGTATCAATCTCAGGTGTTGTTCATGATCCTCATAACTCTTGGAGTATATGAGGATGTTATCAATAAAGACAACCATAAAATGATCCAAATATTCTTTGCATATTCAGTTCATCATGTCCATGAAAGCTGCAGGAGCATTGGTTAGTCCAAAAGGCATGACTAAGAACTCATAATGCCCATAATGAGTTCTGAAAGCAGTCTTTGGAATGTTCTCAGCTTTAACCTTTAACTGATGATATACAGAACGAAGATCAATCTTTGAGAAATGTTGAGCACCCTGCAATTGATCGAACATGTCATTAATCTAAGGTAACGGGTACCTGTTTTTTATGGTGACATGATTCAATTCTCGGTAGTCAATGCACAATCTTATACTCCCATCTTTCTTCTTCACAAATAGAACAGGAGCACCCCAAGGTGATGCACTCGGACGAATGAAACCAGTATCCAACAATTCCTGTAGTTGGACTTTTAACTCTTGAAGTTCAACGGGAGCCATTCGGTATGGGGCTTTGGAAATGGGCTTAGTACCGGGTTCAAGATCAATATAGAATTTAATTTCTCAGTTTGGGGGTAAGCCAGAAAGTTCCTCAAGAAAAACGTCAAAAAACTCATTAAGAATGAGAATATCATTCAAGTTTGATATGTTTTTGTTCAAGTCAGTAATATGAGCTAAAAAGGCTTGACATCCATTTTTTAATAAACGAATGACTTTATAGCTAGAAATAACAATTATAGATGTCAATGGTTTAGTTGCTAGAATTTGCATGACAGGTTGATTAAGAATATGAAAACTAATAATCTTATGAAAACAATCAATTTTAGCATGATGGGTAGTCAACCAATCAATTCTAGAAATCATATCAAATTTATGCATTTCTAAAGAAATAAGGTCAATAGGTAATGTGAGGTTATTAATTTGAACTAGGCAAGATTTATATATAGTAGATATAATGGTCATTTCTCCTAATGGGGTTTCAACTGATAAGTCAAAGTCCAAATTTTCAGGAGTTAAGTTTAAACGTTGAGCACATGCATGTGAGATAAAAGAATGGATAGAGCCAGTATCTAGTAGGGCGTAGACTTCACGAGAATTTATGAATAGCTTACCCGGTTATCACTTCGTTCAAGTTTCGTGCCATTTGGGATGTCACAACAAAAGCTCTCCCTTGAACACCGATTTTTCCTTATCTGTGCTAGCTTTTGGTATCATCATTGCAGCTAGACTTGATTTTGTAACAGGACAAAATCGAGCAACATGACCCTCCTTCCCACAACTATAGCACAACTTTGACTGCTGAGTATAGTTTGGGCTGATATAACCCTCCTGACCACACCTGTAGCATCTTACCAGTGGTCGATCTCCTCCCCTTGAAATTGGTGCCAGTGCTGGTACTAGTGCGGGTGCCCTTCCATAATCATTATGGGATCTCTTCCTCTTGAAATTGTTCCTATTGGATTCTCCTTTCCTGTTAGTCGATGTTGGATTACCACCGAAGTACTGGTTACCTCTTCTAGGGTTCTCGTTCCTGTAGTTGTTGTCATTCCTCTCTCTATGTTGATCATTGACTCTTGGCTGCAATATTTCATCTGTTTGCTCTACCCTTTGAGCCCTATCCACAACATCTCAATACAAACTAAATTTATGAGAGCTAAGTTGTTGACGAATTTTGAGTCTCAGACCTCGCAAAAACATTCGACTCATTCGTGCTTCGTCATCCATCAAATGGGTCGCAAAATGAGATAATTCGGCAAACTTAGCTTCATATTAAGAGACTATCATGTTTCCCTTCTCCAGCTTAATGAATTCCACCTCTTTCGTATGGCGGATGCTTTAAGTACTTTTCATTAAACAACTCTTCAAATTCTGTCCAAGATATTTCGAGTGCTGAAAGGTGGATACGTTTTACTGCTTCCCACCAATGGTTTGCCTCACCTCGTAACATAAAGGTGGCGAATGACACCTTCTGATCATCAACGCATTGTAAGACATCAAATATTTTTGTCGTCAACTTCAGCCACACCTTTACTTTGAGTGGGTCAAGCTTCCCGAGGAATTCAGGTGGTCCCAATTCTTTAAATTGTTTGAGAGTGACCGTCCTCGAATTACCAACATTTCTTTCATTATTGTTGACTGGATTTCCTCCTGCCTGGTTTTGCATGAACTGCATGAAGTTCTTAAAGAATCCATCTTTCATCATGTTATCAGGAACATTATTTCTTGAGTTGGTAGGAGGATTGTTTGTGGCCTCTTGATTCTCAGCTACATTGGCTTCGGGCACTCCATATGTAACTTCTTAATTTCGAGATGCCATACTTAACTGTGGTCACAAAATAAATGTTAGTTTAAACAATCTGACTCATCACTTCATGTCCCTACATTCAAATCGACTCGTTAGATAACAAAATCTAATTTAGGTGGGACACACTAGTGACTGATTCTATTCGTCTCTCCCCTCCTAGTTTTAACCCCAGATCTCCATTAAAGATCATATCCCTAGGCTCTGATACCAACTGTGACACCCCCAAATCTGGGCCCACACAGCCCAAACTTGAGTTGTCTAAATACACAACAACTATTACAATACAACGTATCACCGTACAGTATTAAAAAAAAACACAACTAAGTCTTCATTATTATTGTCACACTATTTTACAACTTATGAAAACTAATATAGCTACAACTCGGACCATCACTCCATCCCCCAACTAAACCTAGTTACTCTATCATCTCCTATTGAAAAATAATGGAACAAAAGGAAAGGGTGAGCTCAAATAGCCAGTAAATAATATCATGACTAAGATAATGACAAATAAATTATTATTAACCTTCAACAGTTGAGTTTTTGATAGAATAATTTAAACAACAAGTTTTAATTCAACAACTGCAGTTAAGTTTTTAAACAATGTTCAGATCAATAACTGCAACAGAATAACAATCATTAGAAAAATCATAAGGACCATGATGTCCACTCGCGTCTCTTTTTAAGAAAAACATCATCAACTTTTATTATTTGAAACACCACTGGCCATGATAGTACAATTTCACAGTTATTGTCCATAATCATGCAAGTTAACAATTCCTCTTTGCACTTCGGGCTAAAGATATTCAATATAGCACCATCGGTCATGATTATACCAGTCTATAGTCTTTGGTCATTATTATACCAAACAACAGTTCGCCTTTGCCCCAGGCCAAAGAGAACATTCACCACGTGCCTTAAAAGACACATCATCAAATATATCGCCTTTAACCTATCAACGCATTTAACCTATCAACACATTTATCCAATCTGTGCCTCAAGCCACATATATTCACAAAAAATTAATTCTTGATTATTAGAATAATATTAACGGAGATAATGAACAGAAGAAACAGTGTTAACAATAAATATTGAAAGTTTATAATTTTACTTTTGTGCAGATTCAAATAATATCCAATTTGTCAACATGATGTGGAGTGAAATTCAAAAATAATATTCAAGATCCACAGTTCAGAATAACGGTTACAGTTCAATAGAAAGGTTCACGTAAATAGGAAGGATCAATTGAAATGATATTAAATGAAGCGCAAACTATTAAGGAACATATAATCATTTCAAAAGTTTTACCGAATAATACTTACCATATTAAGTTTAAGAGTATAAAAGAAATGATATCCCTTACCGTGGTAAGTTTGAATAATGGAAGATAAAAAAGATGGTATCACTTATAAGTAAGAAAGTAATACCATTTATGATGATGAAAAGAATAATACCCCTTACCTTATCACGTGACTGGATATTGATAAAAATGAGGTTGATCAACCTATATATTTATAATATAATTAGTAATTATCACATATAAATTTTAAGGTGTATGATAACTCATATATTATGAACTATCAAAATTATTTATATAATATAAATTTTCAAAATAAATCTTACAAAGAAAGCTTTTTAAAAAATAAATATTCTCAAAGAAGAGTCTTCTAAAGGAAGATTTGTGAATACCATGTGAAATAGGTATTTATGCAATTACTACACTTTAATAAAACACTTACCTGAAAAATTTCTGCACTCCTTTTGGTTTCCAAACACTCAAGATAACTTTACTATTCTTAGAGAAAACTCATAAAATACTTGTAGAAAATTTTTATGTTTTAGGTGTGATTTTTCTAATCAACTGAGCAAGCGATTTATAGGAGAAAATGAGTCACTGTGCGTGGCAGGTGGGCTGGCGTGCTGCACGCCAGCTTGAGAAATTTTCAGCAGCCGCCTGGCTGCTTTCTTCACCAACTCCAACCATTTTTTTCATGCTTAATTCTCATGTGGCCCCCACAAAGGGCCACATATAGCCATATGCTGCTTTCTTCCTGTAGGTCCTACATATATAATAAAATAACGCTACAACAATAATTCAACAATAATATAAGAAACACGTTACAGATCATTATTAATTTAATAATATAAATTACTATATATTTGCTACTGTGACAATTATTTGGTTCAATAATTTTAAACTACAGTGCACCAACAATTATTGAGTCAATGATATAAAATACAGTGTAATGATAATTATTGAATCAATAATGCAAAATATTGTGCAACAAAAATTATTGATGAATACTGGCAATGGCCACGTTATCAAATCAATAATATGAGATACTGTGCAATACCGTGTGCTACTGTAGAATACCGTATGCTACAGTAAAATACCATAAAATACCCTATGCTACTATTCTTTTATCACCGGTATTTTAACAGTTAAAAGTGATAACACCATTGACTATTTTTATTTAAAAAGATTACTTTTTTCATTTTCTATATCCGACAAATATTTCGTTGTGGGGTCCACCAATGATTAGTTATTTCAGCGCCGTCGTACGACCCGAATATTCCTCGACAAAATGAATATTCCCCGACAAAACGAATATTGTCCGACAAAATAAAATTTGCATATAACACCCTTAACTTTTAATTTTGTCAATTTAACCACTTACTATTTCATGAAAAAATATATATATATGAAGAAAAAATAAATTTTGTATTTCATAAAATTCGGGGTCTTACAGTAGTAGTCT
This sequence comes from Hedera helix, assembly GCA_947179155.2. Classification (NCBI taxonomy): domain Eukaryota; kingdom Viridiplantae; phylum Streptophyta; class Magnoliopsida; order Apiales; family Araliaceae; genus Hedera; species Hedera helix. Next base: position 40,785,493 of record OX359264.1, on the reverse strand, counting down.
TGTACACTAGTAACTCTTCTTGTGCACCATTGCCTGCCTAGTAATACTCCCCCATTCTGCTTCTACCTTGGAAGCCCGAAGCCCCAAAGCCAAAAACTGGTTTTGAGAACTTTGTATTGGCATCAAATGTTTGAATGGCAATATACTTTTAACATAATTGTATGAATTTTGCACATCTGTTCAAAGGTCTTATGCTAATATAAAATCAACCTCATTAAGACAACTTCTTAATTAATATCCTGTAACATTCTAACCTTATATTTCTTAGAGGGGTTGACTTTTGGTTATTTTCTTTAGAGTTCCATGATTGGGATGTTATGAAGCTTGATGATTAATTTATGTAATGAGTGGGGCGAAAAACATATAATTTGTTGTATGACAATAAATAATAACATTAAGAAGTGCATTATTGGAATTCTATACAATTATTGTGAAAAATCAGGTGGCAATTCATATGGTCTTATTTATACTAATTTTGACTGTGGTGTGCAATCGATATGGGACTGAATTGGCACTTTAAATAAATTGATACATAGGCTGCTTAGAAGGATGATGGAAAACCAAGCTCCTTGCATGTTAACTCTAATTGGGTTCCTCCTTTTCAACTGGATGTTATTGCTCTTGCATACTGTAGGTTAGGGCCTCATTTCCCAAAATGTCAATTTCTTATGTGCAATTTGCCAATAAGTATTTTTATTCTTATGTCCTTTTAGATAACCAATTATGAGGAGAGGTTCCTGGCTGTTGGATGCACATGCAAGGATTAGTCATCTAAGTACATACTAAATGTTGGTCAAGATTCTTGAACTATGTACATAGTAATCACTTTTGCAACATGGTGCTATTGCCCTTTTTCATCAAATTATTCACATATTGAAGAAGAGTGCCAGAATTCATACTCATACACTTTTTACACATATGCCAATCAAATGTCATATGAATATCAAAATAGTATGACTTGATACTCATACACTTTTTAAAGTTTTTTTATATTCTTGTGCTATATAAATTTTATTTAGCTTAAGCTTTATAATTGAAGATAGTTTATAGTTATGTTGGAATTGAAATATGTTGTAATTTTCAATAAAGAATGATTCTTGAATTGGGAGTTGTTTTAATGTGTCATTTTCATTGCATGGTGAACCAACATATTTGTATGACTACACCAATTTGAATTTTTCAATCATATTAACTGATTTTGATGTGATATAGTAGGAAAATGAGAGTTCTCTTGAATATTATGAGATTTGATGATAATTGAGATTCAACGTACACTCATATTTTGGGATGTACCCAAAAAATATGGGTTCTTGATTTGGGATGGTGGGATTAATGTTTAATTATGTTAACGCTATTTTTTGGACTTTTTTTTAATAACTATTTCTAGAAAATTTCTTAGATCAAGATAAAGGAACAAAAAGATGTTACAAAAGTAGGTTATCTTTAAAAGTCTTTTTCGTAAACATTCTTAATGCAATATCCTGTTTTTAGGAGTGACAATTAATATTTGCAAATTTATCCTTAAAACAAGTGCTATGAAAAATGATACGAATACGTAGAATTTTAGACAACACTATTATAAAAATTGTGAAGTATATAAAAGGTTGTCAGAATAATTGTTAAAGTTAATATTTCTAACTTTAGAACGAGGGAATACTGTTTATATTATGCAATCTGCATCATTGAGAATGTCTTAGTTCCTCGAGAAAATAGTATTTTGTTAGGATCAAATCAATAATCAAGAGGAAGAAAAGCAACTAAACATATTTCCTTCAACAAATAATAAGGATCAAAAGCAAAATCTTCAATTCAATTCATTGGCTTAAAAATCATAACCCTCTAATATATCTGAAATTGAATAAAGGATGGGAATTTAGATGATCAAATTTAACATATTGATCCTAAACATCTTTAAAAAAAAAAATTTGATTAATTAATACAAATCAGAGGAGTTTCATTGCTAATGGATATACTAAAATGACCTTCATATTGCACATATAGGCATTTTTAGGAGAAAATTTTAAACTACAATGCCTATATTTCTTAAGAGAATTGAGCAAACTTGTCGTAGGATCATACTTACTTAAATGTCCTAATTTTACTTCCCCTTTATGGAAAGATTGTGATGATAACCATGCTGATTTGGTTCATCACCCTTTGATTATACAATGATTTCAAGAAACAATCCCCTGTAGCTTTGTTATTTCAATCTCTTGCAGCTTCTAAAGGGATTTGGTGGCAGTAGCTTTAGCCCAATCATAGTCATTTGCTACTCTGCATAAACTAGACTACAAAAATGTAAGGGCACCAATTCAGTAAAGAAAATAATTGAATAAATGTAAACAAGTAGCAAATCATAACAATCTCAATTTTGTTAGTTGCAAATTGAAGCATTGCCTATTATGATCCAAGTCAATAGAAATGAAGGCTGATTCCAATTACTGTAGTAGCCTTGTTGAAATTTGAGAATATTTCAATTTGCATTCTTCTTAGATTTTCATTCTTAAAGAAAAAGCACACATACACTTCATATTGAATTAGTGTCATAGCCGAACAATACATAAAACAAAGAGGTTGGAACAAGTAGTAAAGAGGTTAGAACAAGTTCTTCTAACACTGATGAAAGTAGTGACACGTTGCGCCATTGGCAATTTGCTCTTTTAGTTGGCTTTGTATTAGTCCCACATCACCCCAATACCAAGTTTCTCTACCCAGCTCTTATCTATGAAAGAGTGTACATACCAAAGCTAAGCTTTTTGTTACCAGGCCTTAAGTTAATTGAGACTCTCAATTAGTTAATATATCAACCAAGGCCAGGAAAGAACTGGGTCAGGTCGCAGGCTTGGGAAGGCAGGCCAAGGCATTAGGCCGGTCCAGGCCTCAGGCCAGACCAAGTCGTAGGCTAGGCCAGACCAATTTTGGGAAGGCCGGGCCAGGCCAGATTTGTAACAAAAAAATGTGGTCTGTTGTCAGCCTGGCAGGCTAGGCCGGTCCGGGTCAGGCCTTGATCAGGTCGGTCTTTGACCAGGCCGGGTCACGGGTCGCAGACCATTTGTTCATGTCTAATCTCAGCCGCTGATCCCTATAATGAATGGCTTGAATGTTATTTGCCCTATCTTGGGGCACTGTCAGATTTTTTTTCTATCTTTTTTTCTTTCTTTTCATTATGGCATATGCTATGACCCAGGTTCAAAAAATAGAACAACATAACATCCAGTCTAATTGGACATTATTCACTTGCAGCACATAGAAATAACTATACATAGGTTAAATATTGATTAATTATGTAAGGTGTTTCAATTATTTCAGGTTCAATACCATGGATGAAATTGGAAACCTGAATCTTGAGGCGTTGAGTCTCCATATAGCCTCATTCCATTCAATCTTCAACATGTCAACATTGAAGAAAATTGACTTGATTGAGAATCACTTTTTAGGGCAACTCCCACCATACACTGGACTTTGGCTTTCCAATCTTAAAAAGCTTTACCTTGGTGCCAACAAACTCAGCAGAACAATTTTAAGCTCTCTTTCAAATGCTTCTAAGCTTGTCATTCTAGACTTGAGCACCAACTCATTCGGTGGTTCTATACCCAATACAGTTGGAAATTTGAGACTCCTATAGCGGTTCTTACTAGGAAAAAATAATATGACAAGGGAATCTTTTAGTCCAGAATTGACATTCTTTTCTTCTTTAACAAACTACGAATATTTGGAAGAGTTATCATTATCTCTAAATCAGCTGAGTGGTGTCCTCCCAACAATATTGGTTGGAAATCTCTCAACTTCTCCTCTATCTATTTGAGGCATTTAGATGCAAACTTAAGGGTGAGATGCCCTTTGGAATTGGAAATTTAACCAGCTTGGAATCCATAAGTTGGGATAACAACTATTGGAGGATTAAAAAATTTTGAACGTTTGTATCTTGAACACAATAAACTTCAAGGATCAATTCCCAATGACATTTGTCAGTAGTGGCAGAGCTAAAAAATTTAATTGGGATGAGCTAAGAATATTATAATGCCAAAATTTAGAATTATGATTCTTGAAAAGGGACGATAATTTTTTTTGGAACTAGGCTACAGCCTGCGGAGATGACCTTTGGCTCCGCCCTTGTCAGTTAAAAAACATAGGAGACTTTTACTTAAGTGATAACAAGCTCTATGGATTTATACCACAATGCTTGGGAGACCTTAAATCTTTAAGAAGGCTATACTTAGACTCCAACAAATTGATTCCACCATACCATTAAACTTGTGGAGCCTTAAAGATGTTTTGGGTGTAAACCTGTCCTTAAATTTGCTGAGTGGTTATGTGCCAATGGAAAGTCAAATTTAAAGTTTAAAGGTCAAAACAGAAATCAGCTTATCATAGAATCAATTATCAGGTTGTATTCCAAGCACCATTGGAGGAGCACAAACACTAAGTTCTCTTTCCTTGGCACATGATAAACTATAGGGATCCATTGCTCAAACATTAGGCAACTTGATAAGCTTGGAATTCTTGGATCTATCTAACAACAATTTGTCTGTAGGTATTCCCAAGTCCTTGGAGGCACTCAGATACCTGCAATTTTTCAACATGTCTTTCAATGAGCTCCAAGGAGAAATTCCTGCTAGAGGAATATATATTTGCAAACTTCATAGTCAGGTCATTTATGAAAAATGATGCGCCATGTGGTGCCTCTTCTCTGCAAGTCCAGCCATGCAAAACCAAAACTTTCCACGAATCAGAGTCTACTTAAATATATTTTGCCATCAATAACAGTAGCAATCCTTGCATTAGCACTGATAATTGTGCTGAGAATGTGGCTGATGGTCATTTTCACGATTAATATTAGCGCGCAAGTATATGCGGCCCTCAAGTAGTGTAAAGTATTTTTAATGTCGATCCCATAGAGAGTTAATACTAACAATTTTCAGATATTAAACTTATAACAATTTAATCTTACTTAAAACAATGATAAATGTTGGTGATTTTGATTAATACAAATTTATAAAATAAATAAAACATGACAACTAATATCAATTTTAGGCAAGCTAAGACCGCAACTTCACCCAATACCTCGTTAAAATCTCACACCCCTCTTTTTAATTGACAGATCAAACGAATGATAGCCCAAGAATAAAAGCAACTATAAACCTCTTTCGATAGTTAAATGATTAACACCCTACTAACTAGATCACTATATTCCTATGTGATACAAATTAAGTAAGACAACAATATTGTGACACCCCGGGAATCCCCGCACTAGCCACGGGCGACCCCCGGTCGATAACGAACAACCTTCTCCTTATTAACCAACATTATATAATAATATGTTGCTAAGAACTCAATAAATTTAAACTTTTATAATATTCCCTTGAACTCTATCTCAGAATTGAAATCTTTACATTGCTCTAGAAACTTAGATCATTTATAATATGACCTAGTCTATTACAATCATTGAGAGTACATAAAACTCATTCGCTGACAATTACAGTGACATTAAGTCTATCTATTTATAACCATCTTCTCTCGTAACTAGGGAACATAATTTATTTGAAAGGATTTACAATCACATGATACAATTTATGACAACGATAGTTTAAATACAAAACATAAGTGTCTAACTATAATCATTAACTACCAGATAACGGTATGACTTAATTGACTACAACATAGTCCTTAATTTTCCTTAAACAACAATCATTCTTGATTTCTGAGCGCTACCGGGACTTCTGGATTTCTTCGTCCTCGGCTAAAAGTGTTTATTTTAAGCAAGAGTGAGTATAACAGCTCGTCAAGTCTAACAGTTATCACATAATACATAGCTTATACATCATGCATGATTAACAATATATCAATGTATGACATGTTATACATGCTTCTCTGTTCGCCAACATAGCATTTAAATAATGCTTTACAATTTATATCATTTCATGTCCACATGTAATCATGCTTCATGTTATTCACATAATCTACACATAATCATACTCATTGATTATTCACATAACATCAATAACATCAATATAGCTTCATATAAACTGTAATATCCCAGATATTTACAAGAATTGTAAATAAGATTTGAAATAATTAATTAAAGGTTATGTTTTAAAATCTAGAGTTGTCGAAGTGAGATGTGTAGAAAATGGGTAAACATTTTTTTAACATAATTTATTTGTTAGAAATTAAATGTGGAAATATTTTAATGATGCATGTAGAGAATTTATTAAGAAAATAAATTCATTTGAAAAATGATGGTGGATATATATATATATATATATATATATATATATATATATAAGAGGATGCGTAAGTTAATACTCAATTAAACTAATATATTAATTAGTTTAAATATGAAGTCATAAAATATAATTAATTAGGTTAATTATATTAGTATGAGTTAAAGTTGTGAAAAATTTAGGATGATTGTCTTGGATGACAATAATGTGAAGTAATTAATTAAGTAATTAATTTAATTATTAATTTGTTGTATAGAGTCTATTAATAGATTTAAAGCAAGCCCAATATTTTATTTGCTAAAAGTCTTGTTGGTATTTATAAAGAGGTCCAAATAAATTTAAGGATTTAGCCTTATGAAGAGTCCAAGTAATTTAATTACTACTAGTGGACTAGCCCAAAAAGATTATAGATGTTAGCCCAATATGAGAATATTTGCATGAAGTGAGTAATTAAATAAGAGAGCCTATTAAAAATTAAGCTATGTAGCCCAAATCATTTAAAAGTCAATTGATGATCAAAGTGTTAAGAAATTTGGTTGAGTGTAGAGAATTAACTAAAATAGGGTTAATTGAATAACCCAGTTGGTAGATAAGAGAGAGCATTAACCAAACATTGGTTAATTATAGGTGAATGAATGTGATGATGAGAATTAACTAATGTATGGTTAATTGAGTAACCCAATGTGGTAGAATAATTTAAAGCAAGTCTAATTGGATTATAATATAAGTCTAATTGATGTATTAAATTAAGTTAAATAAATTAACCTAGTAGTTCATATAATTAATTAAACATTAGTCCATGTTATAATTAAACTAGCTCAATGCTTAATTTAATTAAATGTAGCATATGTTAGTTAATGTTAGCCCAATGTAATAAATAATTGAACCCAAACAAATTAAATTGTTGAGCCCAATCAATAGTAATTCAAAGTCCAATTGGAATTAATTCTAAGGTCCAAAGCGAGGCCCAATGTGCATGTATAGGTGAATATGTATACATATATTGGTGTATATATATATATATATATGCTTATATAATGATATAGGACATAAAAATAAAGCCAAATTGGTATAATAAAGTTCAAATCCCGAATTTTGGGGCTCACTTGGTAAATCCTGAATATGTTTGTTGCTTTATTTACACTCAAAAGGAAGCCTAGACTCAAGCTTGATAGAAGTCACTTTGTAGTCATTCAACCAAGTCTATTCCCTTAAATCAAGCCAAGTTTTGACGGTTGCAAGTAATGTTGGTCAAACTGTATAGATATATATTGTAAGTATGCATAAGTGAAGAGATGAAAGGTCTATAAATAAGAACTCATTAGTTCTTTTGTAAGAGTTTAGTCATTTGTTGATTGTCTACACCAAATGTAGAGAGAGAAAAAGTTAGAGAGATTGTGAGTTAGTGTGTTAATGGTTCACTCAAGAATAAGGAAGAGACCTAGTAAGAAGAAGATCTCCATGGAAGTAACTATGAAGGTTGAAAAGTGATCTAACTCTTCCTAAGTTAAAATTTTATGGTCTATATATGTTTTAATCGGTCAAAAATTATTTTTAACTGATCAAAAGTTATTTTGATGCTATAGAAGTCTAAATCTATGATATATAGGTAGATTCATGATTTAGTATATTTAAAACAAGTATTGGTATATGTGGTATGCAAATAAATGGCAGAAAATTTCATATTGTGTTATCGGTAAAATCCTAGATGGTTCGATCTTAAATTTCATGTCAAAATATTTTCAGAAATGTGATTGAACCATGAAATATTGTAAAATAAGAAGTTAGGAAGACAACAACACTAAGTTAGTGTCATTTGGATGTGTAAAGTTTATTTTATACAAGTTTGAACCATTAAAACCAAGGATTTGTGATTTTAGTTTTCACAATGTCCTTGTGAGCCATTTTTAGTCTAGTTCCGCTTGGAATTTGGATTTGTGATCTAAAGAGAAGTTGTATAAGGGGAAATTATGATGAGAATGGACTCAATAATCACCCAAAAATATTTTAAAATTAAGAAGTTATGGAAGTCGGAGTGACTGGAGGTCGGACAACCCATTTTAGGGCTTTTGTGTTCTATTTTGGATGCCTCGGCGCCCAGAATAGCCTATGTTGAGTGTCGGGGCATTCAAAACAGAATGTCCAAGTTGTCTGGGTCGGGTCGGGTTGGTTCGAGTCGGTCTGGGTCGAGTTTTTAATGAAATTTTAAATTGAAGTTTATTAGTAACTAATTGGTAGTTAAATGTTTACAATAAAGACTAAAGTTAACACAAATAAAAAGTTAACTATTGGTATTATTTGAAGATTATTAAAATATTATTAAATGATCAATAATAATAGTATATGATTAAAAAGTTATTAAATGATTAATAATATTAGTACATGATGAAAATATTATTAAATAATTAATGACATTAATAAGTGATTAAAATATTATTAAATAATTAATAATATTAATAAATAATTAAAATATTATTAAATGTTTAATAATAAGAAGTGATTAAAATATTAGTAAATGGTTAATAATATTTATAAAAGATTAAAATATTATTAAACGGGTAATAATATTAATAAATAATTAAAATATTATTAAATGGTTAATAATATTAATATGTGATTAAAATATTATTAAATGGTTAATAATATTAATAAGTGATTAAAATATTATTAAATGGTTAATAATATTAATATGTGATTAAAATATTATTAAATAGTTAATAATATTAATAGTGAGTAAAATATTATTAAATTATTAATAATATTTGAACATAGTTGTATATTATCAAAGCTAGATAATATTTTGAGATATTTGGTACATTATTAAATATCCAAATCATTAAGTTATATAAAAGAAGAATGTTTAATTAAATTAAACGGATGTAAATAATTTATTTGTGACTAATTTAGACAACTTATTAAAAGTAGGTCGTACGATGAACGTGTAGTGAAAGTGTAAGTTGGTTGAGCATACCCGACATGTCCAACTAGGTTTAGGCTAGGGTTTTTATCCAGAACTAAAGGTTCGTGTGTCAGACATATTAAGACTTAATAATTTAAAATTAAGATCTTAAGTTATGACCAATTAATAGTCATTGTAACTAATGATTATATCGATTTTATATATAAATTGTAGGTTGAACGAAAGACGCAAATAAGCGTAAATGGTAGAAACGAACCAGACAAGTTTTTCAGAACTTGTTTCTATGTGTATTGCTATGTTATAATATGATGTTAAATTATTAATAGGAAGATACATTGATGATATTTGTGATATGTGAACAATATGAGATATGGTTACGTGTGAAATATGTACATATATGAAACATGATTTGCTAGATGCTAGTTGTTTATTGTATATGTTACATAAGATGTATGAAGCATTCATAAAATGAAAAGCATAAAATACATGATGTAAGAATAAAATGCAGAGCATGTATAATATGTGAAGCATGTAATGTGTTATGTGTAACTGTTAAACTTGCTAAGCCGTCGTGCTCACTCTTGCTTAAAACCAACATTTTTAGATAGTGCAAGTTATTCGAAGTTTTTGATAAAGCTCAAGAAACAGGAATGCATATTGCATTCACTGAAGGTCTAACCCGACTATTGTACATATCAGTCCGAATCGGACGGGTAAAATGATTGTGCAATATAAGAATTGGTTGATATGAAGTATGGGTGTTAAATACTCAAATTAATTGTAATAGAATGTCGTATCATGTACGATATTGAGACATACTGGGAATGTATAAAGATTATGATTCTGGAATAGAAAGAGATATTGTAAAATTATAAATAAATAATTATTTAGCAATTATAATATTGTTGTAATTCATGAACAATAAGGAAAATGTAGTACTAGTGTTGAACCGGATCCAAGGTTCGAGGGACCCGGATTTGGGTTTGTCACAAGTTGGTATCAAAGCTGATAGGTTAAAAACCTTAGGTAAGAGTAACTTAGGCTATAACCGTAGTAGAAGATACGTAAAATGGTAAAAGAATAAACTCAGGTAAAGTTTAAGTAATAAAAGATGAATTTAGAAAATTAATATATAGAAGATTATCCAAAGATGGATTTGAGAAGATATAAGATAAATGAAATGGGTAATATTGTACCTAATTTGAAGAAATTATAGAAGATATCTTATAATAAGATTTTGAGAAGCAGAAAGAAAATTCTAATAAGATCATGGAATGATCTAGAGAAATGAACTCGTAATGAGTTATATATGTTAAAATATGGATAAAAGAATTTCGTATTAAGTTAAGAAGAAAAGTTAGAGGTTTGTGGGTTTTTAATTGAAGACTCATATTAGTGGCTGAGTTGTACGATTTCTTGTATGGGCAGTGAATTTGTGCTTGGTTTTAGAGCTACTTAGCTTCCTATATTAATATAGTAGTTGAGTTGAACAGTTCTTTGTATGGGCAAGGGATTCGTTCTTGGTTTAATGACCGCTTAATTTCCTATATTGATTAGTGGCTGAGTTGACCAATTTCTTGTCTGGGCAAGAGATTGTGTTTGGTTTGACAACTACTTAGCTTCCTATAGTAATAATTGATTTAAACCTGTTGTCGCGTTATTCATTATATGTATGTTGAGAATGTGATTCTTTTCTCATGTGTATAACGGATAGGTAGAGGATGTTAAGGTAGGTGCGTGTTCTTAAAACTCATACTTATGGTAAGTTTGTAACTCATAATCGTATGGTGGAACCCCTCAGCGAATGGACATTTTTGGTCTGACTAGGATAACTTCCTCAACCCATATGATTGTGACAAGTTCCTGAACTCCTAAAGTGTGGTAAGTTTGACGAACAGTAAGTATGAGGAGAGTTAAGTAGCAAGATTAACGCTATACTAGATGTAGTTATTAAGCTGAAAAAGAATGCGGAGAAAAAATTTGAGGTGTTTGAGGTTTTAGGATATTCCAAATCTTCTAGCTATGCTAGACTTTGAAAATTTTAAAATTCTGCCAAAATTCGCACTTTTGTGCTTTTAAAAATGTCAAAATATGTTTTAATAATCATTAATGCATTTAGTACAGAGATGATAAACGATGGAGTCATCTATGCAGAGTAACCTAGTGTTGGATGCATTTTTAAGCCCACTATGGTATGATGTAATATGAGAAAGTCATAAAATAATTTTTAGTATTTTGAAACGTTTAAAGAAAAGTCTATGCTAATTGTTTCGGCTAGACAAATTGATTTAAAAATATCAAAATGTATTTATAAAATCATCATACGTCATTAAAGCCATGGTATGGAGATGAAAAGAACGGAATCCTTAACGTACTGTCAAGATGTGCAGTATCATGAAGTCATGAAGTAATGACGAAATCCTCAACACACTGTCAAGATGATGCGGTATCATGAAGTTGAAAGTAATATGCCCTCAAGCCAATCACATTTGATGTGATAAGCATATACTTTGTAATCTTGTTCATTTATTAATAAAAGTATCAAGGCATTTCTTTATTCATGATTAATTACTTGAATTAATCAAATGGATAAACCCATAGTTTTTGAGCAATGCTTTTAGAACCATGATGAGGATCATGCTAATGAGATCTAAATTCAAGATAGCTCAAAACTAAAATTGTTCATAATCGTTGGATCACTAAAAAAGGGATTAGTAGATCCGGATAGATTGGTACATACTATGCTTGCTCTTATGAAAAGGATGATTGATCTCATAATCATTTGTGTAGAGACACTAAAGCAAGTATATAGGTGCTTATTAGAGAATAAGTTCACTGAACGTGACTCGCTCAAGGAACACCTAATGGAGTTTTACTTGTCTGTCAATAGGAGTTCCTTATGTGATAGTCGTACAAGTGATCATTGGACTTGAGATCATCATAGTATCTTGTGTGTACTAAGTTATACTTTGACATATTCCTTAAGACCTATTGGTATATCAAAGGATATGCTTGGGTATAATAAGGTACACATGGAGATAGGTGAATGATCAACAAAGGATCTACCACTTCCAGTAAAGGGAAAGAATGTCCTATGCGATTTAATAAGTGACAACTCAGAAATCCCTGGCCAGGGTTGAATGGAATTAGAAAGGAGTTTCTAATTTACATTAACTAGAGTTGTGTATTTGTGAATTGAAATGCATATAATCAAATAAATAAGACTTGACAGAAATTCCGTGTCTTATATTTGATTGGGACATTGTATGGTAGAAGGATTGAATTGTACGGTAACTATTTGCTGAAAGGTTCTTTTACTATTAAATGTTAAAATCTATATTATCTGGAAAGCCGACTAATCGCTAAGGGGGCTTACCCTTATTGTGGAATAATTATTTATTCTGAATTAAAGAGTTAATTTGTAATAAATGAATTAGAATTGTTCTAATTTATTTATTATACAACCGGTTTAATATGGAGAACCTAAAGGGTCACACCGCAAAAGAGTAATATTTATTTTAGAAGTGGATGGCGTAATTGTAATAATAAATTAAGTATATTTAATTTATACTATGGTAATAGAATAAATTAAATAGCTTAATATTTATAATTTAGTATTTTAGAAATACTAATTATAAATTAATAAGAGGAGTCTTATTATTATTATTATTACTAGTATTATTATTTAGTTCCTAAATGGTTTAGGAATTAATTAATAAGTAGTAATATTATTATTAAATAATTAAGTTCCTAAATAGTTTAGGAATTATAATTATAATAATTAATTAAGTTGTTAAATGGTTTAGTAATTAATTAATAGCAAGTACTCTCATTATTAAATAATTAAGTTCCTAAATGGTTTAGGAATTGTAATTAATTAATTTAGTTCCTAATTAAATTAAAACCCTAATCCTAAATAGTTTAGGAGGGTTGACTAGATCTATAAATAAGAGGAGTCTTATCATAGATCAAGGTTACACACTCTTTCATTAGATTAGAGAGAGTACTTCATAATTCTCTAGATCTAAGAGTTAGAGAGAGAGAGAGAGAATTAGGGCTAGCCACCTATGGTTTGTAGAAACCAAGATCTACTTCTTTAATTCATAGATCTCTTGGTGGATCACCTCTAAAGGCTTCACACTTGGGGAGCTAACATTGATCCGTGGAATCTAGTCGGTGAATTTGAAGAAGAACGTGAAGGATTAAAGGGAGATGAACTTGTACCCGTGGAAGCTTGGTTCTACAAAGGTATAAATTTTTTTTATCCTTCCTCAATTAATAATAGTCGCATAAGAAAGATCCGGGTTATTGGTTTGTACAAAAATTTTAAAATCTGATTTTATTGCATCCGTTGCGCTTATATAATTTGATTATATGTATGCCATATTTTTGTAAACCAACAGAAGTCCTATAAATGAATTTTAATTATGTTAACTAATCTAAAATGATTTTTAGTTCGTAATATACAAACAGTTCAATAATGTGAGTCTATGTCATTTATTTTGACTGGACACTTTTGGTCCGAAATGACTCAAGTTTTATTTTCAATCCAACTTATGTTGGAGCGGAATTTTGTAGTAAGTCTGAGGTGAACAACCCTATAATGGGGGATATGTCAGAGCCATGAATAAAGAACCCGCAAGGGGGCGCCCAAGAGTGGTGGCATACTGATATAACAAAATATGGGTTGGTAAATCCAAAGAGTTTAACCTTGACTGACGTCATTGTGCACAATGCTAAAGTACGATAGGCTGATCACCTAGCGTACAAAATAATTGTGAAATGTTTTCAGTCTTTATGATTGATAAACCTTCTCGCAGATGTTCACAGTCTTTATGACCCCTCAGCATAGTATAAAAGTTTTAATGAATATTTTAATTTTTAATTTATTCTTTTGTAAGATATTGATTTTCACTGTATTCTTCTGCAAGATATTCCATTGTTCTGGAATTGTGAGTTTAGAACTATGAACATCCTAGAAAAGGGTGGTCATAGAATTTGATATGTAAAGAGATATTCTCAGAGATGAAAATTGGTAAAAATGAGTATGATGAAATTTTGGAGACGAAATTCTTATAAGAAGAGGTGAATGTAATATCCCAGATATTTATAAGAATTGTAAATAAGATTTAAAATAATTAATTAAAGGTTATGGTTTAAAATCTAAAGTTATCGAAGTGAGATGTGTAGAAAATGGGTAAACATTTTTTTTAACATAATTTATTTGTTAGAAATTAACTGTAAAAATATTTTAATGATGCATGTAGGGAATTTATTGAGGAAATAAATTCATTTGAAAAGTGAATGTGGATATATATATATATATATATATATATATATATATATATATATATATATATATATATATATATATATATACACCTAAAGCGTACTTGTTAGCCAAATAAGAGGATGAGTAAGTTAATACTTAATTAAACTAATAAATTAATTAGTTTAAATATGAAGTCATGAAATATAATTAATTAGGTTAATTATATTAGTATGAGTTAAAGTTGTGAAAAATTTAGGATGATTGTCTTGGATGACAATAATGTGAAGTAATTAATTAAGTAATTAATTTAATTATTAAGTTGTTGTATAGAGTCCATTAATGGATTTAAAGCAAGCCCAATATTTTAACTGTTAAAAGTCTTGTTGGGATTTATAAAGAGGTACAAATAAATTTAAGAATTTAGCCTCATGAATAGTCCAAATAATTTAATTACTACTAGTGGACTAGCCCAAAAAAATTATAGATGTTAGCCCAATATGAGAATATTTGCATAAATTGGGTAATTAAATAAGATGGCCCAATAAAAATTAAGCTATACAGCCCAAATCATTTAAAAGTCATTTGATGGTCAAAGTGTTGGAAAATTTGGTTGAGTGTAGACAATTAACTAATGTAGGGTTAATTGAATAACCCTAGTTGGTAGATAAGAGAGAGCATTAACCAAACATTGGTTAATTATAGGTGAATGAATGTGATGATGAGAACTAATTAATGTATGGTTAATAGAGTAACCCAATGTGGTAGAATAATTTAAAGCAAGTCTAATTAGATTATAATATAAGTCCAATTGAGGTATTAAACTAAGTTAAATAAATTAACCTAGTAGTTCATATAATTAATTAAACCTTAGTCCATGTTATAATTAAACTAGTCCAATGCTTAATTTAATTAAATGTAGCTTATTTTAGTTAATGTTAACCTAATGTAATAAATAATTGAGCCCAAACAAATTAAATTGTTGAGCCCAATCAATAGTAATTCAAAGTCCAATTGGAAATAATTCTAAGGTCCAAAGTGGGGCCCAATGTGCATGTATAGGTGAATATGTATACATATATTGGTGTATATATATATGGATGCTTATATAATGATATAGGACATAAAAATAAAGCTAAATTGGTATAATAAAGTTCAAATCCCGAATTTTGGGGCCCACTTAGTAAAAAGAGTGTAGATTTTGCTTGTTTGTTGCTTTATTTACACTAAAAAAGAAGCCTAGACTCAAGCTTGATAGAAGTCACTTTGTAGTCATTCAACCAAGTCTATTCCCTTAAATCAAGCCAAGTTTTAATGGTTGCAAGTAATGTTGGTCAAACTGTATAGATATATATATATTGTAAGTATGGATAAGTGAAGAGATGAAAGGTCTATAAATAAGAACTCATTAGTTCTTTTGTAGGAGTTTAGTCATTTGTTGGTTGTCTACACCAAATGTAGAGAGAGAAAAAGATAGAGAGATTGTGAGTTAGTGTGCTAATGGTTCACTCAAGAATGAGGAAGAGACCTAGTAAGAATAAGATCTCCATGGAAGGAACTATGAAGGTTGAAAAGTGATCTAACTCTTCCTAAGTTAAAATTTTATAGTCTATATATGTTTTAATCAGTCAAAAATTATTTTGATGCTCTAAAAGTCTAAATCTATGATATATAGGTAGATTCATCGTTTAGTATGTTTAAAACAGGTATTGGTATGTGTGGTATGCAAATAAATGGCAGAAAATTCCATATTGTGTTACCGGTAAAATCCTAGATGGTTCGATCTTAAATTTTTTGTCAAAATATTTTCAAAAATGTGATTGAACCATGAAATATTGTAAAATAAGAAGTTAGGAAGACAACAACACTAAGTTGGTGTCATTTGGATGTGTAGAGTTTATTTTATTCAAGTTTGAACCATTAAAATCAAGGATTTGTGATTTTACTTTTGACTTTGTCCTTGTGAGCCGTTTTTAGTCTAGTTCCGTTTGGAATTTGGATTTATGATCTAAAGATAAGTTGTAGATATGAAAATTATGATGAGAATGGACTCAATAATCACCTCAAAATATTTTAAAATGAAGAAGTTATGGATGTCGGAGTGACTAGAGGTCGGACAACCCATTTTAAGGCTTTTGTGTTCTGTTTTGGACGCCCTGGCGCCCAGAATATCCTATGTTGAGCGTCAGGGCATTCAAAACAGAATGTCCAAGTTGTCTGGGTTGGGTCGAGTCAGTCCGAGTCGGTTCGGGTCGAGTTTTTAATGAAATTTTAAAATCAAATAAGTGTAAAATGAATGAATTTCAATACTAAACCAATATATGAAGTTTATTAGTAACTAATTGGTAGTTAAATATTTACAATAAAGACTAATGTTAACACAAATAAAAAGTTAACTATTGATATTATTTGAAAATTATTAAAATATTATTAAATGATTAATAATATTAGTATATGATTAAAAAGTTAGTAAATGATTAATAACAATAGTACATGATGAAAATGTTATTAAATAATTAATGACATTAATAAGTCATTAAAATATTATTAAATGATTAATAATATTAATAAATGATTAAAATATTATTAAATGTTTAATAATAAGAAGTGATTAAAATATTAGTAAATGGTTAATAATATTTATAAGAGATTAAAATATTATTAAATGGTTAATAATATTAATAAGTGATTAAAGTATTATTAAATAGTTAATAATATTAATAAGTGATTAAAATATTATTAAATGGTTAATAATATTAATAAGTGATTAAAATATTATTAAATGGTTAATAATATTAATAAGTGATTAAAATATTATTAAATGGTTAATAATATTAATTAGTGATTAAAATATTATTAAATGGTTAATAATATTAATAAGTGTGTAAAATATTATTAAATGGTTAATAATATTTGAACATAGTTGTACATTATCAAAGCTAGATAATATTTTGAGGTATTTGGTAAATTATTAAATGTCCAAATCATTAAGTTATATAAAAGAAGATTGTTTAATTAAATTAAACCGATGTAAATAGTTCATTTGTAGCTAATTTAGGCAACTTATTAAAAGTAGGTCGTACGATGAACGTGTAGTGAAAGTGTAAGTTGGTTGAGCATACATGACATGTCCAACTAGGTTTGGGCTAGGGTTTTTGTCCGGAACTAAAGATTCGTGTGTCAGACATATTAAGACTTAATAATTTGAAATTAAGGTCTTAAGTTATGACCAATTAATAGTCATTGTAACTAATGATTATGTCGATTTTATATATAAATTGTAGGTTGAATGAAAGACGCAAATAAGCGTAAATGGTAGAAGCGAACCATACAAGTTTTTCAGAACTTGTTTCTATGTGTATTGCTATGTTATAATATGATGTTAAATTGTTAATAGGAAGATACATTGATGATATTTGTGATATGTGAACAATATAAGATATGGTTACGTGTGAAATATGTACATATATGAAGCATGATTTGCTAGATGCTAGTTGTTTATTGTATATAATGCATAAGAAGTATGAAGCATTCATAAAATGAAAAGCATAAAATGCATGATGTAAAAATAAAATGCAGAGCATGTATAATATGTGAAGCATGTAATGTGTTATGTGTAACTGTTAAACTTTTGAGCCGCCGTGCTCACTCTTGCTTAAAACGAACATTTTCAGATAGTGCAAGTTATTCGAAGTTTTTGACAAAGATCAGGAAACAGGAATGCATATTATATTCACTAAATGTTTAACCCGACTATTGTAGATATCAGTCCGAATTGGACAAGTAAAATGATTGTGCAATATAAGAATTAGTTGGTATGTAGTATGAGTGTTAAATAATCAAATTAATTGTAATAGATGTCGTATCATGTATAATATTGAGACATACTAGGAATGTATAAAGATTGCGATTCTGTAATAGAAAGAGATGTTGTAAAATTGTAAATAATTAATTATTTAGCGATTATAATATTGTTGTAATTCATGAACAATAAGAAAAAGGTCGTACTAATGTTGAACCGGATCCGAGGTTCGAGGGACCCGGATTTGGGGTCGTCACAGAAACAATTTGATATCACATTATAACCAAATAATGCACATAGCCACAAGTTTTGTAAAATTTACCTGAATTGCTTTTTCGCTTACGCCTACACAATTCAATTTATCTCATTTAAAAGACCAAATATGATTATCTTTTAATTAGTAACACATATAGGGATTCATTTATCATTCTCAAATAAATTGACTCGACAACACATACTTCCCTATTTACTAACTCATAAATTATAGGATAATATTATCACCCTTGGATAATATTTTAATTACCGACCAGTATTATTATATATTAATAATACCTTATTTAATTACAAACGTTATTAAGTAATGAACAACATCTTAATTGGTTACTAATATTATTAAGCCCTTAATAATATTCATCCAATTACCAATATTATTAATCATTTAATAATATTTTATCACTTGCTATTATCATTAAATATTTAATAATAATTTACTCATTTAGTAATATTTAAAGACTTAAACAATTAAATGCAAATTGTCTAATCACTTTATCATTTTCTTAATTTTTTTTCACTTTATTTATTTAATATTAATTAAATAAATAATTAATTTAATTAACTTTACTTGTTATTTATTATTACATAAATAATTATCTTTTAACCTTATTTTTCTTTAATTATTATTTAATATTATTTAAATAATAATTAATTATCCTCATTTCTTTTTAATTATTATGTAATATTATTTAAATAATAATTAATTAATCCCATTTATTATTTAATATTAAGTAAAAAACAAATGATCATATTATTCACTTCACATCCCTTTAATTATTATTTATCATCCTTTAAATAATAATTAGATAATAATTCACTATTATTTATTATTTAATATTAATTAAACAATAAATAATTATTTTATTAACTTCATATACTCCTTTATTTTATTTATTATTTAGCATTCAAATAATAAATAATTAATTAAATTCTTTTTATTTAATTTATTTATTATTTAATATTATTTAAATAATAAATAATAACCTTTATGATTATTTAATTAAAATTGAATAATATATAATTATTTTATTCTTTTATCCTTATTTTTCTTAAATCATTCGTATTTATTACAAATAATTAATTGACTTATTATTTTAATAACTCTTGGATTTCTTTATTATATTTCATTCCATACACAAAATAATTTTGGTTTAATTTTTCAACTTTATTTACTATTTTTAAATAGTCCATTTCTATCCAACATTTGTCGTATTTATTAAAAATTGATTTTTCAACAGAAAATTATTAAATTTATATGATAGCTACCTGCCATCCTAGAAAACCTCCAATAAAACATTCATAAGATTCTGAGTTGTACACATCAAGTTATTGCCGACATAAATTTTAAAATGTACGAAATGGTTTGGGTCATAACTCATTCATCCGAGGTCGGATCGAGTTCAAATTTTTACAATGGCTGCTCTATACCACATACTACCACATATAAAATGGCCGGAATTTTTGGATCAAGAAAAGTGGACAAAATAGGCCCTTTAAAAATATGGACTGTAGCTTTTTGGTATTTTTTCAACAGGAACTGTTTTGCTAGAAAAATTACCATAAATAGCTCGTTTAATATTTTTAAGTCGTTCCACGTGAAAAATCGCCGTATCTTATATATCTACCACCCAAAGTTGACAGATCATGAATACGAGCTACGGGATGTGAACAGTAACTCCCGGAAGGGACTGTCCAGAATAATATTTTTGGCGAAAATCGATTTCATGTTTTGATCATATTTTCCATCATAGATGCATACAAATATACTAGTTAAGCACATTAAACCCTAGATCTATCATTCTAACATAGATCTAGATATAATGGATTTGAATAATATTTTTCTACCATAGAAATCATATATAGAACAATGAAAGCTTGAAAACTAGGTTTTTAGATGGTTTTATACCTTTTGCTCTTTGTGGCTAGTTTTCTTTGCTTTCCAACGTAGGAGATGAGGTTGTTGGACATCCACTACACTCCCTTGATCTACCGAGATGGCCTCCAAGGTCCACTCTTGGTGTTTTCTCTTATGAATTCTTAAGAACACTAAGTGTTCCATTACTTTTCTCTCTAACCCTCTCTACCTTTTCTTTTTAACTCTCAAACTTCTCTCTAACTCTTGGTGAAATGAAATGACTAATGGATGAAAGAGAGAGTGAGTTGTTATTATATTTGGCTTACTAGTAAAATTGTATACTTACATAATGTGTAAGTATACACATTACTAAACCTTATAGCTCTTACAACTAACAACCTATTTTTTCTTGCTTTTTTCTATGTTGTTTAAGCTTCCAAAGGAAGCTAAAAGTTCATCTAATTGTTCTCTCAATTCCAACACTTAACCCAAGTATGGTTATATTAACCAAAGCTAGTTTACTAACACATACCTCAAATTATTTAGCATATATATATCTCACACATTACCCAATGAGCACAAAGCTCTAGACATCACACAATTAAAGGAGCACAAGGCTCGAGAATAAAACTCTTCATAATTTTCACGTGGCTCGAGAACACGATTTTACACCAACTAAGTCATGAGTGATTAATCCTTTAACTTTCCTTATTCTTTCAAATTAATAATTTGGGTCATCAAAATAATTATCTAATATTATTATAATATTTCAATAATTTAGATCATACATAAGGTAATTTAAATTACTTGTATAATCTCACATTATACATAACCTATTGTTAACTAAATAACTTGAGTTGTTTATCCAATAATAATTAATATTATTACTTAACACATTAATTAAGTTACTAACTTAAATAAATATATAATTTAGCCCATTAAGGCTATTATTCACATTAGTTAAATAATTTAACCTTACACAAATATAATTAAATTAATTAATTATATTTCATGCCTGTCATGATAATTGTTTATTTACTTTATAATTATTAATATTCTCATTTACCATTTAAGGTCAACTTTCAAGACATGTTAATTTGTAACATAGCCTTATCTTTCTCCCACACAAGCTACAATATAGCCCCTAATCATGGCTTCACATCATTCATATCTCTTACACCACTTACATAAGTCACCAACTAGTTACTTTCATCACCTTTTTGCTCTTACCAATGCAGCTTTGGATAAAACAAAAGTAAAAAGTCTTCTCACTTGTTTTATTTTTCAAGGACACTAATATCCCTCATCTTACTTGGCAAATGACCTCCATATGCCGTTATTTTCTCTAATCTTTTCATAAATGGAAGTTCCCACATTTTAACTTTTCCTTTATTTTTTAATAGCATACAAGCACAAGTATAAATGTACAAACATATTTATTTACACTGACTTTTTCCAACCCATTTCAAATGTTTAGGCTTGATTTTAATTAAATCATTGGACTAAGGTTTTTATAACTTAACTTTTTTTACCCTAATACTTGAGAACTATTACTTCTATCAATCGTCCATACAAGTCATCCCAAAAATTATCGTAACAGCTACCTTTAACTATTACACCAGAGTCGGATAACACAACTGCTTCAACCTCGCAACACTTAAATCTGTAAACATTTACAATGCAAGATTTATAAGTATCTACAGATCTTTCAGGGCCATCAGCTATAAGCTTTAGCCACATGTTAGCTTTATCATCTTTGAGCACCTAATGTACATTTAACAACATATTCTAATGTTAAGTGCATCATAAGATTTAGTCAGGAGGAAAAAGACATTTATACATTAATGTAAGTCACTTACTACATATTTAAACTATTGCAAAAAGTCTCTATTTCTCCGAGTTTGTAATTTCCCGTCTGATATACTCGGATTCACTACACGTATATCGATATCATACTAACGGCAGTACTATTATAAATTTATAGTTATGGCGTTACTTACTTAGTAACAATATGTTTAGAACTTTTAGCAGTGATAAATGACACACTTATGGAAACTTACTTAATGTATGGTGTTACTTCATTCATATGTACAAGTGCATACAGCGTGGCAGCTCCATACTCACTATTGGTTAAGAATCGCATTTTTTCCCACCAAATGGTTGTCTGGATGACTAAAGGTCATTAATTTCCTATTCGCCTCATGTGCAACAGCCTCATTCTGACGTAAGTGATTGTTCCTTATCTGAACATTAGGCTTAAAGTACAATGAGCAAAAATTAACAAGCTCCTCCATCACATAACTTTCAACAATGGACCCTTCAACACGGGCTCCTCCATCACATAACTTTCAACAATGGACCCTTCAACACGGGCTCTATTCTTCACCTTTTGTTTTAAACGGTGCATATACCTATAAGTTTGATATATGAAGGTATACATTAATTATAAAATAATGAAAAATATTTTAGCGTATTAAAAACATTAATGTCATTGCCTCTTAAATGAATACATCCATCTATATTGAACGAGACCACCAAACTTGGCTTCGTATGGTAAGTGAATAGGCAAATGCTCTATTGAATTATAAAACGATGGAGGGAAGATCATTTCTAACTTGCATAGTATTTCCACTATCTGCCTCTTTAGTTTATCTATGTCTCTGAGCTAGAGCTATATCAAGCATAGATATCTAAAAAAATTGGAAAGCTCTGTTAGTGCTTCAACCACACGTTTCGGTAATAAGTCGATAAATGCCACGGGGATTAACTTTTGCATGAATACATGAGAATAATGGCTTTTTAGACCTTAAAACTTAAGCTCTTTATATCACCTTGCTATATTTGAAGAATATCCATCCAGGAGCTTCAGTCCACTAATCTAGTTACATATCAAGACCAACTGTTCTCTAGTCAAAGTATACTCAGCTTTGGGCATTCGACCCTCTTTATACAACCATAATTTTTCTCTAATGTTCATATCTACCAAATCAAGCCTTAACTTGGCGTTGTCCTTCGTCTTACTACTGGCATCTAACATTATATAAAAGATGTTATCAAATACGTTCTTTTTCGTATGCATCGAATCTAAACAATGGCGGATGCAGAGTGTAGCCCAATAAGGCAGCTCAAAGAACATACAACGATGTGTCCAGTTGTGAACCTTACCATACCCATACGTTCGCTCTAATTTGTGATTCTTCCCTAGAGGTGGAAAATTCAAGTGACTAATCCAAGTCAACATTGTTGTCCCAAAAAGACGGTCAAGGACGAGACGTTTCTCTAATTTTCTATTAAATGGTCTAGTCAGCCTTCTATAACGATGTTTAATAGGCAAAAACTGTCTGGAAGTTACAAAGAAAGAAATTTTCCCCACATGTTTCAGTAGCATACCTTTTACCGACCCCATGCACACAAGACATGACAAGCTCTCATGAGTCGACCATCCACTGCTCATTCCCAATGTCGGGAAGTCATTTATGGTCTATAGTAAAGCTGCCCTCATCTCAAAGTTTTGTTTGAGAGATACATCATAAGTTTGAACCCCTTTATCCCACAACATCTTCAACTCATCAACTAAGGGCCTAAGGTAGACATTGATGTCATTACTTGGACTATTTTCACCCAAAATTAATAAAGTCATAAACATGTAAGGATCTTTCATGCACATCGAAGGTGAGAGGTTATACATAATAATGATCACTAGCCAAGTTGAGTATGGCTCGATGTAAGGCCCACTAAAAGGATTAAAGTCATTCGTAGCAAGTCCAAGCCTAACATTGTGAACCTTTTTAGCAAATGAGGGGCACTTTCTATTAAAAATTCCACTCAAGCCCATCCGCCAGATGCGTCAATTGACCTTTGACTATGTCCCGTGTTAAGTGTCACCTCATATATTTGGCGGTATGTGTTGACATGAACAATCACTTAAGCCTCGGTAAAATAGAAATGTAACATAAGATCTTTCTCGGCATATCTTTTCCCTTTTCCTGGCTATTGTCAAAGTATCTACTTGTAGCACATATATCACATGACCTCTTATATTTATTTTCATCACAATAATACAACATACAGTCATTTTCACAAGCATCAATCTTCTCATACCCTAGATTGAGCCTTTTTGACTAGTTTATTCACATTATAGTACGATTGTAGTAACTTATTGCCTGCTGGTAAGAACTCTTTCACAATGTTGAGCAACTCATTAAAATCTCTCTCGCTGCAATCATGTTCGTTTTTGAAGTGTAAAAGCTTAGTCACTTGCGGATAAGACCGTGTGTTTTTCGTGTCCATCATATAGTGACGTCGCTAATTCTTGTAATAACTAATAGAAACCCTTAGCCCCGTCATTGAGATATTGCTCGATGCTACCCTCATCCCTATTTGTATTTCATTAAAAGAATGAACTAGTAGCTTCGACTATTATGTTAGTACAGTCAAAGGTTTTGTCAGCTCTGGATGCCGGTTCAATTTCGAGTTCATCTAACTAGATTTTCCTATGATAGATCCATGTGCTATATTCCTGCTTGAACCTATACACAAATAGGTTGCACATGACATCACTCATTTTCTTCCACACTTTATTCACACATCTCTTACAAGGACATAATCTCATCGCTGCAAACTTACTCAAATGCAAAATTGAGAAATTGTTCAACCCCACTACGGTACTCAGAGCTAAGCCCACTCTTACTGGTGGCTATCCTACACTCCATTCAACTTCGATCAACAGACTTCTTCGACTACAACCTGCTATATATATATATATATATATATATATATATATATATATATATATATATAATCATTACACAATTATGTAGGTGTTAATGTATATGCATGCATATAAGCTTCCTAACTTCATCTCCCGTTCTAACGGGTTAGGCTTATATCCCATTCCCGAATACGTTGCCCCACTGATGCCAACAACATGTACACATCTTTAAATTTTAAGAAATTTCGGCAGCACCTCCCTATGGTCTTTAAGTGAACGAAATAGACTAACACAACGTAGTCTAAATATGCACCCGAAGAACATCAAGAGATATATACTAATCGAAAATTCTCAAAATTTAAAAAACATGCTCAAGTTGTTAACACCGGCCTAAGTGGGATCGAAACATTCAAAAACTGTTCCAAAATAGGGACTATTCTAGATTCACTCTTACTAAGTAAAACTCAAACAGGTTTCTAAGTCTCCTAAACTGTATGAAGATATGCAAATGCAATTAATAAGACTAAAAAAAAAAAAAAGATATTGGATTTATTATCAAATTTTTTTATTTTTTTTTATTATTATTATTATTATTTCTAACCATATTTATACGAATATTGGAGAATGAGAGTAATTAATTCTTGGCAAACCTTTTATTTTCACTGTCTACCCCTTTTTCTCCCATCTATATAATATTCCTAAACATGGAAATAAATTCTTTAGTATTCTTTTTCTAGGGAGAACATAATATAACATGCTCAAATGCAAAATAATTTAATTAATATAAATATAATTTTTTTGATAATTAACCGAGTAGTATTGTTTAAAGCAACAGTAGTAGCATCCTCAAATCTCTCTCTCTCTCCAGTGATAATTCTTCAGTATTTTTTTCTGGGGATAACATAATATAACATGAACTAAAGCTTCAACATAGTTATGATAACAACTAACATTCAATATAATAATTGATATTTTTCAAGACAAGTGTTATGCACAATAAATCAAAAATAACAATTGATCAAAACATATGATCAAAATTTTAGTGAATACAAAAATACACACACATTACATATACATACACACACAAACATACATCGAGCAATAGATAAATATATCTAACCTACAGTTTCACCCTACCGCAGAGAGAATTATGTGTAAAAAACAGAGAAAGGAGATGGAAAAGAAGAGAGACAACCTTTGCCGTTGCCCTTAACCATGCACTGTCGCCCTCTATCGTACGTCGTTGCCTTTTGACGTCGCCTGGTGTAGTCGCCAAGAGTAATCAACAAGCCATCACTAGTGGGGGAAAGACGAATTGGGGGAGGAACGGGGGAGGAAAACGATGTTGTACCGGGGAGGACTAGAGGAATCGGAAGGGAAATGGAAATAAATATCAAAGAAATAGAAATGGGGGGAAAAGAAATGGGGAGGGAAAGGGAATTAGAAGCGGCAAATCTCAAATTCTCATTCTCAATGGACTTAAATAATTAATATCGATGGCAAGTCCGTCGATATTGACCAAATACTGGTTTTAGTCAATAGCGACGGTGAGGCCCATCGACACTAACAATTATGTCGTAGTTAATGACCTTCCCTTCCCCGCGTTTTGTTTGGTGCCAAATTATTGTTACAATATCAATGAATAAAACCCATTATCGACAGACTGTCGTCGACCACGTGGATAGAAATAACCTATGGGTGACGAGAGTCATTGGCGATAGCTAAGCCAGCGATAATAACCTCATTGGTGACGACATTTAACCCGTCGATAAAAACCCCATCAGTAATGACCAGCATTCTTGAAGTGAGGCCACACCCAATTTTTTCCTCAGGACACTAATTTCTCTTCCCTTAACAATGTCAGATTCCTCTGAATCTGCCGGTCACAAAGTCCCAACTTTACTGTTGTTAAGGGGTGCTACCAAATTAGCGTTAAGCTCATATCAAATAAACTTGGCAACTGAGGAATGATTCCAAGAGCATTCCATGTATTCTGATCAACTCCTATTCTTGAATCATTCTTGATCAATCCTTCAAAGCGTATAGTGACTTTGGGTTGATGATACATCTTTGTAATTGATCGATCCACTCTATGGTCTTTTGTAGATTGGTTTTCTCCTTGCACTCCTTCAATGTTTGCACCATTTTTTTCTTCTTAGTTTTTTACTATAGTTTTCTTTACTTCTCTCTTTCTATTGGTGGAAATACTCTTTTCTTCTTGTCCATATTTCTTCACCCATTGTTCCACCTTCCCTCTCTCTATCTTTTCACCTTTATGAATGATTGTCCTTTTATACTCAGGGAGATCTCCTTCATTTTTCCCGTTGAGAGTTTTGCCTATTGACAATTTTATCTATTGGGAGATAGTTGTTGCTTTGAAGATTCAATATATTTGATTTAGACATTTCTTTGTGGTGTCAGCTCAATTTTTTTTCTAAGTTGTCACATCAGTTAGTTCATAATGTTATTTATTCGTTGGATAAAGCTCAGTCTTCTCTTTGTAAGATGTTCTGCAGAAGGTGTCAGCATACTTTCGGCTATGTTTTCTTATTAGTTTACCATAGATGGAAACTTCATGTTAGATGAAATTTGAACTTTATAGCCGTTTAGTCATAACTTTGCCTGATTCCTTTTCTGAACTTAATCAATACTTCTCTTGTTACTTTAATCCTTTTGATCATTTCTTATATCGTACTCCTTGATTGATTCAGTGTAGAATCTTTCATACTTTGCCATATTACTAATCATGAAGCCCCTTGACTCTTTCAGCCTTACAATTCTTCTACTCTACAATTAGAAAATTTTGTATTACGATCTCAGAGCAACTATACGATCTTCTTCTTCATTATCATTGTATAGTCTGTTTTGTCTTAAGATATACTCTACGATCTCAATACTTTACGATCGTATTATGTCTTCCTTCTCTTCTGTGATCTGCATTCTTCTTTCTGAATCATTCATTGTATCATCTTTAATTCTACGATCTTTATAGCTTGTGGACTATACGATCCTCCTGCTCTGCAATTCTTATTTATGTGGTCGTTATATGATCAGGGTTTCAGATGAGCTTAATTCACTTCTTGAGAATTAAGACTTTTCTTCTTATGATTAACTCTTCCTCACTTGGACATTTGATCTTATTAGCACTTACTCCTTGCTAGGCTATCACAGACTGCCTCGTGCTGGAGAATTCTTTTGTAAGACCATGACAATCATATGTCGTAATAAGTCTATCCCTCAATATCATTTGCTTTGTGAACTCTGATAGGTAGGGCAATGAGGCATCTCATCATTATTGTAGCTCTGTGTCTTGGAGTAGCTCAACGAAATTTGTAACTCAACGATCTAAGAACATTCAATTCAGCTTCATTCTTCGATCTTAAGTACATTAGTCTTTTCAGCATCATGAGTTTTCATCTTTACTTCTTTAGCTAGAGCCTCTTGTCTTTGTTGAGCTGTAATGAGTCTACTTGACATAATTCTATGAGCTCTTCCTTTTTGTTGATCTTGTGGGATGACTTTTGCATTTTTCTGGTTCTTTATCCTTGATATGTTCTTGTGCTCAATAGTTTTCTTCTACTTGGCTTAAGATCCTCTTCATTTGATCTATTCAGTTTTATCCTTAGTGGTCTTGACAAATCTTCCTTGTTCTGGTCTTGTGACCCTAAGTATAATTCATATATATATCGTGTTTCAAAAGACAATTCCTGCAATTATTTTTCTTCATTTAACTGAATTAATGTTACATTGTTGGTATAAATTCTGATCCTTATACTACATTGTTATTCATTTCATTTTACTTGCTGAGCACTCTAGTTGCTCACTTTTACTTGCTTAAAATGTCGCAGACAAAGATGTAAAACCCGAGAGTCTAGATAAGAAAGATAAAGGCAAGGGAAATGTATCAAAATGAAGAAATTAATGAATTATTGTGACACCCAGGATTTTTGAAATAATTTTAAATAGGGGGCATGATGAATTAAGTAAATGTTGGTACTTAAAACCTAGCGTTAAATAATAAAGGTATTAAGGAATGAATTATGAAATGTAAAGAAGATTTATATGAATTAAGAAAAGAATGATGAATGTGTAAAGTATCAATGGAATAGAGAATATGAAATAAGCGAATGGAGTAAGGGTAAGTATGATTAAAGAAAAGAAATTTTTCAGAGAATGAGAAATTATCTTGTTAAGTATATCAAGAAATGAATTAATGTATTATTAATAAAATTTTAGAGAATTTTAAAATGTAATATTACAAGGAAATTATAAATTAAGTTAAGAATTTAAATATTCTAACAGTTATGATCATTATGGGGATATCCATGTGAATTACGGAAATTAAAAGAGGTAAAACATGATTATTATGAAATTAGTTGTTATTTATCAAGGTAAAGGTATAGCAATATGCTATAAATAAAATATGTATGATTAGTATGATAATTATGATTCCGAGGACGGAATCCTGTTAAGGAGGGAAGAATGTGAGGACCCGAAATTTCAAGATTTCTTTAATAAAATTAAATGAGAATTTAATTGATAAAATTATCAAGATTGTTAAATTAATTATTATTTTATGTGATTTAATGGGATGAGATTTAATTAGTAAATTAAATCTGTACAGAGATTATGATGAATGGTATGGAATTAAAGAAATTGAAAAGCAAATAAATTGCTTAAAAATAATTTATTAAGAATAAGAGAAATTTCATGTAAATATACAATAAATTGTACAATTAAATTATTATGGAAGTGCAAAAATTATGTTTTAAATGAGATTATATGGAAATGTGAGAAATATGAATTATATATGTATATATATGTGTTTATGCTTAATTGTTATAATTATAAATGTTATTAATTATGAAAATTAAGGGATTAATAATTAAATTAATCCGATTTTGTTTTTATGAAAAGTTAATGATGAAGTTACTAAAAATTGTAATTATTGATTTTAAATTAATTATGAATTTTGGAGGAAGTCTAGAAATTAATTGAGAAGAAATGTAATTATATAAATTATATAATAATAATTATATGATTTATATAGTTATATGAATTATTTTATGATTTTTGGAGGTATAAATTACCTCATATAATTACATGCATGGCGTTATGCGTGTACAAAATTTGTCAAGAAAAATACCGAAAAATGTATTAATATTACTTATAAATCATATTATGATTTTTGATGAATTAAAATAAAAATTTTATATACATTATATAAAATATTTATTACACGTAATAATTACGTAATGTATTAAATTAACTAATTTTTTTCATGTAAAAATCTGGAAAAATCCGGAAGTTTACGCTGGTAGTTAAGTCGGTGGAGTAATTTAGCAAAGAGGGGATTATAAATATATGTGTGCATGTGGAAGAAAGGAAGAAAATAGAAAAAGAATAAAGGAATTAAAAAGAAAGAAAACAAGAAACACACAAACTCTCTCTCTCTCATTTCTCTTCCACCGCCACCCTCCACCGCCCAACACCATAGCCACCACCAAGACCACCAAGAAAGAGAAAGTTTTGTGCCATCAAGGAAGGACTACAAGCTTCAAGAAAGGATTTTTAGAAGGTATAAATTAAGTTATTTCATTTAATTATGTATTTATAAGGATAAATTTATTTTGTGGAAAATTAGAAATTTATTAAGATAATTATTCCCAATAATTTTAGGATGTATATATATGAATTATGTAATTTTTGGAGTAGTTTTGTTGTGGAAATTTGTGAAGAAAATGGTGTTTTTCCTTCTTGGCTGGCTACTGTTTCGGCTGGGAAGAAGGAGTTTGAAGCGAGGCCAAAACGACGTCGTTTTTGGCCGCGTGGAAGAAAGGTCTGCGCAATGCGCGGAAGCCAATTCCTCGTCAGGCCAAACGACGTCGTTTGGCTGGCGAGAGGAGAGAAATTACGATTATGCCCCTGCCCTTTTCGGTTAATACCGACCGTGTCCCTGACCACGGAAATTACGGTAATGCCCTTTGACTTTCTGATAAAATTCCGATTGTGTCCCTCGCTTTGCAAAATGACCTGAACTTTTTGAAAAATGACCAGCGTGTCCTCAAGGGCGCGGAAATTACCAAAATGCCCCTAGAAATGATTTTTAATTGAAATAAATGTTTAAAAATTGTTTAAAAATTCTAGAAAATTATAGAAAAATACTAAAAATATAGAAATGATGTTTGAGAATTAAATTTAATATTTTTGATTAAATATTAAATATTGGAGATTAATAGTTAATTATTTAAATATTAATCTAATAAGGTTACAATTTAGAAAATGGTTAAATAAAATATTCGGACAACCAGAAATGTTCAATTTTGTTAGATGAGCCGAGTTGTCCGTAGTGAAGGTATTAGGTATTAAGTTATATTAATATTTAATGGACGAGGTTAATATAATTAACCATATAAATTAATAATTGGCCCAGAGATGATATTAATTAAGTAAATTAATATCATAAAGAGATAAATAATCATTATTTGATTATTTTATGATCATAGGTGGATCGAGTTAAGGGTTTGAGCTAACAATTTAAATAACTGGACGCCAGGCAAGTTCTTCAGTCCTTAAATGTTAAATGTTGAATATTATGATATATAATTTTTGTTTTAAATGCATACAAATTATGTGTTATGTGATACGTGGATAATATGACAATTATTTGTACTTTGTGCAATGATATGAGATATATTGCTATAGTAGAAGCACACACACATGATGTATGACACACACCAAGCATATTAAGGTATGTGCTATGTGACATATAAACTGTTGAACTTGTTGAGCCGTTGTGCTCATTACTTGCTTAATATACATTTTTGCAGGAAAGAAATAAATTTCAAGAATATCGGTTTAAATTAGAGATGAATTGCCTAGAAGGTGGGAAACACAATTGTTATATTTTTAATATTACGATTCAATGTGAATATAGTTGCTAAGTTTATATTAATGTAATGTATGTACAAATATGTTGGATCCGTATAGAATAAGCGAAGTTAAATTACAGACTGTACTTGTACGAGATAAATGTTAATATAAAGATTATAAGAAGTCTAATTGTGAATTATGATACAAAGAACATTTGTATAGATATGAATGATATTAAATGGTTAATGTTGAACATTATGATACTGGTAATAGAAAGAAAAAGTGAAGGTTGCGATCCAGGGACTAGGATCCAGATGTAGGGATTTTAAATATCCAAATATTTTACTACAATGATTGAGAAAAAGAAAAATTTATACCGAAGATTTGGTAATTGATGACGATAATGTCAATAAATGAATTAATTAAGGTGATTAAAGATTTATTAATGAACCAAAATGTGGACATAATGAATAATAAATATGAAATTTAAGGTAATAAGATGGGTCGAATTTTGGGGTCGTTACAGTTGGTATCAGAGCTAGAGGTTATAAACCTTAGGTAAATGATACCTTAGGCTATAACCTAAGTAAGAAAGAGTACGGTTAGTTGAGTGTTCTGAAAACTCAAGCGTATAGTAAACTCGTGACTCATGATTATATGGTGGAGCCCCTTTAGCGAATGGGCGACTATGGTCTGACTAGGACAAGCTCCTCAACCATATGATTATGGTAAGTTCCTGAGTCCAAATACGTGATAAGTTTGATGAACATGGGGGAATTAAAATAGAAAGATGTAAGTTAAGAAATACATATCTCAGATATTGGCTAAAGTAAAGGAAATATGAAAGATATAATATTATAAGGAAGAGATAAAGATGTTAAGAAAGATTTGAATGAAACGAATTAAGAAAATTTATAAGTTCAATTAAGAACATATCTGAGAGAATATTGGAAATGATTCAAAGATGAATCTCAAAGATAATCAAGGGACACCTAATTTAAGTAATAAAGATGACAATGTAATCCAAAACGTCTAGGAAGAGATCATAATAACATGATCAGGAACGGTAAGAGGATCGTACTACCATACGATCACGAGATAAGGGAATCAAATAAGGAATAGGTTGTAAAGCAAGGTCATGATGGGATCAAGTAAGAATGTAAAATAATAGAGAGACCTATTAATGATTCAAAGGGGATAGCTTAATGCTATAAAGAGATATGGTACTATGAAATAGTACAAAAAGAATTCAGAGAGAGATAAAGCATGAATGACAGAAATGTTATGATAAGGGGGCAGAAAGTTTGGGTACGAAATTTCAATTAAGGACTCACGTAGTGACTGAGTTGCACAATCCTTTGTATGGGCAGGGGACTTATGTTTACATAGTTACTATGTGATAATCATTGAAATGTTCGCGTTAGTGGTTTGACAGGTAAATAATATTAAGTTTAGGCACGAGTTCTTAAAACTCATGCATCTGGTAAGTCCATGACTCATAATCGTATGGTATGTTTTGAGCCCCTTAGCATATGGATAGTCTTTGATTTGTTCTTAGACTACATATTGCTAGGACAAGCTTTAAAACTCATATTCTTGTGGTAAGTTCCTGGACTCACAATGTGTGGCAAGTTTGATGAACTATACGGGGATATAGAAAAGTTGGAGTAGTTAGAAATTTTGGTATGATAATTAATAATAGTCCTAGCAATAAACTTAATAATTAAGTGAAGAAGTAGAAGGTGAATGTTTAGGGAATTTAGGATATTCCCACTCTTCTAGCTTTGCTAGATTTCAAAATTTTTGGCCTCAAGCAAATTTGAAACGTATGTGCTTCTGAAAATGCAAATGAATTTTAAGCGATTTAAAAAGTGTTTATGCTACTTGTTTCGACTAGACGAAACTATTTTAACATCAAAATGTATTTCAAAAGAATCATCAATGCACCTTTTAGCTCGGTGTAATTGTGATGAATGACGGAATGCTCAACGTGTTGTTGAGACGGTGTGGTACTATTTCGTCAAAAGATGATTCAACGCCATAGAGTATGGTGTAGGAATTATTAACGACGGAATTCTCAACGTACTGTCACGATGATGCGGTAACATGAAGTCATGAATGATTTTGATTTATAAAAGTGTGCCAAAGCTATAAGTCAATGTCATTTGATTTGCCTAGACATTTTGAAAGTTTTGACATGATGAATGTTTTAAAAATTTCTGCGAGTTATAAATTGTTAAAAGTAAGTCTGTGCTAATTGATCTAGCTAGACAAGCGTTGAAGAAATATAAGTCTGGGCTATTGATTCAGCTAGACAAATTTTGTAAAATATTGAATTCATATTCTTTGAAAGTTATAACCAATCAAATTAGTTTTGAATGAATCCTAACGCTGAGATGAACAAAGAGATTAAGAATGTTGTAGGTTGATCGAATGGTCACTTGACATAAGAGACACGGGCATTACAGATTATTCTACTGGAGTGCCAAATTACGGATTAAATTTACACCACTTTAATGGCAGACTGATCCACTATCAGGGTTTGCAGTATGACGTACTCGGGGAGCGAAGTACTGTAAACCGGGATAAATGTTCATTCAACATGTCATGAAAATTTTCCAAAATAAAAATTTTGAATTCTTCTGCTCTTATGAAGATTGGATGGTAGGATGGGGTAGTATTTTAAATGATAATGGAAGCAATAATTGTAAAGTAAAGAAATTATGAAATGTGATGGATTAGAAAGTTGCAATGTCCAATGACGGTGAGAAATGAATGAAATAAAGATATGTGGAATAAATGTAAAGAAATTGTGTAAGTTACAAATGAATGAAGTATGAGTACATAGAAATTTCGAGGACGAAATTTTATGAAGGAGGGGTGAATGTGACACCCAAGATTTTTGAAATAATTTTAAATAGGGGGCATGATGAATTAAGTAAATGTTGGTACTTAAACCCTAGCGTTAAATAATAAAGGTATTAAGGAATGAATTATGAAATGTAAAGAAGATTTATATGAATTAAGAAAAGAATGATGAATGTGTAAAGTATCAATGGAATAGAGAATATGAAATAAGCGAATGGAGTAAGGGTAAGTATGATTAAAGAAAAGAAATTTTTCAGAGAATGAGAAATTATCTTGATAAAACATGATTATTATGAAATTAGTTGTTATTTATCAAGGTAAAGGTATAGCAATATGCTATAAATAAAATATGTATGATTAGTATGATAATTATGATTCCGAGGACGGAATCCTGTTAAGGAGGGAAGAATGTGAGGACCCAAAATTTCAAGATTTCTTTAATAAAATTAAATGAGAATTTAATTGATAAAATTATCAAGATTGTTAAATTAATTATTATTTTATGTGATTTAATGGGATGAGATTTAATTAGTAAATTAAATCTGTACAGAGATTATGATGAATGGTATGGAATTAAAGAAATTGAAAAGCAAATAATTTGCTTAAAAATAATTTATTAAGAATAAGAGAAATTTCATGTAAATATACAATAAATTGTACAATTAAATTATTATGGAAGTGCAAAAATTATGTTTTAAATGAGATTATATGAAAATGTGAGAAATATGAATTATATATGTATATATGTGTGTTTATGCTTAATTGTTATAATTATAAATGTTATTAATTATGAAAATTAAGGGATTAATAATTAAATTAATCCGATTTTGTTTTTATGAAAAGTTAATGATGAAGTTAGTAAAAATTGTAATTATTGATTTTAAATTAATTATGAATTTTGGAGGAAGTTTAGAAATTAATTGAGAAGAAATGTAATTATATAAATTATATAATAATAATTATATGATTTATATAGTTATATGAATTATTTTACGATTTTTGGAGGTATAAATTACCTCATATAATTACATGCATGGCGTTATGCGTGTACAAAATTTGTCAAGAAAAATACCGAAAAATGTATTAATATTACTTATAAATCATGTTATGATTTTTGATGAATTAAAATAAATATTTTATATACATTATATAAAATATTTATTACACGTAATAATTACGTAATGTATTAAATTAACTAATTTTTTTCATGTAAAAATCTGGAA
The DNA here is from genome assembly GCA_947179155.2 of Hedera helix. Classification (NCBI taxonomy): domain Eukaryota; kingdom Viridiplantae; phylum Streptophyta; class Magnoliopsida; order Apiales; family Araliaceae; genus Hedera; species Hedera helix. The sequence continues at coordinate 40,749,475 of OX359264.1, read as the reverse complement.
AAATCCGGAAGTTTACGCTGGTAGTTAAGTCGGTGGAGTAATTTAGCAAAGAGGGGATTATAAATATATGTGTGCATGTGGAAGAAAGGAAGAAAATAGAAAAAGAATAAAGGAATTAAAAAGAAAGAAAACAAGAAACACACAAACTCTCTCTCTCTCTCTCATTTCTCTTCCACCGCCACCCTCCACCGCCCAACACCATAGCCACCACCAAGACCACCAAGAAAGAGAAAGTTTTGTGCCATCAAGGAAGGACTACAAGCTTCAAGAAAGGATTTTTAGAAGGTATAAATTAAGTTATTTCATTTAATTATGTATTTATGAGGATAAATTTATTTTGTGGAAAATTAGAAATTTATTAAGATAATTATTCCCAATAATTTTAGGATGTATATATATGAATTATGTAATTTTTGGAGAAGTTTTGTTGTGGAAATTTGTGAAGAAAATGGTGTTTTTCCTTCTTGGCTGGCTACTGTTTCGGCTGGGAAGAAGGAGTTTGAAGCGAGGCCAAAACGACGTCGTTTTTGGCCGCGTGGAAGAAAGGTCCGCGCAATGCGCGGAAGCCAATTCCTCGTCAGGCCAAACGACGTCGTTTGGCTGGCGAGAGGGGAGGCCGCGCGCCATGCGCGGCCAACGCACGTGAGAGAAATTATGATTATGCCCCTGCCCTTTTCGGTTAATACCGACCGTGTCCCTAACCACGGAAATTACGATAATGCCCCTTGACTTTCCGGTAAAATTTCGATTGTGTCCCTCGCTTTGCAAAATGACCGGATTGCCCCTGAACTTTTCGAAAAATGACCAGCGTGTCCCCAAGGGCGGGGAAATTACCAAAATGCTCCCAGAAATGATTTTTAATTGAAATAAATGTTTAAAAATTGTTTAAAAATTCTAGAAGATTATAAAAAAATACTAAAAATATAGAAATGATGTTTGGGCATTAAATTTAATATTTTTGATTAAATATTAAATATTGGAGATTAATAGTTAATTATTTAAATATTAATCTAATAAGGTTACAATTTAGAAAATGGTTAAATAAAATATTCGGACAACCAGAAATGTTCAATTTTGTTAGATGAGCCGGGTTGTCCGTAGTGAAGGTATTAGGTATTAAGTTATATTAATATTTAATGGACGAGGTTAATATAATTAACCATATAAATTAATAATTGGCCCAGAGATGATATTAATTAAGTAAATTAATATCATAAAGAGATAAATAATTATTATTTGATTATTTTATGATCATAGGTGGATCGAGTTAAGGGTTTGAGCTAACAATTTAAATAACTGGACGCTAGGCAAGTTCTTCAGTCCTTAAATGTTAAATGTTGAATATTATGATATATAATTTTTTGTTTTAAATGCATACAAATTATGTGTTATGTGATACGTGGATAATATGACAATTATTTGTACTTTGTGTAATGATATGAGATATATTGCTATAGTAGAAGCACACGCACATGATGTATGACACACGCCAAGCATATTAAGGTAAAGGTTAATGACCCTGGGAGTGTGAAAGATGTATTTTGTATTATTGTTGGAGATTAGCATATGTAAAATATATTAATAGTAATTCTGGGTAGTGATTAATGTATGTGATATTATGATTAGTGAACACCAAATTCGAGGTTCCAGGAGTCTGAATTTGGGGGCGTCACAACATCCACCATCAAGAATTTACAACTGATCACTGATGCAAAAATAAATCAATTAATATTTTGAAGATTCACCGTAGAAAGAACTACTCGCAGGTGGAATAATTTTTCTCCTCTCTCCTTAATTTTAGATAAGTAGAGCCACGTGGTCTAAATACCCTTACTACTAAACAACCTCCGGCATGTGCTGAAGATTTAATTTAATAGTGACTTTAAGAATTAGAGAGATCGTTGAACTAAACAACACAAGCCACGTGTTTGCATTTAATTTAGATGAATATTCTTCCTAAGATAAAATAATCTTTTGACCTGCAAAACAATTATTAAACTTAGTTGCTTCACAAATAGCAGTAGATTAATATGAATAATAAACTAGTAGCGCTCCTAGCAATTAAACAAATCAATCATAAAATTGAGCATAGAAGAATATTCAATAATCAAAATATAAATCGAACAATTAAAATAAATTAGATCTCACAGTGTATAAATCTTGATGGTTTCAATCACCTAAACCAAGAAAAATAAATTAACTACTCATAATTGTAAATAATACTAAATAATAGAAGAGAGAATTTTTATTCTAATGAGAGTTGTATGTTACATTGTGTATCAAGCCCTCTATTTATAGGCTCCATAAACTTCCTAACTTATCCACACCCTAATAGGATTTACAATTAAAAATAAAAAAAAATAAAATAATTATTATCCTAACCCTAATTGGAATTAAAATCCAAATTGAAATCAAAAAGTAGCAAAATTCTGAAATGATTCCGTTTTCCAGCATTAATGCGTCAAACAAATAGGCCTTAATGCGCAGTCAAACCAAGTTAACACGCTTCCGCGCTTGCTGACGTCACCGTGCACCTCCCGCGCATTGCGCGCCTCTAATCTCCAAACGACGTCGTTTTGTTCCGGTTTTTGCTACTATTCAGCATCACCGCGCGTATTGCACGGACGCTCTGATGAAACGACGTCGTTTCAGCTGTCGGCCAAATCATCCGCGCACATTGCGCGGTCGCCTCTTTTTCCAAAAATTACTGAAATGCCATCAGACTTTTACAGAATTTACAGATTTGCCCCCAAGCTTATTTTTCCTACAAAATAAAATATAAAATAATTAAAAATAAATAAAAATAACATAAAAATACTAAAAATCCTAAAAACACATAATAATAATAATAAATAAAACACCTAAAACACTAAAAATGAATAAAAACACACAAATAAAAAGAAAATATAAAAATACTATAAAATTACCTAAATTAACATAAATTAACTAAAATCCTATAAAACCTATTAAAACCAAAATGAGCTAAATAATTAAACATTTAAGCACACAATAAATATAAAAACTAAGTATTAGGGAATAAAAATATCATATAATTTAACCCTATCACTTGTATTAAGTCTTGTGTTTGGAAGTGTAGGAGGTGCGATTTAATTAATATGTAAAGCTTTGACATTAGGGTTTTATAGCCAAATCAATTATGTGAACCAAGCCCAAATTTAGATGCCTTGTGTTGTAGTGAATTAGGTTGGTTTTGTTAGTTTGCAAAAACATGGTATACATATAATCAAATTATATAAGCACAGTAGAAGCAAACAAAATCATATTTTAAATTTTTTTTACAAACCAATATATAAGTTCAACTCCCTTTAATCTTTCGCGTTTTTCTTCAAATTCACTGATTAGATTTTACAGATCAATGTCAGCTCCTCAAGTGTGAAGTCTCTAGAGGTAATCCACCAAGAAATCTATGAATTAAATAAATGAATTTTGATTTCTCTAAACCATGGGTGGCTAGCCCTAATTCTCTCTCTCTCTCTCTCTCTCTCTCTCTCTCCTTAGATGTAGAGAATTATGAAGTACTCTATCTAATCCTGTGAAAGAGTGTGTAACCTTAATTTATGATAAGACTCTTCTTATTTATAGATATAGTCAACCCTCCTAAACTATTTAGGATTAGGGTTTTAATTTAATTCCCAATTCAATTAGGAACTAAATTATTTAATTACAATTTCTAAACCATTTAGGAACTTAATTATTTATAATAATACTATTATTTATTAATTAATTCCAAAATCATCTAAAAACTAAATAATAATAGTAATAGTAATAATAATAATAATAACAATAGTAATAATAATAAGACTCCTCTTATTAATTTATAATTAGTATTTCTAAAATACTAAATTATAAATATTAAGCTATTTAATTTATTCGATCACCATAATATAAATTAAATATACTTAATTTATTATTACAATTATGTCATCTACTTTTAAAACAAATATTACTCTTTTGCGGTGTGACCCTTTAGGTTCTCTATATTAAATCGATTGTATAATAAATAAATTAGAATAATTCTAATTCATTTATTACGAATTAACTATTTAATTCAGAATAAATATGTATTCCACAATAAGGGTAAACCCTCTTAGCGATTAATCGACATTCCAGATAATATAAATTTTAACATTTGATCGTAAAAGACCTTTTAAGGAATAGTTATCGTATAATTCAATCCTTCTACCACACAATGTCCCAATCAAATATAAGACATGGAATTTCTGTCAAGTTTTATTTGATCATATGCATTTTAATTCACAAATGTACAACTCTAGTTAATGTAAATTAATGTAAATTAGAAACTTCTTTCTAATTTCATTCAACCCTGGCTAGGAATTTTCGAGTTATCACTTATTGAATCGTATATGACATTCTCTCCTTTTATTGGAAGTGGTTGATCCCTTGTTGATCATTCACATATCTATATGTGTACCTTATTATACCCAAGATTATCCTTTGATATACCAACAAACCTTGAGGAATATGTCAAAATATAACTCAGTACACACAAGATACTATGATGATCTCAAGTCTAAGGATCACTTGCACGACTATCACATAAGGAATTACTATTGACAGACAAGTAAAACTTCATTAGGTGTTCCTTGAGTGAGTCACATTCAGTGAACTTATTCTCTAATAAGCACCTACATACTTGATTTAGTGTCTCTGCACAAATAATTATGAGATCAATCATCATCTTCGTAAGAGCAAGCACAGTATGTACCAATTTATCCGGATATACTAATTCCCTTTTTAGTGATCTAATGATTAATAATAATTTTAGTTTTGAGCTATCTTGAATTTAGATCTCATTAGCATGATCCTCATCATGATTCTAAAAGCATTGCTTAAAAACTATGAATTTATCCATTTAGTTAATTCAGTCAATTAATCATGAATAATAAAATGTTTTTATACTTTTATTAATAAATAGAATAAGATTATAAAGTATATGCGTATCACATCAAATGTGATTGGCTTAAGTGCATACTACTTTCAATCTCCCACTTGTACTAATGTCAATCTCCCTTTGGTATCCCCATACCATTTTTCTTTAAGTGGCATACAAATTTCTTAGTAAATGTTTTAATTAATGGATCTGTAATGTTGTACTGAGAGTCTGCCGTCTTTATGGTGTCATCTCATTTTCAATGATTCATTTAATCATACGAAAGTGTCGCAACACATGTTTGAATTTTAAATGAGACTTAGGTTCCTTTACAAACTAAACTCCTTTAATGCTAGGAACCATTCCAACTTCTTTAATGAAATTGTTGAACTAAACAATCACCTTTGCAGCTTCACTAATAGTTATTTACTCTTTGTCACTAAATCAGCAACTCTTTGCTGTTTAGAACTTTTTCAACTCGCTGCACCACCGTTCAAGGTAGTCATATAACCTAAAACAGATATGATGTTGTCTTGGTTAGTCTGAAAAAACTTTAGTCTGTTAAGCCCTCTAGTTTCAAATCAGACCCATTGTTAGAAACTCTTTTATAATATTCTTCTCCAAATATGAACTGATATCTACTTATCATACATAAGTAATATCAGGTCAAGTACATATCAACGAATTAGTGTATGTTTCTTGGGTCAAGCCGATCATCCTTTACGATATATCTTTATAGATCTTTATCCCTAATAGAATGTTGGGATGCTTCTCCCAAGTCCTTGAAGGAGATATTTTTAGACAACCACATCTTTACTGATTGTAGCATCGGTATGTCATTTATTTCTCAGTAGTATATTATTATATAATACTAAGAATGTTACAGTACTCCCACTAACCTTTGTACACACTTGGTTTATCCTCGTCTTTGATAAAATCAAACTCCTTTGGTTGTCTCATCAAAACAGTTGTTCCATCTTTGAGAAACTTGCTTCAATCCATAATTGGATCATTATAGCTTACATACTTGATTTACTTCATCTCTATGGAGATAAGTCCCTTAGTTGTATCATACTTACATCATCTTTGTATAATAAGCTACAACTGCAAGTAAAATTCGAATGGATATATATATTTTTACTAGTGAAAAATTTCATCATAATCAACTCATCAAGCGTGTTTGAAACCTTTTTGTCACTAGTCAAGTCTTATAGGTCTTCACCTTGCCATGTGTTTTAGTCTTTCTAAAAGGCCCATTTCAATTTTCATGGTCATCAACCATTTCTCTTGAGTCTCTACTCATGCATCATCGTATGTAACTGGATCATCATCCACTATGATGTGTACCTCATCATCATCATTTATGATGAATCCATACCTTTCAGGTATCTTCGGTACTAAACCAGATTTATGACTTAGTTGTGGTACAATAGGTTTATTTACTTGAACAAATTCCTTCATTTGATATGTAGTGTTTTGTGATTCTTCAAGTTCTATCTTACTCATACTAACCCCTTCAAGGATCAACTCATTTTTCCTAGAAGGCAGCGTATTTTGACAAATACCATTTAATTAATCTGATTATAGAAGTAATACCCTAAATTTTCTTTAGAATATCCCACAAGTTTACACTTGTCAGATCTTGTCCCAAGCTTATCCTTTTCAAACCATTCGACATAAGTTGGCCAAACCAAATCTTAACATTCTTAAGACTTGGTATCTTCCTATCCATAACTCGTATGGAGTTTTAGGGACAAAAACTGAAGGTATCTTGTTTAGTAGATATGCGTCCGTTTCTAAGGTATATCCTTAGAAGAATACTGAAAGATTTATAAAACTCATCATGGATCATCATTATGTCCATTGCGAGAGAATGCCATTTCGCTTTAAAATGATCTCGAAACGTACTGCTTAAGTATTCCCTTCTCGATCTAATCGAAGAACTTTAATACTTTTGATTGTTTGTTTCCCTACTTTACTTCTGATTCTTTGAACATTTCAAACGATTTGAAATTGTATGTCATCAAATACATATATCAAAATCTAAAATCATCAGTGAAAGTAATGAATGAATACCCTCCTTATGTATTTGTTGTCATAGGTCCCATACACAACTGTGTGTACCATACACAACTCTGTAACTCTCTCTTTATGTCCACTAAATGGAGATTTCGTCATATTGTCCATGATACAAGATTCACAAATTGTATTTGATTCATAATCAAAAGGCTCTAAAAGCCTATTGTTATACGACTTGTTTAATTAACATGACCGAGTTAACAGTGCTGCATGAAGGTATAATTCATATCATCTATTTGCCTTTAATTTGTTCAATTTGAAATATTTTTCATGTAAGTCAAGTATACAATATCCATTAAGTAATCAACATAGTAATATCTTATTAACTTAATAAACTTGCCCATAGGCAATACTAAACTGTAAGTTCATATGATTAATACAGTAACCTTGTGCTCCATTCCCCACGCACATAATTACTTATCTTTAGTTCAGTCTTCTACTTCTATCTAGCCTCTGCAATAACTTGCATATGTGAGACCACCAACCGGTATCTAATACCCAAGTAGAACTTATCTATTTCATTATGAACAAATCTGTATCTGCAGTAGAAGCTTCTTCTGCTTAAGTACTGTAATTCTCTTGCAGTTGTTCTTCCAGTGTCCTAGCTTATCGCAATGAAAGCAAATTTCATTTGCCCTGAGGATCACTTTTATTTATGTCCTTTTTATTAGTGACTTTCGTTTGCCTTCTATCCTTTCTGACTCCTCATAAACACATTTGGCCATTTTCTTTCGCTTAGGAGATTCATCTATAAGTAAGATTTTTCTCGAAAGGAAAGTGAATCTCAATAGTCTTTAACATATTAAGCAAATTACTTAAACTGACATCTAACTTATTAATGTTGAAGTTCACAATTAATTGTGAATAAGAGTCAATGAGTGACTGCAAAATCAAATCTTGACTCAATTCTCCATTCTTGACAAACCCAGTTATCCCAATTTATTTATCCAATTGATCATCTTTAGGACATGTGTCTTTATTGTAGTGCAATTGGTTATTATAGATCGAAAGAGCTCTTTATATATCTAATATCTAGTCGACCAACTTTGCTCACCATACAACTATTGAATGTGCAGCAATATTGTAGGTGCATCCATTTTCTCATGTTGACGCTGTAACTCAATACTTATAGATGCGAGCATGATGCATTGAGCCATAGTTGCATCATCTTGCCACTACTTAAAGTAGCAATCTCTTTTTCAGAGGCTTAGTCTGCAACGTTTGTAGTTATAGGAAAATTAATGACATTTGCTAGCTTTTTAACATTGAGAACTATTCTCAAATTTGTTTAATCAATCCGAACAATTCGGTTCAATTAATTGTAAGCATCCAATATGATATGCAATGTTAGTGAACTAAACATAGTAATATTCTTTAAGTGAATTAATAACAACATTAACATACATTCATTTTATTAATCACCAAGTTAATTCGGTCTTTATTTAAAATGGTGTCTCCCACTAATTTTATCAAACTATATTACCCTCCTTATATAGTTCGACAAATCTAATTAAATACTGCTAGTGACAATAAGGATCCTATTTCAAATGTATATAGCCTTGTGCGACACAACAAACTATATATAAATAAATAGGTAGACAATTTCTTGTAAATTACATCAACATATAACTCCTTGTACTTTGCCTCTTGGATTATTATGATCATGTGCGACACATCCAAATCAAAATTATCCAAGTTAAGTGCGACCTAGCATTTTCATATAAGTGAAGAGAAAAAGACTGTCCTTGTGCGACACAACAAAACAGTAATGTTCAATTCCTTTATAAACATCAACTATATAATAAAACAACATCTCAAATAATTAATACAAACCTTGTGCGACACAACATATTCATAGTGATTATTTGATACTTTATTGTTTTACCATGCTAGAAGGCAACATTCGATATTTTTAATAAATATTTTTGAACGTTACAAATTAATATTATGAGTAGTAGCATAAATAAATTAGAACAATTCTAATTTTTATTTAATTGATTTAAACTCCTTTAATTCATGAATTAAACCCTTTAATTCATTTTATAAATAATATTTATTCTACATCATGAGAGGTTTGTTAATATTAATTGTCTCATCTTGTTTAGCACACACACACACACACACACACACATATATATATATATATAAAATACGCGTCATATTAATTAACATGCGAAGTACGTTTGATAATATATAATATATACATAATTAGCATATACATATAGAATACTATATTTTACTTGGATTGATACACAAATCAAATCAGCGGGTCTTCACGTGTAACTATTACATTTAACTCGAGCTTTAATACAAGCGGGTCTTCACGTGTTCCTTGCTTTTGGCTCGAATTCTTCAAATAAATCTAACTAATCCTATTATAAACTACTTTCATAAAATAGAAACCTTGATCAACAGTCAAGAGAGAGTACATATGAGAGATATATAATTTACAATAGAAAAATTAGTAAAAAACGAGGTACATATACCCCATTTATTAAAACTCATTCATTCAATGCATCCACATAAATTAAATCCAATCATATTGGTCAATAGTTCATAATCAATCCCATATATATATATATATATATATATATATATATATATATATATATATATATATATCGGTATCATTTAATGGACAATTAAAGTTATATAAAATCCAATTTCATGTTTAAAATAAATATTTTATTTTAATTATAAAATTATTTAAAAATAAACTATTTATTTTTATTATTTTAAAATTATTCAAAATAAACTCTTTTATTTTGAAATTTTAAAATCTGAACAAAATTACCAAGCTCCTCCACTGGCAGCATCGATCATGCTCTTATCAGTAGACATGAGTCCTTCATAGAAGTATTGGATGAGGAGTTGCTCGCTGATTTGATGGTGGGGGCAGCTTGCACATAATTTCTTGAAACGTTCCTAATACTCCTACAGGGATTCTTCGTGGTTTTGCCTCACACCACAAATGTCTTTTCTGATATTGGCTGCCCTTGAAGCTGGAAAATATTTCTCCAATAATAGTCTTTTCATCTCTTCCCATGTGGTGATGCTTCCGGAGGGTAGGTAGTACAGCCAATCCTTAGCTAAATCCTTCAAGGAAAATGGAAAAGCTCTTAGATTGATTTGCTCTTCAGTCGCTCCAGAAGGTTTCAGACTTGTGCACACCATATGGAATTCCTTTAAATGTTTGTGAGGATCTTCACCTGCAAGGCCATGAAAATTTGGCAATAAATGGATTAGACCAGATTTTAATTCAAATGAGGTGTTAGTATCTAAATTTGGAAAAGTTATGCTTAAAGGTTGTTGATTCAAATCAGGGGCTGCAAGCTCTTTCAAAGTTCGATTTCTAGCCATGATTTTCTATCTTCAACCTGCACAACTCAAATAAATTATGAAAACTAGAGAAGAAGAAAAACTAAGAATATTTACTAAATTAAATAAATAATTACAAAAGCACAAGATTAAATTAAAATCATTCCCTGGCAACGGCGCCAAAATTTGGTGTGATGTCGCAAGCACCCAAAAATAAAATCTTATTTTGGAAAAAATATTAATGTAGTAGTGTAAGTAAGAGTCGATCTCACAGAGAATGATTATTTAATTTTATGTTTTTGCAAACAAAAATTGGGGGGTTTTTTAATCAAAGAAATAGTTTAAATAAAATTAACTAAAATAATTATGCAAGTAATTTAATGAAATATATGAGAAAAAAAAGCCTTGGTTTAAATTGAAATCCACCATCAAGAATTTACAACTAATCACTGATGCAAGAATAACTCAATTCATATTTTAAATATTCAACGTGGAATAATTCCTCCCATTCGAATAATTTTTCTATCTCTCCTTAATTTTAGTTAAGCAGAAACAAGTGATCTAAATAACCCTTACTACTAAATAATCTCAGACAAGCGCTAAAGATTTAACCCAGTAATAACATAAAGAAATAGAGAGATCGTTGAACTAAACAACACAATTCAAGCGTCTGCATTTAATTTAGATGAATATTCTTCCTAAGATAAAATAATCTTTTGATCTGCAAAATAATTATTAATCTTAGTTGCTTCGCAAATTAAAGTGACCAAACAATTACGGATTTGATATTTAATTTAGCAGTAGATTTCAACGAATAATAAACTAATATGAATCCTAGCAATTAAACGAATTAATCATAAAATTAAACACAGAAAAATATTCAATACTCAAAATATAAATTGAATAATTAAAATAAATTAGATCTCATAGTGTATTAATCTTGATGGCTTCAATAACTTAAACCAAGAAAAAGAATTTAGCTACTCATAATTGTAGAAAGCATTAAAGAATAGAAGAGATAATTTTTCTTATTAGAAAAGTTATATCTTACATTATGTGTCAAGCCCTCTATTTATAGGCTCCAAAATCCTCCTAACCCTAGTTGGATTTATTATTTTTAAACCCTAATAGGATTTAAAATATAAAATAAATAAAAATATTATTTATTTTCCTAATCCAAATTGCTTTTGGATATTTTTTTATTAACTTGCTGGCTGGAACCACGCGCGGAATAAAAGATAGAATAAGCCACCAGCTGCTGACATGTGTTCCTTTTTTTTTTCTTTTCCTGGCAAGCACCGCGCATTGCGCGCTATTTGTTTCCTATAGGTGACCGCGCATTGCGCGGAACTTGTTTTGTGATAACCAGAATATTAACAATACTTCTTTTAAATAAAATTTTAAAAGAAAATAAAGGTTTAAAATTAAAAACCTAAGTTTAGAGTATAGAAAAGGTGTAGAGGTGATTAAATGAATTATGAAAGATGTGAAGAGTTGCCTAATTAATCCAGTTAGGTGAATTAATTAAGGAGTGAGGAAGGAAGTCAAGCGATTTAATAATTTAAATCCTTAGATGCGACATAAAAGTTAAGTTATATATATATATATATATATATATATAACTAACTTGAATCCTAGCATTTGCAATGACAAGAAAATTTTGTGTAATATTTAATTTAAATTAAATGAGGTATATGAACTAAATGTTTATTTTAGCGATGTGAGAAGATGAAGGTATACATTTTTATAAATGTACATTTAAATAAAATTTAAAAAGGAAAGCCAACATGGCTTAAATAGTGAAAGTTACGTGTGATCAAGAGCAGAAGGAGATGTGTACCTAGTTAATCCAATTAATTGAATTAATTAGGGAACGAAAGGGAAGGTTGCATGAATTAATTTATCTAACTTAATTCATGAGTTATGATCTAAATGTAGGCTATTTAAATTAATAATTTAATTGTGGGCCCGTAAAGGCCAAGTTTGGGACGTAATTAATTAAGCCCAAAAATTAATTATGCTATATTGGAACAATGCGAGATAATTATTTTGAAACACAAGTTATTAATTTACCTTGTGGGTTATGAATTATGGGGTTTGAACTTATAAACCCAGCCTAGCTAAATTCTAATTTTAATTGACAATAGTCATAATTATGTTACTTAAATAATTACTGTGCAATCAGTGGGAAAAAATTAAATTATTATGTATGTAATTTAATTATGGAATAAGATGAGAATATACAATAATATAATTGTATGTTCAATTTGATAATGGGTTTTGATAGGTAATTAAATCATTTAATTGCATAAGTAGCTAATCAATTTGAGTTATTTATTAAATAACTTAAATTGATGATCTCATGGGTGGGTATAACAAAATACTTAATTAAATGATATATTTAATTAAGGTATTTTATTAGTGATAATTAACTAATTACAAAGCTTTAATATACTACAGTGAAGTTATTCCATAATAAGCCCAAGGGATCTAATTGGGATTTATCGGATTATATTTTATGGAAATAAATTAAATTAGCCCAAGGATATGAAGTGTGCTAATGAACACCCAAGTTGATTAAGTATATTGCATTGAGTAGTAGCATTATAGCAGCCCAAGTCCAAATTCGTGTAGCTCAACTCCTGATATCATAGCAGTTATGGTTGGAGCCATTTCGGCAGCCCTTTTTGGGCTGAAACAAAGTTCATTTCAATGGCCCACATAGTAGTTTTATGAGATTTAAGTGAGTCAAGCGTGACACTTATTGTGGGACTAAATTTCGGTGAAACAATAAAGCAAATTGAGCGGCGGACTTGTCGGTAAGGGACATAACAGGGTACAAGGAGCAGTACATCATCAGAGTAAAGGGGCTTGCTAGCTTGGTAGGGGTGCTCTATGGGGTGCCTTAGGGGCCAATGTAGCTTAGCATTTTAGTTGTAGGAAGGAGTTGAAGTGCTGGATATTTTCAGCCTTCACTTCACAAGCCAGAGTTTACGACATTTCTTTAGCTTATACCAACTTAGAAGGGATTGATGAATTGCGACGGGTAGCAAGGCAGTGGGAAAGAAGAAGAGAAAACCAGCAGCTACTATTTTTTTAGCAACCGTTACCTACCTTCGGTATATTTCAATCACCTAAGGTATATAAATGTTTTCATTCAAATTCCTACTTGCATATATTTTGGTTGTTAGTTAATGTATGTTGGTACATTTAAATTGTTGTGGGAGTTGTGAGGTGGTGCCTGGTCGGGAATCATGAAGGAGATTATATGATTATGTGCTTTAAGAACATGATAATGATGGGTTCTATTATAAATTTTAATCATACATATGACACCGTGAGATATAAGAGAGCAGATCTGGGCAAGAAAATAGCAGAAAACTCGTCGGAAAACCTGCTATTCCGCCGGAGAAGATGACCGGAAAATATTTTCCGGCCAACTTTCGGGTAGGCCCGTTTCTCTATGTTAGAGGCAGAATCTGGAAACAGTTCCTTCTACAAAGTTGTAGAGAATTAAATTTTATGTGAAATGGACATAGGTTCATAATTTTCGGATAAACGGGCTAATTACTATGATTTTTGGAAGTTTCAACACTTTAAAAATTATAAATAAATTATAGAAAAATTATTTTGTTCTGAAAATTATTTTTCAGTAATGTTGTGATATTATTTTAGAATTTCTGAAAAATTTTGGTGAATTTTTGAAGAGCTTAAATATTTATTGTATTTTAAGGCTATTTAAAGTTAATTTAAAAATAGTGGAAATTTATAGAAAATTCTATGAATGTTAGAAAATTATGAAACTTGGTGAAAAATCTTATAATAATATAAGATAAATATTGATGGTATTTGGAGGACATAAAAGTATGTTTTATTATTATTTCTATTTTAAAGCTATTAAATAATAGTTTTTATAAATAGAAATAATTATAGAAAATTATCGGATAATACGAAAAATATGAAAATTGAAATAACTTGAGTTCTTCAACTCCGATGACCACAAAATTTAAATTGGAACTTCTTGTTATCATTTGTGAGATTTTGTCCAAAGATGGTTATTTATTGATGTATAGAATGAAAGTTATAATATTTACTAGAACTTATTATTTTAAAAGTGAATGGGAATAACTCTTTGTGTGTAACGCAGAAAATTATAAAATTTTTACTGGAGCTAGATGTTCATAACAGGAGTTTACTGTGAAAATTTCGTAATTTTTTTGATAGAGGGATAATTTATGATAAATGTAGTCATTTCGGACTATTTTGGCCTATTTAAAAATAGTAAATGAAATTGAAAAATTCCAGAAAAAATATATGTTCATGAGTATATCATATACTGATGATTCACAGAAAAGAAAACATTTCTGAATGGTTGTGGTATTTTTCATATAAATGTTTGAGTTATGAATAAATGAGAATATTAAGTTAAATGAAGATTAAAAATTATGTAAATATGATTTTATTGACAAATGGTCTTTTTTATGATATGTTCAGATTTTATAAGAGTATGTGGGTCATTTGTAATAAAATGTTATGTGTATATCATTTTATGTTTGTTAGAGATAAAAGAAATAGTATTGAATAAACAATTAAATTAAATTGTTTATAAGTTTAATAAATGATTAAAATATTATTAAACGATTAATAATATTAGTAAGAGATTAAAATGTTATTAAATACTGAATAATATTATAAGATGATGATTAGTGATTAAAATATTATCAAAGAAAGATAATATTACTAATAAGTTAAGGAATTATCTAATGTTTGATTATGTGACTAAATGTTAGATAATTTATTTTAAGAATAGTTGTATTATGAGTTAAGATATGATTTGCTAATGAAAAAATCAATCTTATAAATGATAGGTTTTTCATAAGAGATTAAATTAGATTGTGTAGCAGTAATCGACGGACAAGGCAAGTTTCCTAACTCAAACTCGAGTTATTATGTTTCAATAATGCTAGTGGTTTAATTATTAAAAATTATTCCACATCTATGATTATTGTTATTCACACTTAGTACAAGTCTTATATGTTTATCAGGTATGAAAGGTTGACCACCTTCATTACCAAAGTATCTGTTCATGGTCATTGTTGGTCACTCAGTATTATTGATTCAATTATACATGTATTGCACTTCAAGTCATACTCTTTCACAATCATTATATATTGTTGAAAATTTGAAAGCTTATTCTTTCTTTCAATTATGATATATCTTTATTGTATTTAAACTTGCTGAGCAAAGTAGTTGCTCACTCTTGCTATATCATGATAACATTTCAGTTAAGTCCAAGTGCATGAGGAAGGACAAAGCCAAGAGGAAAAGTTCAAGAGTAACTTAATATGCGTTAACTATTATGTTATCCTAGAAAATGATTATGTGAACCTTTTGGGTTATTAAGGTATGTATTAAGTTAAGGTTGTAGACATTGGGAAATATGGTATAATCATTTGAATAAACAACGTATGTCTATATTTATTATGTGTTAATTGTATAAGGATGATAAGATGGTATGTTGAGGTCATTATACATATGATCTCAAGGTTGTGACAGGATTTTTAAAGGTTGCGATTACTGAGACAGGATTTTGATAAAGTTCTAAATAACTCTGTTTAAACAATTATTTTATGGTTGTAATTTATGTATGAGATAATGAAGGTTGTACTATTACTAGTTAAACTCAGGATTGAGTGTACTTTTGACGGACCAAGTCCCGGGTTAAAGGAACTCGGGTTTTGGGGTCGTCACATGTTTCCCCGTAGTCCCAGCCAGACGACGTCGTCCCATTCTGCTGCTGCTTCAATTGATTAAAACGATGTCGTTTCCTTGTCTGGGTGCTTCTCTTTCGTCCTCGCGCATTGCACAGGAGCCGCTTTTCTGGAATTTACAGAATTGCCACCGGGTTTTGCAGAATTTACAAAAATGCCCCCAAAGCTTATTTTTCCTACAAAATAAAATATAAAATAATTAAAAATAATATAAAAATAATAAAAACACATAATAATAAATAAAACACCTAAAACACTAAAAATAAATAAAAGCACATAAATAAAAAGAAATATAAAAATATTATAAAATTACCTAAATTAACATGAATTAACTAAAACCCTATAAAACCTATTAAAACCAAAATGAGCCAAATAATTAAACATTTAAGCATGCAATAAATATAAAAAATAAGTATTAGGGAATAAAAATATCGTATAATTCAATTTTATCAGCGCTACTAGTTTATTATTCACATTAATCTACTGTTATTTGTTAAGCAACTGAGTTTAATAATTGTTTTGCAGATCAAAAGATTATCTTATCTTAGGAAGAATATTCATCTAAATTAAATGCAAACGCGTGGCTTATGTTGTCTAGTTCAACGATCAATTTAAGTCATTTTTGAACTAAACTGGGCAAAACTGTGTTTCTGTGATGAATTAACCAAATCAAGCCTATGCTTTAAAGTCTTAATGATATGTTTTTAAGAAATTATTGGTATGGAAAATTATTATACTATGAGTTCTAAAATCGTGGCCATTAGCGAGGTCAAACGGGTTAATGTTTTGGAATTCAGAGGGTTTGGGAATGCTGGAGGTTCTTATGTTTTGGAATTCAGCGGGTTTAGGAAAGTTGGAGGTTCTTATGTTTTGGAGTTCGGTGGGTTCAAGAATGTTGAAGGTTGTTATATTTTGAAATTCGGTGGGTTTGGGATTTTGGAAGGTTCTTATGTTTTGGAGTTCGCCTAGTTCGAGAATGCTGGAGGTTTTTATATTTTGGAATTTAACGGGTTCAGAAATGTTGGAGGTTTTTATGTTTTGGAGTTCGGCGGGTTCGAGAATGCTAGAGGTTCTTATATTTTGGAATTTGGCGGGTTTGGGAATGTTGAAGGTTCTTATGTTTTGGAGTTTGACCGGTTCAGGAATATTTGAGGATGTTATGTTTTGGAGTTCAACAGGTTCGAGAGTGTTGACATATATTTTGGAGGTGGGATTAATTAGTCTGATCAATTTTCTGGCAGCCATTACTCTCATATTATAATTTTTTTATAATAGAAGAGTGGGAGATAATGTTGAGATGAAATTATTTAGGGTCCGGTACAAGTGCTGGCATATATCATTCTTATGCTTAAGACCTAGTTCAGGTGTTGGTCTATATTAACATTACACTTTGGGCCTGGTGCAGGTGTTGACGTATTACAATGTATTTTGACGGCCAGATACTCTATAGGGATAAAGTCCACAGTTACATATGCTTGGATTTCCTGATATTGGAGTGATAAGGAGACTTGTTCTATTATGGACTCAATTAATTATGAATTTCAGTTATAAATGGACTCTAATAAAGACTTTCACTTCTAATTGGTCTCGAGAGCACATGGACATAATGTGCTGAGCAATTATAAATAAAGCCATAAGTGGAGGTCAACGGTACACAACATTATTCCTTTATTATTTACTTTCCAACAATCAAAACCTTTTATTATTATCGTTTTTTTGGCATGTATTGATTCTCACACCAGAGCTATCTCCTGATGGCCCAAACCATTTAGTTTTTTAGTGTGACCATTGACTATTGTTTATGCAGGTTGCTTACTTTTAGGTGATTTGGGTGAGCGTATAAATTCAAGTGTTAACAAACTGAATTAAATAAAAAAGTTACATTTTGTAGTCAGTAACACAATGTTGTTGGAAATTAGTGAAATTTGCAACTGTCATAACTTGGAAGTTAGAAGTTACCGAATTAGTCTTCGCTGCATACTGAATTAGTCTTTGTTAAATAAGTCTAGTTTGTTTTAAGTATTCCATTTATTTGGGAATACTGATTGTCTTCCTTTTATTTAGGCAAATAAGCTCATAGGCATGTTGGTGTTGGTTGAGACTTTTTAGGAATCTTTTAAGTATTTATAACGTTTGTAATCCTTAGTTTTGGTTCAGTTCTTCATTGAGTAATAAAATTTAGTTTCATCATATCTCTGTTTTTTCTTGGTCATCTCTGTTTTCTTTTGGTTGTTTCTAATCTTTATATTTATTATATGGTATTAGAGCTTGGTCATTTACCATGTGTTTGATTTTATTGCTCAGTGAAGATGAATGGTGGAATCAATGTTTCTGTAGATAAGGTTGTTAATAACAACTATAATTACTGGAAGCTATGCATGGAAGCTTATCTACAAGGACAGGACTTGTGGGATCTTATCTCTGGTGATGATGTTGTAATTCCAGAAGATACACCCAAAAATGCTGATTTACGACGAAAGTGGAAGATTAAGTGCGGCAAAGCTTTATTCGCTTTACGAACTTCAATCAATCAAGACTACATCGCACATGTTCGTGATGTCTCGTCACCAAAATAAGTGTGGGAGACACTTGAACGGTTTTTCAAGCAAAAGAATACAATGCGGTTGCAGTACTTGGAGAATGAACTTGCTGGAATGACTCAAGGTACTCTTTTAATTCCAGAATATTTTTTGAAAGTCAAAACCTTGTGTGCTGAAATTTCAAAACTGGATACGAAGGAACCCGTGAGTGATGCTCGGTTTCGTTATCTCATTCGTGGACTACAAAAAGATTTTATGCCCTTTATTTCTTTTATACAAGGGTGGGCAACACAACCTTCAATTATTGAGTTAGAGAGTCTTCTTTCTAATCAAGAAGCCTTGGTGAAACAAATGACCAGCAATGATAAGCTATCTTTCTCTCAAGTGGAGGATGCTCTATACACAACGGACCAAGGGAATAAGAACTTATCTATGCAAGGTTCTGATGATACCGAGCAGTCCAACAGTGAAGAGAAATTCAGAGGAAATTCAAAAGAATGTTTTCGATGCGGACAACTAGGGCACATGAAGCGTGATTGTCATGCAAAAGTTGTGTGTAATAGATGCGAAAGACCTGGTCATATTGAAGCCAACTATCATGTCAAACTTATGGTAGCAGGTGCAAATGTTACTCATGAAAAAGATGAGTCTGACCAATCCAAATGGGAGCATTGCTTGTCTATTACAGCCGATCAATCAACTATTGTGACCTTTGCATAGACAGATGTTAATGCCTCCATAGACTACAATAACGAATGGATTGTTGACTCTGGTTATGCTCATCATGCAATGAGAAATGATTCTTTATTGTCGAACTTTCGTCCACATTGTGGGAAGAAAACCATTGTGACAGCTGATAATTCCTTATATCTTGTTAAGAAAGAAAGACATTTTGAGGCAGATAATTCGAATAACAGAGGAGTTTCTCTCAAAGATGTTTATCATGTACCGAACCTAAAGAAGAATTTTACCTCAGTTTCTTAAATAACTGACGCTGGGAGGTATTTTCTCTTTGGTCCAAAAATATCCAAATTCTTTCTAATATAAAGCACATAGAAGCTGATGTTTTATTTATTGGGAGAAGGAAAGAATCATTATATGTTTTGTTTGCAAGTGATGCATATGTTGAAAAACCATGTTAGAATGAAAGTGCAATGCTTTGGCATAATTGGTTGGGCCATGTTGGGTATCAGTTGCTGTAGAAAATCTCCACAAAGAAGCTTCTTGATGGAGTTCCTCTCTTTAATGAGATTCACCATGATGTGGTTTGTCCTGGGTGTCAATATGGAAAATCACATCGCCTCCCTTTTCCGAATTCAAAAATAGAGCTTCCCCTGCATTACAATTAGTTCATTCAAATCTGATGTGGTCAACAAAAACACCCAATTACTCTGGTTTTTGCTATGTAATGGTTCTTATGGACGACTTTTCTCGGTTCACTTGGGTGTACTTCTTGGAAAATAAAAGTGAGGCTTTCTCTAATTTTGTGCAGTTCAAGGAGCAGGTTATGAAAGAATTTAGGCTATAAATCAAGTGTTTACGCACCGACAATGGAGGAAAATACATGTCTGATCAATTCGTCAATTACTCCAGAGAACATGGCATTCAACGTCAAATGACTTGCCCGAAAACTCCACAACAAAATGGAGTTGTTGAGCGTAAGTTGGCACATCTTACATCTATGTGTTTTTCATGGTTGCATACAAAGAACCTTCCAAGAGAGTTGTGGGCAGCAGCTGTTCAATCAGCTTGTCATGTCATAAATCGTTTACCTTCATGGCTAGGGACAAAACCATCTCCTTTTGAAGCACTATACCACCACAAACCCAATGTGAGTTATTTTCGAGTTTGTGGTTCAGTTTGTTATATCCACGTCTCAAAAACTAATCGAACTAAACTGGACCCAAGGGAAAGGCATTATATTTTTGTTGGTTATGACACTCACAAAAAAGGATGGAAATGTATGTATCCAAAAATAAAGAAAGTTGATGTTTCCCGTGATGTCGCGTTTGATGAAGTTTCATCACTTTAAATTGACACCGATAGAGGTACAATTGATCTTTCACCTTTCCTTGATGGTGCATCCAGGGAAAGGGGGAGTAATATTACTCCTACTGAAGAAAATATTTAACAAAAGGAGACTACAGGGACAGTGCTTTGGAGGACCTCCAGACAAAGAAGACAACCTGATTATTTAGCTGATTATGATTGTTCTGTTGTGTTCGGTTTTTTCCCAGAAGGGTCATGTGAAGATGAGCCTATATATTACAATGAAGCAAAGGGTATTTTTGAATGGGAAGAAGTGATGCAAGAGGAAATATCATCATTAAACAAGAACTGTACATGGGAACTTGTTCTAAAACATAAGAATGTTGCACCAGTTACTTGCAAATGGGTTTACAAATTAAAGAAGAGGGCTGATGGAACTATTAACATGTATAAGTCTCATCTTGTTGCTCGTGGTTTCTCATAGCAATATGGTCTCGATTACGAGGAGACCTTTAGTCCTGCTGCTAAAATGGTAACAATTCAAACAATTATTTTGTTAGCTGCTTATAAAGGTTGGAAATTGTGGCAATTAAACGTAAAGAATGCATTCCTTCATCCAGAGTTAGATCGTGATATCTTTATGGAGAAGCTGCATGGATTTATTTCTAAAGAGTTTCCTAATCATGTGTGCTGACTCAAGAAGGCCTTATATGGCCTCAAGCAAGCACCATGTGCTGGGTATGGTAAAATTGCTCAATACCTTGATTTTTGTGGTTTCAAGTCTTCAAATGCAGATTCAAGTTTATTTGTTAAGAAAACATCCTCAGTATGCACAATGCTCCTTCTCTATGTGGATGACATGATTATCACGGGTGATGATGATGCTGAAATAACTAGTCTTCAAGATGCTTTGTCTCTTTGTCTTGAAATGAAGAGTTTGGGTGAAGCTAATTGTTTTCTTGGACTGGAGGTTAACAAGTCAGATGGATATTTTGTCTCTCAAACCAGATATGCAACAAGGTTACTGGATCACTTTCATATGGGGGAGTCAAAGCTAATGGCTACTCCTATGGACCCTTGCTTGAAGTTAGTCAAGTATCACTACGATAAAAAGGTGATACGACGACGAGATATGACAACCAAAGTTAAAAACCGTTGCCATAGGACCCTTAAGCCGATGTGTATTTATACCTCGTCGGTATAGATTAGGCAAGAAGGCTACTGCCAAATATCTAGCATAAGGTGACCATAGACCTGTTGTTATAAGAGAGATAAGCCGATAGGTATGTATACCCGTCACTAAAGATTAATCGGGAAAACCTCCACACAAATATCTGCTACTAGAAAACATAAGGCGACGGTACTCCCGTCGCTATAAGGACAATAAGCTGACAATCATGTATATGTTAGGGTTTCGACACAGTGAAAGCAGCGGAATTTAAAAATTTTTTCGAAACCCTAAGACAGGATCCATGCGAAAACAGATTAATCAGAGGTTTAGATTATTTTACCGATTATCTGAGATGTTGAGAAGACGATGGAATTCTGGAACGGCTTTGAATCTTTAACGCAATCTAGTGACTACGTCTCTACGATATCCACACGAACGCTCCGCGAATCGTCCCACGATCTGCAGCAAAAGGAACCGCGGTACTAGCCACCAAGATCAGGATTTCTAACCTATTTTTCTCTCTAGCCTCTTTCTGAAAGCGGCTAGGGTTTTAGTTTTTCCTTACGTGACTTTTAGACTACTGATATATCATATATATAGTAGTTAATAGGAATTAACTAAAACCTAAAATCAATAGAAAAATAAAATTCGAATTTATATATATTATATTTTAATTAAGTCTTACTTAATTAATATACATATATACAAATTATTCTATTAATTTAAATTCGTAATTTTTAAATACTATCAATCATATTGACATATTTAAAATACTTACAATTTAAATTAATTTTCTTTTAATTACGTTCTAAGTGTGTGACCCTATAGGTTATTATTATGTTGGCAATAATTTTAAAATCATATTATAAAATTATAAACAGTGAGCGGCATCTAGTAATGCATCACTGCTACCCAAATAATAATAAGATCGGTGATTCGATACAACCTTTTCGTGACCAATGTTTCAATGTAATTTAATCCTTTTAACCTTATATCCTAGATTAAACTCGAGGCATGGAATGTGTCATACTCTTCATAATTTAATCTGAGTTTTCTTGATCAATGAGTAGACTATATGAAACAAATCAATATTTGAGCATGGCCATGCATTTCATAGTCCTACTCAATCAAGAGGCCTATGGATATCACCCCTAATATATAGGAGGGTTAAATTCCATCTAGATCACTCATATTCCTCACACGATTCATGATGTACCCAATAATCACCTTTATTGTCCACCCTATTAAAGGTGACATTTGATGATATCAAAGTACACAAATTCTCGTGTAATAATATAGTGACTTCAGGTCGAAGGATCATTACATCATTGTCACTATAAGAATTTCTTATGACACTTTGCATAATGCTCCATGTAGAATTCTCATGGTGGGTCAGTCCAGTACATTGTTCTCTAACATGTACCTATGCATTGACTCAAATATCTCATATATTTATGACCAATGAGATTTGGCCATCAGTCAATCCACATACTAGTCTCAATGCATCATTGTTGTCCCATTAACAATGATACTCGACTAGGGACATTTAAGAGCAATGATACTAATTATAATTATATAATCTCATGTTCAAGTCACATACTTAAAGCTATATAATTCGTATCATTATTCTAAGGGCTTTTATTATGTTAACATTTATATAACGTAGTAAATGAAATCATAATAAAATAATCTATTTACTCAATCAAATATAATATAAAAAATGTTAAGCAATTACATCAAATAATTAGCCTCTAGGGCATAAACTCTAACAGTATACCCATCGGTATAGATTAGTCAGGAAAACTACCACCTAAATAATAAACAGTAGACCCGTTGCTACAGGTTTGATAAGCCGATGCGTTTTTATACTGCGTCGGTATAGAGTAGGCGAGAAACTAACTGCTACTAAGAAGCCTAAGGCGTCTATAGTACTGTCGCTATAGACAAGTCTCTTAACTGTTATTTAGAAAAAAGGTGACCGTAGTACCGTCACTATAGGGTCTAAAATGGATTAAGTGTGATGAATATAAATTGTAATATAAATACATTTATATTTTTACAATAACAAATTAATTTTTAATAATACTTATTAAGTAGCTTACAATATCGACTATTTTTTTTAATAAAATAAATAAATTTACAATAATTTAAACTTTAAAATTTTATGGATTGACCATAGAATTATTACTCGCTATATATTATTGCTAAGATGTTTTTTGTGAGAGATAAAATTGATCACTATTTTTATATACTGATCATGACAAAAAAAAATATAGGAGAAAATAGTGGCGCTCTTTTGTGAAATAGACGACAAATGCCAAAAAAATACTCACTCTCTCTCTCTCTCTCTCACACACACACACACACATATATACACTTAATACAGAAAGAGTTAAGTTTAAGTTTGTTCTTTAAGTTATGATACACTATAATTCAAATTATAATATAATTAATATTTTAATAGAAATTTTATTCTAAATAATTTTTTTAAGGTAATTTGCAATATTAATTAAAATAATTTAAATTTTAAAATATTATAAATTAAAAATAAATAAAATTATAATAATTATGACTCTTTTTATAGATCTAATTATTTTATTTTATTTTCAAAAGAGTTATATTTCATATGCCTACTTCGCTCCTCACAGTAACTCAGCCCTAATTTCTTATGTGTATCCTCTCTTGTCACTCGTCTCTCGACAGACACTTCTAAGTTCCAACCTCCATAACTCCTCTTTGCCTCTCCTCGACTTCGCCTTCCTCTCCGCCAACGCCGAGCGTTGCCTGACTGTCTTTCTGCGCTCTATCTCCATCTATTCTCGGCTCACAGCTCTTCTGTCCTTTCTAGGGTTGGTTATGAAATCATTTTTTCCCAATTCTTTTCATTCACTAGGTTTTAATGCGAAATTTGTGCTTCTTAATTGAGTTTTACTGGAAAGGAAAATATATATAGATATAGAGGTGTTTAGATTTGTAAATGTGTATGTATTTCGGTAATACAATGATATATTTGTGTGCTTGTTAGCTGTTCTCTCTCTAATTGATGTGAGATTGTTGGAATCCTGATGGATTTTTGTTGATTTGGGTTTAGATTTCTGTCGTTTCATTGTTGTATTTGAGGTTCTATTAAAACTCATATTTTTATGATAAAAAAAAGTTCAATTAAAAAAATTTCCATTATATCCTAGCTGCTACCCAATATGGAGAGCAGTATATATATTTAACATGACTAGTTAGGTATATAACATTACTAGATTAATTTAGTAGAAATTTCGTAGCTTTTGTAGCTTTGTATCATGTAATAAATAATTTATTTCGTAGCTCTCGTTTTTTTTTTCTATCAAATTGAATTTTTAATTTTCAAAATTGCTAGTTATCCATTCGGAGATGGAGAAAACAGAAGCGTTTGCCATTTATGAAATAATGTTTTCACACTTCAATTGTTTTAGGAAGGGTTGAGTGAGAGTTTTGTTGGACAAAGTTTATATCTTGGATGTTTTCTTACAATTTGTTGGCTGTCATTCAGTGCATTGTTTTGTATAAAAATTATATACTATGATATTTTATTATTGTTTGTAAATTAAAGCTTGGTTTTTATGTTGTTTTCTGTAATTTTAGAGCTACTGGGTTGCTTGCCCTTTTAATGTTGAAGTAATTGAGCTGATAATTGTGTATTATGCAAAAGAGATACTGCATGTCAATCTTTCTATAATTTCTCTGGTAGTATATTTGATCCGGACCACACATAGTTTGAACTTGACACTTTTAAGTAATTGGTAATATACGTTAACCATGGCTGCTACTACCGTTACTTCTGCATTCTTTTTAGTTTCTCCAGCATCGGAATCAGGTGTAAAGATCACCGGAAAGCATGGAGGCCTTAGTGCAAGCGTAGATGCCCGAGGAATATGGTCAAACTTTATTTTTTTCGGGGCTTGCAGGTTAAGGCCAATGCACAAGCCCCTCCCAAGGTAAATGGTACAAGAGTTGGTGTGATGGAAGGCCTTAAGACAGATGATGAAATTTCTTCTTCGCCTCCACCCAGGACTTTTATTAACTAGTTACCTGATCAGGGCGTGCTCCTTACTGCAATTACGACCATTTTCTTTGCAGCAGAGAAATGGATGATGCTCGACTAGAAGCCCAAGCGTCCTGATATGCTCACTGACCCTTTTGGTTTGGGGAGAATTGTGACAGCCCCAAAATCCGTCTCCAATAACCCCGGATCTGGTCCGTCAAAAGTAACCTCAATCCTGAGTTTAAGTCATTACACGAACAACCTTCTCCTAGAACCACAACATTTAAATAAAATCATGTTGTTAAAACTTGGTAAATTTAAAATTTAAGACATTTACTTAACCTTGTCTCAGAATCGCAATCTTTACATGAATCCTACAACTCAGATCATTTATTCCACGACCTAGTGTATTACAACCAATTGTGAGCAACAAAATTCGCATCCTAACAATAAGTCGACATGACTATTTACTCACTGCTTTTAATTACACGAGTTTACAAAACATTAACACTCGTGTTAACTACAACTACCTTTCAATACTATTACAAGGCTTTACATCCGGGATGGTACCAAATGGTAATTATTCCCACAAAATGCAACTTTAACTTTAAACAGTTCTAGTGACAACCTTTATTAATAAAATAAACTTCGTACATCTTCTTTGCGATTATCGGGATCTTCGAACTCTTCGCCCTTCGCTGAAAATGTTTATAATAGCAAGAATGAGCACGACGGCTCAGCAAGTCCAACAGCTAACACATAACACATAGGTTACATTTAATTTATGCTTTATGCTCCATCCTTGGCATTTACTTAGGCATCATGCTTATCATGCGTTGCATTTATAAAATCTACCCATGCTTACCATGCATGTCAATATATTCAGGTTATATAACTCATATAACACATTACAAATCATAGCATTAATTATATCAGCTATTAACATCATATGACCGTACACAGACAACATTTACAATCAGATAGCACATAACATGAGTGCACATTTAATAGTTTATGCATATAAAACATAACACTGGAAAACTTGCAGGGATAACAAATATCACTGAAAGACTTGCCTGGATTGCAACACCAGTTTACGCTAACTTTTCGCGTTCCTTGCACCACCTATACAACATGAGAGATCAACGGTGCATTATATTAGTCAAAGTCTGACTCAATATTTAATCCTATTCTTAGGATGTCTACTTCCTTTTATCGTCCCATTTATTCACTAGGGTTGATTCATTAGTTTAGTCCATTGTGGATTCATCACGATGTTTCACATAAACACCGTAAACCTTCTATACTTAACTTTGTATACCCGACATTCCTTAATGTCATAGCATTATCATTTGGTGCTCATAATTATTTAGGTCAATCTACCAATTAGTCACTACTGGACTTTACTAGGTTTAATTCTACAATTACCTCATCAAGTTGTCATTCACAAAAGAATTGACTCTACCACACGGCAGTTCTTATCTATTAACTCAAAATTTATTAGACAATATTATCCTCCTTGGATAATATTTTAATTACGGTTTAGTATTATTATACATTAATAATACATCACTACGTTACCAACTGTACTCAAGTACGGAACACCACCTTAATTGGTTACTAATATTATTAATCCCTTAATAATATTCTCTCAATTACCAATATTATTAATCTGGTAATAATATTTTAACACCATTAAATATTTAATAATAATTTACACCTTTAGTCAATTTAAAGACTTAAACAATTTAAATATAAATTGTTTAATCACTTCATTATTCCTTTAATTTCTTCGCATTATTTATTTAATATTAATTAAATAAACAATTTACAAACTTAACTTTACTTGTTTATTTACCTTCACATAAACAATTATTTCATTAACCTTAATTCCCTTTTATTATTATTTAATATCACTTGAATAATAATTAAATTAATTAATTAACTATTCTCAATTCCTTAATGATCATTGAATATCATTCTAGTAATAATTTCTTAATTACATAACCTCATTTATTATAACAAATGATCACTTTATTAACTTCATCCCGCTTTACTTATTATTTAATTTAATATCCTTTAAATAGTAATTAACTAATTAATCACCCTTATTTGTTTAAAAAAAAATAAGTAATTACCTTTTTATATTTATCATTCTTTAATTATTATTTAATACCTCTTAAATAATAATTAATTACTTACCCATCCTTATTCATTATTGAATATAACTCACTTTAATTATTGTTGCACAATAATTAATTAAATACCTTGTTTCAATTACAATGAAACATTTATCGTTATCATTAATCATTTGATATTAATTACTCATTGTCTAATATTATTAATCTGTTAATAATATTTTAATTAATAAATCATTTCCTGAAACCGGCGACTGAACCGAAGTTCAGGGCCTGAATACACTGTCTGGGCTGGCAGCTCTACGATCGTCGAGTGGGGGTCACTCAACGATTTTCCAAGACTGGTCCAGACTGTTCTACGACTCGGCGAGTACAAAGCACTCTACGATCTCGAGTGGACTCTATGATTTTCAGTGACTAGTGTCACTCTACGATTCTTAGTGACTAGGGTCACTCTACAATTTTCAGTGACTAGGGTCACTCTACGATTTTCAGTGACTAGTGTCACTTTACGATTTTCAGTGACTAGGGTCACTCTACGATTTGTGAGTGGGAACCACTCGACGATTCACAAGTCTGGTTTAGACTGCTCGACGATCCCTTGTGCGAGCTTACTCTATGATCTGCCGAGTAACTAAACGAAGTCACTCTATGATTTACACCTAAGCTCACGGCTTAGTTCTTTCTCAATATTATAGTGGGCTCTACGATTTCCGATTGAGGCCACTCTACGATTTTCAGGTTTACCCTACTATTCTTTCTCCTGACTTGGTTAAGTTATTCATTGGCTGAAGGGTGAGCTCTACGATCAGAGTGCAACCACTCTACGATTCTTACCGCAACTAAGGAAAATTCCCAGATTTACACTAGCTTCATACAACATACCAAAACTCATTTTAACCTTTCTGGTTTACTCTACTATCAGCACTCTACTACCAGTTCACTCTACTACCAGCAGCACTCTACTACCAGTTCACTCTAAAGTTTTATGAACATGAACATTGAGTACATACCAACTGTGGTTCAGACTCATAATGTTGACTGTGTAAAATAACTGAAACCACTATTCTAGTTCTAAATCAATCATTAACTAGTTTCAACAACATTTGACTACTGAGTTCACATTACTCTCATTTAAACACCTCATATGCAACTCTAGCATATTCAGTTTCCTTAATCCAAAATAAGATAAAACTAGTTAAATCAAAATAACCGGATAATACCTTCAATCTTTGACAGATGATTTACATTCAGATTCTGCCTTCTCCGAACCACATGAACTCCTCTGAAGTTTGCATTTACTTCTCAAGCTCCATATCTCTCTTAGCCTAAATGAACGCGAAGGGGAAATGAGGGAATGACTGAGGTTATACAACACTCTCTCAGCCTTAGACAACTCTGAGGAGTTGGACCCTATAGCCTCCCCTATGCCTGACTTGTTCCTTCTTTTCGCAGCACTGATTCCTTGAGCTTTGCACAAACTGCGCGTGCTCTGCTTTTTCTGAGGTTTTGTCCCTAAAGGAGTGACACTCTTACTTTTTCACCGGGTTATGTTATTACTCTTGGGCTGGGCTGCTATTTATTTTTGTTAATTAAACAATTGGTGACCCAAGTGTTACTTATATTGCAACTAAGCTTTGGGTTGCCCAAATTAAATTCATAGTGGAAATATAAAATATTAATACCCCACTATCAATAACTTTCCAAATGGAAATAAATATAACATTATTAATGTTTACAAAATCTCATTAATCATATTAATTAATTTACATATCTAGCTTAACTTGCTAGCTATTTAATTAAATATCACATAGTTCATTTGCCCTATCAAGCTTTGATACTATACAACCTAGGTTGGTCCATTAATTTAATTTACCCATTAATTGAACCTTCCTTAAATTCCCTTAATTACTTCAACACATAATTAAATAAACCAAGCCATCATATAATGATTTAATTTAATCCCCCAGAAATTTACAATTACTGCCAATAATTCCATTTCTCTATATTAAAATATATCGGGTCGCTACAAGAATTGTTCAGGATGGTATGGTTTTCCGTCAAAACATCTCTATCAGATCCTATGAAATAGGGGCTGATCGGACTGCATCTGTAGAGACACTGATGAATCATTTAGAAGTATGCTCGCCTCTTCCCATCATCTTATGAGTTGGATGATAATTTTTTCTCAGCTTACTAACTGATAAAGTATAACCTCAAATGTTGAAAGCAAAATGCATGGCATGTACCAAACTTATAAGGCTGTTTATTTATTTATAACTCTAAAATTCTGAATTCTTTCTGCTGGAAACATCCCTTAACCATGTAAAGAATACGGGTGCTCCTGGGTGATGGCTTTGGTTCAATGCCAGAAATGTGTAAAAGGAACTTGATATGGGTGGTCACCAAAATGCTGGTCATGGTCGATTGCCATCCTACCTGGCAATCCACACCTCTTTTCCATGGCTATACCTACCCTTTAACTAGGTTGCTATGTTTTGTGTGAATTTATATTTGTGTTGGCTTTCATAAATTGCATCACCTTTAGGAATTACTGAATTAGTGATGGTGTTGATATTTTATGTAATAGTTCATTTAAAGCTTCACTTTAAAACATTCACAACGCACCTTCCACCTAGCAGACGCTTAGCCAAATTCCCAACTTCAATAATTTTTGATAATATCTATCACAGGGCATTGATGTGAATTTGTCGAACAGAAACTGAGGCTCAAAGTCAATTAACTAATAGAAACTGTTGTGATGTGTTTCAACTGAAAAGGGGTTGCCACCATTTTTTTTATAAAATGAGGGGCTGTTATAGTTTTGTTGAAAAATGATTGCTATGTGGCCACTATGTGTTTATTTTTTTAAATATATGGGTTGTTATGTTTCAAATAAAAAGGGGTTGTTTTGTTGAAAAGGGTTGTTATGTGAGTTGCAAATAAGATGGCTGTTATGTATTTTAAATGAAAATGAGGGCTGCTATGCTTAAACAAAACAGGGGGTTGTTTTGTGCTTTAAAGGAAATAAGGAATTGTTTCGTTTCTTAAATCAAAACAGGGCTGCTATATGTTTTAATTAAAAGGTGTAAAATGAATGAAGCAAGCAATTTAAAAATATGTTTTCAAGCTCATTAGAGTGATATAGACTGATGTGGTAAAAACTTGACTTTGTATGTCTAAAAGATAGAGTCATGTGTTGATAAGACCTAAAGCTAACCTAACTTGAAATGTACCATGAACATAAAAGAAGTGGACAGTTTGAGTAACGATTTGAAATGTGAGGCATATATTGGTTCATCATATTTTGGAAAAGAAATCACAACTTTGGTAAATGTTAATGTATGTTTTATATGAATACATGAAGCTAAGGTGTATTTAAAGCTCAACATATGTATTATATGAGTAATGGAACAAGTTGTAACTTGGAGGCTTTAGAGAGTGGAAGAACTACTATTCTGAAACTCAATAGAAGTAAAAATGGGTTTTTAGTAACTTTGAAACCAAAAGAGTCCTAAGGAATTTTCTATGATGATCCGGCAAATTGAAGACTTTATAACCGGATTTTAATGTGATATTTTTAACAAACTATTGCTGGAATAAAATACTAGGAAGTAAGGTCTAATTGGTGTCCAAAAATGGTGGCAATCCGAGTTGTAGAATAAATACTAAAAATCACCAAAGTTGCTTCGAAAATCAGAAAATCTGCATAATTCTGTTATGAAGAGCCATCTTTAGCTCTCAGTTTGAATGTCACAATGTTATGTTTTTACCTAACTATTGGCATGAATAAATAATTTGGTATAAGTTATAGAGTTATGTCCAAGTATTGTAATAAATAGAGTTGTAGAATAAATATTAAAAATCGTCAAAGTAGCAAGGAAAATCAAAATTCTGCAGAACCTGTTTTCTTTTTCCGGAACAGTGCTACCAGATTCTGTTTTTGGTTTTGATTTATGCTGTTGTGCAGTCCATGTGTATGGCTATATGATGCTATGTAAGATCTAATCATAGATAATATATCTTTAATGATTCAAATGATATAATGAAGAAAAAGTTCCTTTAAATGGGAAAAGAGAATATCAGCACTTCCTAATATTCTCTTTTTGCACTATCTCATACTCAAACGTTAGGAAATGTAAATTAACTGTACAATGACTGGTGTTTTGCAGCTTATTAATCCAGAAGTTAAGATCATAACTATGGAGAACACCTGATGATCTTTGCTAGAGAAAGCCATATATCATAAAAGGCAAATGAGTTACATAGATATAGAATCAGAGATTGCTGTTAGTTCACAGAGAAGAGATAGAGAAGCAAAAAGCTCATAAAAGATATATGAGGTTGCAAGAACAAGGGAAAACAGAACAAACAAAGAAAGTTTTGGTAAGGAATGTTATTATCGTTCTTTTTGGCTTCTAATTGACTGGTCTGCACAGGTGTTTGCTTATTTGTTATTGCTCTCAATATCTAGTTCCTTGTTCTTATTAACCTGGTATTTGTCATCCCCAGTTATGTGAACTCATGGGCTATGTTATAATCTGTATTGATACTGCACATTGATGCATTTGAATCCTATAGGCTTGACATCGTGGTTTTTTTTCCGTTTACATTTTCTTCTTAGATTTAGAGATTCTATCTGTTGCCTTTTCAAATTTTATATTAAATTAGGGTATCAACAGGGTTAGCGTCGAACAAATGGAAGATCGGCTGAAGGAAGATATCCTGCAAGAAGCTACAAGGTGTTTATATTTTTTCGTTTCTTGTTTATTTTGTTTGGTTGTACTGTTCACATTTATGGTTACTTGTCTTGACGTTGTCTATTCTTGCTTTACTTTAACAAAAAATTATTTTCATATCGGACTTAATAGATATGGAAATAAGATCCTTGTAACTGATGAACTACCGGATGGTCAGATGGTGGATCAGCGGGAGCCAGTGACTTATGATTCTGTGAAAACACCATTGGAGGTATACTCCTATGTTATTTTGATCATATTGGATATAGACATGATAAAAAAATAACTATTTTAAATGTTTTCCAATGTAGGTTTATTTGGAACTTCAAAACAAAAGGTATTTGGTTGTGTAATAACCGGTTAATTCATTTCAAAGTCCCACATCACCTCTTGAAGTAAAATCCTTCCATTCCTTAGCCTATATATATGGCATCACCCCCTCTCTTTTTTATTTACCTAAACAACAAGGACCTCCCATTGAAAGAAATGACTTTGTTGTGTGAGGGGAATTTTAAGTAAGAACCTCCCATGTTAAATATTTTATTTTCCTTCTTTGGATTTTGGATATTTATATAAGCCCAAATTTCTTTTGATTTTCTTTGGAGACGGTGAATCTCTTCTTAAATTCGGGTATGTCTCTTTTTCTTTTTTTGTGTAATTATTTAATTTTCTGTATTAGTTTTAATTTTGTAGCTTTAATTTTTGTATATTATTTAGTTTGTTAGTGTATATATTTTGGGTATATATCTTTGTTAGTAATTAGCATTTTGGGATATTTAATTATTATTTTTGTAACTTTAGAATTTTGACATAATAATAATAATAATAATAATATTTGTAACATAATTAAAAATAGAAAGAATATTTTTATAAATATATTTAAATTTATTTTAGAACATGAAGGTGGTTAATTATTAAAATATTATATATGATTAAAATATGTATAACTTTAGGTAGAATTTTGTTAAGAACGAAAGGATTTCAAATTCGCCTAAGAGAAAGAAAATGTGTAAAACTTAATCAATTAATTAACTATTTATTTATTCCTTTATTTTGTTTAATTAGTTCTGACGGAGAAAATTTAACGAATCATTTTGGATTATAATTTCGGATATTTCATTGCTTAATTCAGGTACGGATTTCGTACTCCTTCAGCAATATTTCTTTAATTTTAAGTTTATTCGTTGTCTCTCGATTAGAATTCAAATACTATTTCAATATATTATTCATAGTCAAATGCTTATGATAGAATTATTTGTTTTTAGATATTCGAAAATTCATAACTTGTACTCCTTGGACATAGAGAGCATGTCTAGTATTTATTCTGATTCTGTAGAACATTGTAATATATTTTGAGGACTTTGTGTTGATTCGTTTCGGTTTAGCATGTGCATATTAGAACCCCTTTTGTTTGTATTGTGTCGCATATATTGTGACATGATATTTTTGTTAGAATGTATCGTAGGGTATACCTGAGCTATAACCATCCGTAGGGGTACCACAGGCATGTCCTCTTGACAACGAGGCATGACACTTCCGTGGCGGTGTGATTAGTCCACGTCATCTCCTTTTTGTGTACTCCGATGATAGTTGGTCAATTGGTATTTTGTTCTGGGAGGCGTATAGGTCGACCTTAGTTTTCTGTTTTGTTCTGTTCTGCAGTTTGGTGTTGTTTGTATCGAACACACCTTTCGATTTTGCATACATTTGGATCTACAGTCCAATGTGTGCCTGCCTGTGTGACAGTATTTTGACTTGTCTTTGTGGCAAGGTATATTTTTGTTCTATTCTGAGCTCGGTATGAAATAACCCCAGCCATTTGATTCAGCCTATTATGTTATTCAGATTAGTTCAGTTCAGTTAGTTTTGTTATTCATTTTAGTTCTTATTTTCTTGCACTCTATATCCGTACTGGGCATTTGGCTCATCTTGTATTTTTCTTCTGACAGGTAATAAGGGGGAGCAAGGGCAAGTGTGAAGAGAGCTTCCTTTATATAAATAGTTTAGATATTTTGTGTAGAATTTGATATTTTGATTTCTAGGTATTGTAGTAATACTCAGACCGTGTTTTAGCCAGTTGACAATTATCTATTTAGACTATTCGGTTTCATATTCAAGTTTTGGATATCCGTTTATTAGTTTTGTTATGTTCTGTGCAAAACCTCTCTTTCCAGTTCGGGAAGGGGGTGTTACAGAGTTGGTATCAGAGCTAAAGTTTTTTCTTGTAGAAAACCTATTTAGGTTCGACCTGTGAGTTATG
Organism: Hedera helix; assembly: GCA_947179155.2. NCBI lineage: Eukaryota > Viridiplantae > Streptophyta > Magnoliopsida > Apiales > Araliaceae > Hedera > Hedera helix. Next base: position 40,714,540 of record OX359264.1, on the reverse strand, counting down.
GGTAGATTTCTGGGTTAAGTTTTATTCTGTTTGATATTCTATTAAGCTATAATATTAGTTATATTCGAATTTGCCTCGAATCTATTTTCTTCCATCCGTTGTTCTTAGATGGCTCGTAGATCCGTTAGATGTGCTACAAGGCGAGGTAATGGTAGAGGAAGAGGTGAGGCCCAACCCAATGCGCAACCTGATGTGCAACCTAATAATCTGGATATGGCATCCTTGGTAAATCAAGCAGTTAATCAGGCTTTACCGCAGTTAGTGGCACAAGTCGTTCAGGCGATACATATGCAACAACAACAGCCAGAAAATTTTGATCAAGGAAACACAGGAAATGGTGGTCCACAAGCAAATGAAGATGAAGGAAATGCAAATGGTATTGACCAGTTTGTGGTACCAACATATGTATGGTTAGAAAGGTTTCAGAAGCAGAGACCACATTCATTCAGTTCAGCTCCAACTCTAATCGAAGTAGCGAATTGGATTGCCCATCTAGAAAAGATCTTTGATGTGTTGGGGTGCTCAGATAACCAAAGAGTGTTATTGGCTGCTTATAAATTAGATGGGGATGCACAGAGATGGTGGAAAGCTATAAAAGTAACAAAGGGTGACAGATTCGTCGAGGCACTTACATGGGTAGAATTTTGTGATATCTTTATCAGCATTATTTCTCAACTGCTGATAAAGAGGCATATGGTAGAGAGTTTCTGTCTATTCAACAAAAGGATGACGAGTCCATCACAGACTTTATGACAAGGTTCACTAGGTTGGCAGGATTTGTGGAAACTTCAGCAGGGACTACAACAGAACAAGCAGAGAAATTTAAGTGGATAATTCATTACAAGTATCATCAACATCTCATAAACACTAAGTTTGAAGATGTATCGGCAGTGGTTAATGCAGCCAAGAATATTGAGATGGAGCGACAGGACTTTCGGTCTTCTAAAGCGGAAGGGAGTCGAAAGAGGGACAAAGATGACTAACAAGGTCAAGTTTCGAGTCAACATGGGAGGAATCAAGGTGGTCAGTGGAACAGAAACTGTGGTGGTCAGCAGGGGCAATGGCGTGCCAGAATCAGAATAGGGGTTATCAACCGTTGTCTCAGCAAGGCCAGAATCGTCAGCTTCAGCTACCTCAGCAAGGTCAGAATCGCCAACAGTGGCAGAATCGTCAGTAGGGACAGAATCAAGGTCGTTACCCAGGGCCAGTTGGTGGGGGTAACCCTAATCTTATTCCTATTACTCATTGCGCTATCTGTAGGGCAAATAATCCGAGAAGGCAGTGTTATAGAATTACTGATGAATGCTTCTTGTGTGGACAAATGTGTCACATTGCTAGAGATTGTACCGGGCCACGTGGTAACGGTGGAGGCGGTGGTAATAGAGGTCAGCGTCAGGGTGGTCGGGTGTTTGCATTGACATTTAATCAGGCATCAGGTGCGCCAGGTACTATTTTTGGCACTCTTTTAGTTGGTAGTCGCGAGACTTCTGTTTTATTTGATACTGGTTCTACTCATTATATTGTTGCTCAATCTTTTGTTCGACACCTTGGCGTGCCATCTCATTCTTTAGATTATGTTATGTCTATTGCTACCCCGATAGGGACTTCTGTTGTCATTTCTGATTTGTATCGAGTGTGTCCAATCAGTTTTGGAGATAAGATTCGTAGGGCTAATCTTTTTCCGATGAATATGCATGATTTCGATATTATTCTTAGGATGGACTGGTTGGATAAACACCAGGCTAATATCGATTGTCAGGCGAGGAAGGTTATATTTGGAGATGTGAAGTCTCCAAAGTTCGTATTTCAGGATTCACGACCAAGTAAGGTGGTGAACTTGATTTCAGCTTTGAAGGCTGGGAAGTTAGTGGCAAAGGGTTGTGAAGGGTATTTGGCATTTGTGAAGAATATCGCTATAGGTGAGTCTCGTATTGAAGATGTTCCAATTATTAGTGATTTTTTCGATATGTTTGCTGAGGGATTGTCTGGGTTGCCACCGCAGCGGGAAGTTGAGTTCACTATTGAACTTATTCTTGGTGCGGAGCCTATCTCTAAGGCGCCGTATAGAATGGCACCGTTGGAGTTACATGAGTTAAAAGAGCAATTGCAAGAATTGTTAGATCGTGGTGTGATTCGGCCAAGTGTCTCACCGTGGGGTGCTCCAGTTTTGTTTGTAAAGAAGAAAGATGGGTCTATGAGGTTATGCATTGATTATAGGGAGTTAAACAAGATTACAATCAGGAATTGATATCCATTACCGAGAATTGATGACTTGTTTGACCAACTTCAGGGGGCGAAGTATTTTTTGAAGATAGACCTGAGGTCGGGTTATCATCAGCTGAGGGTAAGGGATGAGGATATCTCTAAGACAGCTTTCTCGCACTCGCTATGGGCATTACGAGTTTCTAGTGATGCCATTCGGGTTGACAAATGCTCCGGCGGTGTTTACGGATTTAATGAATCGGGTGTTCAGGGAGTACTTGGACCAATTTGTCATTGTCTTTATTGATGACATTTTGGTTTACTCCAAGTCTAGGGAAAAGCATAAGGAGCATCTTCACACAGTTTTGGGGATTTTGTAGAAAGAGATGTTATATGCTAAATTCTCCAAATGCGAGTTTTGGTTGGAGCGGGTTGCATTCTTGGGTCATGTTGTGTCTGCTGAAGGCATTAAGGTGGATCCTGCGAAGGTTGAGGCTGTCACTAAATGGCCGAGACCTATTACGGTGACGGAGGTTAGGAGTTTCTTGGGTTCGGCAGGGTACTATAGGCGATTTATGGAAGGATTTTCCTTGATTGCCTTGCCATTAACTCAGTTGATGAGGAAGGGCACAAAGTTTATATGGAATGAGGAGCATGAGAAGAGCTTTGAAGAATTGAAGAAACGACTTGTGACAGCTCCAATACTTACATTACCATCGGGCACGGGAGGTTACCAAATTTTTAGTGATACTTCTAAAAAGGGTTTGGGGTGTGTTTTGATGCAGCACGGTAAGGTGATTACTTATACTTCTAGACAGCTTAAACCTTACAAGGTAAACTACCCCACTCATGATTTGGAGTTAGCGGCAGTAATCTTTGCCTTAAAATTTTGGAGGCACTATTTGTATGGAGAGACTTGTGATATCTTCACCGATCACAAAAGTCTTAAATACATTTTCACTCATAAGGAACTCAACATGAGGCAAAGGCGTTGGTTGGAGCTTCTAAAAGATTATGATGCGAGAATTCAGTATCACCCGGGAAAAACAAATATGGTTGCAGATGCTCTTAGCTGAAAGAGTTCAGGGAGTGTAGAAGCCCTTATTACACAACATCAGCTTATTGTGGATATGGAGCGACTAGAGTTGGAGTTGTATGTTCAAGGTTCGGATGGACATTTAGCAGGTATGAGAGTGGAGCCCTCTCTTATCTTACGGGTTAAAGAAGCTCTGAAAGAAGATGGGGAGTTGTGGGCAATGACGCCTAACTTGGAGGAGGGCAAACAACCCGAGTTCCGTATTGATGGCCATGGTGTGATTTGGTTGGGCAAACGGTTATGTGTGCTGTTAGATTCAACTATTCGAGAAGCAGTATTGGCTGAAGCTCATAGTTCACCATTTTCTATTCATCCGGGTTCTACGAAGATGTACAGGGATTTAAAGAAATTTTTTTGGTGGAATGGGATGAAGCGAGATGTGGCTGAATATGTTGGGAAGTGCCTCATTTGTCAACAAGTGAAGATAGAACATCAACGAGCTAGTGGACTGCTACAACAATTAGACATTCCAGTTTGGAAGTGGGAGAATATCACAATGGATTTTGTGACTGATTTGCCAAAGACTTTCAGGAAGAATGATGCCATTTGGGTTATGGTGGATCGGTTGACAAAAACAACACACTTCTTAGCTATCCATGAAGGTTACTCAGTGGACAGGTTGGCACAGATCTTTTAGCAGGAAATTATTAGACTTCATGGTACTCCGGTGTCTATTGTTTCAGATCGGGACCCACGGTTCACTTCACGGTTCTGGAAAGGGTTTCAGCGAGCTTGGGGCACTCGGTTTAACTTCAGTACTTCTTTCCATCCACAAACTGATGGGCAATCTGAACGGACTATTCAGACGTTAGAGGACATGTTGAGGTCTTGTGCACTTGAGTGGTCGGGTAATTGGGATGATTACTTGAGCCTAGTTGAGTTTGCTTATAACAACAGCTGGCATGCAAGTATTGGAATGGCTCCGTTTGAGGCGTTGTATGGTAGGAAGTGTCGGGCACCAACTTGTTGGGATGAGGTTGGTGAGAAGGCCATAGAAGGGCCTGAATTAGTTCAAATTACTACAGAGAAGGTAACAGTGGCTAAGGAGAAATCGTGGTCGGCTCGATCACGACAGAAGAGTTATGCTGATAAGCATAGAAAGAAGTTAGAGTTTGAACCTGGTGAGCATGTATTTTTAAAAGTTTCTCCTTGGAAGGGCATTCGGCGATTCGGGTTAAAAGGGAAACTTAGTCCGCGTTATATTAGACCATTCGAGATTTTGGAGAGAGTTGGTGAGGTTGCATATCGGTTAGCTCTGCCTCCACAGCTAGCACATGTGCATAATGTGTTCCATGTGTCGGTGTTGAGGAGTTATCATTATCATCCATTGCATGTGGTGCAATATCCATTTGATAAAATTCGAGGTGATCTTACTTGTGAAGAGCAAGCCGAGACGATTTTGGATCGTCGAGAACGAATTATGAGGAGAAAGACAATTTCATTTGTTAATATTTTGTGGCAGAACCATTTAGAGCGGGAAGCTACTTAAGAGATGGAGGAGTCTATTCGAGCGGAGTATCCGCATCTTTTTGATAATTAGGTATATTTTATTTTTCTTTTGATTCCGGGGACGAAATCCTTTTTAAGGGGGAAGTAATGTAATAACCGGTTAATTCATTTCAAAGTCCCACATCGCCCTTTGAAGTAAAATCCTTCCATTCCTTAGCCTATATATATGGCTTCACCCCCTCTCTTTTTTATTCACCTAAACAATAAGGACCTCCCATTGTGAGAAAGGACCTTTGTAATGTCTTAGAATTTCCATGTCATTATTAATTAAGTTATTAATTTAATTTCTAACGAGTTAGTTTTACGAGATTATTTAAATCTTTTTATGTGATTAATTAATTACGTGATTAAATGATTATGTGATTAATTACTAGAATTAATTAAAGGGGGTCACTAATATGTTATTTAAATTAGTGAACAAACCCTAAAGTTTTAATATCAAAATAATTGATAATTTTCCTATTAATTAAATATTCAATTAAATTGAATATAATGAGTTAATTAAATATAATAAATTAATTAATATGATTATTAATTAATGTAAATAATGTGAAATATTAATAATAATATTTATTAGTCCATTTAGTAATTTAATACTTATGGGTTAGAATATATAATTATTTATTCAATCTAATTATTTATTTAATTATAGATTGAATAATTAATGTGTAAATTATTAAATTAGTCCAACGTGGATCAATTAGTAGCCCAAGTGGAGAATAATAAAACTTGACAAATTAGAAGCCCAAACAATTTAATAGGAGCCCAATTGGTATTTTAAATAAAGTCCAAAGCTTGAGCCCACTTGGAAAATACTTAATTTAACTATTATTTATTAAAAAGTGACTTAGGACCATGATTTTGGGACAAAACCAATTTGCATCAGCCGAGCATAATGGGAGAGAGAGAGAGAGAAAAAAAAATAATTTTTGTTTTTATTTTAGTTTATTTTTCAATTATTTAATAAAATGATTGCTTGTTTTAATTTTTCAAGTACATGGACCATTCCTCCTTTCACCTAATGTGTCATTTAGCCATTCCTTGTGTAAGTTGTCATCTAGGGGCATGGTCTAAATTATTAGATATATTATGTGTATCTATTAATTTTGCAAGTATACTTGAAATTGATAGATTTCACTTCATTATTTTTCTCCAAGTCCAAAAGAGAGAGTTTGAGAAAAGCTTTAGTGAGAGCATAATATTTGAGAGACTAAGGAGGAAGAAGAAGAATTTAGTTTTGTTCATGTCATTCACCACCTATTTTGGAAGAAAAAGGAAAATAGTCATTAAATCAAGGTAATGGTTATTTTAAATATAGCTTTGCTTTTAAATTAAATAAATTATCATGTTAGTATAAATATGTTAATATAGTTAATAATATATGGTAGTAATATTTATGCCATGCTTGAGTTTAATATGTTTGGTTTGTATTTTGGTGTATTTTGTATGCTAAAATATGTGTTTAGTAGTGTATAATCAAGTCTCGAAATTTATGACCAAAAATATTTTTATAAAACTTAGGTTTGATGTTCTAATATTATAGAACATCAAATCATGAGAAAAACAAAGTTTGAATCACTCAAAATGGAGTTATATACAAAAAGTTATGATTTGTGATAGTTTATGTGATGTAAAAATTTTTATAAAAAAAAAAAATGATATTAAATCATGAAAAATTAAATTTTCATGTTATAAATTGATATTAAGTGATTGGTAATTTTTTTGAATTTTTATTGAGGATTTAAAGCTTACTTGATGGTATAGTTTTTATTAAAGTGTATATTTCCGGAACACTATTCACATTCTGCTGGAAGAAGAAATTTTAGTGTCTTCCGCGCAATGCGCTCAAGCATGTAGTCGACGGACGCAGAGCCAAAACGGCGTCGTTTGACATCAGAGAAAATTACTCCGCGCGGAAGCCGGCTGCGTGTCCCTTAAAACGGCACCGTTATGGGGTCTGTTGTTACAACCGCGCAATGTGCGGGAGCCAGCTTCTTGGAAAATTACGATATTGCCCCTCCGTGTTTTTTTTTTTACGAAATTACTATTTTGCCCTCGGATAAGTTTTCAACTTATTTACAGAAATGTCATTTGGGTTAAATTTAATTAAATTTAAATATTTAAAAACTAATTTAAAATTATAACAAAAATAATAATAATACAAAATGATATTGGGGAGGATATTTTTCATTAAGTTTAATATTTAAATATTTTAAATATTAATCTAGTTAGCTAAATCATGGTTAAGTTAAATAAATTTATTAGTTATTTATTATTTAAAATGTTAATGATAAATAAAGGTGATAAATTAGCAATTATTATTTAATTCTTATTAAATAATAATTAAATAGAGATAAAAATTTATAAATTAATTATTTATTATTAAATAATAAATAAGGATAATTAAGTAATCAATTATTTATTTATTTAGTATTAAATAATGATTAATGAAAATTAAGTTATTAGATTAATAATTTATTATTTAATTTAAATAGTAAATAAGGATGAATTGATTATTATTTAACCTTAAATAATAATTAAAATTAATTAAATAATTAATTATTATTTAATTGACATTAAATAATAATTAAGGAGGATTAAAATTAGTAAACTATTATTTAATTTCTTTAAATTAAATAATAGGTAAGGTTAATTACTTAGTTAACTATTAGTTGATTAATATTAAATTAAAGAAGGTTAAAATTAAATCAATAATTATTATTTAATTATTATTAAATAATATGTATGTACAATTAGTTATTATTTATTTTAAATAATAACTAGAGTTAATTAATTAATTTCTATTTAACCAAGATTAAATAGTAATTAAATAGAGATTGAGTAATAAAATAAATTGAATTTAATTATACTTTAATTAAACAATTGTAATAAGTTTTTTAAGGGTTTAATAAGTGTCCAACACTTCAGAAAAATATTTTCTAACTTATTAAATTATTGACCTCATTTGATTGAGGGTCTATAAGGTTAATAATATTATTCTGACTGGTGTAAATTATGTGTTAGTACTTATATGATAAATAAGTACCTTAGTGAGCGTATAGTTGTGCAAATACGTTGTACTAATTATTAGACCAACTTTATTAATGTTAGGTCTTTCAAAGTCAGTTAGTTAAAGCTAGACATTTATTGTAGCTGAGCAGACAGACAAGTTCATTATCTCTAAACTCATTTCATTGAGCAAATTATTTATTTAAGCTTGAACTGTTATTTCCAAGTATGCTTTGAGTGGTTTAATTACTTTACAATTATTCCACATCGATATTATTGTTATTCGCACGTGTTGCACTTGATATCGTACAACCCTTGACTTGTACTTACTTATTGTTCTACTTGTTAAAGAACTGTTCAAAGTAGGTCTAAGCCATTGTTCGGCTAGACATTTATGTTAAATATTTTAAAAGCTATCCAAATCATTGAAGATACGGATTCTTAGACTATTATGAACACCCCTTTATTTTAGGGGAGTACCCTGTATCTAATATCAGGTACAAAATACGGAAATTAAATGTTATGAATACACATATTGTACTGAGGCTGATCCCCTCGGGTACATATTTCTAGTAGTAACCATTGGTTCAACATGCTATTGACTCCAGTGGATATTTATAGTTCATAATCTATTTGACTATCTTGATTTTAAAAGCAAATCATTATTCCTGCTTATATTATTCATATTTTTGAATTGTTCAGCTATTCTCTTTCATTCATGATATATTGTTTCTTGTTGTTATTTAAACTTGTTGAACAAACTAGTTGCTCACCCTTGCTATATCATGAAACCTTATTGCAGTGCAACCCGAGACCTCTGGGAAGAACAAGGGTAAGGAAAAGATGAAGTGATAGACTTCAGGATGCAGCATTTTAGTTAATTAAATTACTTGTTCTGTAATATAAACCCTAAGTACGTTATTAAAGGTATTTGTGTACTTTTGTGTAAGGTTATCGTATCTTGGGACTAGTAACACCTTTTGAATGAACAACATATATTTATTATTCCGCAGTTAGTTATTATATGTTGTTTAGAGGTTAATGTTTGTATTAGATCGTGATGAATGGATCCGGGTATTTGAAACCCGAATTTGGGGGCGCCACAACCTTGTTGTGTGAGAGGCTTTTAAGTAAGAACCTCTCTAGTTAAATATTTTATTTTCCTTCTTTGGATTTTGGGTATTGATATAAGCCTAAATTTCTTTTGGTTTTCTTTGGAGACAGTGAATCTCTTCTTAAGTTCGGGTATGTCTCTTTTTCTTTCTTTGTGTAATTATTTAATTTTTTGTATTAATTTTAATTTTGTAGCTTTAATTTTCGTATGTTATTTAGTTTGTTAGTGTATATATTTTGGGTATATATCTTTGTTAGTAATTAGCATTTTGGGATATTTAATTATTATTTTTGTAACTTTAGAGTTTTGACATAATAATAATAATAATAATAATAATAATAATAATAATAATAATAATAATAATAATATTTGTAACATAATTAAAAATAGAAAGAATATTTTTATAAATATATTTAAATTTATTTTAGAACATGAAGGTGGTTAATTATTAAAATATTATATATGATTAAAATATGTATAACTTTAGGTAGAATTTTGTTAAGAACGAAAGGATTTCAAATTCGCCTAAGAGAAAGAAAATGTGTAAAACTTAATCAATTAATTAACTATTTATTTATTCCTTTATTTTGTTTAATTAGTTCTGACGGAGAAAATTTAACGAATCATTTTGGATTATAATTTCGGATATTTCATTGCTTAATTCAGGTACGGATTTCGTACTCCTTCAGCAATATTTCTTTAATTTTAAGTTTATTCGTTGTCTCTCGATTAGAATTCAAATACTATTTCAATATATTATTCATAGTCAAATGCTTATGATAGAATTATTTGCTTTTAGATATTCGAAAATTCATAACTTGTACTCTTTGGACATAGAGAGCACGTCTAGTTTTTATTCTGATTCTGTAGAACATTGTAATATATTTTGAGGACTTTGTGTTGATTCGTTTCGGTTTAGCATGTGCATATTAGAACCCCTTTTGTTTGTATTGTGTCGCATATATTGTGACATGATATTTTTGTTAGAATGTACCGTAGGGTATACCTGAGCTATAACCATCTGTGGGGGTACCAGAGGCATGTCCTCTTGACACCGAGGCATGACACTTCCGTGGCGGTGTGATTAGTCCACGTCGTCTCCATTTTGTGTGCTCCGATGAGAGTTGGTCAATTGGTATTTTGTTCTGGGAGGCGTATAGGTCGACCTTAGTTTTCTGTTTTGTTCTGTTCTGCAGTTTGGTGTTGTTTGTGTCGAACACACCTTTCGATTTTGCATACATTTAGATCTACAGTCCAATGTGTACCTGCCTGTAGTGGTGAACAACAGGCCGGCCTGGTCCGGCCTGATTTAAGCCTGCCAGGCTTTGACCATTGACCAGGCCGGGCCAGGCTTTACTATTGAACAAACCAGGCCGGACCAGGCCAGGTTTAACTCTAAAATATACGGCCTGACAAAGCCCGTAGGCCAGGCCATGCCAGGCTCTACTACTTGATAAAATGTTCGGACGCAACTTGATTTAAGAAGCCCAAACTAAACCACTATGGTTAACTTTAAACAAGTTTATTAACCCAAAGTGGCTTTGAATTGTAGAGCCGGGTCACTGCCTTATTTTATAGCCTATTGGTGTTCTAAATTCTCCGCTTCCTTTCAATGTGGGACTAAATAATGTATACACCAAACACACCAGTACAATAGTTCTCCACTTCCTTTCAATGGTGCTGCCAGAAGATCCAATAAATGGCGGCATTATTGAGTAATTATCCTGTCAAGTATGATAATTGGAATTTTCGTTGATGAGCAATACTGTAGATCTATTCCTTGCCAAGAGAACGGCTATTAAATATAAGAGGAACATATTGATGGCATTGAAATAATGAAAAGAAAAACTGTAAAAAAACCATCAACAGTTAATTTATTAATAGTGTATACTGCAAAAAGAATTCCTCGCACATTCTTGTCACATCACAAGCAGAACACAAGAAGACATGAACTCTGAAAAGTTTCAACAATATCCTTTTAGCTCCTTGCTGTTGGTCCATCTCCAAAACCTGTAATTACCAAATGGAACAATCAAGATAACTTTAATTTATGTTTTTCAAGTTTCAACATTATCCACAGAAATTTAGAGAGGATGTGTACATATGGTGGCAATGTACACGTGAAAAGAAACACTATTAATTCCATACATCTTTCCTAAGCAATATCCGTAAAACTAATAGATAATGACTCCTATAAAGGTCAACCAAGAAACTGAAACAACGAAAAGAGAGAGAAAGATGGTGACGATATTTAATTCTGTTAAGAACTTGTTTTTAGTAAAAGTTGAATGCTGAAAGTTAAGATTTTTACAAGAAATTTGTTGTCCCACATCGAAAGGTTTGAAAAGTAAAACTTGTTATATAAGCAACAGACAAAGGTTTATATGTTAAATATTAATGATGTGGAGTGCCGGAGCGGTATGTGTTGTTCTTTTTAGCCGGGAAGCTGTACTTTTTGCTTAGTAAAAGTAGAATGCTTCAATTCAATTTAAGAATTTTTTTCAAGAAATTTGTTGTCCCACATCGAAAATTTTGGAAAGTGAAACTCAATACATAAACAATAGACAAATGAGCTATTATTGTTAATAAAGGCATTTGATGACGGGTGGGTGTAGTGTATTTTTACTAGTTCTTTATAGCATGGAAGCTGTACATGTTTTTAGCAAAAGTTAAATGTAGGTCTTACCTTTTCCACGAAATTTGTTGTCCCACATCGAAAAGTTTGGAAAGTGAAACTCAGTACATAAGCAACAGACAAAAGAGGGCTATTATGAATTACATTATTAATGTTAATATTAATAAAGGCTTATGATCTCAGATAAGTGGAGAGTATCTTTTGACTAGTGGTGATGGCAGGCCAGGCTTAAATCAGGCCGGGCCAAGGCCAGGCCAGGCTTAATTGGAAGGCCAGGCCGGATCAGAGCCCAAAAAACGTGGCCTATTCGTAGCCTTGCAGGCCGGCCTGGCCCGGTCCAGGCTTTGACCAAGCCGAGAGTTGACCAGGCCGGGTCCAGGCCAGATCAAGATCGGGCCGCGGGCTATTTGTGCACCACTACCTGCCTGTGTGACAGTATTTTGACTTGTCTTTGTGGCAAGGTATATTTTTGTTCTATTCTGAGCTCGATATGAAATAACCCTAGCCATTTGATTCAGCCTATTATGTTATTCAGATTAGTTCAGTTCAGTTAGTTTTGTTATTCATTTTAGTTCTTATTTTCTTGCACTCTATATCCGTACTGGGCATTTGGCTCATGTTGTATTTTTCTTCTGACAGGTAATAAGGGGGAGCAAGGACAAGTGTGAAGAGAGCTTCCTTTATGTAAATAGTTTAGATATTTTGTGTAGGATTTGATATTTTGATTTCTAGGTATTGTAGTAATTATCTATTTAGACTATTCGGTTTCATATTCAAGTTTTGAATATCAGTTTATTAGTTTTATTATGTTATGTGTGTAACCTCTCTTTCCAGTTCGGAAAGAGTGTGTTACAGGTTGACTATGAGCGTGTTCCTATAATAGATGAAAAATCACCTAAGGAGCAGAACTTTGACATTTTGGTGAGTTCCTTGGTTTAAATCTGGTTGAGCTTTTGTTATGAATATTTAAGTTTAATTTCTTTATAATTCCTTTAGATATTTTTCTGTGGTAATAGTCATTTATTTTCTGTTTACTTTATGCACGAAAATTTTGTTGGACATAGTTGTTATCTCTGCGGTGTACTTTAGCATGTATGTGTGTGATCAATCGCTGATGGTTTGTTTAATTATAAAAAGAATAAAGAAGGAATAAGATTTATTAGAAAAGTGAGAAGGTACAAGAAACAAAGAGTACAAGAATCCTCCAATAAAAGAAGTGGCATAAATGCAAATTCCTAATATAGGATTGTCCTCCAATTCTATGCAAATTAGAACTAACAATCCCCCACAAGCACTTTGGTTAAAGCCCGAAACAAAGCTAAAAAGTGATCTATCCCAAAATAAATGAGAGAGCAAAAGATTGACAATGAATAGATGCAGATACATTTCAGCTCAACGAATAACAAAACAATCACACCTCCCACCTCCTAAGAATCTCACCATCCGTTCCCCCCCTTTAAGCCATGAAATAAACAAAGAGGCCTCAACAGTCCAAGTCATACCCAACTTTCCCAATACACCCCACATACGGAACAAAACAGTTGCTGCCACATCCCACAATGTCTGGTCTGGAGACATGGCATTGTAAGGGGTGAAACTCTAAAATAAAATCACTAATATTGAGTTTATCTAGAATCAATGACATACAAAATCTCTAATCTTTGAAGGAGCCTTCACATTCTTCAAATAAAAGAAGACAAAAGAAATCAATCCAAAGGACGACTCTCCAAAATGTAAGTGAAAAAGGAACTACATGAAAAACACTAAGAAGAATGTGAGACCAATATCATTTATTAGGTGAAGAAGATGAAAAGAAGATGAAGGGCAAAAATCAGAAATGAGTATGAAGGAAGCGAAATCCTTCACCCTTATCATTTAAAGTAAGAAAAAAGTGAAGAGTTATTAGGACAAGAGGCACATAGCCATTGAGAAATTATTTTGAGAAAAGGGATAGTAAAAACGGAGACATACAACATAGAAAGGAGGATCGCTCATCACCCAACCAAACATCCTCCCAAAATTAATTAAACCTCTAATCCTCAACCCAAAAATATGGGACAGCCGTGAGATATCAACTTCGAAACATGCCAACCATCCCTCTAGAGACCAAATTTTCTCTTAATCACGCTATTCCAGAGAGATATAGGTTCTCAACCACTTATGTACTAAGGAAACATTTTTGGACTCCAAATTCCAGGACCTAAACCTCCTCCCTTATGAGGACACGTTAAGTTACAGCTAAGCATATGAACCTATTATCCTTTGCATGATCGGCCCAAAGATAACAACACAAGCTTCTCAATAGTATCTTTCAACATACAAGAACTTGAACAAATAAAGAAACTACAAGGAATACTCCAACGCTGACCTGGAACAAAGTAGTCCTACTCCCAAGATATAAATGAAAATGAAAAAACCCTTGCAACAATTTGGTCTACTATGGTTTTACTCAACAACTGGATCACAAAGGAACTGAGATTCAGAATTACTTCCGAAAGGAACTTCAAGATACTGCACCTCACAACTTATAAAAGACTAAAGATGCCTAACTATCTAGCGAATAGCATTCAATAACATAAGAAAACTCAAACATCGAATCTTATGAAATCAATTCACATTTTCAAGGAACAAGCTTATGAATCATGCAACTTATATGAATATAACAAGGAAAAGTAAATACAACTGTTTAACATCGTTAGTCTTTCCATATATGAACACACCGTATATTCCAAATTGGAGAAGGGACTTTCCACCTCACGTAATATAAACGGGCGTCCATTAATATATAGCACCTGTTTGAAAAAAAAAATTAAAGGAACAACAAACAAAGTCAATGCATACTGGATTACTGTTATATATGCATTTGCGTGTGTAATTATATATTTACATATATGATACATCCATACATAAATGCATAAATTATATTTATGTATATAGGTATGTATGTATTTGGAATGCTTTATGAGGTAAACCTATTTCTATTTTCTCTTCTCCAAGTGTCATTAGTGGAGTAATTTTGTTTTAGCAAGTAGTTAAATAATTGTATTTTTCTTTCAGTATGTTGCCAACTGTCAACCATTTATATGAATTTGCTTTTTTGTAATCGGCTATTTACTAATCTTGTGGAAACTTATTATAACACATTATGTTGAGTGGAGTGCCAACTCTTTCTCCATTTTTCTCTGCTCCCATATCATTTTTATCTTTGGGCATGTTCATGAAGTTGTACAAACTTGTTTACAACTCTTTTTCTCCTGTGTGTTTTGTTTTGCTCATATTGTTGGCATACAATCAGATTTTGATCTCGTCTACATCTCTCATATAAAACTTAGAATCTTTATGATGACATTAACTTACTATGGTGTTGGGAAATTGCCTAGATATTGTCAGTTTTTTGGATGCTTGTAAAGAAAAATTTAGGAGATTTTGAAGACATGTATACCAGACCCTTTTTTGTTACTAAAATTATATTGGAACTTCCATAATTTTGTTTGAAGCATCTGTAGCCAAATAAACTTATTATGTAATTTGATAGATTATGTTGAATTTCAAACTTTTATAAGCTGTATAAATAAACTTTTAGTCCCCTTGAGTTATGAATGAGGAATAGCCTTAAACATGTTTGGAACAGTGATGGTACACAATTTGGTTGACAAGGTAGGAAAGCATCAAAGTTCTTTTAATAATGCAATGAGATTGATAATGATATATACGTCTGTGTGTGTATATGTATATACTATTGTTTTGTAGAAGTAATTTATTTGTTTCATGATTTTTATCTTGCAGAGACAAGTTATGAAACATTGAGGAAACAAAGCTTTTAAAATGTTCTTCAAGCTGCCAGTGCCGATTAGTCCATTATAATGTTAGTTGCTAGTTTGTATTGGTGAGGATGATGATTGTGATGTATATTTTAAATTTTGAATAGTTGATTTAAATTACTAGTTTGTAATATTTCATAGAATGTTACATTGTCATGTATATAATTGATGTGTAATTAATGATAGTTGTAATAATATTATTGTGTTTTGATCATGTTTTATTTTAATAAATTTAAGTATTAAAATTGTTTGGGTGTGAAAAATTATAAAAATAAAAATTTGAGAAAAAATATATTTTTAATTCTGAGACAGATTTAGAGACGGATTTAAATTTGGCTTCATTGTTAATGCTTGAGACGGATTATAGACAGAAATAAAGTGTCTCAAATGCATATTTTTTTTTATGTCAAAACAATTTAGAAAGGAATTAGAAACGGAAATTTCAGTCTCAAAAGCTAAAAATTGGCGCCAATGATTCTCACCAGAATTGAGACGGATATAAGCCGTTGTAAAATATACCTTCCAGAAAGTCAATTTGAGATGGACTTGAAGCAATCTAAGATGGAATTATTCGATTTCAAATACTTTTTTAGATGGATTTTGAGACCGAAAATTTTCGTACCTAAATTTCTTTTTTGTCACAGATTTTGAGACGGACAATATTAATGACACGACTTACTGACACGGATTTTGAAACGAACAAAATCCGTCTCAAACTCCATTTGAGACTGATTTTTTTGTCTCAGGTGCCCAAATTTTTGGTAGTGTATGCTAAATTAGATTATTTAATTTTATTCCTTTTCTTTTTCCATAACTTGGCAGGTGGATAAAGATAAAAATGAGAAAAGTCTAACTTGAGTTGAATTGTTTTTCTCATCTTATACTAGAAAGGACGGTACAGTTCACAAGTCTGCAACAGTAAGAAATAAATACTTATTTCATGTTTGCAGGACTTATAAGTGTTGATATTATGTATATAATTTTAATAACCACAACTGAAGAATGCCTTTGTATTTTTATTTTTTTGTTGTTGATGATTTAACATTTCCGTCTCGTAATAGATTAAGAGTTTATTTAATGATTTTTAAAGGATTATTATGAAAAATGTGGTGGATTAACAATTAGACTAATCCGAAATTTAATTAAACGCTAATGAGGGAGTTAGTAAAATTGTAATTATTGATTATAGAATTAATTAATAGTTATGGAGGAAGTTTGGAAATTAGTTAAGAAGAAAAAGTAATTATATAAATAACTATATAAATTATATAAGAATAATTATATAATTTATATAAAAGGATTAAATTAGATGACGATGGAAGAATTTTTTTTTATATAAATTGTACAATGTTTGATTGTATAATTTATATAAAGGGTAATGAATAATAAAGAAAATAAAAAATACATGGAAAAGATGGTCGTTGTAAATTATTATGTTGTGTTTTATGTAAAATGGGGTTATTTCCATTTTATGGGAAACGATAATGTTAAAAATAAAATATGGTGAGATCATTTGTGAATTAAGAAAGGGTATTCAAAGAAGGTAATAATAAGTAATAAACAAATATGGTGAGATCATTTTGCTATGAATCATTAAGAGATGATAGAGAATAATGAAACAAATAGAATAATATGAAGTGTTATTTTTATGTGAGAAACAATAAGGTATAAATAAATAATTTATTTGGGTAACGATTTGAAGAGTCCAAGTTATATAGAATTTGTAAGTGAAATCTATTAGATTATTATGTGAAGGTTAATAGAATTTAACCGTTAGACGAATATGTTTAACATAGGTTGTTCAAAGGATAAGGAATTACAGTCCGATAAAGTCGCTGATCCAGGTAAGTGTTTTAACTTGTACTTTTATCAATTCGTACAAGTAGAATTAATTGATGGGTTAATTCCTGTTTATCTATATTGCAAAGATTACATTATTATCTTTGAAACTTAATTTAATATAATGATTATATCCTCGAACAATTATTCGAACCCTAGTTGCAAACATTGAACGTATAAATTGTTTCTAATGGTGTTGAGAAGTACGTCTATGTTATTTGTATCGGCTAGACCAATGATAATATTGATTGTTAATCAATCATATTTTCTTGAGAAAGCTATCCAAACTGATAAGTGGATTTTATTCCTATTTATTAGGTATTTTTATCCTTAATTATTTTTGAGTTTTTAAGTATTTTTATAATTTTAGGTGTTTTAATTATTATTATTATTATTATTATTATTATTATGTGTTTTTATTATTTATAGTAACTTTATATTATTTTTAATGTTTTTTATTTTATTTTGTAGAAATTAATTAAAGCTTGGATGACAAAATGGTAAATAAACTACTCGATGGCAAAACTGTAAATACCAACAAGTTTGAGAAACCTGCGCCATGTGCAGTAAAAGCTTCAGCAAGCAGGAAAAGCGACGACACCGTTTTGGGTTTGGATGGACAGCAGCACCCGCGCAAGGCGCGGGCAGAGGCAGGATCAGAAAACATCCTCGCAAAGCACGGATGTGGCTGGAGAGAGAAAAAAAATAAAAAGGCGCGGAGCAGTTTTTAGAGTGACAGCTGGCTTTGTTTCTTTTTCCTACGCGTGGGAGGCGGTGATGTCAGCTGGCAGCGCGTCAGTTAATTTTGTTTTTTTTAGTTTCCATTTCAGCTGCAAAAAAGGATTTGTTAAATAAATTCCAAATGCAAATTGGAACTGAAAAAATAAATAGGAATTTTTATATTTATTTATTTTGTATTTTAAATCCTATTAGGGTTTGGAAAGTATAAATCCTATTAGGTTTAGGAGGTTTTTGTAACCTATAAATAAAGGGCTTGAGGCACAATGTAAAATACAACTTTCATTAGAAAAATTCTCTCTTTTGTTCTTAGTTTTTTTTTTTTTACAGTTATGTGTAGCTAAATTATTTTTCTTGGTTTAAGTGATTGAAGCCATCAAGATTTATACACTGTGAGATCTAATTTATTTTAATTGTTCAATTTATATTTTGAGTATTGAATATTTTTCTGCGTTTAATTTTAGATTGATTCGTTTGATTGCTAGGGTGCACACTAGTTTATTATTCGTTGAAATATACTGCTAAATTAAATATCAAATCTGTAATTGTTTGGTCACTTTAATTTGCGAAGCAACTAAGATTAATAATTATTTTGCATATCGAAAGATTGTTATATCTTAGGAAAAATATTTATCTAAATTAAATGCAGACGTTTGGATTGTGTTGTTTAGTTCAACGATTTCTCTATTTCTTTATGCTGCTACTAGGTTAAATCTTTAGCGCTTGTCTGAGATTATTTAGTAGTAAGGGTTATTTAGATCGCTTATTTCTACTTAATTAAAATTAAGGAGAGATAGAAAAATTATTCGAATGGGAGTAATTATTCCACGTTGAATATTTAAAATATGAATTGAGTTATTTTTGCGTCAGTGATCAGTTATAAATTCTTGATGGTGGATGTTAACTTAAATCAAGGATTTTTCTTCTCATTTATTTCATTAAATTACTTACATATTTATTTTAGTTAATTTTATTTAAATTACTTCTTTAATTAAACCCCCCCCCCCCCCCCAATTTTGGTTTACGAAAACATAAAATTAAATTAATCATTCTCTATGGGATCGACTCTTACTTGCACTACTACATTAATATTTCTCAAAAGTAAGATTTTATTTTTGGGTGTCTGCGACAGCACACCAAATTTTGGCACCGTTGTCGGGGAATTGATTTATTTAATTTTGTGTTTTTTATTTTATTTTAGTAATTTTTCGTAGTTATATTTTTATTTATTTTATTTTTTTCCTAGCTTAATTGATTGTTTATGACCATAACTCGTTCTACTAATCAAAGTGATTTAAGGTTTGATCCAGAAATTGAAAGAACTTTGTGTGGATTAAGGAAAGAATGGCAAACAAATCTTGAAGCAAAAGACATCATGGCTGGAAATCGAACTTTGAAGGAACTTGCGGCCCCATATTTGAATCAACAACCATTATGCATAACTTTTCCCAATTTAGATGTTAACACTTCTTTTGAGTTAAAGTCTGGTCTAATACATCTTTTGCTCACTTTTCATGGACTTGCAGGTGAAGATCTTCATAAACACTTAAAAGAATTTCATGTGGTATGCACGAGCATGAAACCTCGCGGAGTGACTGAAGAGCAAATCAAATTAAGAGCTTATCCATTCTCTTTGAAAGATTTGGCTAAAGATTGACTCTACTATCTACCATCCGGAAGTATAACCACGTGGGAAGAGGTAAAGAGATTATTCTTGGCGAAATATTTCCCAGCTTCAAGGGCGGCCAGCATACGAAAAGAAATTTGCGATGTGAGGCAGAACCATGGAGAATCCCTATACGAGTATTGAGAACATTTCAAGAAATTGTGTGCAAGTTGCCCCTACCATCAAATCATTGAGCAACTCTTCATCCAATACTTCTATGAAGGACTCATGTCTACTGAGAGAAGCATAATTGATGCTGCTAGTGGCGGAACTTTGGTGGACAAAACTACCGAAGCTACAAGAAACCTGATTGCAAACATGGCGGCTAATTTCCAACAATTTGGCACTAGGCTTAATTTGTCAACCAAGAATGTCAATGAGGTTGAAATTTCTTCACTTAAAGAAAAAATTGCTAGTATAACTTCTCTTGTTCGTCAAGTGGCTGTAGGTAATGCACAACAAGTGAAAGCTTGCGAAATTTGTGCGGTAGTAGGACATCCAACGGATATGTGCCCTACTCTTCAAGATGAGTCCTATGAACAAATCAATGCAGCAGGTGGTTTTCCTGGTCAACCACAAAGGAGATATGATCCCTACTCGAACACATACAACTCGGGTTGGAGAGATCATCCTAATTTCAGTTATAGAAATCCACAAGGGAATCAACCCACAAATCCAAACTTTGCAAGCTACCAACAATATAAGCAGCCATATCCCAACAAACCACAGGGCCTATCATCTAATTCTAATATGTCGTTAGAGGATTTGGTTAAACAAATTAACACTAACACTTTTGCAATTTTAGCAGGACACGAAGATAAATATGTAGAATTTGGAAATGCAAATGGGACAAATGGCAACTGCAATTAGTTGATTGGAGGCTCAAGGTTCTGGAAAATTACCATCTCAAATGGTGGTGAATTCAAAAGAGAATGCAAGTGCAATCAATTTGAGAAGTGGTAAAGAGATACAAACTCCAAAAAGGATAAAGTCCATACCAGAAGAGAAAGGCAAAGCAAAAGCAGACAACACGGAAGAAGGCGACAGTGGTACCTCTAAACATAAATTTCCACCTCTCTCTGATTATAAATCGGTACCACCTTTTCCTCTTGCTTTAACATAAAAAGGGAAATATGAAAAGATTCAAATTTATATGAAAATTTTCATCAATGCGAAGTAAAAATTCCATTATTAGATGCTATTAAACAATTACCTCGCTTTGCTAGATTTCTGAAAGAATTGTGTACACACAAGAGAAAACAAGCACTTAAAAGGTATGAAAAGGTAAAAGTAGGGAAGAATGTGTCCGACATAATTCAAAGAAAACTCCCTACTAAGTGCCAAGATCTAGGAATGTTTACTATCCCTTGTAAGATAAGTGACACTAGATTTGAACAAGCCATGTTAGACTTAGGAGCATCTATTAATGTCATGCCATATTCTATATATGCTTTTTTGAAACTTGAACCTTTGAATAAAACTGGTACGGTGATTCAGTTGGCTGATAGATCTAATGTCTATCCTAAGGTTATAATAGAGGATGTTCTTATGCAGGTAAATAATTTGATTTTTTCTACTGATTTTTATGTGCTTGATATGGAGAATGGTGATCAACATGCTCCTATTTTGTTAGGAAGACCCTTTTTAAAGACATCCAAAACCAAGATAGATGTTCATAGTGGTACACTTACAATGGATTTGATGGCGAAGTTGTTCAATTTAATATTTATGATGCCATGAAATATCCTAATGATGATAATCCTATGTATTCTATTGATGTGATTGACTCATTAGCGCAGGAAATTTTTGAACTTGATGGAAATGATGAGTTAGAAATGACAATCAGTCAGAATCTTGAGGAGGAAAAAGAGTTAGCCTTGCCTACTGAATTGAAGGATTATTGCAACATTAAATGATTCTCCAAAAGCAAGTAATGTTCCTTTTATTGCTCTACCAGTGTCTAACGAAAAATCTTTACCATCTGTTTTGCAGTCACCTACTCCAGAATTGAATCCTCTTCCTGATCATCTTAAGTATGTTTTCCTTGGCAAAGAAAAGATATCGCCAGTGATCATCTCCAATAAACTTAGTCCATCGTAAGAAGAACGACTTGTGCGAGTTCTTAAGGAGCATAAGAAGGCCATTAGTTGGACGATTGCTGATATTAAGGGAATAAGTCTGTCGACATGCATGCATCATATCTTACTTAAAGAAGGAGCGAAACCCACCCGTCAACCACAAAGAAGATTAAATCCACCCATGATGGATGTTGTGAAAAAAGAAATTCAAAAGCTTTTTGAAGTTGGCATGATATTTCGGATAGCAGTTGGGTTAGCCCAGTTCAAGTAATTCCTAAAAAGACTGGAATAACTGTGGTCAAAAATCAGAATTATGAGTTAATTCCCACCTGTGTTCAAAATGGGTGGCGGATTTGTATAGATTATAGAAAATTAAATGTTGTAACCCGAAAAGACCACTTTCCTTTAACTTTTATTGATCAAATGCTTGAACGATTAACTGGTCATTCTTACTATTGTTTTCTTGATGGTTATTCAGGTTATTTCCAAATTGCAATTGCTCTGGAGGATCAAGAAAAGACGACGTTTACATGCATATTTGGAACTTTTGCTTATCGTCGCATGCTGTTTGGACTTTGCAACGCCCCCGCTACTTTTCAAAGGTGTATGATTAACATATTTTTAGATTATATTAAGCATATCATAGAAGTTTGTATGGATGATTTCACAGTTCATGGGGACTCTTTTGATAATTGTTTGCACAACCTTACACTTGTTCTTCAAAGATGCATAGAAACTAACCTTGTACTAAATTTTTAAAAATGTCATTTTATGGTTGAACAAGGTATAGTTTTGGGTCATGTTGTGTCATCTAAGGAAATTGAAGTACATAAAGAGAAAATTGATATTATTCAATCTCTACCTTATCCCACTAGTGTGAGGGAAGTGCGTTCTTTTCTTGGACATACAGGTTTTTACTGGAGATTCATAAAGGACTTTTCTAAGATAGCATCACATCTATGCAAGCTGTTACAAAAAGATGCAGATTTTAATTTTGACAAGGAGTGTAAGATAGCATTTGATAAGTTAAAGGAATTGTTGACTTCTACTCTAATTATTCAGCCTCCAAATTAGGACATAACTTTCGAGATTATATGCGACGCAAGTGATTATGCAGTAGGAGCGATTTTGGGTCAAAAAGTTGGGAAAGCATCTCATGCTATTTATTATGATTCGAGGACTTTAAACGATGCCCAGAGAAATTATTCGACCACTGAAAAAGAACTCTTAACTATTGTTTTTGCTTTAGAAATTTTTTGATCTTATTTACTTGGTATTAAAGTTATTGTTTATTCTGATCATGCAGCTCTCCGTTATTTGATGACAAAGAAAGAAGCAAAACCAAGGTTGATAAGGTGGATACTTCTCTTAAGTGAATTCAATTTGGAGATCAAGGACAAAAAGGGGACAGAAAATAGTGTTGCAAATCACTTAAGTCATTTGGCGAATGTGAAAAATGAGCTTCCTCTACAAGAGACGTTTCCTGATGAACAATTGTTCTCTGCATATAAAAAATCTCCTTGGTATGCAAATATTGTCAATTAATTAGTTACTAACATTTTTGTCTTCTAATTTGTCTAAAGCTCAAAGGGATAAAATCAAATGAAGCAAAGTACTATGTGTGGGATGATCCCTACTTATGGAAACATTGTGCGGACCAAGTAATTAGAAGGTGCGTTCCTGAAACTAAAATTGATCATATTCTCACTTTTTGTCATTCGTATGCTTGTGGAGGGCACTTTGGATCTAAGAGGACAGCACAAAAAGTGCTTGACTGTGGTTTTTATTGGTCATCTCTATTCCAAGATTCGTATTTGTTCTGCAAGTCATGTTGTAATTGTCAAAATACAGGTAATATATCCCGACGAAATGAGATGTTGCAAACCTCCATACTCTTCTGTGAAATTTTTGATTTTATGGGACCGTTTCCTGTATCTTTTGGTAATGTTTATATTTTACTTGCTGTCGATTATGTTTCAAAATGGGTGGAAGCTAAAGCCACAAGGACTAACGATTCCAAAGTTGTTGCAGATTTTCTCCGTACTAACATATTTTCCAGGTTTGGAGTTCCTAGAGCTCTAATAAGTGATAGAGGCACTCATTTTTGCAATCGAACTGTGGAAGCTTTGTTGAAAAAGTATCATGTAACTCATAAGGTGTCAACTGCATATCATCCGTAAACCAGTGGATAAGCGAAAGTGTCAAATAGAGAAATTAAGTCCATTCTTAAAAAGACAATCAATCTGAACAGAAAAGATTGGAGTTTGCGCTTGGATGATGCATTATGGGCGTATAGGACAGCTTATAAAACGCCTATTGGGATGTCACCTTACAGATTAGTATTTGGGAAACCATGTCACTTACCTGTGGAGCTAGAACACAAAGCTTATTGGGCTATTAAGAGTTTCAATATGAAGATGAGTGATAATGGAAAGCATAGGAAGATGCAAATACAAGAGTTGGAGGAAATTCGCAATGATACTTATGAGAGTGCAAGAATTTACAAGGAGAAGACAAAGACTTTTCATGACAAGATGATTTCTAGAAAAGAATTTACAATTGGTCAAAAAGTTCTTCTCTACTAGTCTCGACTTCGGTTATTTCCAGGTAAGTTGCGTTCTCGTTGGATGGACCTTTTGTTGTGACTAATGTTTTTCCTTATGGTGCAGTTGAAATTCAAAGTTTCAAAACTTCTAAAGTATTCAAGGTGAATGGACATAGACTCAAGCATTTCTACGAGGGTTTCCGAGAATAAGACTCGAAAAAAGTGGACCTTGAGGATCCGATTTATACTACTTGAAAAAAAGAAAAACATGTTGTCGAGCCAATGACAATAAATAAAGGCGCTGCTTGTATTTATATTTTGGTATTTGTGCCTTTTTCTTTACATTTTATTTTACATTGGGGACAATGTAAATTTTAAGTGTGGGGGAAGGGATTTAGGATTTTTGTTATTTTTAGGTCATATTTTGAATTTTTTTAAGGAATTTTAAAAATTTTTAAATTTTAAATTGTGACACCCCCAAATCTGGGCCCACATAACCCAAACTTGGGTTGTCAAAAGACTATAACAAAATTATTACAAGGTAGTACAACGTTTAACAATACAGTGTATAATAATACATAACTAAGTCTTCACAATTATTGCCACACTATTTTACAACACGTGAAGACTACGATAGCTATCCCTCGGACTCTCACTCCATCCCCCAGCTAGACCCTGCTACGTTCTCATCTCCTGTTGAAAAACAATGGAATGAAAAGAAAGGGTGAGCTCAAATAGTCCAGTAAGAAATATCATGACTAAGATAATGACGAATAAATTATCATTAGCCTTCAATAGTTGAGTTCTTGATAGAATACAATAGACTACAAGGTTTATATCAAAAACTGCAGTTAAATTCTTGAACAACGTTCAGATAAATAATAGAAGTGGAATGAGCAATCTATTAGAAGAATAATGCAAACTAAAATGTCAACTCGCTTTTCTTTTTAGGAAAAATATCATCAACTTTTATCATCTGAAATACCATTAGTCAAGATAATACAAATTCACAGTTCCTGGTCATAATCATGTAGATCATCAATTCATCTTTGCACTACGGGACAAAGACATTCAATATAACACCAACGATCATGATTATACTAGATTCAGCCTTTGGTCATAATCATAGCAAACAATAGTTCATCTTTACACTACGGGCCAAAGATATTCAATATAACACCAACGATCATGATTATACCAGATTCAACCTTTGGTCATAATCATACCAAACAACAATTCACCTTTGTACTACGGGCTAAAGAGAACATTCACCACGTGCCATAAAAGACACTGAACAAATGTATCACCTTTAACCTATTATATCCCCTTTAACCTATCACATGTTCAACAATTATAACGCATCTGTGCCCCCAGTCACAGATATTCACAACAACTTGATTTTGGGTGATTAGAATGATATAAATGATGAACAGAAGAAACAAGATATAAGTATTAGAAGTTTATTTTGTGCAGATTCAAATAATGTCCAAATTGTCAACATGATGTGGAGTGAAATTCAAAAATGATATTCAAGATCCACAGTTCAGAATAATGGTTAGAGTTCAATAGAAAGGTTCAGAAAATAAGAAGGTTCAATTGAAATAATGAAGTGCAACTATTATGGATCATATAATATTTTCAGGAATTATAGAAGCAATAGTTCCATAATAAGTTTCGATGTAGGTGTATGAAAGAAAATAATATCCCTTACCATAGCAGGTTTGATTAACAAAAGGTGAAGGAAATTATTATCCCTTACCATAGTAAGTTTGAATAATGAAAGATGAAAAAGATGGTATCCCTTATGAGTATAAAGGAAAATAATATCACTTACGAATATAAAAGAAAATGATATTACAAACGAATATGGAAAAAAAATGTCATGTGATAATTTGTGTAGACAAATTATTTCTACAAGAGACAAATAAGAAATAAATTCAAAGGGTTATTCACCAACAGACAATAATCCGCGCAGTATGGTTATTCCCACAATTTAATGGAATTTGAATACAAAAAGTTATTCACCAAACAGGCGGTAATCCGCCCCGTAAGGTTATTCTCAGAGATTAATAAGGAATGAATACGAAAGGTTATTCACCAACATGCGGTAATCCGCGCCGTAAGGTTATTCCCACAATTTAATACATGAAAATAAATGACACATCTTATCAGTAAGAAAGAAACGATATTATTTTTGAGAATCAAATAATGATAATCCCTTACCGTGGTAAGTTTAAATAACAGAATATGAAAGAAGATGATATTCCTTACAAGTAAGAAAATAATACCATTTATGATGATGAAAAGAATGATACCCCTTACCGTAATAAGTGTAAATAATAGAAGATGAAAGAATATGATATTCTTGAAATTTAAATAGGCACACTTAGAAGGGGGGGGGGGGGTTGAATAAGTGTGGTGTAAAAACTATATATGACAATATATGAAATTAAAGTTCCCCCTAAAACCATGCATCCCAGTTTTTCTCCCCCTTTGTCATTAGTAAAAAGAGAAAAGAGACAAGTAATAAGCTTCAAGTAAACCAGTAGCATAAAATGTTTAAACCAAAGGATAATGGTAAGCAAAAATGTAGTAGAGTTATTACAGACCCAATGAAAATAAGAGAACTAGAAAGTCAGTCATCAAGTTCGACAAGTACAATGTTGTTTTCTGCCCGGCGGGTGAAGTATGGGTGATGCAAAACACGAGCCATCCGTTCCTCGTAGGATAGTTCGTGGGCAAAACGAGGTGGCTGGGGGATGTGAATGTCAGGATTAGTTTGTAAGTCTAGAAAGTCACCCACATATTCAGCCATCCAGTTAATTTCAGGCCAATCTGGAACCGGAGAGTAAGCTTGGCGATGGCCAATATCATTAAAGCGACGAGCAACAAACGATCCCAAAGTTCTGAGTTGACTGCTAACGAATTTGATCTCCTGACTGAGTTGGCAGGCATTCCTATTCATTTTCCTTTGCATTGCAGCCACCATTGCAGTCGTTTGAACTTCAAACCCAGCCTGTAAGTCGATAAACTCATCTTCAACACGATTAAACAGATTGTTAGACTCTGGAGAAGGGACAGGATGTTCTCTTGTCTCAAGTGCAGTGAGCCTTTGTTTAAGTTCCGTTAGTCCAGTAGACATTGCATATTTTAACTTTGCCATGCCAGTCTTCAATTCGGTTTGATTCTCCGAATCAATGGAGTCAGTGAGTGGAAGAAATGCCTCAGAGTCTAGAGAAATGTCAAAATATTGAAAGATTTTAGTAAGAAGACCTCCGTACGGGAGGCATTTCTTGTTTTATTTTACACAGCTATCCATATGGAGCATGATCATTGAGGCTAAATTAAATTCCAGTCCTTTCATTATCGTGGAAATAAGAACAAGATCTTGGAAAGTGAAATTAGCACCACCAACAGTGCGAGGCATCAAGTTGGATCGTACAATTTTATGAATCACGACTGCTAGGGGTGATACCTCAACAGTAGTGGGAAAAACTATATTAGTGAGAGAGGGATCATCTATCACAGTTTGAAGTTGTGTAATAGGGGAGAGGGGTACTTGCATTGCACCTTTCAGTGTGAAAGGGAATGACCCAGTACACGGGATGGAGAGAATACTCCCTAAAACTTCATCAGAAAACTCGAACAACGTTCCCTTAACACGAGAAGTACATGTTCCCTGTTTTAGTTCAAAATTGGCATAGAATTGTTGAACAAGTTGTGGGTATGCAGTGGTGGGGGGATAAAGCATTGAGGCAATACCACAGGATTCAAATAGTGCTTCAAGTGTGGATTGCTTATAAATAAACAAATCTAAAGATTTCTCATAAAGTAAGGATTTTGACATAATGTGGGTTTAAAATCGAGCCTCAAAGTTGTTTCCACGAAAATAGTTTCTAGTTACGAAGGGAGAGGAGGGTATTACCGATATAGGACCAGTTTCTGTAGATTTAATCGCAATTTTCCCTTTTCCCTTTGATTGTGTAAGGTCCGTTGATGTACCCATGCTCAGTTTCTTCGAATATCTTGATTTGACAGTGACAGGGGTGCCGTCATCGGTGCTTGATCCTTCTTCTCTAATTCGCTTGGAGGTCTGAGTCTTCATTCTTCTCAACTGGTGGCTTTGAAGATGAAGGGTTTTGTTGAAGAGTTTTGATCGGTTTGGAGAGGATGAGTAAAGTATGAGAGAGAAAAACCGAAGCAATTTCGTTTTTGATAGAGACGAAGGAGAGAGAGAAAGAGATGGAACACGGTTACCAAAACTGCAAATATTAAAAAAACGTGACCCATTCTTGAACTCTATGTTACCATATTACTATAACAGCCTGTATTATGTTTATGCAGACACGTAAATTAAGTTTTCCATGCAGATATGTATCATAGAGAATTATGAAATTAAGCACATACCAAGTTCACGCCTTAAGGTACATAATCTTTCTTCACCTAACGGTTTGGTAAATATATCAGCTAATTGGTGATTTGTGGGAACAAAGACTAATTTAATCAACCCTTTTGATACATTATCCCTTAAAAAATGATGCCTAACTTCAATGTGTTTTATACGTGAGTGCAAGACAGGATTCTTAGATATGTCAATAGTGCTAGTGTTATCACATAGAATGGGCACAGTGTCACACATAACATCAAAATCAATTAGGGTTTGACGCATTCAAAGAATTAGGGAGCAATAACTTCCTGCTGCTAGATATTCACCCTCTGTTGTTGATAGTGCAACAGAAGTTTACTTTTTGCTATGCCATGAAACTATGCTTTGTCCCAAAAATGTACAAGCACCACTTATACTATTTCTATCTGTTTGATAGCCTGCATAGTCAGCATCTGAATGACTAATTAGATCGAAATCCTCACATATTGGATAAAATAAGCCCAAATTTATAGTGCCGCACAAGTATTTAAATATTCTCTTAACTGCATTTAAGTGTGATTCTTTTGGTTTTGCTTGAAAGCGTGCACAAAGACAAACACTATACATAATATCAGGGCGTGAAGCAGTCAGATATAGTAGACTTCCAATCATACCTCGATATTTGGTGATTTCTACATCAATACCTTTCTCGTTTGTAGTAAGCTTGATTGTTGTACTCATTGGTGTTGCCTTTGGATTTGACTCCTTGAATCCAAACCTCTTTAGCAAATCCTTGATGTACTTAGTTTGATGAATATAAATACCATCTTTAGTTTGTTTGATTTGTAGACCCAAGAAGTAGTTAAGCTCTCCCATTAAACTCATGTCAAATTCCTTATGCATACACTTAGAAAATCACTCACAAAGCAATGCATTAGTGGCACCAAAAATAATATCGTCTACATATATTTGAACAATAATAATATCTTTATTTTCACGTTTAATAAATAATGTAGAATCAATTTTACCTCTTGTAAATCCTTTGGATAGTAAGTACTTGCTCAATCTTTCATACCAAGCCCTTGGTGCTTGTTTGAGTCCGTAGAGTGCTTTTCTGAGTTTGTATACGTGATGAGGGTACTTCTAGTGTTCAAATCTAGGAGGTTGTTTGACATAGACTTCCTCATTTATGTATCCGTTTAGGAATGCGCTCTTTACGTCCATTTGTTGTAGTTTAAATTGTCTGTAGCAGGGGAAAGCAAGTAAGATTCGAATAGACTCCAATGTTGCCATTGGGGAAAATGTTTCTTCATAGTCTATCCCTTCTTGTTGATTGTACCCTTGAGCCACAAGTTTTGCTTTGTTGCGGGTTATATTTCCATGTTCATCGTGCTTGTTCTTGAATATCCATTTGGTTCCAATGATTGAAACTTCATTTGGAGGAGGCACTAACTCCCATACTTGACATCTTTGAAATTGTTGAAGTTCCTCTTGCATCACTATAAGCCAGTTTTCATCTAGAAGTGCTTCCTTCATAATTTTTGGTTCTATTTGAGATAAGAATGCAGTGAAGGCACACAGATTTTGTACACCTCCTCTTGTGGTAATTCCTCGATTTATGTCGCCAATTATGTTATCTGGAGGATGGTTTTTGACGTGTCTTGCTGTTTTTCGCATCGGAGTATTGTGTTGTTGTTCTTGATGTTGGATGGGACTTGAAATTTGGGGTTCCTCATTTTGGTTTTCCGAATCAGCTTCCAAATCGGTTTGCTGATTTGTAGATCTGCTTTGCTGTTTTTGCTGTATTTCTGCATCTGGTACACTGTTTTGGCCTACCTGTTCTGCTGATTGTGAATCCAGCAAGCTGATTTCAGTATTCTGTCTTGCTGTCGTGACTACAGCCTCCATATTTCCTGCATCATCTTCTCTTTCCTTTGGCAGATCACTGGTAGACTCACTAAAACTGACATGTACAGATTCTTCAACACAAGAGTTGTTAATATTAAACACACGATAGACTTTGCTTTGTTGAGAATAACCAATAAGAATTCCTTCATATGATTTAGCATTGAACTTTCCTAAGTTACCACTAGTATTTAGTATAAAACATTTTGATCCAAATACTTTGAAGTAACTTATGTTAGGTATCTTTCCATTTAACAACTCATAGGGTGTTTTCAAAAGAATAGGACGAATAAGTACTCTATTTAAAATGTAGCAAGATGTATTTACAGCTTCAGCCCAAAACTGTTGTGGAAGCTTACCTTCTTGTAATAGTGTTCGTGCGGTTTCTTGTAAAGTTCTATTTTCTCTTTCCAGCACCCCATTTTGTTGAGGTGTCCTTGGTGCGCAAAACTCATGACTAATCCCTTTTTGTTCACAGAATGATATGAACCCTTTTTGAAATTCCCCACCATGAACGCTTCTTATTCTAATGAGCTTGAGATTGTACTTCGTTTCCAAATTTTTTGTAAGTCTTTCAAAATCCCTAAATGCTTCATCTTTAGTCTTAAGGAATGTTACCCAAGTATATCTAGAAAAATCATGTACAATTACAAAGGCATAGAATTTGCCATTTAAACTAGCATGCCTTTCTGGGCCAAATAAATCAAGGTGTAATAATTGTAATGGTGATGAAGTTGATACCTGATTTTTTGCACTGAATGATGTTCTTACTTGTTTACCCAGCTAACAAGATCCACATATGCCTTTCTTTTCGTAGTTTATTTTGGGTAGCCCTTTTACAAGATTCTTCGTTGATAACTTCCTTATTAAGTCCATGTGCACATGTCCCATCCTTTTGTGCCATAGATTGGCTTCATCTTCCATGGCTGCTAAGCACATTTCTTTCTGTTATTGTTCAAAGTCAATTGTATAGATGTTTACTTCTCGTTGTACAACTAAAGTAGAATTGTTAGTACCATGATAAATAGAACACTTATTTTTCTCAAATTTAACTTGATGTCCACTATCCATTAATTGACTTATACTTATAAGATTAAATTCAAGACCTTTAACCAAATGAACATTTTCAATGTTTATTTTACCATTTTCTATTTTACCTTTACCAATTATTTCGTAAGTTTTGTTGTCCCCAAATGTCACCGTTCCATTCTTCTTTTTAAGAGAGAGCTCCAAAAACTTTGATTTGTCACCCGTCATGTGACGAGAACATCCGCTATCTAGAATCCACTTTTGTGATGGAACTATTTCTTTGAGACATACCTGTATCAAGAAACCGGTTTACTGTTTTTGGTACCCATATTTGTTTGGGTCCATTTGAGTTAGTAGCAAGCAAACCACTTTTTCTTACCCATCTCATTTTACCTTTCTTATTACAATTAACATCTAGGTGTCCCTTAATTCCACATTTTGTGCAAGTTGTAAAAGGAGAGCAGTGATTTAGTTTAAATTGTGATTTGGATTTTATCATCTTTGTATTTTTCCATTTATTTGTTACTTGATATCCAATTCCTTGTTTTTCTAAACTAAGTCTTTGTTTTCCTAACATTACGTTTAAGTTCTCTTCACCTTGAACAAATTTTGACAAAGTTTTCTTTAATGATTCTATCTCTTTTTACAATTTTCCATCCTCACTATTTAGGTTACGGTGTGGACTATCGTTAAACGCATCAATGCACACATCTCTCATGTTTATTTCTTTTTTTTAATTTTTCGTTTCACTATTCAAGAAGTTTACCTTATTGTGAAGTATTTTATTGTAGTTATCCAAATAGTCAATTTTAGCATTCAATACTCTTTCATCTTTAGACGTTTTATCTCTTTCTTCTTTTTCCTCAATTAACGTATCTACTTCATTCATTAATGTATTTATTAATCCCTTTAAATACGTATTCTTTTCTCGTAGTTTCTCATTTTCTTGTTTAAGCAAAGTATTATTTAAAATTACCTCACTTGATTCACCTTCAAGTCTCATGAAGCGTATTTGAGCAATCTCATCATTTGCATTGATTTCTACTTCAGAATCATCATCAGTCCTTGTGACAAGAGCTTTCTTCTTGTTATCTTTGAAGTGTGGTTTTCCTCTATTTTTCAGTTGAAAGCAATCTTTCTTGAAGTGACCGGGACGTCTGCATTCAAAACAGGTTTCTTCATTTTGTTTTCCCTTAAACTTGTTGGTTCCCATAATGTTCCTTCGGTTATTCTTCTTTTGCAACATACCTTTCAATTTTCTGGACAGCATAACTATTTCCTCATCTGAGTCATCACTTAATTCCCCTCATTTTCCTGCAGTAAGAGCTAAAACTTTTCTTCTAGGAGTTTCCTCCTCGTCATCATATCTTTTTAATTGGTGTTCATATTCCTCTAGTTCACCAAATAAAGTTAAGGTATCCATAATAGAAATATTTAAAGAATCTTGAAGCGTAGTAACTTTGGATGCAAACCTTTTGGGCATAGCCCGTAGCAACTTTCGATTTATTTCACTTTGAGGAATGTTTTTGTCAAGTAGCTTCAATGAATTCATGAGTGCCAGAAATCTAGCTTGAGCTTCCTTGATAGTTTCATCCTTTTCTAGTTTGAACATCTCGTAGTCGTGCATGAGCATACTCAATTTGACTTCCCTTACCTTTGATGTTCCTTCGTGACTTACCTTAAGAATATCCCAAATTTCCTTGGTCGTGTTACATGAGGATACTTTATCTATTTCAGTTTGTACCATGCCACTGAGAAATGTATTCATAGCCTTTGAATCGTATGATGTCATATATACTTCAATAGAGTCCATTTTGGTTAAAGCTTTTGGTGTGCCATCATCCTTCCTTGGAATGACCGGACCATTCTCTACGACCCACCATTCCCAAGGATCTCTTTTGAGGTAGATCTTCATTCTGAACTTCCAAAAGTTGTAATTGTCAGTTCCATGTAGCAGTGGGGGTCGATTGGTTGACTGTCCTTCTTGTGCATTGCTTCCAAGTTGTGCCATATCAAGATCTTACCCTACAAGTCACTTTTAAAACTAAGATAAGTAGAGTCAAGCTCTGATACCAAATGAAATTTAAATAGGCACACTTAGAAGGGGGGGTTGAATAAGTGTGGTTTAAAAACTATATCCAATTTTTATGTTTAGTCAAAACATTAAGTAAATCAGTCTGCTGAAAACCAATTTCAGGTTGCTAGTTTGGAAATTGATTTGAACTGGAAATGGAATTCAGAAGATATAATTATTTATGATTGAAATTAAATGTGATGAATTATACTAGTAGGCTATATAAATGGAGAACGTAACCATTCACATGAACACAAGGATTTTTACGTGGTTCGGCCCTTATCCTCTATTCTAATGGCCTACGCCACGTCCAATATCAACTTGATATTGGAGACCTCTTGTTATTAAAATAATATTGACTTACAAAACACCTTTTTACAATAACAGTTCCCAACTTTGAGGACACTTCCTCCTAAGCACCTATGCTTCCTTGTGCACACCAATGCACTTACTTGAGTACTTTTACTCACCAAGGTATTTACCTATCTTGGAACTTTATTGAGAAAATCCTTTCAACAGAAAATAGATTAGTACAATTCTTGAAGCTGATTACACAGGAAATTATGATCAAGGCATGAAATATATAACAACACAAAGCTCAAATCTAAATGCAATGATCAAGAGATAAGATATCACCAAGTTACTCTCAGATGACTCACAGCTGAAAGTGAAAACAAAATAGCTTGATTGGTTCAGCAGTGAAGCAGTGGTTTACGTGAGAGAATTAAAAAAAACTTGTTGTAGTGTATCTTAGCCTTTTTGAGAACTCAGTGATTAAATAATCCCTTTTCTTTTTCGTATTCTCTATGGGTCGGCTGGACAGGATATATAAGCACAAGGAACTAGCCGTTAGGGAGAGACCACAGCAAAGTTATGGGTTATCCTTTTTAATCTTTGGTAACTAATCAAAAAAGATTTTTCTAGTGATTTAATGAGACTGATTAAAGGTAGTCATGAGTAAAGTTATTCTCCTAATCATGACGTAATATATACACTAAAGCATAAACATGGGAAGGAATATATATGACACCTCAGCATAATAGAAGTCAAGGAAAATATCATACCATAAAAAGAATACAGGATATCATGGTTAACACATATAACACCACAACTTCAGCTTATTTAATATAATCGTTAGCATAGATTGCCCCAAGTTTGTTGACCTATTAATATATTTATGGAATCTTGTAAAGTATCAATCAATCAATTAAGTATTTAAATGATTTTGATATCTTTCACTAGGAAAGGTTAATCAGTTACCCAACAGATTATTTTGGAAACCCTTAATTTCATCATTCAATCAAATATTAACTAAAATCTCCAAGCAAGGAAAGGACCCTTCGTTGCAATATATTATTTAAATTAGATTTTAATAAATCTTAATTAAGGAATGACCAAGTTTGACCCTTAAACAAATATGTAACACATATTTCGGTTGATAATGCATATATATGAAATGCAACCTAATGAGCTTTGAATTGAAATATAGGTCATAGCCAAGATCTTACAAGGAAACCTAAGAACAAATCTTCACGAAACTTTCCATTTGTGACTTTAATCCAGTTTAAAAACCAGTCTGCTGCATGCCATTAATTTCAACCTGTTGTTTTCATTTCAAAGGAATAAACATGGTTTTAGTATAAATAAGGTTATCATCAAAACCAAGAATAGGAGTGTGACCAAGTCAACAATTCTTTACCATAACACGTGACTGGATATTGATTTAAATGAGGTTGATCAACCTATATATTTATAATAAAATTAGTAATTACCACATATAAATTTCAAAGTGTATGATAATTCGTATAATATGAACTATCAAAATTATATATATTTAACATAATTTTTGTAGTATAATATAAAAATTTTAAAATAGTTTTTAAAATAATATTACAAAATAAATCTTCCAAAGAAAACTTTCAAAAATGAATATTCTCAAAGAAGAGTCTTCTAAAGGAAGATTTGTGAATACCGTGAAAAATAGGAATTTATGAAATTACTACTCTTTATTATAAGACTTATTTGAAAAATTCTTGCACTCCATTTAGCTTTCAAACACTCAAGATAACCTTACTATTTTCAGAGAAAACTCATAAAATTCTTATAGAAAATTTTTATATTTTAGGTGTGATTTTTCTATTCAGCTGAGCAAGCTATTTATAGGAGAAAATAAGTTATTATGCAGTGGTAGGTGAGTGGCGTGCTGCACGCCAGTACTGAAAATTCAGCAGGATGCGCAGCAGCAGCAGCCCCACGTTTTCATTTCTCCCAGCAACCAAATTCAATTTCATCATTCTTCATGTGGGCCCCACAGTAGGTCCACATACTATTCATGTTACTATTCACATAAAATAATAATTAATTAATTTTTTTTTTCTTTTTGCAGTTCTGCATATAAAATAAAATAATTCTACAACAATAATTCAACAATAATGTAATAAACACGTTACAAATCATTATTAATTTAATAATATAAATTACTGTGTATTTGCTACTGTGACAATTATTTGGTTCAATAATTTTAAAATACAGTGCACCAACAATTATTGACTCAATGATATGAAATACAGTGTAATGACAATTTTTGAATCAATAATGTAAAATACTGTGTAACAATAATTATTGAATTGATAACATAAAATATTATGCAGTGACAATTATTGATGAAATGATGTGCAACAGTTACGGTGTCAATTATCAGATCAATAATGCAAATGCTTTGTAATAACCAATTTATCAGTTCAATAATATAAACGTCGCACAATACCTTGTGCAACTGTAGAATGCCGTGTGCTACAGTAAAATACCATAAATTACCGTAGACTATTATTCTTTTATCACCGGTATTTTAACAGTTAAAAGTGATAACACCGTTGACTATTTTTATTTAAAAAGGTTACTTCTGTCATTTTCTATATTCGACAAATATTCCGTTGTGGGGTCCACCAATAATTATTTATTTCGATGCCGTCATACGACCCGAATATTGCCCGACAAAATGAATATTCCCTGACCAAACGAATATTATCCAACATAATAAAATTTGCACGTAACATCCTTAACTTTTAACTTTGCCAATTTAACCACTTACTGTTTCAGAAAAATATATATGAAGAAAAGTTAAATTTTGTATTTCATAAAATTCGGGGTCATAAATAAATTTTGTGGGTATATTCATTACAAACCCTCACGAGACAAAACTCGTTCACTTGGGGTAACTTTAGGGTTTAAAGGCTTGTTGCACATGCTAAGTGTAACCGTGTTTTCTACGAAAATGGGGTAGCTTTTATTTTATTTTTAGGACGTGTTACTTGAGCAATGAGTTAATTGGATTTTAAATTTTTAGCCAATGATAAAATTTTGATTTTATTTAACAACTTTTAGAAAATGGTTAAATTTTTGCTTAGACTGAATTTTTGACCTATTATTAGTATTTAATTTGTTTGAGATCCTTTAAATTTTTATGCACTTATGTCCATTTATTTGAGTTAGTTTTAATTAAGAGAAAATTTAAATAGTTAAATGCTTATGGAAGATATTTTTGAGCTCTATAACTTATTTGATCATTATTTGAAGTGAAATATAAGGCAAAATATGATTTGGAGGAAATGATTTAGGTAATTTTTCTAGGATTATTATTAAAGAAAAAAAAATTATGTGGTGGGTTGAGATGTAGCATAAAACGCACTCACTCATAAATACATGAAAAAATGAGATGGAGCATAAAATGTACTCACTAAAGAAGAAGAAAAAAGAGAAAGAAAGAGAAAAAAATGGGATGGAGCATAAAATGCACCTATTAAAAGAAAAAAAAAAAGAAAATATTTGAAAAATTGATATTAATAATCCTAGTGTGCCCAATTGTTTGAAACCTTTTGATCTTTTTAGTATATATTTGCCTGTATTAACTGAAAGTGATGTGAAAAATAAATATACTGAGTTTTGAGTTTTGTTATACATCTTTTATAAGGTAATTACTAACCTAAATTTATCCAAATTTTGATTAGTTTGATACATTTGGATTCACACACAAACAAAATGTCTTGAGTAAAGTAAAATTGATACATATGTTAAAATTCTAGATTTTGCATAGTTTCAAAATTTTCTTTGAGTTATCATTTAAAAGATCTTTGAGGTTAATGTAAAATTTATATTCATTTGTTGTTCAGGTAAGTAAGTCAGGTTAGTAGATTATTTAGTAGAGTTTTAATTCTTGTTTTGCTTGAGGACAAGCAAAGAGTTAAGTGTGGGGGTATTTGATAAGTGAATTTTATTCCTATTTATTAGGTATTTTTATCCTCAATTATTTGTGAGTTTTTAAGTATTTTTAGTATTTTAGGTGTTTTATTTATTATTATGTGTTTTTATTATTTTTAGTAATTTTATATTATTTTTAATGTTTTTTATTATATTTTGTAAGAATTAATTAAAGTTTGGATGGCAAAATGGTAAATAAACCGCTTGATGGCAGAACCGTAAATACCAACAAGTTTGAGAAACCCGCACCATGCGCGGTAGAAGCTTCAGCAAGCAGGAAAAGCGATGATGCCAGGAAAAGCGATGACGCGTTTTGGCTTTGGATGGATAGCAGCACCCGCGCAAGGCGCGGGCAGATGCAGGATTAGAAAACATCTGCGAAATGCGTGGATGTGGCTGGAGAGAGAAAAATAAATAAAAAGGCGCAGAGCAGTTTTTAGAGTGACAGCTGGCTTTGTTTCTTTTTCCTACGCGTGGGTGGCGGTAATGTCAGTTGGCAACGCGTCAGTTAATTTTGATTTTTTTTAGTTTCCGTTTCAGCTGCAAAGAAGGATTTGTTAAATAAATTTCAAATGCAAATTGGAATTGGAAAAATAAATAGAAATTTTTATATTTATTTATTTTCTATTTTAAATCTTATTAGGGTTTGGAAAGTATAAATCCTATTAGGGTTAGGAGGTTTTTGTAACCTATAAATAAAAGGCTTGAGGCACAATGTAAAATACAACTTTCATTAGAAAA
This sequence comes from Hedera helix, assembly GCA_947179155.2. Taxonomy (NCBI): domain Eukaryota; kingdom Viridiplantae; phylum Streptophyta; class Magnoliopsida; order Apiales; family Araliaceae; genus Hedera; species Hedera helix. Next base: position 40,675,916 of record OX359264.1, on the reverse strand, counting down.
ATTCTTTCTTTTGTTCTTAGTTTTTTTTTTTACAATTATGTGTAGCTAAATTATTTTTCTTGGTTTAAGTAATTGAAGCCATCAAGATTTTATGATTGATTCGTTTGATTGCTAGGGTGCACACTAGTTTATTATTCGTTGAAATATACTGCTAAATTAAATATCAAATCCGTAATTATTTGGTTGCTTTAATTTGTGAAGCAACTAATATTAATAATTATTTTGCGTATCAAAAGATTGTTATATCTTAGGAAAAATATTCATCTAAATTAAATACAGACGCTTGGATTGTGTTGTTTAGTTCAACGATTTCTCTATTTCTTTATGCTGCTACTAGGTTAAATCTTTAGCGCTTGTCTGAGATTATTTAGTAGTAAGGGTTATTTAGATCGCTTGTTTCTACTTAACTAAAATTAAGGAGAGATAGGAAAATTATTCGAATGGGAGTAATTATTCCACGTTGAATATTTAAAATATGAATTGAGTTATTCTTGCGTCAGTGATCAGTTATAAATTCTTGATGATCGATGCTAACTTAAACAAAGGCTTTTTCTACTCATTTATTTTATTAAATTACTTGCATATTTATTTTAGTTAATTTTATTTAAATTACTTCTTTGATTAAACCCCCCCCCCCCCCCAATTTTGATTTACGAAAACATAAAATTAAATTAATCATTTTCTATGAGATCGACTCTTACTTGCAATACTACATTAATATTTCTCAAAAATAAGATTTTATTTTTGGGTGCCTGCGTCAACACACCATATTTTGGCCAATTGCCTTGGTGAGGACTCTTATAATATGCTGAGATGAACAACTATTTTACGTCAGCGAACCGACACGTGCGCGAATAACATGTCTGAGTGTTATGCATAACATAGGGTACTTTAGGCTGATCACCTATTGTACTTGTTTATTATTGTGAATTTTCAATAAAATACTATTAATTCAAACATGTGCTCAGGGTCCATAGTGACCACTCAGTTCAATTATTTATTTATCTAAAAATGTTGAAATTCTTGATTCCATATATATCCTTCAGTCCATAGTGACTTCCCAGTAATATAAATGATCAGAATTGGAACTTTTGACACTTTATTGTTCACAATTCATTTATTCAATTCCTGAGCTTTTATTTATTGTTATATACACTGATATATGAATCTCGGTACATAAATGCTTACTACTCTTGTTTGTTTACTTGCTGAGCAAACTTGTTGCTCACCCTTTGTAAGACCCCAAATTTTATGAAATACAAAATTTAACTTTTCTTCATATATATTTTTCTAAAACAGTAAGTGGTTAAATTGGCAAAGTTAAAAGTTAAGGATGTTATGTTTAAATTTTATTATGTTGGATAATATTCTTTTGGTCAGGGAATATTCGTTTTGTCGGGGAATATTCGGGTCGTACGACGGCGCCAAAATAACTAATTATTGGTGGACCCCACAACGGAATATTTGTCGGATATAGAAAACGACAAATGTAATTTACCGTAGCAAACGGTATTCTACAGTAGCACAGGGTATTGTGCGACGTTTATATTATTGAACTGATAAATTGGTTATTACATAGTATTTGCATTATTGATCTGATAATTGACACCGTAACTATTGCATATCATTTCATCAATAATTGTCACTACATAATATTTTATGTTATCAATTCAATAATTGTTGTTACACAGTATTTTGCATTATTGATTCAATAATTGTCATTACACTGTTTTTCATATCATTGAGTCAATATTTGTTGGTGCACTGTATTTTAAAATTATTGAACCAAATAATTGTCACAGTAGCAAATACACAGTAATTTATATTATTAAATTAATAATAATTTATAACGTGTTTATTACATTATTGTTGAATTATTGTTCTAGCATTATTTTATTTTATATGCAGGATCCACAAGAAGAAAAAAAATAAAATTAATTAACGTGAATAGTAATATGAATAGTAACGTGAATAGTATATGGACCCACTGTAGTGCCCACATGAAGAATGAAAAAAATGTAATTTTGGCTGGATGGTTGGTGGAGGCTGCGTAGCAGCCTGTGCTGAATTTTTTCAGCCACCTACCACTGCATAGTAACTTATTTTCTCCTATAAATAGCTTGCTCAGCTTAATAGAAAAATCACACCTAAAACAAAAAAAAAAATCTATAAGAATTTTATGAGTTTTCTCTGAGAATAGTCAAGTTATCTTGAGTGTTTGAAAGTCAAAAAGAGTGCAAGAATTTTTCAAGTTGATCAATCTCATTTAAATTAATATCCAGTCACGTGTTAAGGTAGGGAATATCATTCTTTTCACACTCTTAAATTTATTACGGTAAGGAAATATCATCTTCTTTCATATTCTATTATTTAAACTTATTACGGTAAGGGGTATCATTCCTTTCATCATCATAAATGGTATTATTTCTTACGTGTAAGGAATATCATCTTCTTTCATATTCTATTATTTAAACTTACTACGGTAAGGGGTATCATTCTTTTCATCATCATAAATGGTATATTTTCCTTACTTGTAAGGGATTATCATTCTTTGATTCTCGAAAATAATATCGTTTCTTTCTTACTCATAAGATGTGTCATTTATTTTCATGTATTAAATTGTGGGAATAATCTTACAGTGCGGATTACCGCCTGTTGGTGAATAACCTTTTGTATTCATTCCTTATTAATCTCTGAGAATAACCTTATGGCGCGGATTACCGCGTGTTTGGTGAATAACTCTTCGTATTCAAATTTTATTAAATTGTGGGAATAACCTTACTGTGCGAACTACCGCCTGTTGGTGAATAACCCTTTGTAAATTTCTTATTTGTCTCTTGTGGAAATAATTTGTCTACACGAATTATCACATGACACTTTTATTCCATATTCATTTGTAATATCATTTTCTTTCATATTCGTAAGTGATATTATTTTCTTTTATACTCGTAAGAGATACCATCTTTTTCATCTTCCATTATTCAAACTTACTATGGCAAGAAATATTAATTTCCTTCACCTTTTGTTAATCAAATCTGCTACGGTAAAGGATATTATTTTCTTTCATACACCTAAATCGAAACTTATTATGGAACTATTGCTTCTATAATTCCTGAAAATATTATATGATCCATAATAGTTGCACCTCATCATTTCAATTGAACCTTCCTATTTTCTGAACCTTTTTATTGAACTGTAACCGTTATTCTGAACTGTGGATCTTGAATATCATTTTTGAATTTCACTCCACATCATGTTGACAATTTGGACATTATTTAAATCTGCACAAAGTAAACTTTTGATACTTATTGTTTATCCTATTTCTTCTGTTCATCATTTATATCATTCTAATCATCCAAAATCAAGTTGTTGTGAATATATGTGGTCGGGGGCACAGATGCGATATAATTGTTGAACAGATGATAGGTTAAAGGCGATATAATAGGTTAAAGGCGATACATCTGTTCGGTGTCTTTTATGGCACGTGGTGAATGTTCTCTTTGGCCCGAAGTGTAAAGATGAACTGTTGTTTGGTATGATTATGACCAAAGGCTGAATCTGGTATAATCATGATCGTTGGTATTATATTGAATATCTTTGGCCCGTAGTGCAAAGATGAACTGTTGTTTGGTATGATTATGACCAAAGGTTGAATCTAGTATAATCATGATCGTTGGTGTTATATTGAATGTCTTTGGCCCGTAGTGCAAAGATGAACTGTTGATCTGTATGATTATGACCAGAAACTGTGAATTTGTATTATCTTGACTAATGGTATTTCAGATGATAAAAGTTGATGATGTTTTTCCTAAAAAGATAAGCAAGTGGACCTTATAGTTTGCATTATTCTTCTAATAGATTGCTCATTCCGCTGCTATTATTTATCTGAACATTGTTCAAGAATTTAACTGCAGTTTTTGATATAAACCTTGTAGTATATTGTATTCTATCAAGAACTCAACTGTTGAAGTCTAATGATAATTTATTCGTCATTATCTTAGTCATGATATTTCTTACTGGGCTATTTGAGCTCACCCTTTCTTTTTGTTCCATTGTTTTTCAACAAGAGATGAGAACGTAGTTGGGTCTAGCTAGGGAATGGAGTGAGAGTCTGAAGGATAGCTATCGTAGTCTTCACGTGTTGTAAAATAGTGTGGCAATAATTGTGAAGACTTAGTTGTGTATTATTATACACTGTATTATTAAACGTTGTACTACCTTGTAATAATTTTGTTATAGTCTTTTGACAACTCAAGTTTGGGCTGTGTGGGCCTAGATTTGGGGGTGTCATACCCTTGTTTCCCTTAAACATTACAGTTAAGTTTGAGCAAGGAATTGGTTTAGGAAAAGACAAAGGCAAAGGCAAAGTAGCTGAGTAGCCTTATCTATACGTTGTAGTCAATCTTATTTGGTATTGTATTAAGACTTATGTTTGTACTGAATATTTTAGGTGATGTTTTAGTAGTAACGGTTGCGAGACTTGAGACGCCAATATTTATGTTATCTCAATGTAAATGTTTCTTATTATTCCGCATTTAGATGATATTAGTTATTTTATGAGTTGGATCGTGATGCACTAGATTCAAGGTACAGGTTTCTAAATTTGGGAGCATTACAGGTTGGTATCAGAGCTATAGGTTATAAACCTTAGAAAAAAGATCCTTAGGATATAACCTTAGAAAAAAGAGTTAGAATAAAATGAGATAAAACTCATGTAGATTTTTACGTGTTAGTAGACTTGTTTTAAGGAGTCTGTAGTGTCATTAAATATATTTTCAATCCATATAATGAATTTATATTTTATTTTGAGATACTGATAGAGTTTGTTTGTCTGTGTTTGTGGCTGTAGGATGCTGGAGATAGGTAAGCCTAGTAGATTAATGGAGGATAAGCTGAGGGATATCCACATAGTCCCAGAGTCATTGCCCATAGTAAAGCCCTTTACAGCTATAGAGACAGAGCCGGAGGAGGACCCGGATGAGCAGTCTGCAGAGGGTGATACCGCTATACAAACTGTGCCGATAGAAGGGTTAGATGGAGGATCCCCAGTGTTCTATACATTTGGGGATGATTTGATGGGAGATTATGCTGATCGCATCATAGAGCAGGAGCATAGGATACAGGAGCTTGAGGGTAAGGGTCAGGTGCACTAGGAGCAGATTTAGGAGTTAGAGGCAGAGGTGCATGGGCGCCAAGAGGTCGGGGTACAGATTGGGGCTACGTTACAATATTTGTGGGCTCATAATGGGGAGTTAGTAGGGAAGTTAAAGTAGACAGAGTATCAGCTACAGATTGAGAGAGCCGAGAATGAGGCTCTACGAGCCCAGCTAGAGAAAGAAGTTACTGATTGGATCCAGTAGGAGGAGATGTTGGAGGACGTCAGAGAGAGAGTTGGTGACCTCGAGGATGAGGTGAGAGGCAAAAGAAGAAAGATAAACAGGATGAGTTATGCTTTCAACACAGCATTTGAGAGATGGATGGACGGTATTCGCCATTATCCAACTGACGTAGGACAGACTCATCACACTATTAGCAGGGAGTTGGCGATCTATTTGGGACAGATGGAGTATGAGAGTGCTAAGGAGCGTGATATGCGTTGATGGACTAGTTGCTTGTTGTATTTTGTATTCAGTGTCCTTAGGACGATCTTTACTTTTGTTTATGATGTATTGTGAATCCCGAACTCTTATATGGGATGGTGTGTGTAAACCCCAACTTTTATGTTTTTCAGCGAGGTTGCATGTTTTTAGATCCCCACTTTTTGTTATATTAGGGGATAGATGCTGGCGTTTATAGCAGTATACTATAGGTGTTTCATATATGATGTACTACTTATTGGCATATGAATATAAACGTCTTTATTACACTGTGCTATTTGCATTGTGTATTAAAAGATAAATTTAAAAGAATGTAATGCGAAATAATATTAAGTTTTCTTTAATATATAGAAAATGCCGCCACGACATAGACAACCAGTACAACCTACACAAGAAGAGTCTGTAAACAATGAAGGAGGTCAATGAGACCTGGTGCAGAGATTGGTAGAATTATTAGAGGGCACTTTTCAAGGGAGAAACCCGGGACCAGTAAATCCTAATCTCCCAACAGTTCCTATGGCAAATTTTAAGGATTTTAAGAATGTAGGACCCCAAAATTTAAAGGGACAACTGATCTAATCGAGGCCCAATTCTGGGTCAAAGAGATAGAGAAAGCGTTTAAAATCGCAAGGGTAGGAGATGATCAGAAGACTGCATTTGCTACGTATATGCTGAAGGGAGAAGCAAATTTTTGATGGGAAGCAAATCAACAGAGGGCTAGAGAAGGGGTCATATCGTGGGTTCGATTTAAGGAACTATTTTTCAAAAACAATTTTCCTAAAAGCATGAAGAACCGAATGGAGTTTAAGTTTTTGGAGTTGAAGTAGGGAGAAATGACGGTGGTACAGTACGTTGCCAAATTCAATGAACTCGCGCGTTTTTCATCGCATCAAGTAAATACTGAGGAGAGGAAGGCTCGACGTTTTGAGCAAGGATTGAAACCTTGGCTGTATAGCAAGGTATCTATTTTTCAAATTGATTCGTTTGGAAGTTTGTTGGAGAAGGCCATCATAGCTAAAGGAGGAAGCGAGACCTTGAGTCAGTACAATAAAGAAAAGAAGAACAATAAAAGTGGGGGAGATAATCGTGAAGGTGGTAGTAGCAGCGGTGGAAGTAATCTTGGAAAGAGAAAATGGGACGGTAACAATAGTAACATTAACAATAACATCAATCAATTGGGTAGTAGGCAAGGAAATTTTAAGAAGAAAAGCGAAGCGTGTCCAAAATGTGAAAAAAGTCATCAAGGAGAGTGTTGGAAGGGGCGAAATGTCTACTAGAACTGTGGCTAAGAGGGGCACATTTCACCGAATTGCCCAAACCCGAAGAAGATTCGAGGATGTTTTTCTTATGGGGCAACCAACCACCAGATCAAAGACTGCCCAAAAAGGGAAAACAGTGGAGGAAGTGACAATAAAGGTGGAGGAAGTAAGATAATGATTGGAGGACCCACTCAACAGAACAGACCGACTGCCAAAACTTTCAACATGACGGTCCAGGACGCGGTAGCATCCACGGACGTGGTGTTAGGTATAATCCCAATCAATAATATAAATGCTTATGTATTATTTGATTTGGGTGCTACCTGTTCTTTTGTCTGATGAATTTGCTTGACTTTTAAATTTACCCCGAGAATGGTTGAAAAATCTTTTAAATATAGAAGTCGCTAACAAAGAAGTAATCCCCGTAGAATTTGTACATAAAAATTGTTGCGCAGAAATTAGGGGACAAAAGTTGCTGATAGATCTAATCCCTATAAGATTGGGAGAGTTTGACGTGATACTAGGAATGGACTGGTTATATAATCATGGGACAGTAATTAATTGTCAGAAGAAAAGTGTGAGCCTTCAGACCCCGAATCGGTCTAAGGTTGTATTTTATGGTAGTACATCGCCTAGGCAATATAGTTGTCTGACGATGATGCATGCCAAGAAATTAAATTGCTGAAAAAGGGATGCGTGGAGTATTTAGCCTATATTGTAGATACTCAAAAAGTGGGAGCAGAGATGAATATTATACCAGTAATAAAAGAATTTTTGGATGTTTTTCCAGATGATTTGCCTGGTCTACCCCCAGACAGGGAAATCGAGTTTGTAATAAATTTAGTGCCAGGAACAGGACCGATTTCGAAGGCTCCATATCGAATGGCGCCAGTTGAGATGAAGGAATTGATGATATAACTACAAGAGTTACTATACAAAGGATATATACAGCCGAGTGTATCTCCATGGGGAGCACTAGTTTTGTTTGTTAAAAAGAAGGACGGATCGTTACGATTTTGTATTGACTACCAAGAGTTGAACAAAGTAACGATAAAGAATAAATATCCATTGCCAAGAATTGACGATCTTTTTGATCAGTTGAAGGGAACGAGGATTTTTTCAAAAATTGACTTGAGAACGGGTTATCATCAGTTGAAAGTGCGAACAGAGGATGTACCGAAGACGGCGTTCAGGACCCGATATGGACACTACGAATTTTTAGTAATGTCTTTCAGACTGACAAATGCGCCAGCAGCGTTTATGAACTTGATGAATCGAGTTTTCAAGCCATATTTGGATAAGTTTTTGGTAGTTTTCATTGATGATATTTTGATCTATTCAAAGACAGAGAAGGAACACGTGTAATATTTAAGAGTGGTTTTGGAGACATTGAGGAGAGAGAAGTTATATGCGAAATTTTCCAAATGTGAGTTTGGTTAGAGAGGGTACAGTTTTTGGGTCATGTGATTGATAATGATGGAGTATCGGTGGATCCTACAAAGGTGGAGGCGGTGATTAATTAGGAGCAACCAAAGACACCAACGGAAGTGCGAAGTTTTCTAGGTTTAGCCGGGTATTACCGAAGATTTATTCAGGAATTTTTTAAGATCGCAACACCGTTGACCAATCTAACGAGGAAGACAGTGAAGTTTGTTTGGGCGGAGAAATGTGAAGAAAGTTTTAGAGAGTTGAAGAAGAGGTTGAGCGAAGCGCCTGTATTATCATTACCGGATAGTATGGGAGGTTTTGTGGTATACAGTGATGCGACACACAAGGGTCTTGGTTGTGTGTTAATGCAACACGGCAAGGTCATTGCGTATGCATCACGTCAGCTGAAGGATTACAAGAAGAGATACCCTACTCACGATCTGGAGTTAGCAGCGGTGGTGTTTGCATTAAAAATTTGGAGACACTATATTTGTGGAGAGAAACGTGAGATATATACGGACCATAAAAGTCTAAAGTATATCTTCACACAAAAGGAGCTGAACATGCGACAAAGAAGGTGGTTAGAGTTGATTAAGGATTACGATTACAAAATTCTTTATCATCCGGGAAAGGCGAATGCAGTTGCAGATGCGTTAAGTCGAAAAGGGTGGGAGAAACTGTTAATATTGACAGCTCAGGAGGAACTTATAAGAGAGATGGCAAAGTTGGAAATAGAGGTAAGAGATCCGAAAGAGTCAAGAGAGACATTATTTGTTATGGAAGCTCGTCCAACATGGTTGGACAGAATAAAGGAAGCTCAAGAGGGAAATAGGGAATGTAAATGAATAAGGAGAAGAATTGCAGAAAAAGAGGAAGAGAAATTTCAAGTGGATAATGATAGGATTTTAAGGTTTGAAGGAAGGGTGTGGGTGCCAGCAGAGCCCATAGTAAAAGAGGAGATTTTGCAAGAGGCACACAATTCGTCGTATTCAATTCACCCAGGAAGTACGAAAATGTACAGAGATCTTTGCCCATATTTTTGGTGGCCTAATATAAAGCGGGAAGTTGCAAAGTATGTCAGTAGATGTCTAACCTGTCAAAGAATAAAGGCAGAACATCAGAGATCGAGTGGTCTACTTCAACCGTTGGAAATACCAGAATGGAAATGGGAGCAAGTTACGATGGACTTCGTGGTGGGACTTCCATTCACTCAGAAGGGTTATGACGCGATATGGGCCATCGTGGATAGATTGACAATGTCAGCATATTTTCTGCCAATCAAGATTCGATTTAATATAAATCTATTAGCGAAATTATATATAAAAGAGATCATTTCATGACATGGGGTATCGGTATCGATTGTTTTCGATCGAGATCCGTGCTTCACGTCAAAATTTTGGAGAAGCTTACAAGGGCAAATGGGAACACAACTAAGGTTGAGTACTGCCTATCATCCATAGACTGACGGATAGAGCGAAAGGACAATTGAGACTTTGGAAGACATGCTCAGAGCTTATGTGATGGATTTCAAAGGAAGCTGGGATGACCACCTACCTCTTGTCAAATTTGCTTATAACAACAATTACCATGCGAGCATTGGCATGCCACCATATGAAGCTCTCTATGAAAGGAAATGTAGAATGCCTTTATGTTGGGATGAGGTAGGAGAACGTCGACTCTTGGGGCCAGAATTGATTCAACAAACTGCCGAGGTAGTAAAGACAATAAGAGCTCGACTGGTTGCAGCTCAAGATCGACAGAAGAATTATGCAGATTTACATCGACAGAGTCAAAATTTTGAAATTGGTAGTTTTGTGTTTTTAAAAGTATCTCCCTAGAAAGGGAAGATAAGGTTTGGAAAGAAAGGGAAGTTAAGCCCAAGGTTCATAGGACCGTTCGAGGTACTAAAGCGAGTAGGCGAAGTGGCGTACGAGGTGACTTTACCTCCTGAACTAGAGCATATTCATAATGTGTTCCACGTTTCAGTGTTACGACCATACAAGCCTGATTATAAGCATGTGATATCCTATGAACCCATTCAACTAGAGAAAGATCTGACATATGAGGAAATCCCTGTGCAAATAGTAGATATTAAGGAACAAATATTCAGGAATAAAGTTATACCTTCTGTAAAGGTAATATGGCGTAACCACAATGTCGAGGAGGCTACGTGGGAGTTAGAAGATAAAATAAAAATGGATTACCCCCATTTGTTTATATAACCTTATACTAATTCCGAGGACGGAATCTTTATAAGGGGGGAAGAATGTAAAATCTAAGAAATTTGTAAATGATTATATTAATAAAATTAATGAATTACTTGAAAGATTATTTGTGTATTCATATATTTATGTGCTATGTTATAGGTATTACTAATTCAATTTAAATTGAATTAAATATGTGATAAATAATAATGTAGGTGATGTCGAGGATGAATTTAATTAATTTAAGTTTATGTAATATGCCTTGTGTGGTATAATTGTTAAGATGAACTAATTAATTAATTTATGAAATTAATGGTGAGATGATTAAATAATATAATAGATTAATGAGGATAATTAAACTAACCTCAATGTGATTATTAGGAGATCACATGAATTAATGTGATATAGTCCAACATGTTATAAAGTAAAGATTCGTGTATGTAGAATTGCTAGAAAGATATTTGTCTTTTATATTTGGAGCCATGTAGGAGATATAATTATATAGGGTAGGCTAAAATTATTTTATTTAGCATTGCAGGTGTATCATTAATGTGGTTATGGCCATAAGTACCTAAGGCATGGTTTTAAGCCATAATTAAAGGAAATATTGACAACACATTACCAAATCTTCCTTAACCAATGGGTAATGCATACTTGGAGTGTTGACTTTGTCATAGTCTAAACCTAATGTTTTGATGATGATTTGTTCTTTGCTACTAAATTCTTTATTGTGAATTTCAAGAAATTATTTCAAGGATTATTTGTTGGATTATTCAAGAAGATCGAAGACTATTTGAGTCCTAAGAATTTAATGTGAGGTAATTGCAAATATTTGATTTTTCAATTCAAGACTCTAGGACATTTTATGTGTGCATAATACATTATTAGTGTTTTTAAATACTAACGGATATTAATGTTTTATTTTATATTGGTTAGTATCATGATTTATTACGAATTAGACGCACCATGCATAATGTTTTGAAAAGTGCTAATCTTGATATAAGTGCAACTGTTAATCATGATATCTACTAAATAGTCATGATAACTTTCTACAGCTATATTGAATATTTTAGTATGCCGTGTATATGTAGATTTCATCATTCCGATTAAAAAGCAAAATCTTCTTTGACTTGGTATATCTAATCACTTGCCACGGTTATTCTGTTGCTTTGGAGATATATCTTAAAAGATAGACTAGAAGTTAGTTCCGGATATTTTGGTTTGTCCAGATATTTTATTAACAGGTTTTATCTTTTAACGGAAGTATAATATTCTGGTAAATCTTATGGGCAACGGATATAAAAAATATTTCAATATTTCTTTGAGCTGCAACGATAATATTTATCATGTTATAAATCGCATGAGTATATCCCAGCAAAAGATACAATTTTGACAGTGCACTAATTATATACTGAAAAGTTATTTTGGTGCAATCTGCTACTGTGCTACTAGAATTCTGATCCAGCATATTATTGTGAGCTTTAAATTGGTAATATCTTTGTGTTATTAATTGATCATTGCATACATTAGTTGAGCCTTATATTGTTAAATTGATTATTTGCTTTGATCACTAGACCTCTAAATTTGTAATTGTTTGATCTTTGTTTATTCAGACTAAGAAATTGTCTAAAGAAATTTAATCCAAGTATGGATTGAGAATTATTTACAAATAGGTTTAAGGAAGCATAGGTGCTTGAGGAGTGCATAGGTGCACAAGGAGCAAAAGTGCTCAAGAGAATTTAAGAATTCAATTAACCTGTTTTGTAAAAGGTGTCACTTTGTAATTGAAAGATATATATAAAGTGAGTCTCCAAAACTAGTTGGTATTGGACGTAGAGTAGACTATTATTATAGAGGGTAATAGCTGAACCACGTAAAAAATCTTGGTGTTGATTTTATTGCTTACTTTTATTACTCACATAAGATAGTTAATTATCTTAATAATTAAAATCTAAAATATTTGCATTATCTTAAGATAATTTATTTACACCAAGTATTTTCTCTAAGTGATAAAATATTTTTATAGAATTTTTTAAAAAAGGTCAATTCGGTAGGCCATATTAATAAAGCAAGCTGAATTCATTAATATAGTAAACTAAATTCAGTAGTAAATTTTAATAAACGAAATTTTTTATCATAGTTCGTTCCCACACTTATTCAACCCCCCCCCCCCCCCTCTAAGTGTGCTTTATTTAAATTTCATGGAGGATATTAACACTCCTATAAATAGGAGTTCTCAAATTTCATTTTAAGGTTTGCTAGCTTTTGGCTTAGTTGATATATAAAGAGAGTAAGAGAAAAAATGAGAGAAAAATAAGAAAAACCTAGTGGAACTCTTGCAAATTGGAGTTCTATAAATCTTAGAATCAAGCAAAGAGAAGTGGAGGCCCTAGCAAGGTTCATCTCTAGAACGAAAAGAGTTTCAAAGAGGTATAAATAATTTTAACCCTAAATATTTTCCTTAGTAGCATGTTATAGCTAGTTTTGTAAATATTTATGTTTGGTTGTGGGAGGATTATGTGTTGTGGGATCATGAAGGATCCGAAGGTATAAGGATGGCTTTGTGAAGGAGTGTATGCGTTTTTTATGTCTACATATGTGTTTTATGTCTAAATGAACAAAAGAAATACATATGAGCATGAATACCCTAAGCGTCATAGTGAAAACATGTGGTTTGGGTAAAAATGGAATAAAATGTGTAACTCATTTGTATGATCTAAAAATTGTAAGTGGTAGTTCTATGAAATATGAAGATTTTCCAAGTGGAATGAACAAAAACGGAGCTACAATGGATTTATGGTGAATTTTCTTGTAAATGATGTCAAAATGGAACTATAGCTTGAAAAACCAATATTTTTGGTTAGATAAATACTTTTAAAAATAATAAAAAAATTAGAATGTTGAAGAGTTATGAGTTTGTGAAACAACAAAATTGATTTGAACTCATTTGGATTTAAAATGAGCAAGATATGAAATATTGAAACAAAAAGGGTAGAAAAATAAAAAGTTGAAAATAAATTTTTTGTTTCTGCACAGCAGGCGCTGTAGCGTCGGCCCACAGTATAAAACCGGGCGCTGCATCGCAGGTCAAAAGTCTCGGTTGACTCGGGCCAGTCAAAACGATTGGGTTGACCGGTCCGACCCGACCCGCCCGCGAAAAATAAATAAATTTCTTTTTAATTATAATAATAATTAAAAATAATAATAAAAAAATAAAATAATTAAAAATTATTTTATTTGTAATTTAATTAAAATATTATTAAACAAATAAAATAATACTTTATAATTATTTTATTTGTGAGTTAATTAAATAATATTAAACAAATAAAATAATACTTTATAATTATTTTATTTGTTTGTGAGTTGATTAAATACAATTAAACAAATAAAATAATACCTTAAAATTATTTTATTTGTAAGTTGATTAAATAAAATTAAACAAATAAAATAATACTTTAAAAATTATTTTATTTGTGAGTTAACATTAAACGAATAAAATAATAATAAAATTTGATTTTATTTGAGAGTTAATAATACAGATTATTTACATAATTAAAATAGTATTAAATGACTATTTTAATTGTGGATTCATAATACATAAGCAATTAAAATAATATTAAGGATATTTTAATTGTAAATCAATAAAGCAAATGTAATTAAATATTATTAACAATTATTTTGATTGTGACTTATTAAAGGATGGACAATTAAAATAATATTATGAATTATTTTAATTGTGTACTAATGAAGCATAATTAAATTAAAATTTGAGTAAAGGTTACTCTAATTGAAAATTAAGCAAATAAAATGATAACTTAAATTATTTTATTTGTGGATTAATAAAGGGTGTTCAAAGAAGGTAATAATAAGTCATAAACAAATATGGTGAGATCATTTTGCTGTGAATCATTAAGAGATGATAGAGAATAATGAAACAAATAAAAAAATATGAAGTGTTATTTTTATGTGAGAAATAATAAGGTATACATAAATAATTTATTTGGGTAACGATTTAAAGAGTCCAAGTTATATAGAATTTGTAAGTCCAATCTATTAGATTATTATGTGAAGGTTAATTGAATTTAACCGTTAGATGAATATGTTGAACATAGGTTGTTCAAAGGATAAGGAATTACAGTCCGATAGAGTTGACGATCCAGGCAAGTGCTTTAACTTGTACTTCTATCAATCCATACAAGTAGAATTAATTGATGGGTTAATTCATGTTTATCTATATTGCAAAGATTAAATTATTATCTTTGAAACTTGATTTAATATCATGATTATATCCTTGAACAATTATTTGAACCCGAATGTATCAATTGTTTCTAATGGTGTTGAGAAGTAAGTCTATGTCATTTGTATCAGCTTGACCACTGATAAGATCGATTGTTAATTAATCATATTTTTTTGAGAAAGCTATCCAAACCAATTGCCTTGGTGAGGACTCTTATAATATGTTGAGATGAACAACTACTTTACGTCGGTGAACCGACACGCACACGAATAACATGGCTGAGTGTTATGCATAACATAGGGTACTTTAGGCTGATCACCTATTGTACTTGTTTATTATTGTGAATTTTCAGTAAAATACTGTTAATTCAAGCATGTGATCAAGGTCCATAGTGATCACTCAGTTCAATTATTTATTTATTTAAAAATGTTGAAATTATTGATTTCATATATATCCTTCAGTCCATAGTGACTCCCCAGTAATATAAATGATCATAATTGAAACTTTTGACACTTCATTGTTCATAATTTATTTATTCAATTCCTGAGCTTTTATTTATTGTTATATACACTGATATTGTAGTGGATTGAGGAAGATTTTTTTGAAGATGCAACACTTTTTCGACAGATTGTTGGCAGCTTATTTTATTTAACTATCACAAGACCTGACATTTCATTCTTTATTGGAGTCGTTTCTCAGTTTTATGGACAAACCATGTGAAAGTCAATTAATTGCAACTAAGAGGATTCTTCACTACATAAAAGGCACTCTGAATTTTGGGTTATTTTATTAGGAGCATACACCATTCTTGTTAACTGGTTTTGTAGATGCAGATTGGGCTGGTGACTTAAATGATAGGCGCTCCACAACAGGGTATTGTTTTAATATGGGATCAACAACAATTTCGTGCTGTAGCAAGAAGCAATCTACTATTGCTCTTTCTAGTTGTGAAGCTGAGTATGTTGCAGCTTATATGGCCATTCAAGAGTGTATTTGGCTTAAGAGACTTATTCAAGAAATGCTTTCTTCCTTGGACCACCCAATTCTTATTCACTGTGACATTGAAAGTGCAATCAAGCTTGCTGGAAATCCAGTGTTCCATGCTTGTACAAAACACATTGAAACACGTTATCATTTTTGTTTGTGAGATGGTTTTGACTCAGGATATTCAGCTACAGAAAATTCAAACTGTTGATCAAATTGCTGATATATTTATTAAAAGGCTTGGCAATGTAAAGTTTGAAGTATTTTGAGGTGCTCTTGGTATTGTTGACAGTAAGTTTGCACTAAGGGGGAGTGTTGCAAATTAGTGAAACCCATAGTTGTCATATCTTGGAAGTTAGAAGTTGCTGAATTAGCCTTTGCTGTGATACCCCCAAATTCAGATACCACAACCTTGAATTTAGTGCTCACGCAATAATATAAGCAATCACCGCTAAACAACATTTAATACTAATATGAAAAATAAATAAACATATATTGTCTATTACAATGGCTTTCTAGTCCCAAGGTCTGCAACTTTTACCAAATACATACATCACAAATTACAAAAGGTTATCAAATAGTTCGTGTTACAAAAGTTATATCTATCAAAAGATAAACAAATAATCAAGTAGTCAGTTTAATTAGACTTCATTTTTCCCTTGCCTTTATCTTTACCCGATCCTTTAGGTTTAGCTGCAAAATATTTTATGACATAGCAAATATGAGCAACTAGCTTGCTCAGCAATTTTAAATGAATAACAAGAATTATGTCATAAATGAATAGGAATATCAACTAAATGATTTAAATAAAGGAGTTCGACTATGAACAATAGAATCAATGCACAAAATAAAGAAATGACAATTGATTATTTAACTGCTGAGTGGTCAAATGGACCATGAACTATTATTGAGGAAGTCAATCACTTGATTGACCCTTTTAGGTTACTTTGTCAGAATTGTACTTGAGAGGATCAGCCTTTTGTACCATATTTATATGCATAACATTTATTCTGTGTGTATCGTTTGTTCGATACTTAGGTTATTCCCCATTATGGGTTGTTCTTCTCAGTCTAAGAATCTGTACCACTATGGTTTGGATAGCTTTCAAAATAAAATTTACATAGGTCTCGCCTAACAAATGACTTAGACTTCTTCTTTAATCAATTCATAATTCAAGAATGGAATATGAATTCATATAATATATATGATTTGCAATAATATTATTGTGAAATAACTTGCGATATAATAGAAGCTCAAGATTTAAGAATTAGCTCAATAATATTAAGTAGAGTTGGGAAACTTTCTCAATACAAATTTGAGTAAGATTAAAGAACTTATCTGTCCGTCGACTTACGACTAATTCGCTTAATTTAAACTTTTCTTGAAGACCTAACATTAATAACGTTGGCCTATCAATTAGTACATCACATAATCATGTACTTTAAACACTTACCTATGCTATCTATCTAGCAAATAATCAAATCATATAACACATATAATTTTATATACTATCATTTAATCGTATAAGACACTTAATTGATCTTACGTTAATGATTTAGTTAATCCATAGCATTTTTCTTAAGTGTTAAACACTTATTAAACCCTAAAATAATTTATTATAATCGTTTAATTAAATTATTTTTATTTTATTAACTTTATATTCATTTAATTACCATTTAATATTAATTAAAGAGTAATTACTTAATTACCTTTAGTCATTATTTAACAATAAATAATGACTAATTATATTTATTTATTATTTAAAGTTAATTAAATAATAAATAATTAAAGTATTAATCTTATTTGCCTTTAATTATTATTTAATCTTAATTAAATAATAAATAATTTAGTTTATAAACTTTAATTTTCTTTAATTATTATTTAATGTTAATTAATTAATTATCCTTACTTATTATTTAATCTTAATTAAATAATAAATAATTAGTTTATTAAATTTAATTTCCATTAATTATTATTTAATATTAATTAAATATTAATTACTTATTATTTAATCTTAATTAAATAATAAATAATTAGTTTATTAACTTTAATTTTCTTTAATTATTATTTAATGTTAATTAAATAATAATTAATTAATTAATTATCTTTACTTATTATTTAATCTTAATTAAATAATAAATAATTATTTTATTAACTTTAATTTTTTTAATTATTATTTAATGTTAATTAAATATTAATTAGTTAATTAATTCTCCTTAATTATTATTTAATCTTAATTAAATAATAACTAATCAGTTTAATTATTAATTAATGGTAATTAAAATTAACTATCTACTATTAATATTATTTAGTAAGGTATTTAATCAATCAATAATTTTAATAAATATCTAATGACATCATAATTACCCAAACTAAATTTTATAATATTTTTTATTAAATTACAAATATTTTCTCTTTCGGAACCATCACAAGAACCGGCTTAGAAAGACCCAAATCGGGCCCCACAAGTTAAGAAAACTCGGACCGATCAATTTTTTTATAGAAAATCGGCAAAATACTTTCTAAAATTTTCTGATTTTGCCTCACTAAAACTTGAATAAACTAAAATCTACAAGTTCGATTGACCTCAAATTAGAGTTGTTGAATTCGTATCTTTCTGAACTACAAGATTCCATCATCGAAAAACAAATTTGGACAAGATTTGATTGCTGAAAATGGCCATGAAGTGGACTGTTTTGCACAACCCTTTGACAGTTAGGTCATTTAGTTCAAAAATTCATATCTTGCTCATTTTAAATCAGTTTTACATGATTCCAAATAGATTTTGTTCTTAACTTACCCATATATTCCCATAAAATATAAAATCACAAAAATAATTTGTAGATTTCAAAATGTGCATTTATTCGTACAACTTATGTTTTGTTCGTCGGTAAAATATTTTCAAGCATTTTGCTAGATTTTTCTACATGTACCCATACCACTATATATTTAAACCACATGGCATCCTATATAAACACGTCTAGCATGATTATAAGCACAAAAAGCTCAAAGATAATATTTCTACCATAAAAATTAAAAGAAAACCAAGATTAGGGTTTTTAAGTACTTTTATACCTTTTGCTCTTGCTAGCTTGCTTCCTTTCCTTTCCAAAGTAAAAGATGGAGTTGTTGGACATTCAAAGTTTCACCCTTGATGGTTTTAATGCTCTCTAACTACCAAAGACTTGGAGTTTTAATGGTTTTTCTAGAGTTTTTCTTTACTTCTCTCACTAAAACTCTCTCTATTTTCTCTAGAGAATTTCTCTCTCTAACTTCTCTTGCAACTTTTTTCTTGAGAGCTTCTCTCTAAAATGCTTACAACTTGAAAAATGAAGTATTCTACTGTTGGTCAAAGACGGTCTTATTAAATTAGATTTTATCTTCCAACAATTATACATATAACTATGTATGTATAGATCTATCACCAACTTCATCCAATCCAAGCTTACATGAAAATTTTTAGAAATTTCTAACCAATTAAATGTGCCATATAAGAGATTACATGGGACCCAAGGGATCCCTCTCTTATCCATCCAACATCTCATCTTTATCCTCCCATTTTTGCTTTATTTTTTTAATTTGAATTTGGTAGCAACATTGACCACTTGTTGACTTTCACTTAATGTATCATTTGGACTAGTATTTATGCTACTACATTTAATTTCACTTGGGCTAAGTTAATTAAATCAATGGGCTACTAGCATGACTTGGTATTTAAATCAAGCATTAAGCTAAATTAATTAAATTACATGATCATACATTATTGTCTACAAGTTCATTACATAATTAAATACTTGTGCTTGTTTAATTAACTTACTAAGTTAGTCCATTAGTAATTAATTATATACATGGACTATTAAATAAATTTATCTAGTTTAAAACGTTGTTACATATTTAATATTCACATTAATTATATAATTCAATTAGATTTGTCATATTCAAGATTAATTCAATATTTAATTAGGGTTCCTCACAAAATAATCTTAGGTTTGTCTGTTAATTTAATAAATCCATTAATCAAACTTTTTTTACTAAAATTAACCGAATAGTCAACAATCAAATTACCACATAAATGTTTAAATTAAATCACACCATAACTCATTTAATTAGAATTTAATTTTTTAATTTTATTTATAATATAATTCAAAATTCTTGATCCTTACATTTGCTACATGCTGAATTAGTCTTTGTTGAATAAGTCTAGTTTGTTTTAAGTATTCTATTTATTTAGGAATACTGATTGTCTTCCTCTTATTTAGGTAAATAATCTCATAGGCACGTTGGTGTTGGTTGAGACTTTTTAGGAATCTTTTAAGTATTTATAACTTTTATAATCCTTATTTTTGATTCAATTCTTCGTTGAGTAATAAAATTCAATTTCAACATATTTCTATTTTTTCTTGATTATTTCTGTTTTCTTTTGGTTGCTTCTGATCTCTATATTTATTACAAGTGTTACTCTCGTATCAGGGAATCTTAAAATGGTAATTGTTTCGTTTGTAAATTCGGGACAGTGGACGATTTAAGTCCATGGGATAGAAATTTGTCCCCAGTTAAATCACATGCGTTACACGTGAAGGGAAACACTAGTAATAGCGATCCTCTATCGCCCCGATGGCAGCCTTTTATATTTAGTAGTTACCTTTCTGAGGTTAATTTTACAATAATAAAAAGAAAAGTTCTAATTTATTTATTTATTTATATATAAGATAAATGAATATAGTCTACTCATTTGGGTTAAAGATAAAATGAAGTGGAATTACACTCATTTATCTTATATACAGATAAAAAAAATTGAGTAAAATAAATAAATAAATATAGAAGCATTTTAATAAAAAATAAATTTAGATTAATTAATAGATTATATTTGCCACAAACAGTCCTTCGAAATACCCTTTTTTTTTTTTTTTTGGTTTCTTTACTTGTATAGTAGTCGTACTTTCGTTTCCTTTCCGTTGATATATCTGTCTGGGTGTCTTAATTTCATCCGTTGCTAGTTTGTTTTCTTTTCCTTCCAATAATTACCGAGGATTATTATGTTTCATCCATCTCTTCAGAAACTTATTAGATAACATTGTTAGTCACTTTATCTTTTTTGTTTTGGAGCTGTGTTTTGGGGATTATAATATTAATTGGAATATTCTCTAAATAAATAAATAAATTTAATGCTCCAAATTCCTCCGTTGATGTTACTACTATATTTCATGTGTGAGAGATTCAGTTAAGACGAAGTTGACACACCTTTAATTAATATGAAGTTTATGATTTTTTAATATATTTGTTATAATAAATATTGCATTAAGTTTAACTAATATTTATTTGTGAGCCAACACAAATATAATATTTATTATATCCATTGAAACTAAAATTATAAAACTTTATGGTGGTTAGGGAATATAACAATTTCACCCTAACCGGATTTATGTGTAAGTTAACCTTATAAGCCCTCTAGGTTAGGGTATATATTTCTCTCTATTTTATAAAATATATTTAAAATACAAAAAACAATTGCCCCACAAAAGATTTCTAAAGTAAGAGACTAAATTTAAAATGTTATATATATATATATATATATATTAATATTATTTTATCCTCAAAATACTTATTGAAACTTATTATTACTCTCTCATTTATTTTGATTTTCCTTAATTTTGATTTTATTATTGGACGAATGAAATAAATAAAAAGTTACTTTTTTAGCTTTAAAAACATTAAATTTTGGGCAAACCACTTTATCTTCCATTATAAGGATCACAAATAGTTAACAAATTTCTTGTATAACAGTATGAAACATATTAAGCTAGGAATTGAACATGTAACTCGAGCATTACTACCCAAGGTACAAGATGCTTTTCCAGCATTATTACCTTTATATATCGAACACCTAGAACAGTACAAACATTGCAGCCAAATAAGTAGTTGAACTATAATATGTATGTATATAAAAATGGCGCTGCAAACCTAACAATCCCTAACGTAGAACATATTAGGATTTTTAATGACAACATCATACATGTAGACCGAACTGAACTTGGAGAAATCCTTAGGAAGTGAAATAAGATCAATGGATGATCGCTTGTGGAACTGAAAGAGATCGACGCCGCCACCATAGTATCTCTCCCATCCCAACTCCCTCAGCATTCTCTCAAGAGAGTGGTAGGATGAAACCACCTTCCCTGTTGGTAAGTGTACTAACGCCTTCTTCCTATTCGATTGGTGATCTGAGTTGTCATTAAAGTGCATAACGCCGTTATTGAACTCCAAAACACCCGACATTTTGAGAGAGATGAGCAGGGAGAGGAGAAGTTGGGTTGGTAGTGGTGAGGAGAAAGGAGAATAGTGGTTATTTATAGGGAATGAGACGAGACATAAAGTATATGGAGGAAATAATCTTTTAAGTATGATGATGTGCCTAATTCTATTGTCTCATTTTGTGTCTTACTCGCATATATTGCTATCGGCCTGATCTTTGTTATTTATCTACACTTATTTTGTAATTAAATAAAATTATACAAAGAATAATACATATGTGACAATGTGTCAATAAATAAGATACATAATGAGAGACAACAAATTTGAATGAATTTGAATCTTCGACAGTCAAAATTAGATAATTTACTTGTATTATCCTGTATATAAAAAAAGTTATATTTTTATAAATAAGTTACAAATATAAATATAATACTTATATAGTAAAGATTATCGAATATGCAATTTTTTATTATATCAATGCAATTCGTATTTTTTATAAGCTGTATAAAGAAAATATCTATTTATAAAAGTTTGGAATAAGGATCTGATCTGAACTCTTGGGATGAAATGGCTTTTAAGGATAGTCACGTTTGGCTTTGTTGGAGAATATAGATATTGTGGGACCTGATAGGGTTTGCTTTAGGGCACAATTACCACGCAACCGTGTGAGTTTTGTTAAGGAAGAATCTTGTGGGTATGCAGTCGAGTTGGCATATCTTTACATCATGTTTATGAGTTTTTAATTAAAAGAAAAAATTAAAAATTTAAGTTTGATAAAAAAAAAATTAAAAAACTTTTAATTTTTCTTTCAATATAATTATTGAATTTATAAATAAAAAAATTAAATTTTATGTTCTGAATACTATTATACTCTTATATTAGTTTTACTATATTTATAATGTAAATGATCCAATAAAAATTATTAAAATGTTATTTATACCATTTAGTTTGCCATCCAAATCTCTGTTTATTTTTAAATAAATAAGAAAATTCGGACAAAAAAAAGTGAGCAAAATTTTCGTTTACTTACTAAAAAATTCAATAACAATAGAATTAAATTTAAAAAAAAAAAACCCTTAAATTTTTCATTAATTTTTTTACTTTTCCATCCTTTTTACTTAAATGGGCCCTGTTTTGTTTGTTAATTTGTGACAGGGGACGATGTATTGCAACTGAAATCACATGCATTACACGTGAAGGGAAACACTATTAAGACCGGTCCATTGCGTCGATGGCCTCCTTTCATATTTGGTAGTTATCTAAGCACGTGTCTAAAAATTTGGAAAGATTTTTTTTTTCTTCCCATCCCTTTCCTCTCCTCTCAAGTAAAACTCTTACCTCATACCATGAAGTAAAGGTATTTTTTATTATTACCTCAATTTTTTTATTTTTTTTTACTTACTTGTCTCCTTCACTTACCATGTAAATCTCCCGTTGAAAACTAAAATAAGTACCGGCATGGAAAAGTTATACAAATGTATGGACAGAGAATTAACATATTGGAAAATTTTACATCCCTATTTAGTTGTGATTGAAACATTTAATTTAAGGCTGTTATGTATTTATCTCTTCAAGTTGCGCACTATGGAGTTTCAAAATTTAAGTTGGTATTTTGGTTCATTTCTATTTCTTGGGTAATTTTTTTTTCAAATTTAAGTCACGTACGATGTAGACGTTTTTTAATAAGATTATATTTGTTTTTTAAATATTTTCCAATAATCAAATTAAAAATATATACACCACCGAGCCATTTGGCCGAATGGTATCAGCACTCATTCGCAAAAGTAACGGGTGTGAGTTCAATTCTCTCTCCTCCAAATTAATAGAAAATTTAAATTATAAATATATACTCTCCTCTAAACTCACTCTAAAAACACAAATATAACTCATTAAAAAATAGCAGAACATCTGTTTTATATGGACTTGACAGGATTTAAACACATTACGCGTTTACGAAAAAATGTTTGTCCGAATTTTACATTTTTATTTAATCTGTAAATATGTAAACTTTGCATATATTTTTTTGCTGAGCGGTTTTGTCTAATTTCAATAAAAAATATTTTTTTAAAAAAAATTACACATCAACAATCACCTCATATTTTTTTTTTTAAAATTACATATCAGCAGCCACATCAACAATCACCTCAATAAAGGGTAACAATGGTTTAATTTTTTAATATTTTGAGAGATTTTTTAAGAGTATAATGTTTAATCTATTAAAAAAATAATACTTTAGTTAAATTAATAACTCTTATAAAATTAGTTGATTTGTTTGATGATAATCGGAGGAGTTGAGGAAATACTCTAAAAAAAAAGTGGGATGAAGAGTACTCTAATTCTATTTTTCTCATTTATGTCCCATCTAAAGTCATTGTATCACCTAATTCTTATTATTTATTTATAGTTATTTGTAATTAAATAAAAAGTAGATGAAGACCAATATAGATATACTGTGACAGTGAATAATAAATATGATAAAGGACGAAACAAGAAATTTAAATTTTAGAAAGTTAAAATTAGACAAATCAGTTAAACTGTTCTATACATAAATTTAAGTTCTATTTTTATAAATGAGAGTTTCAAATATATAATATTAATATAATAAAGATTCTTTGAAATGTAATTTCTTTGTTACATCAACCTAATTCGTTTTCTATAAATTGTCTAAACAAATTATCTATTTATAACCTCTTGGAATGAGGATCCGATTTAAACTCTCTTGGAATGAAAAGGCTTTGTAATGATAGGGTGGTTGGCTTTGGTGGGGAATATAGATATTGTGGGACCTATTATGGTTTGCTTTAGGGGACAAATACCACGTAACCGTGTGGGTTTTGTTAAGGAAGAATTTAGTGCGTCTGTACTGGAGTTGGCATAGCTTTACACATACCAAGGATTCATACTAGAATAAGTTTATTTACACAATATACAAATCATCAGGCATAAATATTAAATATAAAATTTATTTTATTTTAAAAATTAAAATTTGATACAAAAATTTATATTAAATTTTATTTTTTAATAATTAAAATAAAATTTATGTAAAAATTTATATTTAATAGTTGATGCGTATAAAGTTGTCCTCCACAATATTTTGCAACTGAAAACCCTCAAAGTCCAAGGGAAAGAAATTTGTCCCCACTTAAATCACATGCGTTACACGTGAAGGGAAACACTCTCACGAGCGGTCCATTGCCCGGATGGTCTCCTCTCATATTTGGTAGTTTTCTAAGCACATGTCTGAAGGTATTTTTAAAAGTTTTTTGTCAACATAAAGAAGTAGACGCCCGATATATTCAAACTGATAGGTCACGTGAATATGAACAGGATGGATATGAACAGGAATAATATTGACCGGAATAATAAAGAACCTAATTCTGATGCTATATTGAAATATTTAACTTAAACTTAAATAATGTAGAGAGATCTCTCAAGTATGTATAATAAATTTTTAGGTCAAATTTAATTAGTGTGACACTTTAACCCAATACATAAATATGTTATAAATATTTATAACTTAAAATAATTGTTTGTTATGACAGTACATGATTAAAACGTAGGACAGTTGAACCTGTTTTATTGGTGAAATATAATTCGACCGTAGATTAGCATAATATTTGAGTGAATCACGTAAATATTGTGCCCTGCGTAATTAATTTTTTTTCCTCAATTTTCATTGCTATTTTTTTTTGGGTCCGTATTGTTTTTCTCTTACATGTATTTTATGAGGATATATATTCAACGAATTAAGGGCCAATTGATCGTCGTGAAGTTCAATAACAAGACTTGTACTTGTATTGAAATGACTAGTATCTCCTTTACCTGTAGCATCCCCTTCTCGAAGTAGAAAGGAGATTACGTACAGAACACAACAGAACTAACAAACTGATATTCAAAACTTTAATATGCAACTGAATAGTCTAGATAGATAATTGTCAACTGGCTCAAACACGGTCTGTGTATTACAACAGTATTTAGAAACCAAAATATCAAATCCTACACAAATATCTAAACTATTTACATAAAGGAAGCCCTCTTCACACTTGTCCTTGCTCCCCCTGATTACCTGTCGGAAAAAAAATACAGCATGAGCCAAATGCCCAGTACGAATTTAGAGTGCAAGAAAATAAGAACTAAATGAATAACAAGACCAACTAAATTGAACTAATCTGAATAACATAATAAGCTGAATTAAATGGTTGGGGTGATTTCATACCGAGCTCAGAACAAAACAAAACAAAAATATACATCGGACTGCGTAATCCAGATGTATGCAAAATCGGAAGGTGTGTTTGGCACAAACAACACTAAACCGCAGAACATAACATAACAGAATGCTAGGGCCAACCCATATGCCTCCCATAACAAAACACCAATTGAGCAACTCCCATTGGAGCCCAAAAAATGGAGATGTCGTGGACTAATCACACATAAGTGTCATGCCTCGGTGCCAAGAGGACATGCCTGTGGTACATCACAGGTGGTTATAGCTCAGGTATACCCTACGGTATATTCTAACAAAAATATCATGTCACAATATATGCGACACAATACAAACAAAAGGGGTTCTAATACGCACATGCTAAATCGAAACGAATTAATACAAAGTACTCAAAATATATTAGCATGTACGTTTCTATAGAATCAAAATAAATACTAGACATGCTCGCTAAGTTCAAAGAGTACAAGTTACGAATTTTCGAATATCTAAAACCAAACAATTCTATCATAAACCTTTAACTATGAATAATATATCGAAATAATATCTGGATTCTAATTGAGAGACAAAATGAACAAATTAAAATTAAAAAAATATCGCTGAAGGAGTACGAAATCCGTACCTGGATTAAGCAATGTAATACCCGAAATTATATTGAAAAACTGACTTGTTAAATTCCCTCCGTTGGAACTAATTAAACAAAATAAAGGAATAAATAAATAGTTAATTAATTAATTAAGTTTTACACATTTTCTTTCTCTTAGGTGAATTTGAAATCCTTTCGTTCTTAATAAACTTGTACAAGTAAAAATATTCTGATCATGGTAATATATAGTATATAACATCTTTCCTGCTCATTCCAAAATACATTTAAGTATATTTACAAAATATTCTTTTCATTTTTAATTATGTTACAAACAATTATTATTATTATTATTATTATTATTATTATTATTGTTGTTGTTGTTGTTGTTGTTGTTGTTGTTGTTGTTGTTGTTGTTGTTGTTGTTGTTGTTGTTGTTGTTGTTGTTGTTGTTGTTGTTGTTGTTATTATTATTATTATTATTATGTCAAAACTCTAAAGTTACAAAAATAATAATTTAATATCCCAAAATGCTAATTACTAACAAAGATATATACCTAAAATATATACACTAACTAACTAAATAACATACAAAAATTAAGGCTACAAAATTAAAACTAATACAAAAAATTAAATAATTACACAAAGAAAGAAAAAGAGACATACCCGAAATTAAGAAGAAATTCACCGTCTTCAAAGAAAACCAAAAGAAATTTGGGCTTATATCAATACCCAAAATTCAAAGAAAGAAAATAAAATATTTAACTAGAGAGATTCTTACTTAAAAGTCCCTCACACAATAAGGTCTTTTCTCACAATGGGAGGTCTTTATTGTTTTTGAAATAAAACAAGCGTTAGTGTTATATTTATAGGCTAAGGGAAGGGGAATGTTTTAGTGGGTGGGTGATGTGGGATTCCAAATATAAAGAAAAAGACAAGGTAATACATTACCTTTGACGGCCTAGCTTCCATCCAAAACATGGTAAATATGATGCTCGCAACTCGATGCTATATAAATATAATTTTTTGCTATTGCCATACATTAACCCCAATTCACATGAGTTTCGATGTACCACTCTCGTTATCTTTCTCATAAGTTCCATGTTTGCATCATATGACTTAAGGCTCAAAATTCTCTGGTTCTGATAGTAAAACTATCAGTTATGCCTATACACCCACAAGATTCTCTATTAAACAACCCCATAGAAGTTATATTTTCCCTAAATGCTAAATCTAGCCCAAAAAGCATTTTTATGCCCTCAATATTTTAAGAACATGAGCCCCACAAGGCCAAAATATCTATGTTCTCCACCAAAGACAATCGCGCCTAGACTTGCACAGAAAGCTGTCTGGTCTGACCTACCATGCTTTGACCATAGACCAGGCATGGCCCAAGCTCAAATAGAACCCTGGCCAATAATTCAACTAAAAACTTAGTTTGAAGCAGCCTACATGCTAGGCCCAGGCCTAAAGCCAATCCATATAGCCTTTCCATTTGAAGGTCACAACGTAAGACAAGACATGTCTTTTAAGATAGCCCTTGCCCCATTGCCCTATTGCTCTACTTATACTTGTATGGTACTCTAAAAGTCCTATTTACAAGCGATGTGGGATAAAGTATAAACTGATGGTTCTATTTAGATTCCTGACATTCATGATGCTTTGAGCAGCCACTTACCTTCAAATCCTTTGCAGGTAGCATATTGTATAGGTCGTCTCTTGCATCAAGATTCAAGGTTGATCAAGTGAGGACAGGATTCAGTAGCCCCCTTAACTATTGGAATGTTTTGTGCGTGCAGTTAATGATCCGTTTGTGATGAAGGCATGGGCAAAAACTTACACAGACACTAGGCATGAGTGTTGTTTCAATTCAAGTATATGTGAGCAGATAAACCAGAAAAACAATTAATCTACTTACTCTACACTTTGATTTGCACCATAGTTGATCCTGCTATGAATATTCAATGCTGTTTTATTGTTCATAAACGAATACCAGTCCGAACCATAAAGATATTTTGCTACTAAAGAAATAAACTTTTTCGATTTTTGTGGCCTTTGGGAAAATAACGCAGAGTCGCCAATACATGACTTCAAACAATAACCCTAATAAAACCATTCTTATAAGAGCCAATACTTGCACATTCTCTAAAGATTAAGCATGATATAAGATAGAGTTAAATTATATGATACTTTTATTCCCTAATACTTAGTTTTTATATTTATTGTATGCTTAAATATTTAATTATTTAGCTTATTTTGGTTTTAATAGGTTTTATAGGATTTTAGTTAATTTATGTTAATTTAGGTATTTTTATAGTATTTTTATATTTCTTTTTATTTATGTATTTTTATTTATTTTAGGTGTTTTATTTATTATTATGTGTTTTTAGGATTTTTAGTATTTATATTTATTTTTATATTTATTTTTGTAAGAAAATTAAAGTTTGGGGACAAATCTGTAAATTCAGCAAAAGTTAAATGACATTTTGGTAATTAACCAGCACTGATGGCAAAAGTGTAAATAAGCAAGAAAAGACGCGGAGGGGCATTTTTGTAATTAACTAGAACAGACGTCCGCGCAATGCGCGGAAGCCTTCACAGCGCGGGAACAGAACGACGCCGTTTCGAGATTTAATGGAAAGCAGTTCGCGCATTGCACGCAAGGAAACGAGCGCATAACAAAAACGACGTCGTTTGGTGTCCGGGGAAGAAAGCCTCCGCACATTGCGCGGAGGAGGATGGTGACGTCAGCGGACGTGGGAACCGCGTTGACCGGTCAACTGTGGCGTTAAGGCTGCGTTTGGCTTGCACATTAATGCTGGAAATCAGATTATTTCGGGATTTTGCTACTTTTTGATTCCAAATTGGATTTTAATTCCAACTAGGGTTAGGATAATAATTATTTTATTTTCATTTATATTTTAAATCCTATTAGGGTTTAACAATAATAAATCCTATTAGGGTTAGGAGGATTCTGGAGCCTATAAATAGAGGGCTTGACACACATTGTAAAATACAACTCTCATTAGAATAAAAATTCTCTCTTCTATTCTTTATTATTCTCTATTATTATGAGTAGTTAATTTATTTTTCTTGGTTTAAGTGATTGAAGCCATCAAAATTTATACACTGTGTGATCTAATTTATTTTAATTGTTCAATTTATATTTTGATTATTGAATATTCTTCTATGCTTAATTTTATGATTAGTTTGTTTAATTGCTAAGAGGTCTACTAGTTTATTATTCATATTAATCTACTGCTATTTGTGAAACAACTAAGTTTAATAATTATTTTGCAGATCAAAAGATTATTTTATCTTAGGAAGAATATTCATCTAAATTAAATGCAAACACGTGGCTTATGTTGTTTAGTTCAACGATCTCTCTAATTCTTAAAGCTGCTATTAAATTAAATCTTTAGCACGTGCTGAGGGTTGTTTAATAGTAAGGGTATTTAGACTGCGTGGCTCTACTTATCTAAAATTAAGGAGGGAGGAGAAAAATTATTCCACCTGCGAGTAGTTATTTCTACGATGAATTTTCAAAATATAAATTAAGTTATTCTTGCATCAGTGATCAGTTGTAAATTCTTGATGGTGGATATTAACTTAAACCAAGGCTTTTTATTTATATTTATTTCTTGCATAATTATTTTAATTAATTTTATTGAAATTATTTTTTAATTAAAAATCCCCCAATTTTAGTTTATAAAACATATAATTAAATTAATCATTCTCTGTGGGATCGACTCTTACTTACACTACTACATATTTATTTTTTCAAAGTAAAATTTTATTTTTGGGTGCTTGCAACATCACACCAATATACTCTGTAGAAAGGAATTTAGAAAGCTAAATCCCCAATGGTGTAAATGCACAAAGAAGGAAATAACCCAATTGCACTGAACATGGTGGGGATGGGAAAAGGTGAAGCATGGGTAAATGGACAAAGCGTTGGGCGTTATTGGCTGCTCCACCAATTTCATCTTTATTGGTTCTCTTCCTTGTCTCCTAGAAATGCCTGCAAATTAATGTTTCTGTTAGAAAGAAAGAATAGTGGAATCCAAGTTGCATTTGGTGATCGGGACAGACATTTCAAAGTCCAGCTGCAAGTAATTAGTTCATCGATCACCTCCTCAACATTTTGAGCAATTTTTGCAGAGGCCTCCATGAATATTAAGCCATGTTCCTTGGCAAATTGCTCGCCTTCCTCCTGAATTTGAAAAAACAGAAATACAAATAAAATGAGAGATGTTAACTAGCTAGTCATTGCCAAATTGCCAACTAATTAATTAAGTTGTCCCATGTATAAGCCGATAGGCTGCAGATATTCATGTGAATCACATATGCACTCCGAGGAAAAAGTAAATCTTCTTCTTTTTAAGAAATCCAACACCGGAAATTATACTCTCTCCATTTCACACAGCACATCTTTTGTAAAATTATAAATTTTAGGAACATATTTCTCTTCTTTGTTTATCTTTAAATATAGTGAATATTTAGTTTAATATTTGTGATATGATGGTCACGTTGTGATGTTAAAATTAAAGATATTGTGTTATTTTATACTCACTCCGTCCTAGGATAAAAGTCATCCATTGACTTTTATGGTCAAATTGACTATTTTTCAAATTAATATATCTTATTATTCTTTTATATATATATATATATGTAAAAATGCTATAAACATTATAAAATACATATAATTTAGTACTAATATCAATCCTTGCTTTTTTGAAAATCTAACTATATAATGATAATTATTAATTTTAAAAATGGTCAATTTGACCACAAAAATCAATAGAATATCTTGGGACGGAGTGAGTACTATCATCGACAAAACAAAATTAATAAATATTTGTGTGTTTTTGTCCTGTATCATTTGGTATCATTTGAGAATATTAAGTGTCCCATTTGTAATATGCGTGAATATTAAAGATATAATTTTGTTCCATGTATACTTCTAAAAATAATATGATGTTATCTTAATAGTGTGGTGTGATAATGAAATTATAATGACAAACTTGATAATATTATGTCATTTTAAACGACTATCACAACAAAAAAACTCTTTTTGCAAGAGATGGAGTTAAAGACAACACCATTATAATTGAAGACAACACCATTATAAAAATTGTGAAGTATATAAAATGTACTATTAGTGACGAGTTATTGTTTTCACAAGTTTAATAAATCATTTCAATTTAAAATTTAAAAATATCTCATATTGAATGGAGGAAGAAATACATTATCTTGTAAACTGTGAATGGATTTAAGGGACATGTAAATGCCCTTCAACAAGCCTTAATCCCAATTTCACTAAAAACATTTCAGCTTTCCATTATTTAGAGATACAATTGAAATATCGTTGTAGCAAAAGATAGTATTTTTCAGTGATTTGATTTTGAACAATTCAAGTATTTTAGTTACATTAATTCAGTTGTATTCTCATCTATCTAATCATGAAGTCGCATAAATTTGGTTAAGATAAATATCTAATTGGAATTTGTTACATATATGATGGTACACGATGGTGCAAATTAAATCAACCGTACCTTGTCAAATGCTGAGAAACATGTTATACATGAGAGCAACTATGTATTAACATTGTCAAATCGATCATTTAATTCTTGAAGTTGACTATCTATCATTATATAAAATAACGCAACCTGGAAGTGATAAACATAAGTGACTTTTTATAATATTTTTTTTTTAAAAATGACTTAAACATTACTATTTTATCTTTATCACTTTTAATTACATCGTTAGTTGTTATCCAAATTTGTCATAAATTAATCGGACATGTAAATCATTTTAGCTATAAAAATATCATAACTTACCTAAAATGTCCATCCATTCGAAGAAGTGAATCAAAGAGTAAGTTCAAATTATTGAATGAATAGTAGCACGATTCATCATTATGGTTGTTTTGTATAACCATATAATAACTCAAACTTCAAACACCAAATAGGTCTTGGTTAGAACTCCAACTTATTCAAGGAAAAAACTTATGATGGTTGATGATTAAGCACATATGGAACTACAAATACATACACTTGATCGATGGGTGTCCTTTCTTCTCTTTATAAAGAAGAATAGAGGCAACACTGCATGATGATCCATTCTTCCACAAAGGAATAGTAACGACTACTTATAAAGAAATGGCTTTTCTATGAGAAATTAAAGACAATGACATCTGCTTTAAAAGGTCTTCAATTCCCACTTAGAAGGCAACTGTATTCTCCATGCCCACCCCTTTTTTCACTTCAAAATAAAAGGCTAAAACACAAAAGTACTGCTTTTCAACTTTCATCATTCACCTCATGAGCAAGAGCAGATGAATTGGATTCACATCGGGGCTCATTCATCAATTCCCAAGCAAATATAGAAGCTATGTCTTCTTTTTGGGAGGACCCCCCCCCCCCCAATGGTAGCAGTCTTTTTTTGGGGGTGTGATTTCAGATGAAATCATTTGAAAGACTGGCATCAACAACTATGACTTTGTTCAAATTCTTGGCTTGATGGTTGGACTGATGGTTGAGACTATATTTATTTTTTGGAGCAAGATGTCAGAGTTTGCAGTTTCTTGCTGCATCCTTTTCTAGTGAAGATTTAATAGGTGAGGAGCAGGAGTCCTCACATGTAGTTGATCACACAAACAAACGACAACTAGAAAACCCATCAAGTTCTTCACATTCAAATGAAAGCAAGGAGCAAAGAAAGTAAGTAGTCCATAGAGTTTGTTTGAAACAAGTACCACATCGCCTAGTACAAAGGTTCTATTACCAATTCTCACCTATAAATTAAAGGAACCTTACATCTCTTATGCTTACTCAAGACTTAAATGTTTAATATTTTTATTAAACTAAATTTAGGTTATGGGCATAAATGTTTAATGTTTTACTACTACATTTAGGCACCAGGCCAAGCTGAAGGCTTGGTCAGGCCGGGTCCTGGCCGAAAGGTGGTCCAGGCCAAATGTCCATCTTTACAGTAAGCGCCTATCATTACCCAACCATTTAATCCCACTCTAAATATAACAATTGAGTACTGTATTTAATATTTTTAGATTAAAAAATCTAAAACTGTTGTGGACTCTCAGTTTTATAATAGAACTGAGAGTCCAACCATTAATACAAAAAGATTGATACTCAATCCAGTCATAGTTTCTTTTTGAGAAAAATATTACTGTGCTACTCATTCCTAACTTAAATTTAGTTATTGGCAAGTTTGAGCAATTAATTGATTGACGATAACGGGCTCAAATTTGTGTGATATAGTATTTTCGGGTATCCCACACACCTTTTCTTTAATGACAAAATAGAATGAGAAGTTTGTCAGCATTTATTTGCCTCCAGTATCTCTAACCATCGATCAATCTGCTCCATGAACAGTATTTTATATGGAAAAATGGTAGTACTGCAAGCCATTTGGTAGGATCTAATGAGGAAAAAAAAAGATGTAAAAATAAAAAAGAAAGACTTTTGCA
Source organism: Hedera helix (assembly GCA_947179155.2). NCBI lineage: Eukaryota > Viridiplantae > Streptophyta > Magnoliopsida > Apiales > Araliaceae > Hedera > Hedera helix. The sequence goes on along the minus strand of OX359264.1, from coordinate 40,641,664 downwards.
TATATACCAAAAAGTACAAAATGAGTCATCTAAGCCCAAACAAAAAAGTATTGTTATAACACCAACTAAACCGCAACACCATAACATTTTTTTCTCTATATTTTTTCTCTATATTTTTTCTTGAAATTAGATAAAAGATTCTCATACCATGAGTCAGAGCCTACTATAATAGTTGCTCTCGATATAACCCGCAAAAACACCAAAGGGATGAAATGTAATTGCCCGTGTCTGAAAGCACGACGTAGATTAAAATTTCAAAAATACTCTGTTACCTAAAGACTATTTGCAACCTAAAATAACTTACAAATCAATTAGAATGAATCAGAACCATCCATGTGATTTTCCACCCAAATCAATTTGCATGTGAAAATATAACGACCGCAATACCTGAAAAATAGGAAAAAGACGTCAATGCTAAAAGGGTAACCTATGTTGTTTACGTGCAATTTTTTTTTTTTTTTTATTATTACAATTATTATAATTACTATTATTATAATTACTGTGATGACCCTAAATCCGATGAATCTCCTCCTAACCTCCCGATGATATCCTTTTAGTTTATTTCATAGTTTTTGCGTATGTAGCGATCGCGAGGCGCCTGTATGTAAATATGTAAATTTTTGGGCCTTAAAGCGACATCGAGTCGAAAATCGGGTTTAAGGCCCCGTGATAATGAAATGTGCGATTGTGGGCGTTTGGGGTTATTTGGATGACTCACATGCCCATGAATAGCCTCAACGCTATTTTAATGCTTGATTTTCCTTTTCGACATGAAAAATGGATTTTGGAATGAAAAGATGAAAATTTTCATAAAATCAATCAAAGTAGGATATTAGATCACGCGTAGGCTAAAATAAAATCGAAAGTATTGGATGAGCTTCATTCCTATTTGACGAAGGATTCGAAAATCTTATTTTATAAATGGCATCATTAAAGATTTTGTTATCAAAACGAAAGCTTAAAAAATGAACTTTTCAAAACGAATCGAATCCTTCGTGCATAGGGTCAACGAGATTTCTGAAGTATTTTCGAAAATAAAACATTCCAACGATTTTCATAGGCACACACGCATACACACACACACGCGCGCGCATACACACATTTTAGGATTTAAAGGACAAAAAAGCATTAAGATAGCGGTAACCGTGTTTTCACGGAAGTCGGGGGGTGCCTAACACCTTCCCCTCGCTTAAGCAAGCCCCCGAACTCTATGAATCTCGGTTTACGGACAAATTAATTCGGAATCACATATGAGCCATTACGATTACGAAAACAAAATTCAGATGAGTTGGTACATCCATTTTAAATATACCAACTGGCGGCTCTGGTCAATTGGTTCATCATAAAATCAATCTTTTAAACCCCGTCGACACTCAAGCCGACCCTTTTCAAAAAATCACATCTTAATCCAAAGGTTAAAGTTGGAAAGGGTAAATCATTAAAAAGGAGACGACTTTCCCGGCGTCAACAATAATATTTTATTATTCTTGTAATATTATTAATCATTTAATAATGTTTTTTTAATCTTATAATATTATTAATCATTTAATAATATTTTATTCATTATCTAATACTATTAGTCATTTAATAATATTTTAATCTTTATCTAATATTATTAATTATTTAATAATATTTTAGTAATTATCTAATATTATTAATCATTTAATAATATTTTATACATATTCTAATATTATTATTCAATTAATAATATTTTATCTTTTTATTAATATTATTACTCATTTAATAATATTTTATTGACCTTATAATATTATTATGCTTTTAATAATATTTTAATGATTTTCTAATATTATTATTTATTTAATAATATTTTATTAACTTAATTATATTATTAATTCTTTAATAATATTTACACCTTTTTAATTATTAAATTAATTATCTACAACTTTAAAAATATATTTATTAAATTCAAAAATATTAAAATGATTTTTGGAATATTTTTTATTTTTTGACCCGACCCGGTTCGGATTTTAATTTCTTTCCGGAACAATGCACGGCGCCCCGGTGCAGTGTTTTATACTACAACACTGCGCCCCGGCGCGGTACTACAGAATGAAATTCCAATTTTCAGATTTTTGACAGTTTTGACACTTTTGATTCAAACCTTGATAAAATGAAATCTACACATCCAAATGACACAAAATCAGTGTTGATGTGTTTCTAACTTCTTATTTTACAATATTTCATGGTTCGATCGCATTTTTGAAAACGTTTTACACTAAATTTAAAGGTCAAACCACTTAGGGTTTAAAAATGACATACTTTGCGATACAAGCTATAACTTCTTTGTTTTTTCATATTTTTGAAAGCTTCAAGTTGAGTTTTCTTTAAAACTCATGTATGTAACTTTCTAGCCATCAAAATCCATTTTTTAACTTGTACATTTTAAACTACATCATTAAACATCACCTGCTTGCCTAGGGTTTATCGGTAAAGTCTATTATGAACATTTCTTCTATTTTTATCCAACACACTCACACCAAAATATGATATAAACCTATCAAACCATGAATATACATGTATAACATAGTTTAAGACTTCTAGATCATCAAAACAAGTTTTGATCTATTAAAAATATATTTTAACCGTTTAAATCATATCTAAGCTACAAAAATAAAATATAGAAGGGTTGGAGCACTTTTAAACCATGATGATTTGTGTGCTCTTCTTCTTCTCCTACAAAAGTCTGAAATGAGGCTAGTGGACATTCACCAAGTTACTTCTCTAGCTATCTCCTTCACTCACAAGTGTGTTTCTCTCTTTTCTTTCTCAAATGCTTTCTCTTTTCCCTATAGAATACTAGAAAATGAACTAACCAACATAACACATGAGTGGAGTACTCTATTTATAGCAATCTACTAACACTTCATTAGTTCTCCTAATACACCAACATAGTCAAATTAAAGCTTAATTGAGATTACTATTGCATGGATGAACAAGTTGATTGGCAAGTTGAATGACGTGGGTGGCTGAACAACTATGACCTAGTGTGTTAGAAGCAATGTGAGCAAACAAGCCACCCCCTTGTGGGGCCCACCATGACCGGCCAAATGGGGTACTTCCCCCCATTTTTGGTTTAATTTTATTACTTATATATACATATATACATCTCTCTCTCTCTCTCTCTCTCTCTCTCTCTATATATATATATATATATATATATATATATATATATATATATATTGACCAAAGTTTGACTTCCTATTGGGCTCCATATTGGACTTATGAATTAAATATATTGGGCTCATCCATTTAATTTGGTTGGGCTCAATTTAAATGTTCTATTGGACTAACATTAAATTACCTATGTTACATTTAATTAAATCAAGCATTGAGCTAAGGTTTAATTAATTACATGGACTACTAGGTAAATCTTATTGACCTAGTTTAACAACTCATTTTGATTTAAAATATAATCCAATTATATTTGCTTTAGTTAATTATAACATCTTGCTTCATTGCTTTAAATAAATATACACGTACACAAGTATATTCATTCAATTATTTAATGCACAATTAATTAGTATAAAATTTTTAATTTAATAATCATAATTACAATGTCTAATGAAATTCGTGGTTATTACATTATCCCCCCTTATAAGAATTCCGTCCCCGGAATTACAAATTTAAAACTTCTCAAAAAGATGCGGATAGTCATTCCTCGTCTTTTCTTCAAGTTCCCACGTAGCTTCCTCAGCGTTGTGGTTCCTCCAAAGAACTTTGATAGAATGTATAATCTTATTTCGTAATTTTTGCTCTTTTCTATCTAGTATCTGGATAGGAATTTCTTCATATGATAAGTCTTTCTCAACTTGAATTGGCTCATAGGATATGACGTGCTTGTAATCTGGTTTATATGGTCGTAGCACCGACATGTGAAACACATTGTGAATATGCTCCAGTTCAGGAGGTAGAGCTACCTCGTACGCCACTTCACCTACTCTCTTCAATATCTTGAACGGTCCTATGAACCTCGGACTCAGTTTTCCCTTATTTCCAAATTGGATTTTCCCTTTCTAGGGAGATACCTTTATGAACACAAAACTTCCCATTTTGAAATCTCGTTTCTGTCAATGTAGATCTGCGTATTTCTTCTGACGGTCTTGAGTTGCTAGTAGTCGAGTTCTTATTACTTTGATAATTTCTACCATCTGTTGAACCAATTCCGGCCCCAACAGTTAACGTTCTCCTACCTCATCCCAATATAGAGGTGTTCTACATTTTCTCCTATATAAAGCTTCGTAAGGCGGCATGCCTATGCTCGCATGATAACTGTTCTTACATGCAAACTCAACTAACGGTAGATGGTCTTCCCAACTGCCCTTGAAATCTATCACACAGGTTTTGAGCATGTCTTTCAATGTCTGAATTGTTTTCTCGCATATCATACTTTGCATTTACTCTATGATTCATGCTTTTCATGCATATCACTTATAATGTCATGCAGTTCAATATATAATAATCAACTTAAATCATTTACTGCATATCAACAGTCTATTTTATCTCGTTGCACAAAGTCACATTGACACAGTCTTGCACGTAATAGCATGTGCATACATAACAGATTTTCAAATTTCTAAATTAAGCAAATAATGCAACACGTTCTGAAAAACTTGTCTAAACTTGCATAACTAGCTTACACTAATCTTTCACGTTCCTTGCATCACCTATACGGTATGTGAGATCAATGGTGCACAATATCAGTCAAAGTTTGACTCAATACTAAATCTTTAAAGATATTTATTTCTTCTTATCGTCCCCTTTTAAATAAATAGGGTTAATTTCATATTTTAGTCTCTCGTTGACTTGACTCAGTGTTTCATATTCAACACCGTAAATCTTTAGTACAAAACTATAGCATTTTTGACATTTATTAATGTCACTGTATTAATGCATGGACCTTATTTCTGTTTAGGTCGAACAACTAATTAGTCACTAATGGACCATACCCTTGCTCAAATTAGTAATAACTTATAATGTTATTTAATTGTTAAATAACACTTTAAATAATCATTACTATTATTAATTCTTTTTTAATAATAGTTTACCTTAATCATTATTATTAACCTTTTAATAATATTTTAATTGTTTGCTAGTATTATTAGACTTTAATAATATTTTAGTTGACTTTCCATTATTATTAATTATTTTAATAATAATTTAATTGTTCATCAATATTATTAATCATTTATTAATATTTGAAATCCTCACGTATCATTAGTAATTATTTAATAATGATTCAACCCTTAACTATTATTATTCAATAGTTAATTACTTGTTAAACAATATTATTAATTCTTTAATAATATTTTAAATCTTTATTTATCATTATTATTTATTTAATAATGGTTTAACTCTTAGATATTATTATTTAATAGTTAATTAAATGCAAAACAATATTATTAATCCTTTAATAATATTTTAAATTAATTACATATCATTATTAATTATTGAATAATGATTTAATTTTTAACTATTATCATTTAATAGTTAATCATTAATATTATCAATATATTTTAATTACTTAATAATCTTCTTCCGATTAAGTAATAATTTATTCCACTTAATTATCATTTAATTATTATTTAATATGAATTAAATAATAATTAATTAATTAATTATCCATACTTATTATTTAATCTTAATTAAATAATAAACAATTATACTATTAACTCTAACATCATTTGATTACTATTTAATATATTAAATTATAAGCAATTAACCCTATTTAATTATTATTTAATGTTAATTAATTAATTAATTAATTAATTAATTATCTTTATTTATAATTTACTCTTAACTAAATAATAAATAATTAGTTTAAACACTTTATCATAATTTAATTACGATTTAATATCAATCAAATAATAATTACTTAGTTACTTCCTTTATTTACTATTTAATTATCAATTAAATAATAAATAATTATTTTGCTTCATTAAATAATAGGATATAGTTTAAATATCATATTTAATATTTAATAATAATTTAATATACAATTTTCTTCAATTACTAGTGAAATAACATCCAACTAGTGTACATTAGCACCTCAAAAAAGTATTTAAAATACTTTCTCTTTTATTTAGCCTTACTTACTATTTAATACAACTTAAATAATAAGTAAGTAGGGTGATTTATATTTTTCCAGCATTTAAAAATACTTCTAACAATTTTTCATGTAATTAGTTAGCTTTAATCATTTAATAATTATAGAAATTACCAAATGACATACTAAAAATACAAAACTAAAATTTATAAAATAGTACACAAAATTTCAAGCAACTTTTCAGTTCGGGCCTTTGCCGGAACTTGCCGAAAGAGTGGTGAATCGGTCGCCGGAATGATTGTAGCGACCCGAAATATTTTAATATAGAGAAATGGAATTATTGGATGTAATTGTAAATTTCTGAGGGATTAAATTAAATCATTATATGATGGCCTAGTTTATTTAATTACGTGTTGAAATAATTAAAGGAATTTAAGGAAGGTTCAATTAATGGGTTAATTAAATTAATGGACCAACCTAGGTTGTATAATATCAAAGTTTGATAGGGTAAATGAGCTATGTGACTATTTAATTAAATAGCTAGCACGTTAAGCTGGATGTGTAAATTAATTAATATGGTTATTAATTAATGAAATTTCGTAAACATTAATAATGTTATATTTATTTTCATTTGGAAAGTTATTGATAGTGGGGTATTAATATTTTATATTTCCACTAGGAATTTAATTTGGGCAACCCAAGACTTAGTTGCAATATAAGTAACAATTGGGCCACCCATTTGTCTAATTAACAAAACAAATAGCAGCCCAGCCCAAGAGTAATAACATAACCCGGTGGAAAAGTAAGAGTGCCACTCATTTAGGGACAAAACCTCAGAAAAAGCAGAGCACGCGCAGTTTGTGCAAAGCTCAAGGAATCAGTGCTGAGAAAAGAAGGAACAAGTCAGGCATAGGGGAGGCTATAAGGTCCAACTCCTCAGAGTTGTCTAAGGCTGAGAAAGTGTTGTATAACCTCAGTCATTCCCTCATTTCCCCTTCGCGTTCATTTAGGCTAAGAGATATATTGAGCTTGAGAAGTAAATGCAAACTTCAGAGGAGTTCATGTTGTTCGGAGAAGGCAGAATCTGAATGTAAATCATCTGTCAAAGATTGAAGGTATTATCCGGTTATTTTGATTTAACTAGTTTTATCTTATGTCGGATTAAGGAAACAAAATATGCTAGAGTTGCATATGAGGTGTTTAAATAAGAGTAATGTGAACTCGGTAGTCGAATGTTGTTGAAACTAGTTAATGATTGAATTAGAACTAGAATAGTGGTTTCGGTTATTTTACACAGTCAACATTGTGAGTCTGAACCACAGTTGGTCTGTACTCAATGTTCATGTTCATCAAACTTTAGAATGAACTGGTAGTAGAGTGCTGCTGGTAGTAGAGTGCTCTGGTAGTAGAGTGCTGATGGTAGTAGAGTGAACTGGTAGTAGAGTGCTGCTGGTAGTAGAGTGCTGCTGGTAGTAGAGTTCTCTGGTAGTAGAGTGCTGCTTGTAGTAGAGTGAACTGGTAGTAGAGTGCTGGTGGTAGTAGAGTGCTCTGGTAGTAGAGTGCTGCTGATAGTAGAGTGCTGCTGGTAGTAGAGTGCTCTGATAGTAGAGTGTTGCTGATAGTAGAGTGAACTGGTAGTAGAGTGCTGCTGGTAGTAGGGTACTCTGGTAGTAGAGTGCCACTGGTAGTAGAGTGAACTGGTTGTAGAGTGCTGCTGGTAGTAGAGTGGACTGGTAGTAGAGTGAACTGGTAGTAGAGTGCTCTGGTAGTAAAGTGCAAATCATAGAGTGAAAAGTCCAAAACGTAAAGTGCAAATCGTAGAGTGAAAAGTCCAAAACGTAGAGTGAAAATCGTAGAGTGAAAAGTCCAAAACGTAGAGTGAAAATCGTAGAGTGAAAAATCCAAAACGTAGAGTGAAAATCGTAGAGTGAAAAGTCCAAAACGTAGAGTGAAAATCGTAGAGTGAAAATCGTAGAGTCTGGACAGCTTCAGCGTCAGTTAGTAATATGAGCATAACTTTCTCATACGAACTCGGATTGAGGTGATTCAAGATGTTTTGGAAAGCTAATAGATAGACCTACAACTTTCATTCTTTACGAATTTCGATTTGATATCTGTATCAAGGTAGAAATTTACCATGTTTGGGACTGGTTTGACCTCTTATAGTAAAATGAGTATAACTTTTGTACACGGATTCGGATTAATATGATTCAAGATGTTTTGGAAATCTAAGAGATAGACCTATAACTTTTATTCTTTAACGTTTTCGATTTGAGGTCTGTAACAGAGTCTAAATTGACCATCTTGAGGTATGATGTGTAATTAGAGGCAATCGGAGGGCGTCAGGCATGCACGTGTGCAACGTGCAATGTTTTCGACACTAAGTTATATTGTTCTTTGTATAAAGCATGAATATTATGATTTATAATGATGTCTATCATTAATCAAGGATTAATTAGATAAGTGTATGAGCATGCTAAACGTGTGCATATGAGGCGGGATAGACGTGTGGCGTATAAACGTCGAAACGCTGTGTAAAGTGTTATTTAACAATTTAATAACCATAGAGATTAATTGAAGTAATACTAATTGGGATTAGTAAGAGTTTTAAATATTGTCTGAGGCGGGTAATATTATGACAACTTGATGAGGTAATTGTATAATTAAACCTAGTAAAGTCCAGTAGTGGCTAATTGGTAGATTGACCTAAATAATTATGAGGACCAAATGATAATGCTATGGCATTAAGGAATGTCGGATATACAAAGTTAAGTATAGAAGGCTTACGGTGTTATGTGAAACATCATGATGAATCCACAATGGACTAAACTAATGAATCAACCCTAGTGAGTAAATGGGACGATAAAAAGGAAGTAGACATCCTAAGAATAGGATTAAATATTGAGTCAAACTTTGACTAATATAATGCACCGTTGATCTCTCATGTTGTATAGGTGGTGCAAGGAACGCGAAAGGCTAGCGTAAATTGGTGTTGCAATCCAGGCAAGTCTTTCAGTGATATTTGTTATCCCTGCAAGTTGTTCAGTGTTATGTTTGATATGCATAAACTATTAAATGTGCACTCATGTTATGTGCTAACTGATTGTAAATGTGTCTGTGTACAATCATATGTTGTTAATACCTCTTATATACAATTAATGCTATGAATCGAATGTGTTATATGAGTTATATAACATGGTAACATTGACATGCATGGTAAGCATGGGTAGATTTTATAAATGCAACGCATGATAAGCATGATGCCTATGTAAATGCCAAGCATGGAGCATAAAGCATAAATTAAATGTAACCTACGTGTTATGTGTTAGCTGTTGGACTTGCTGAGCCGTCGTGCTCATTCTTGCTTTAAATTAACATTTTCAGCGAAGTAAATGAAGAAATTCTTGAAGGCGTTGGATATACGGTATGTTGAATAGAAAACTCAGGTTACTGTAATGGGAAACAGTTGTTGCATTGGCTTTATTGATCTGTGGTCATGATCGTAGAGTGAGCCTCAACAATCGTAAAGTGAGCCTCAACGATCGTAGAGTGGCGTAGAGTGAGCCTCAACAATCGTAAAGTGAGCCTCGGCGATCGTAGAGTGAGCCTCGGCAATCGTAGAGTGAGTCTCAGCCGATCGTAGAGTGCTTGGTCGTAAAGTAACAAATCGTTGAGTAACTTCACTGTGGGATCGTAGAGTGAAATTCCACTGTCCAAGTTTTTCTGCGAGCGTAGACTGCCAAGCCAGACGATCGTAGAGTGACTTCACAAACAATATTAGCGTATCTTACAGCTTGCTATTTTGATAATCTAGTTTGATGAATCATATATTTAGCTTACTAGATTATAAAGAATATCTCTTAGAGGTAAAGATTATATATTAATTATAATATATATGATCTAGAGTTGTAAAAGAGCAATGTAAAGATTGCGATCTTGGGAATGAAAGATTTTTGAAAGTAATTAAGTTTCTCAATTAATATATTGAGTTTTAACAGCATTAAATTTTATCTTTTATGTAATGTTGTGTATAATAAGGAGAAGGTTGTTTGTGTAACGACTTAAACTCAGGATTGAGGTTATTTTTGACGGACCAGATCCAGGGTTATTGGAGACGGATTTTGGGGCTGTCACAGTTGGTATCAGAGCTGATAGGTTATAAACCTTAGGTAGGAGTACCTTAGGCTATAACCTTAGTAAGAAAGAGGAAGGTTAGTTGCATGTTCTAAAAACCCAAGCGTATAGTAAGCTCGTGACTCATGATTGTATGGTGGAGCCCCTCAGCGAATGGGCGACTATGGCCTGACTAGGACAAGCTCCTCAAGCCATATGATTATGGTAAGTCCCTGAGCCCAAATACGTGATAAGTTTGATGAACATGGGGGGATTACAGTAGAGAGCCATAAGTTGAGAAATATAGTTCTCAGATATTGGCTAAGGTTAAGGAAAATGTTAAATGATCTGTCAAAGGATTAACAGCATGGTAGATAGCAAGATGCTATAAACAAAAGATACTATGGGGAATAGTAGTAAACTCATAGCGAGTGGTATGTGTTGAAATATGGAGTTTAAGCCATAAGTGCGGAACATATGAAATTCATAAAGAATAAAATAAGTGCATGTTTGAGGAGATTTAAAGAAGGATCTTCATGGATGTATTTAAAATTGAATAGAAAAGAATCAGGGGACACTTGATTCAATAATTTAAAAATAGAAGGATCATACAGTAAAATGATTAGAGATGATTGATAAGATGATAGAATTAAACGATCCTAGAATAAGTGAGAAATCATATAGTGAATTCAAGTGTGAATTAAAGTCATATGGTGATCGTAGTGAAATCATGGAATAACAGAAAATCTGTTAAATGATTAAGAGAATGTTTACCTAGCATGACGCTATTCAAAAGTAAATACTATGAAATAGTATGGAGTAAACTCATAAAGAGTGGTTTGTGATAAGGTATAAATTTAGAAAATTCATATTAAGTTAAGAAAAGTTATAGGTTGAAGGTTTTTAATGGAGGACTCATGTTAGTGGCTGAGTTGTACGATTCCTTGTATGGGCGGGGAATTTGTACCTAGTTTGAGAACCACTTAGCTTCCTATTAGATTAGTGGCTGAGATAACCAATTCCTTGTATGGGCAGGGGATTGTGTTTGGTTCGATAACCACTTAGCTTCCTACATTGATAATCAATTGAAACCTGGTGTCGCGTTATTCGCTATATGTATGTTGAGAAGGTGATTTTTTCTCATATGTATGACGGATAGGTAGAGGATGTTAAAATAAGTTCGTGTTCTGAGAACCGACACGTATGGTAAGTTCGTGACTCATAGTCATGTGGTGGAGTCCCTCAGCGAATGGGCGACTATGGCCTGACTAGGACAAGCTCCTCAAACCATATGATTGTGGTAGGTTCCTGAACCCAAATACGTGGTAAGTTTGATGAACAATGAGTGTGGGTAGAATTAAGTAGCAAAATTAAAGCTATAATAAGGATAGTTATTAAGCTGGAAAAGATGAGGAGTAAAATTGGTGTTTATTTGAGGTTTTAGGATATTCTAAATCTTCTAGCTATGCTAGACCTTGAATTCTTAAAATCGTGCCAATTTCGCACTTGTGTGCCTTTCAAAAGGACATTTAAATTTTTTGTTTTATCGGGAAGTCGCGGTAAGTCGAGTTGTGAGACAATTCATTTATTACCTGTGGCGATACGATAAAACCTAAAATGAATTTTTAAATATTTTGAAACGTTTAAATGAGGGTCTATGCCATTTGTATCGGCTAGACATTGTTGATTTTAACTTGAAGTGATGAGCTTCACAAATTTTATTGCACATGTTTGCTCTTGGGGAGTTTAAAGTTCCGATTGATATTCGAACTTTTGTTGAAAAGTCTAAGCTAATTGATTCGGCTAGACAAAGGTTGAGTTATATTTTTTAAGTATTTCTTGGGAGTTATGTTGGGAATTCAACATTTTAAATAAAGGTAATAAATGTTATGCGTATACATGGGGTACATAAGGTTGATCTCCATAAGTGGGAGTACCCGGTTTAAATGTTATGCATATACATAGAGTACGGAAGGTTGATCACCTTAAGTGGTGAGTACTCGGGTTAAATGTTTACAATTTTGTGATTTTTAAATACCCCTAATGGTGTTCAGTAAAATTTTTAATGACACCGAGCGAAAAGGGGATTATTTTTAAAGGGGTTATTTTTACTTCCTGGTTATTCAAATTCATTCACAGTTATTGATCAATTGTGAAGACTCCTGGGTGATGTTCCAATGATCTGGGCATCGAATGGGTGAAGGGGTAAGTATGTTGTAATTTCGAGGACGAAATTCTTAGAAGAAGGGGTGAATGTGATGACCCGGAAATTCATAAGACTGATTAGTATGGTCTTAGGTAATTGATGTGATTTAAGGCTACGCTAATCCTTGGAAGAGGAAGTAGTGGATAGTCGATTTGTGAAAATTTTTAAGCTTTTGAGGATTCGAGCGAAATTTGAGGTTTAGATATAAAGCTAACCCTGGTAAAGTGATGGGCAATCACTGGAAAATGAATTTGAGTTCTGTCATGATTGGACTATGATAATAATTACAAAACAATAAGTAAAGCGATGCCTATAATAAGATAATCGATGTGATTTGTCAGATAGGCATGGGGTTGTAAAGAGTTGGAAATGAAACGAACTCTGATATTTTATTGGTAATAGAAATTCCAAGGATGGAATCAGTTGTAAGGATTGAGTCTAAAACTTAATATGAGGAAAATAATTGTTGGGAGTTTAAAACCTAGAATTGGTTGAAGGGGTATATGATAAGGTATACACTAATTTAAGTATCTATATAGTATATAGGTGCAGAAAACATGATGAGGAAGAATTACCCTCATATTTTTGAGTTACTTTATATTGAAATTTCGGGGACGAAATTATTATAAGAGGGGAAGAATGTAGCGACCCGAAATATTTTAATATAGAGAAATGAAATTATTGGATGTAATTGTAAATTTCTGAGGGATTAAATTAAATCATTATATGATGGCCTAGTTTATTTAATTACGTGTTGAAATAATTAAAGGAATTTAAGGAAGGTTCAATTAATGGGTTAATTAAATTAATGGACCAACCTAGGTTGTATAATATCAAAGTTTGATAGGGTAAATGAGCTATGCGATTATTTAATTAAATAGCTAGCACGTTAAGCTGGATGTGTAAATTAATTAATATGGTTATTAATTAATGAGATTTCGTAAACATTAATAATGTTATATTTATTTTCATTTGGAAAGTTATTGATAGTGTGGTATTAATATTTTATATTTCCACTAGGAATTTAATTTGGGCAACCCAAGACTTAGTTGCAATATAAGTAACAATTGGGCCACCCATTTGTCTAATTAACAAAACAAATAGCAGCCCAGCCCAAGAGTAATAACATAACCCGGTGGAAAAGTAAGAGTGCCACTCATTTAGGGACAAAACCTCAGAAAAAGCAGAGCACGCGCAGTTTGTGCAAAGCTCAAGGAATCAGTGCTGAGAAAAGAAGGAACAAGTCAGGCATAGGGGAGGCTATAGGGTCCAACTCCTCAGAGTTGTCTAAGGCTGAGAAAGTGTTGTATAACCTCAGTCATTCCCTCATTTCCCCTTCGCGTTCATTTAGGCTAAGAGAGATATTGAGCTTGAGAAGTAAATGCAAACTTCAGAGGAGTTCATGTTGTTCGGAGAACGCTGAATCTGAATGTAAATCATCTGTCAAAGATTGAAGGTATTATCCGGTTATTTTGATTTAACTAGTTTTATCTTATGTCGGATTAAGGAAACAAAATATGCTAGAGTTGCATATGAGGTGTTTAAATGAGAGTAATGTGAACTCGGTAGTCAAATGTTGTTGAAACTAGTTAATGATTGAATTAGAACTAGAATAGTGGTTTCGGTTATTTTACACAGTCAACATTGTGAGTCTGAACCACAGTTGGTCTGTACTCAATGTTCATGTTCATCAAACTTTAGAATGAACTGGTAGTAGAGTGCTACTGGTAGTAGAGTGCTGATGGTAGTAGAGTGAACTGGTAGTAGAGTGCTGCTGGTAGTAGAGTGCTCTAGTAGAAGAGTGCTGCTGGTAGTAGAGTGCTCTGGTAGTAGAGTGCTGCTGATAGTAGAGTGCTTTTGGTAGTAGGTGCTGCTGATAGTAGAGTGCTGCTAGTAGTAGAGTGCTACTGATAGTAGAGTGCTGTTGGTAGTAGAGTGCTCTGGTAGTAGAGTGCTGCTGATAGTAGAGTGAACTGGTAGTAGAGTGCTGCTGGTAGTAGGGTACTCTGGTAGTAGAGTGCCGCTGGTAGTAGAGTGAACTGGTAGTAGAGTGTTGCTGGTAGTAGAGTGGACTGGTAGTAGAGTGTTGCTGGTAGTAGAGTGAACTGGTAGTAGAGTGCTCTGGTAGTAAAGTGCAAATCATAGAGTGAAAAGTCCAAAACATAAAGTGCAAATCCTAGAGTGAAAAGTCCAAAACGTAGAGTGAAAATCGTAGAGTGAAAAGTCCAAAACGTAGAGTGAAAATCGTAGAGTGAAAAGTCCAAAACGTAGAGTGAAAATCGTAGAGTGAAAATCGTAGAGTTTGGACAGCTTCAGCGTCAGTTAGTAATATGAGCATACCTTTCTCATACGAACTCGGATTGAGGTGATTCAAGATTTTTTGGAAAGCTAATAGATAGACCTACAACTTTCATTCTTTACGAATTTCAATTTGATGTCTGTATCAAGGTCGAAATTGACCATTTTTGGGACTATTTTGACCTCTTATAGTAAAATGAGTATAACTTTTGTATACGAATTCGGATTAATATGATTCAAGATGTTTTGGAAATATAAGAGATAGACCTATAACTTTTATTCTTTAACGATTTGAGGTCTGTAACAGAGTCTAAATTGACCATCTTGAGGTATGATGTGTAATTGGAGGCAATCGGAGGGCGTCGGGCATGCACGTGTGCAACGTGCAATGTTTTCGACACTAAGTTATATTGTTCTTTGTATAAAGCATGAATATTATGATTTATAATGATGTCTATCATTAATCAACGATTAATTAGATAAGTGTATGAGCATGCTAAACGTGTGCATATGAGGCGGGATAGACGTGTGGCGTATAAACGTCGAAACGCTGTGTAAAGTGTTATTTAACAATTTAATAACCTTAGAGATTAATTGAAGTAATACTAATTGCGATTAGTAAGAGTTTTAAATATTGTCTGAGGCGGGTAATATTATGACAACTTGATGAGGTAATTGTAGAATTAAACCTAGTAAAGTCCAGTAGTGACTAATTGGTATATTGACCTAAATAATTATGAGGACCAAATGATAATGCTATGGCATTAAGGAATGTCGGATATACAAAGTTAAGTATAGAAGGCTTACGGTGTTATGTGAAACATCATGATGAATCCACAATGGACTAAACTAATGAATCAACCCTAGTGAGTAAATGGGACGATAAAAAGGAAGTAGACATCCTAAGAATAAGATTAAATATTGAGTCAAACTTTGACTAATATAATGCACCGTTGATCTCTCATGTTCTATAAGTGGTGCAAGGAATGCGAAAGGCTAGCGTAAATTGGTGTTGCAATCCAGGCAAGTCTTTCAGTGATATTTGTTATCCCTGCAAGTTGTTCAGTGCTATGTTTGATATGCATAAACTATTAAATGTGCACTCATGTTATGTGCTAACTGATTGTAAATGTGTCTGTGTACAATCATATGTTGTTAATAGCTCTTATATACAATTAATGCTATGAATCGAATGTGTTATATGAGTTATATAACATGGTAACATTGACATGCATGGTAAGCATGGGTAGATTTTATAAATGCAACGCATGATAAGCATGATGCCTATATAAATGCCAAGCATGGAGCATAAAGCATAAATTAAATGTAACCTACGTGTTATGTGTTAGCTGTTGGACTTGCTGAGCCGTCGTGCTCATTCTTGCTTTAAATTAACATTTTCAGCGAAGTAAATGAAGAAATTCTTGAAGGCGTTGGATATACGGTATGTTGAATAGAAAACTCAAGTTACTGTAATGGGAAACAGTTGTTGCATTGGCTTTATTGATCTGTGGTCATGATCGTAGAGTGAGCCTCAACAATCGTAAAGTGAGCCTCAACAATCGTAGAGTGGCGTAGAGTGAGCCTCAACAATCGTAAAGTGAGCCTCGGCGATCGTAGAGTGAGCCTCGGCAATCGTAGAGTGAGTCTCAGCCGATCGTAGAGTGCTTGGTCGTAAAGTAACAAATCGTTGAGTAACTTCACTGTGGGATCGTAGAGTGAAATTCCACTGTCCAAGTTTTTCTGCGAGCGTAGACTGCCAAGCCAGACGATCGTAGAGTGACTTCACAAACAATATTAGCGTATCTTACAGCTTGCTATTTTGATAATCTAATTTGATGAATCATATATTTAGCTTACTAGATTATAAAGAATATCTCTTAGAGGTAAAGATTATATATTAATTATAATATATATGATCTAGAGTTGTAAAAGAGCAATGTAAAGATTGCGATCTTGGGAATGAAAGATTTTTGAAAGTAATTAAGTTTCTCAATTAATATATTGAGTTTTAAGAGCATTAAATTTTATCTTTTATGTAATGTTGTGTATAATAAGGAGAAGGTTGTTTGTGTAACGACTTAAACTCAGGATTGAGGTTATTTTTGACGGACCAGATCCGGGGTTATTGGAGACGGATTTTGGGGCTGTCACAATGATCAGGCCGGTTCACCAAAGAAAAATCGGTAGTAGGTTTTTAATGTTTTTAGATTCTGTCCAGTTTTGGGGTCCTTCACTAAAACTTTAATAACTTGAGTTCTATAACTCCGATTAAGCTCTATTTTATATTGTTGGAATTGTGATTTCCTGAACTACAATTTTCCATTCTCAGATTAATTTTTTAGACACAATTTGACCACTAAAAACAGCCTAGAACCGGAGTGTTCACGCAAAACTTCTGACAGTGGAGTGTTTGACTAGAAAAATCATATCTCACTCGTTTTAAATTGGATTTTAGTCATTCAAGTTGGAGAATTTACATAAATTCAAGATCTAGCATACAAAATAGATGGATTATGATTCTGACTTACGGATCATGAACAGTAATTCTGGGAATGAGGCTACTCGGTTTTTAATTTTCTGGTAAACATCATTTTACAACTTTTGCTAAGTTTTTCCACATAAATGCTTATGGATCCATACCAAAAATCCATGAAACACTTATTTAACATATCTATCATGGATCTAGACTTAAAGAACATAAAGATAGTATGTTTACCATTTATTTATTATTTTAATCACATAATAAGCATAACCAGGGTTTTTAGGGTTTTCTAACCTTTTTGTTTTGTGTGCTTGCTTTTTCTTCCTTCCAAAATAGTAGATGACCCTCCAGTCTCTTCTCTTGGTTAATAATGGGTTGAGTTGGCTTGACTCGGTTGAGTTAACTCATTAGTTTATTCACTATTTCACTCAACTCACTTGGAACTCACTCCAACTCACTCTTACTCACTAACTACTCAATATAGAAGAGCTCTTGGGAGATTCTTGAAACCCCAAACAAGGTTGCCAAGCATTGTTATTTATAGAGCTTCAAAATCTATAGATACACAATTTATATCTAAGTATTTTGGCTAACAATTCACAAAGTCAAGATTTGGTCCATAAATTAAGGGATTGCTAGTCCTTTATTTTGAAAATGAAGCAACCAAAAAGTCATCCAAGCCATCCCTCCAAGGACAACTGGCCATGCTCCTCTTTTCCCTCCAATTTCCATTTATTTTTATTGTCAAATTTACCAATTAAAGTCTTCTAGAATGTGAGCTAGGGCTTTGGGCTTGGAATTAATTTGTATTGGGCCAAACATGATCAAATTATCCAACATTTGGTTGGGCTACTATAACACTAAATTAATTTACCAACATTGGGCTCAAACATTAATTTATTAGTCTCCCAATTTAAATAAATCATTGGGCTTACCTAATTAAATTAATATAACCAACATACAAATCCATACTTAATTAATTAAGTGTACTTGTTTAAACAAATATATGAGCTAGCCTACTAGTATTTAACTACTTGTTGGACTATTAATTAATATTATTAATTTTTCATATAGTTATTATTAATTAATAATTATATTAATTAATTTACATAACCCAATTGGACTTGCCCTAATTAAGCCTTATTGAATCCTAATTAGGGTTTCTCAACATACCACTCGCTCAGTAATAATTTCCTAGGCTTGTTCGTTAGTTTAATAACCCCTTTGATCGAACAACCTTAAAATAAATCCTCGAATATTTAAATATTAATAATACCCTTTCCTAGGGTTTGCAATAATCACCCTTCATTAAATAACTAATTTAGACATTTAAATTCTAAATTTTATTTATAACATTATTAAATTTTTGGGTTCATTTCAACTAGGTTGACTTAAATCGAATTACCGCAACAATACCTAGCTTATCTTATCCATTAAATAATTCATCGAATTTTAAAGGTATCATACTACCTTGTTTTACCCTAGCGAATTATCTTTATTATAATTCTCTTATCTATCGAGTCACTAATCACATCATGAGTTAATGACTGATTTACTCGCCCCCTCTAAGACATCTCTGCTTCAAGAGAAAATTTTCAAGGTTCTACAACACTTGAACCTCCCAGGTTCTTACTAACACATAGATAAAAAAAAATAAAAAATAAAAATTTATCCATCTATTTCCACCCTTCTCACAGAACTAGGTTTTTAAATTTTACAGCCTTTATTAATCTCCTCAATATTTTCATTAAAAAAAATATTGTTAAATATTCGGGTTATTACATTGGCTTGGCAAAAGTAGTATTTTATTTTCTTTGGGAGGGGACAATTTGGAGAAATGTGTCCCTCATGTCCGCAGTTGTAGCATGTATTCTTCCCCTTCATGCATACTCCAGAGTGATTTTTCCCGCATTTGTTACATGCATTATTCTTTTGAAAATTTCCTTGTTGATTTCCCGAGCTTTTGTCGTTGCTGTTATCCCATTTGCGCTTGTTGTTGTTATTGTTATTACCCCCACTGTTACTTTTCTTGCTTCCCCTTTCGTTCTCTCTTCTTATTCCTCTCTTGATTATACTTGGTTAATGCATCACTTCCTACTTCAGCAATGATTGAATTCTCCAGCAAAGTTGGGAATGAGTCAATCTGTAGTACTGCTACCTTGTTGGATATCTAAGGTCTAAATCCATTTTCAAACCTTCTGGCCTTACGTTCCTTCGTGTCTACCTGATGCGGAGCGAATCTGGCCAATTTATTAAATTTTGCCGCTTACTCGGGTACTAACATATTCTCTTGTTTCAATTCTAGAAATTTTACCTCCATTCTATTTTTCATACTCTTTGGAAAACAATTCTCATCAAATATTTCCTTAAATCGTGCCCAGGACACCACCCATTCTCCAGCCCTATTCTGATTAGTCTCCCACTAGAAATTTGCTTCTCCTTTCATCATATAGGTAGCAAAAAACATCTTTTGCTCCTTAGCTACTTTCGAAATAACAAACAATTTCTCTATTTTCTTTACCCATGACTGGGCTTCTATCGGGTCTGACGTTCCCCTAAACTCTGGCGATCCCACAACTTTAAAGTCCTTGAAATTCGCCAACTGATTTGGTGGTGGCGGCGGATTTTCTACTACCAGGTGTTGGTTTTGCATTGCTTCAGCTAACACGTCGACGAAGTACTGCATTGGGTCTACATTGTATCCCCCTTCGTCGTTGTTAACTGATTCTTCTACCCCTTGGTTCCTTGGTGGTTGTCTACGTGGCGACATTTTCTGTTATAAGCAAAAATTTACATTATTATACTTGTTTCATCTTTTCGCCTCTTCGTTATGTATCTTAGGAAATATTTAACTAAAATACAAGTAATTATCTCAACACACATATAAATATAAACTTGACTGCATTTATATTCATATGCTAAAACAGTAGTGCATAACACTTTACATCGTAAGCATACTGCTATAAATGCTTCTATCCCTGCGAAGCTACAAAAGATGGGATCTTTACTAACATATCCTACAACTTCCTAGAGTTGGGATTTACTGACTTATTAACCCTCCAATCACACAAAAGTTGGGTTCTACTGCATCTATATACATACATCATCAGAAAAATAACGAATACTACTGACTGTGCATCCCCCCAACGGATCGCATCGTCATACTCTTCATCTCCGATGTCCATCACCACATTCCTACTGATGGTGTGTATAGACTGGCCCTCCTCAGCTAGGTAGTAGTGTACCCTACTCTGAAATCTACCGAATGATGATCGATAGACATAGCTAAACTTATCCGTCCTCACCCGCTTCTCACGAACCTCTTCCTCCAACTCTAACATTTGGCCATGTGCGGCATTCCGCTAAGTCTCCATCTCTATCCTATCCTCTATCGCCTCTTGCCAATGAGTACGAATGGCGGCCTTCTCAGCCTGAACCTGCTGAACCTTCAGCTCAGCTTCGGCTAACCTAGCCTCGATCGCTGCCAACTTGGCCTGTAACTCGACGTCCTGATCTACTAGTTGATGAGTTAGCACCCCAAAGTGCTCTACTGAATCCTCATACTCCTGTACCTGATCCTCTACTACTACAATCCTTTCCTTCAGCTCGTGTTCTCGCTAGAGAATTGATAAGCTACATCCTTATACTGATCCTCCATATGCTGGTGGGTCAGATTCTGCTCCTCTAAATGCTGGACTCTTGCCTCCAGCTCCTCATTCCTCGTAGTCAACACATCGATAATGTCACTGGTAGTAGTGCCCATGCCATCAGCGTACTCAGCTAGCTCCTCGTCCTCATCCTCCTCAGACTCGGTCTCATCCTCCTCAGACTCGGCCTCATCCTCACTGTATGGCCTCATCACTTCACCCCAGACGGGCTCCTTATGGTCTCCCATTACTGGATCAAATTATAGATCCTCTATCGGTGCAGCTGCCAGTGGCTGTGCAGTATCCATGTGGATATCAATGTAATTCTCCTCAGCAGTGAGACTCGACTGTCCAATCTCTGTCATCCTATATCATAAAAATAACATATGTCAGTACAGCAATAAAATATATTCATTGATGAAATTAAATGATATTTTATCATGTACATCTCGGCTTGATGGATTTTCTCAATCCACCTCCAAAAATATACCACAGGGTGAATCTCCCTGATTCATCTCTTAACGCACTCGATATGAGTTTAGTACTAAGGTTATATCCTAGGTTTCACAATCCTAACGTTTCTAACCTACAGCTCTGATACCAACCTGTGACGACCCCAAATCCGGGTTCCATAACCTCAGGTTTGGTTCTCACTGTACAATACTTAATAACAATTAAATACATAGTTTGCATTTAAACATTGCGGAATAATTCCAAAGGTTCCTTATAAAAAGGCTACAATACCCAAGGTTGATTAACTTTAACATCAACAGTTCCTATCTTAAGGAATTACAAAAGTTTTACCAACAGTAATTACATATTATATATTTAATTAACATACATAATTAAGCTCTGGCTTTCCCTTTTCCCTTGTCCTTCTTGGAGCATTCGGGTCTAGCTGAAAATGGTTCATGATATAGCAAGGGTGAGCAACTAGCTTGCTCAGCAAGTTAAGAACAATCATACAGATTTAATATATCATGAATTAATGGAAAATAACATAAAAGGTTTCAACAATAGATATAACACTTGTGAAAGAAACAAGACTCCAATTTCATTGAACAAGAATATTTGAATCTTAAATGCTGAGTGGTCACCAAGGACCCTTAACTAACGAGGTTATAATAGAGTTTCCTCTGACCCTTTCAGTAGTTTGGTTTTCAAGAGGATCAGCCTATTCAACCCGCTGTATATGCATTACATTTAGTCATCTGGCGCTAAAGTCGGTTGCCCAACAAAAATCCCCTTATTTAGGGTTGTTCATTCTCAGTCTTACTAGAAGAATCTGTACCAACCAATGGTTTGGATAAGCTCTTTTTAAAAATATTCACATTAAAGAATTTATTCATGCAAGGTCTAGCTAAAACAATTAGCTTAGACCGCCTTAATAGCTCTTGATTTAAATAAATCATAAGTTTTGCAAATGCACTATATGCGAGTACGATAATAATAAGAATGTGGAATAACTTTAAATAATTAAACCACCTAAAACTCTTGCAAAATAAATACCAGTACAGGTATAGAAAACTTTGTTCAATATAAAGTTGAGTAAGGAAACTTGTCTCGTGCGTAGTCTACTGCTAATCAATTCAATTTAATTCTCTTTAGATAGACCTAACAATTAATCAAATTGATCTTTAATTAGTATTATAACACATTTATATGATAATCTCTATAACCTTTACTTAACCACATGCCTATATAATTGCGGGTATATAAACACTTAGGGGAATATTATCATTACTTGATAATATTTCAATCACATAAAACCTATATTAAATATCTAATATAGATCATACACTTATCTAATATTATTAACAATTTAATAATATTTAATTAGTCTTATAATATTATTAATCATTCAATAATATTCATTATCTCTATAATATTATTAATCATTTAATAATATTTTATTAACCTTATAATATTATTATTTAATAATATTTTATTTATTATCTAATATTATTAATCATTTAATAATATTTTATTATCCTTGTAATATTGTTAATCATTTAATAATATTTTATTAATTTTATAATATTATTAATCATTTAATAATATTTTATTCATTATCTAATATTATTAGTCATTTAATAATATTTTAATCATTATCTAATATTATTTATTATTTAATAATATTTTAGAAATTAACTAATATTATTAATTATTTAATAATATTTTATTAATTATCTAATATTATTAATTATTTAATAATATTTTATTCACATTCTAATATTATTATTCATTTAATAATATTTTATCTTTTTATTAATATTATTACTCATTGACTAATATTTTTTTGACCTTATAATATTATTATGCTTTTAATAATATTTTAATGATTTTCTAATATTATTATTTATTTAATAATATTTTATTAACTTAATTATATTATTAATCCTTTAATAATATTTTAATAATTATCTAATATTATTATTTATTTAATAATATTTTATTAACTCAATTATATTATTAATCCTTTAATAATATTTACGCCTTTTTAATTATTAAATCAATTATCTACAACTTTAAAAATACATTTATTAAATCCAAAAATACTAAAATGATTTTTGGAACATTTTTCATTTTCTGACCCGGACTGACCTGACCTGACCTGGTTCGGATTTTAATTTCTTTCCAGAATAGTGCACGGCGCCTCGACACAGTGTTTTATACTACAACACTGCGCCCCGGTGCAGTACTGCAGAATGAAATTCCAATTTTTAGATTTTTGACAGTTTTGACACTTTTGATTCAAACCTTGATAAAATGAAATCTATACATCCAAATGACACAAAATCAGTGTAGATGTGTTTCCTAACTTCTTGTTTTATAACATCTCATGGTTCGATCACATTTTTGAAAACGTTTTACATGAAATTTAAAGGTCAAACCACTTAGGGTTTAAAAACGACATACTTTGCGGTAAATGCTATAACTTCTTTGTTGTTTCATATTTTTGAAAGCTTCAAGTTGGGTTTTCTTTAAAACTCATGTATGTAACTTTCTAGCCATTAAAATCCATTTTCTAACTTGTACATTTCAAACTACATCATTAAACATCACTTGTTTGCCTAGTTATCGGTAAAGTCTATTATGAACATTTCTTCCATTTTTATCCAACACACTCATACCAAAACATGATATAAACCTATCAAATCATGAATATACATATATAACATAGTTTAAGAATTATAGATCATCAAAACAAGTTTTGATCGATTAAAAATATATTTTAACCGTTTAAATCATATCTAAGCTACAAAAATGAAATATAGAAGGGTTGGAGCACTTTTAAACCTTGATAATTTATGTGCTCTTCTTCTTCTCCTACCAAAGTATGAAATGAGGCTAGTGGACTTTCACCAAGCTATCCATGTCGTAAATCAAAACGAGCACTCAAAACATGTCGGGGCTATCCATGGGCATGTGAGCCGTCTAAATAACCCCAAACACCCATAATCACATATTTTACTATTACGGGGACTTAAACCCGATCACGGCTTGGTATCGCTTTAAGGCCCGATATTACATATATACAACCATGGACCTTATACAATGATTACATACATCCAAATTTGTCCATCATCGGGATTCGACCACGAGGATCTCCTCTCTAGGCTCACAATTACCCAAATCACTGCGCAACCATACCAAGGCAAGCTTAACAACACTAAACTTGTTACTACGCTACACGAATCAAAAAATTACAATTCCAACACTACAAACTATCCGTTAACGCAATGAACTACATTATCATCGTACGGATGTCGTCGGGACTTTAGGAGGAGATTACGTTCCGACGGAACCCTCGCTAATAATCCCTAATCCACGGATCCTCACTAATATAACAACATACACTACTACAAAATAGTAAATAGATAACAGTTAAAAAACGTTGTAATTTTCTCCCCGAAACGTCGAGGTTAAGGGTGTCATCTATTTGGCCTATTTTACACAACGTTTTTAAAACGTTGTAGTTGGCCAATAATACAACGTTTTTTTACTAAAAAAACGTTGTACATTGTCTCAGAATAAATACTCAGATGCTTGAAAACGTTGTAGATGGTATCATTCCACAACATTTTCTGGTATAAAATGTTGTAGTTTGATACATCACACAACCTTTAGACTAATTTATACAACGTTTATAAGATGTCATCTATTGTAGTACATTTAGACAACGTTTTTAAAATGTTGTAGTGTAACGTAAAAATGTTATACTATATCTTTGTTAATACATTACACAACGTTTAGGCTCATTTATACAACGTTTTAAAGGTGTCTTCTATTTAGCACATATCTGGTTTAAAATGTTGTAGTTTGTTACATCGTACAACATTTAAACAAATTTATACAAGTTTTATAAAGTGTCATCTATTTGGTAACATTTAAACAACGTTTTCAGACAGTTGTAGTTTAACTGAAAAACAGTTGTAGTTCACCCATATTTGAAAATACATACACAGTTTCTCATTAATGCAATGATATATAGCTAAAAAAAACTCTAAATTCTCATTTAAAACCAAAATGTATCAACCATTCTCAGTTTCAAAATACATCCAATAATACCATACGTTTACAGTTTCAAATTACTACATCCACAAAATATACCAACTATCCACAAAATATACCAAACTAACTGTGGTTCACTACTACCTAATCATGTGCAAAAAAGCCTTCTCCCAAGATACATTCATCTAAATTAACTTGTACACCCACCGTTAACTTCCAAAATACATTAATCTAAACATGTACATCCACTGTTAACTCAAGGCTTACATGTAGCTGCTCACATAAGCTGCCCACTCACCCCGTATTTCGTCAATTTGTCCTTGTGTGTACGTTAATCCATTTACCTTATCCAACTGAAATAAATAACAAAAAGTTTAGTCTCCCACTGTAGACTAATTGGCCAAGTTTAGTACAAATTAGAATGTTAGCAAACCACAGCAGACCCACAAACAAAAAAGATAAAGTAACAGTAGATATCCAATATAGTAGAACAAGCTGTTAACAAACTAACAAAACAAAATTAACTAAGACAACCATAACAGTAGCGATATAAGATATTTGCATTCATAAATTGACAATGTCTACTTTGCCTCTCAGTCACATTTTATAAATAAAAATCAGGAATATAGATTCTCTTGTATCCATCCATTTGCATTAGAAGGTTATGATTTATATTGTCCTTTTGTTTTTTGTTGTCAAGTCAAAATAGTAATTGATGAAGAACATTCAGATTTGGAGTTTTAGTTCGAGGATTGGGCTTAGTTGCAGGCACTCTCCAGTCCTAGTAAATTTCATATACTTGGATATGATAGATAAAACACCTGAAGCTATACAATCCTTGCCAAAAACCAATAAGCTTGGATTTCACATACCACCATAATATGTAAGCAATTAGAAATACCCACAAGGAAAGTTTATATTAAACATTTTTACTATGTACAAAATTTTTGTCGAAACCATTTTATTATTTAGAAAATTGGGCTACAAATTCCATTGGGGCCAATTACAGTGCTACAATTTTGGCTCTCCGAGCAGACCATTTGATGGAAAATAGTAGAAGTAACTAAATTTTAAAATTGTCATATTTACTAACACATGCATACATTAGATATTTACAGCTCAAAACAATATCATGTTTGATCACATAAGAACTTCGCTAGGATAATTCAAGGTCAACCCAACATGAGACAGAACACAAGTTACAGAACAAAAAAAAAGCAACTTAAAATATAATTTTAAACACATCAACCTACCAATCACTGCATCCTTCACACTGAACCATTAGGTCATCAGGATTATACGGCATCTCACATTTACAGTACCTGCCATATTACAATGAGCTAGAAAAATCATACCAGTAGTATAAACTTTCAGAAGCAAAAAAAAACAACACATAATATCTTCTAGACCGTCGCTAGTTAGGAAAGTGATCATTTATTCCCTCATACTCTAATAAAAATACGATAGAAAAATAGTAATACACTATTTTAATTATATTTTCCAAAAACTCATAAATATAAAAAAAAAAAAAAAAATTCCTCTATTGTCTTTTCGAATAAATATAAACATTGGAGGAAGTATTTATCTATATATATAAAAATAAAGATACAAGTAGTTACCCGAGGAGAGAGTATTTATCCATGTAAAAAGATTAAAAATCATTGGGAAAATGTACATATATTTATTGGGAAAATGTCACGACCAGCTTGCAGTTGATCATGTACTACTGCTGCTAAGTAGAAGTAATTGTACCCTCTACTTCATAGTGTGAGACCCCCTGTACTTGTACTATAAGATAATTATGCAGTAAATTTAGAGAGATATTTCAATTTAGGAGCCAATAGAGAGAGAGCCTGGAAAAAACAAAACCTAAAAGAGAAGGAAGAAAACTTACCAGCTATTCTAATTCTTGCTTTAGCTTTTCAAACTTGATTAATTCCGTAATAGAACCCAAGAGAAAAGGACAACCTAACATAGCCATTTGAATAGGAAAACAAAAAAGTTGGCTTAATTCATAAGAATCAAAACACGGGGACTAACCTCTTCATCACTCAACCATTTACATACTCAATATATGAACCAAAATTCCATAGCAAAGCTCAGAATACTCACCATGAACCATAAGTACTTCACACCAGAACTAGTCATGTGACCCAACAGTTCAAGAACAATTTACAGCATAGGTGATAACTAATCCTTTCACCTAACAATTTACAAAGTAATAGGGTATCTGTGTGAAGTCAAAATTCATTAGATACATAGCTCTACTATAAAGCTTTATAAATGTTTCATTCTGTGTATTAACCTCAGATTTTGAATTTGCAGCAAACTAAGTAATATGACTAAAGGGTACACACATGTAGAGGCAGCACCTCTTTCTACCCTTTACATATTTATTAGTCTTTACTAGAGATCAAGTAAAGTACTGAAAATATATATGAATCTCATAAAATTAGCAGTACCTGAGAAACCCTGTTCACTTCTTGCAAAGTTATATCCTTCCCTCCAGTAATGTTATATACTACTCCAGTAGCAGATTGGATTAATGATCCAATCAGGGGAGACAGAGTTGCTTGTTCAGCTGCTTCTTCAGCACGGTTCTTACTGGATGAAACGCCCACTCCAAGCATTGCGGTTCCAGAGTCCTTCATGACTGCCTTAACATCTGCGAAATCTACATTAACCAGCCCAGGTATCTACAGAACGATGAAACATCAATCATCAGTATAGAGTCAACAGCATACACAGATTTTGTGAGATAGAAGGTTGCACTAAAAAAGTCGCACATAACAGCAGTTGGAAAGCAAAATGTCAAGGAGCACTGAAGAGAAAATTATGATAGGTCACAACAGAGAAAAATGTGATCATCTTAATCTGAAACAATTTCCTATTTAACACATTCCTATCTAAAGATAATATGACGATATATTCAAAAGAAAATCTCACCGTTTTAATTTAGCAGGAACAGTCAAACAGATGACGTTTAAAAACTTGAGAGAGCACTCACAGTGATTATATCTGAAATTCCCTGGACCCCTTGGCGTAGGACATCATCAGCAAGAAGGAAAGCATCCTGGAGGGCTGTCTGCTCATCAGCAATATCCAGCAGACGGTCATTGGGAATCACTATTAGAGTATCAACATTTTTCTGCAACTTTTCAATGGCCTCCAATGCCTGAAAAAGACACAGATGTAAGAACTATACGTCTTTCAATGGAAAAGGAAATAGAATTATTCTTTATGCTGCTGCACCAATCTAAACTTGATGTAGTCTCTCTAAATTATATAAGAAATATAAACGCTGTGCCAGGTCTCAACTGTACTATACTTCTACCTGTGGTTCTGATTATTTTTAAAAGCAAGGCCGTATGGCTGACTCCAACAAAAAATCTAAGAAATCTCATTGCCCAATAGCTGGTCCCAGTGCTCATTTATATCTAACTGTACTTGGTAATTGTCCAGATCAGTAAGAACCACACCATTATTTTACAGCTGACTGAAGTTTGATATTTTTAAACATTCCGCTCTTGTTATAACTATACCCAACATGCTATCACATAATAAATTGAATTTGATAAGAAGAATTTCATAGGCTTCAAATGACACATGACAAATTCAAGAAGCAAACTATCAAAAAAGATAAAAGTGGCACCTGCCTGCAAGGATCTTTTACGTCCTTCAAAGCTAAATGGGTAGGTTACAACACCAACAGTTAAATAACCTGCTAAGCATGATATTGTTAGCAATTAGAACACAACAAAAGTACTAACAAAGAGAAATTGTACCAAAATGGAAGAAGAAACTGTCTTTTACTTACTAAGCATGTTGCAAGAAAATATATACAGGCATTATGAAAGGACAATCCCACAAAAATAATTTACATTAAAATATCTTATAAATCACTAAGCTTCAGACAGAAACAGCCACATATCAAGTCTGGGCAAAAATAAACAAGTGCTCTCTGCAAATAAAACTTGGAACAACTGAAGAAAATAACCTTGAGCAATATGTATGCCAATGCTGGCAAGCATAATAACCTTCAGCAGTACTTGTATAAGATGCACACCCTTCGGAATCAACTTCTTAATCAAGCTCGTCACAGCAAAAGCCTTGCAGGAACCCCAGTTCCTCCTACCCGGCCATCTATTCCTCCTCGTACTCGTCTTCCTCATCAACGGTAGCATCCTGATACTGCTGGTACTCGGACGCCAGATCATTCATATTGCTTTCTGCTTCGGTGAACTCCATCTCGCCCATTCCTTCACCAGCATACCAGTGCACGAAAGAACAACATGCCTGTATTTCATCAATCAATCAATCAAAACAAATCATAAATTCATCAAAACAAACAAAAACGAAGCGGAAATATATAAGAGAGAGAGAGAGAGAGATTGAAGTTAGCTTTGCAATTTGGGTGCCCTAGATGAGCCGCTAGCTTTGAGATCTGGCGGCGAGGAAGATTAAGAGATGAAGAAAGATTATAAGAGAGAGAGAGAGAGAGAGAAAGGATGACTCAGAGATTTGGGGAAGATGAGAAAATGAGAAAGTAAATTAACAGAGATAAAAAAAAATGGAGGGATACTGAACCATTAAATGGCACCAACCGAAAAAATAGATCAATCTTCGCGTCATGAAAAAAGAGGAAGATGAACGTACCGTTTTATATCAGTAAAAGTAACATTAGTAACACTTGTAACCATATAAATCTCTAGGGCTCCAGCTTAAATACAAATACAGATAGAGAGAGAGAGATGAATTCACTTGGAAGATTCAAAATGCGTAGATTGTTTCTCTCTCTATAATGCTTTTTAATAATCAGAAAGTATATATTCTCCGTGTTTTAATTTTAAGTTTTCACTTCCGCGCTATTTTTTTTAAGCTCCGTATTTTTTAAATAGATAATATTTTCTTAAAAAAATGTTATAAATTTCAAACAAATTATTGCCCCTTATAAATACATAACGTTTTTGCATATGTATCTATAACGTTTTTTGAAAAAACGTTGTTAAAAAAAACACCACAACGTTTTTTACAAAAACGTTGTTGTTTAAGTGTTATCTTTTTACTATTTTGTAGTAGTGATACTACGCTAAACAACCAAAAACACAAGATTATAATATTAATACAAGCAAAAAAATATCAAAAGAAACACCGTTTTCACCTTGTAAGATACCGACAAAAGCTTTATATTTCACGATTCAAGCAAAACCACAAGAAAGCCTAACTATTGGAGCAACAATCGACAATTTATCACCCAAATAAACTCCACCCGAGCCTCTCTCTCTCTTGTCCTGTTTTTCTCTCTCTAAAAATACTTAAAAAACTTTCTTCCTTTTGCTCTCGGGTGAAAACTAGCAATGTATAGCGTTCCGCAGGCAGCCGCTCGCGCCGAATCCTCGGCTGCCGGGTTGTCTTCTCGAGCCGCGAACTGTCCACTTTGTCAGTGGCCGCAGGTGCACCTGCTGCTGCCCGGCTTGCTTTTTTCGATTTTCGTGCCACGCAGTCTTAAATCGCCAATTTCTGCTGTATTATTTTGGAAGGCTGTTACTTGATGCATAAAATTTTTTTATGCATGGTTTCCCGGGAGCGAGACCCTCTACTGCCATAAGCGTAATGGTCATTTGCCGTCTTTGGCGACCGCATCGGGCTTCGTCTGGATTGACTGTGTGTCTTGCCTCAAATGGCTCGATTCTCGTTGTTCGTTTGGCAGCTTTGATCGTAAGCCGTTGTGGTGACTTCGTGTTGGTGTCCACCTTTCCTTTTCATATGTCGGGTTGAATGACGATTTTGCCCTCCTGTCAGGGTTAGTACACAGGTGCAAAATTTGGGTGTCTATAACTGCCCCTTTTTATCATGTTTATGGAATGAAATATGAAATGAACATGATAAAGAAGTAGGCACCTGATGCATGCAAATGCCAGTATATATTTAATGATGCAGCACACACGTTAAGATGATGCAATGTCACATTCAATACGTTCATGCAGAGGTCAGTTCAAAGCTACGGATGAATATCGTTCGGGTCTTGTCTCCGACGGTCATTTTTTTGACGGTCAGGTATTGTTAAGTTGAATTTTATTCATATTTAATATATATTTTTGGCTTAATTAATTGCGAGTTCTTAGGTATTTTAATTGATTTTAGGTAATTTATTTCATTTTATGTGTATTTACTATTTTTAGTATTTTTATATTATTTTTATTTATTTTTTATTATTTTATATTTTATTTTGTAGGAAAAGTTTAAGCTAACGGCATAATTGTAAATTCTGCAAGTGCTAGGGGCAAAACCGTGAATAACAGCAACTCTGAATGGCATAACTATAATTAACCGGCTGGATGGCAATATCGTAATTCTGAAGAAGGTTGGCGACCGCGCAATGCGCGCTTAAGAAAATATGCAGCGTTAGCAGGCGACGTCGTTTCGGTGTTGCGAGTAGAAGAAAAAGGGTTCTGCGCGCAATGCGCGCGGATGATTTTTGCGCGGTAAGATGGATACGGCGTCGTTTTGTCTGACGGCTGAGAAGGCGGTGACGTGGCAAGTGCGTCAGGCAGGAAAGAGGAAAAGAAGCGGAGGCCTTGTTTGGCGACACGGAAATTCTGGAAGCAGATTATTTGCGCGTTTTGTATATTAATTTGATTCCTAATTGGATTTCTTTTCCATATTAGCTTAGGATTAATATTGTACTCCTATAAATAAATTAGGTAGCTATTATATTCAGTATCTAACAGAGATTAACAGTACTCTAACATAGATCAGAATATATTAACATAGAATAGCAGATTATTAGAGTAGTTTAGGAGTAGATTTTTATTTTATTTGGAACAAATATTCAACGCGAATGATTCAACAATTGAAGGTGGAGCTTGGGAGTTGAAGACTGTGATCCGTGTGACAGACGGATGTCAAACACAGATTTGATTTCTTTTCTTTTTTTCTTTTATTGTTGTAATTTTGATACGTTGAATTATTTGTGGATTATTTTATTTATGCATTATTTAATTATGTTTTGTGTTTTAATTTTAAGTGTGCTAGGTTAGATTAATTTCTAGGGTTAATGATGATTATATTTGATTGATTCCATTGCACATATTCATGCCAATCAATTTTACAGATTTAGTACTTTAACGTAAATAATAATTCTTTTTATTGAATGCCTATTTTTATCGCTCAAATATAAAATTGGATTCTTATTATGATTTGTTGGATTCAGTTTATGATTTGTTAAAAGCGAATATAAATTGTGTTTTGATGGATATAGTGAGTGTTTTGATTTTATACATTTGCTTGGCTGTAAAAGAATTAACAATTTGATTTAAAACATAATTGGGCTTAATTGATTTTATTTTCCGCATCTAATAGAGTCGAGAGACCAAATTAGTGTGAGATAAAAAGTAGAGTTTTTGGGCATGAAAATTGAGAAGATGATATTAAATATATGATTCAACCACCCTAGCATTTTATTATTAAGTAATTTCTTTATTAATTTTAATTAGTTTTATTTCACAAATTTTAAATCATTTGTTTAAATAAGATCAAGGTGATATAAATTTAATAATTGGTTAATAATTATTTTAATTCCCTGTGGGTTCGACACTCTATTTTATCACTGTATTATTTGTTGATTGCGTACACTTGCGTATAAATTGCTAACTAAATTTAAGCACAACAGGTATCATCTTTGACGGATCGTTTTGGATGGGTCAGGTATCGTCTTTGCCGGGTCGTTTTTGATTGGTTAGGTATCGTCTCTGACGAGTCGTTTTTGATTGGTCAGGTATCGTCTCTGACGGGTCGTGTTTTGAGTTGGTCAGGTATCGTCTCCGACAGGTCATTTTTTGAGTTGGTCAGGTATCGTGTCCGACGGGTCGTTTTTGATTGTTCAGGTATCGTCTCTGACGGGTCGTTTTTTGATTGGTCAGGTATCGTCTCTGACGGGTCATTTTTGAATTGGTCAGGTATCGTCTCTAACGGGTCGTTTTTTAATTTGGTCAGGTATCGTCTCTGACGGGTCATTTTTTGAATTGGTCAGGTATCGTCTCTGATGGGTAATTTTTTGAATTGGTCAGGTATCGTCTCTGACGGGTCGTTTTTTGATTGGTCAGGTATCCTCTCTGAAGGGTCATTTTTTAATTGGTCAGGTATCGTCTCTGATGGGTCATTTTTGAATTGGTCAGGTATCGTCTCTGACGGGTCATTTTTTGAATTGGTCAGGTATCGTCTCTGACGGGTCATTTTTTGAATTGGTCAGGTATCGTCTCTGACGGGTCGTTTTTTATTGGTCCTGTCATCTCTGACGGGTTATTTTTTTTTTGGTGATCGTCCGGTTCTAAAATCTTGTAATTAAAATGTGACAAGTTACATGTTGACTTGGGGTGACCAAATGGAGGCAAAGGGGCACCGAGACCAGCCGCAGGTGCATCTGCGGCCAGCCGCAGATGCATCTGCGGCTAGGATCGGCAACTATTTCAAATCGCGACCCCCCGCGATCTGCTTACTTATTTAACTTTTCTCTCCCTCGTTTTCGGTTTTCCTCGTCCCTACTCGGTTTTTTCGTCTTTTGGACACCTTTTTGCAAAATCTGCTCCAATTAAATCAGTCTACGCACTTTGGAGAACGTTTTAACTTATTTTTCTTTGATTTTTGCTTTCATTTGACTATACATTTACTTGTTTGGATATTTTAATTTTAGCAATGCATGCCTATATGTCATATTTTTGTTGCACGCAGCATAGATAAATAACGGGCTTGTAGACGTGTTTTATTTATTTGGAAAAACCATTGTTTTAGTCATTTTATGCTCATGATGCATCATTTTCACTTGCATTTTGGATTTGTTGGTTGCCTGACTTGATAAAACATGCCTGATCGTGCATGGGATGTCCATTTTACAAACGAAACTCTGCCAAAATTTCGGGAAATCTGGCACACCCCTAGGGACTTATTTATGCATTTCCAATCTCATAAACATGTTACGCTGCCCTATTATTTCTAGCAATATGCAATAAGATTTTTGAAAGATAACGGGCTAAGGATGTACCTCCTTTTCGTGATGTCGTTTCAGTTATGGATCCTGATGCTCCCAGCGGCCCCACAGTGCCCCGGGTTGCCCGTGTCCGTCGTCGTAGAGCGGCCACCTCAGCTCCAGCTCCAGTTCCGACCCGTCATTCCCGTAGACTGGCGGAGTCTATCATTCGCCCTGTCCACCCTGATGTCGGTGAGGATGCCCCAGCTGAGGCAGAGGCAGAGGCGGGTCCCTCTGGCACAGCGGCCCCTCCCCCCATGCGTCAGACCTTACTAGGGGCCCGTGCTAGGATACCGGATCTGCTCGGTCCTGATCTCAGTAGTCACCCCTCAGCCTACCTTGCGGCTAACGAGGTATATCCGTTGTTTACATTCATTCAACCTTGTGAGATTACCAGGACTGACTGTTTCGGCGGTTGTCGCAGGTTCCTGAGTTTACCCAGCCTCGGGGTAACTGGTTCAGCATTTACACCCTGTACCATGCACTGCACCCTGACTACCGCATGATGGTAGACTCTTGGGGTTTTCGTCATTTCTTTACCATCGCCCCTCGCCGGTGTCCATGGGGTTACATGCGGGCATTATCCGAGCGTTGGTTCCACCAGACCCAGTCGCTACATCTTTTGGATTGCGAGCTGCTGTTGACCCCTCTTGATTGGCGTTATATCACCGGGGTGGAGTTCTCTGGACCCCGTGTTCCCTTGGAGCTGGATATCACCCCCGTAGCCGTTCGATCCTTGTTGGGGTACACTCCTCAGGATAAGGTCTTTAAGGCCTGCAGTATTCGATCAGGAGCTTTGGCTGTGGACGCTATTGGAGGGGTCCTTTCTGAGCCATTCCCTGAGGACCGATCTGCTCGTGATTTTCTGCTCCGACGCTTGTTTTTGACCATCATGAGTGGCTGTTTTTTGGGGAACAACTCCTCGACTATTCATTTCAGTATCGTCGGAGCCACCCGGGAGGTTGACCGGATCGGGGACTATGATTGGGGCTCCTTCACCTTTGCTTACTTCCTCCACGGTCTTCGCCTTCGCTCAGAGGGACAGAAGGATGCCTGGCTCAGATTCTACCCCTTTCTGCTAGTAGGTCTTTTTTATTGTATCGTCCTTGATTTGTTTCATTCCTTTGTCCTTTCCTGATACTTACACTTCTCCTATTTTGTTTATCAGTTCTGGGCTTACGAGAGGCTACCCTGCTTGCGGCCAGTTACTACCCTCGGCCCAGAGAGTTATCCCAGGGGTCGTCGATGGCATCACAGTACTCTTGAGGAGACCCCAGTATCCGATAGCTTTGCTCACTGTTGACTGCAGTTAGAGCTGATCTCGTCAGCGGACGTGACCTGGGTTCCCTACACTGCGGATCATTTGGCGGCTGGCCTCACCGGTGGTTATGCCGCGGATCAGGAGTTTGCCTTGTCCACTCGTCGTATTCCATTTTTGACCTATGGTGGATGGGAGCTGTATTTGGGGGAGCGCGCCATCAGATGTGTTTCCGGGGAGGCTCGTATCCCTTTCGCCCCTCCCTCACGGAGATTTTGGCTCATGGATGCCCACCTTCCAGATGCCCTGACGGCCGGGGAGGACGGATACATGTTGTCTGCTGGTCCTCATACGAGCGAGAGCTTCAGTGCCTGGTGGAGACCCCACATTATCGGGCCTCAGACTCGGACCACCTTCTTCCTCGGAGACCTGGTTCACGAATCGGTGATGACGACAGATTAGATGGAGTGTGTTCAGGCCCCCACCCACTCGGACCAGATCGCTTCCCTCACTCGGCGGGTGGATCAGTTATCATCTTTTGTTCGGAGCTTGGGCCGGGATCTAGACAAGGCTTATGTCGCAAACACGTATGGATCCGATTTTGGTGCGGGTCTCGGATCATCGGATGCCCCAGTTCCGCCTTATACCTGCCCAGACCTGAACTTCGATGCTGAGGCTTCCATTCCCAGGAATTTGGGCCATGCGAATCAGTTCGATGACGATGCCTTTATTGAGGGCATATAGTTCGCCGAATAGATTCAGATAGGCTAGGACCCCTATATTCGAACCTGTTCGTCTTATTTATCATCATTTTTTTTTTCATTCCATGTATTATGTACAGAATTATCTTTATTTTATGCACAATCTTTTATTTCTGATGATTCATTTGTCATATTATAACCTGTATGATGCATGAGCTATTGTATATATGGATAAAAAATGACCCCTGTACAGTCTTTTTGATACTGCTCTTACAGATGTCGTCAAGTGATGTGGTTCGCGTGGGCCCCCGCACCCCCTCAGGGATCATTGGCAAGCTCCGCTCGTGGCTAGATAGTTTGTTACCCTCCGACCGGATCATCACAGATGGTCTGTTGGGGCATTCCTTGTCTCTTTTGTCATTCCAGGTGCCGCCGGGTTTTGTTGACGGCATTCTCAGTTGTTGGATCCCGGATAGACATGTTTTCAGGTTTGGGCTGGAGTATCTGACCCCCACCTTTGAGGAGTATGCTCGCTTCACCGGTTTGTCGGTGGATGGTCCCTGCGCATGGGTTACCTCAGGCCATATGCGCCGTCAGTTCCTGACTTTTACAGGCTTGCGGAGGACAGCTCTGCTATCTGTGATCTCTTCGAGCCACCTTGTTCCTCTACCCTTCTTGGTTGACAGATTTGGCTTGGTGGATAGCTTCTCTCGATTCTCCAGTGATTTTTCAGTGTCTGAGGAGCGCTGGGGCGCTTTGAGAGTGGATGTTTTGATGGCATGTGTCATATCAGTTCTATACATGCCTGCCGGGAACGACCTCCTGGACATGCGGGTTATTGTAGCGGTTCAGGCCCTTCAGGAGGATCATACCATCCTTCCCATGATACTTGCAGAGAGTTACCTGTCGACCTCGTATTGTGATTCCTTCTCTGGCCGCATATTCAGGGGAAGCTCTACTTTGTTATATGTATGGTTCACGAGCCACCTCAGACCCATCGGGTAGTTTCGTCGGCACAAGTTTTGTTTCAGCCACAGCTTGACCATGCAGTTCTCATTCCGTCCCCGGCGATGCACTGATGCCGCTTCATGGAGGGAGTTCTTATCGGCCATTGAGGAGCCCTTCCATCTCCTGATCTACTCGAGTTATTGCTCCTTCCTGAGCTTCTTGACTCATGTGCCCCCTTTTGATTTCCTCCCTCTTTTTGGTTTGAGGGGGGTGACGACTTATCATCCCTTAGCTGTCATGGGGCAGTTTGACCAGATGCAGGATTTTCATCTTTTTGTGGGAGCAGTTGACTACCGATTTCTCATATCGACTCAGACGGAGAGGGAGATGCTGAGGGTATACAATCTTTGGTCACACAGGGTCTCAGCCGAGTTTAGGGATAGTCATCATGGTCAGACATCCGATTATCTGCTATGGTTGTGAGGAGATTATGAGATTACTGATTTTGACCAGATTGGGGTATTGGATGGTCCTCGAGGACTTTTCCCAGCTGAGACCAGTTTAGATGCGGTCATCCAGATAGATGTGCGAACTGATGTCCGATATGCAAACAGTGTGAGGGGCAGCAAATCTGGCCATCCCCGATGATTAGCAGACATTCTCGCCATAATCCTCTTTATATTCTTATTCGCCGCCTCCACGACCCCATTCATCTTGGGCCTATAAATGACAGAATTGATGTAATGTCCTAGAATTTCCACGTCATTATTAATTAAATTATTATTTTAATTTCCAATGAGTTAGTTTTACGAGATTATTTAAATCTTTTTATGTGATTAATTAATTACGTAATTAAATGATTATGTGATTAATTACTAGAATTAATTAAAGTGGGTCATTAATATGTTATTAAATTAGTGAACAAACCTTAAAGTTTTAATATCAAAATAATTGATAAGTTTCCTATTAATTAAATATTTAATTAAATTGAATATAATGAGTTAATTAAATATAATAAATTAATTAATATGATTATTAATTAATGTAAATAATGTGAAATATTAATAATAATATTTATTAGTCCATTTAGTAATTTAATACTAATGAGTTAGAATATTTAATTATTTATTTAACCATGAATTGAATAATTAATGTGTAAATTATTAAATTAGCCCAACATGGGTCAATTAGTAGCCCAAGTGAAGAATAATAAATTTTGACAAATTAGTAGCCCAAACAATTTAATAGGAGCTCAATTGGTATTTTAAATAAAGCTCAAAG
The DNA here is from genome assembly GCA_947179155.2 of Hedera helix. NCBI lineage: Eukaryota > Viridiplantae > Streptophyta > Magnoliopsida > Apiales > Araliaceae > Hedera > Hedera helix. The sequence goes on along the minus strand of OX359264.1, from coordinate 40,603,123 downwards.
CTTGAGCCCACTTGAAATTAAATTGTTTAAACTATTAATTATTAAAAAGTAAGCATGTGACAATGATTTTGGGACAAAAAGAAAGTCATCAGCCGTGTATGCTAGGAGAGGAGAGAGAAAAAAAATGATTTTTGTTTTATTTTAGTTTATTTTTCAATTATTTAATAAAATGATTGCTTGTATTGATTTTTGGTACATGGGCACCATCCATTTTTTCACCAACTAAGTCATAGCTAGATTTCTTGTATAAGTATCCATATAGGTGCATGATGGTCTAGATTATTAGATATATTATGTATATCTATTAATTTTACAAGTATACTTGCATTGGTAAATATTTCACTTCATTATTTTCTCCAAGTTTCAAAAGAGAGAGTTTGAGAGAAAAATATTTTGAGAGAGAGCAAGAGAAGGAGAAGGAGTTCTAAACTAGTTCATGTCATCTTCTTTCACCACTTATTTTGGAAGAAAAAGGAAGATAGCTATTAAATCAAGGTAATAGTTATTCTAAATCTAATTTTTTGTTTTAAATTAAATAACATAACATGTGTGTATAAATATGTTAATATAGTTAATAATGTGTGGTAGTAATATTTATGTCATGCTTGAGTTTAATATGCTTGATTTGTATTTTGGTATATTTTGTATGCTAAAATATGTGTTTAGTAGTGAATATACAAGTCTTGGAATTTATGACCAAAAATATTTTTATAAACCTTAGGTTTAATGTTCTAATATTATAGAATATTAAATTATGAGAAAAACAAAGTTTGAATAACTCAAAATGGAGTTATACACAAAAAGTTATGATTTGTGGTAGTTTATGTGATGTAAATTTTTTTTTAAAAAAGAATGATATTAAATCATGAAAAATTAAATTTTCATGTTATAAATTGATATTAAGTTACTGGTAATTTTTTTGGATTTTTATTGAAGAGTTAAACCTTACTTTATGGTATAGTTTTTATTAAAGTGTGTATTGCCGGACACATTTCACATTCTGCTAAAGGGAAAAAAAAAGAAGGGAAAAGTCCGCGCAATGCGCGCAAGCTTTTGGCTGAAAACACGCGGAGCCAAACGACGTCGTTTGGCGTTGGTAAAGTTACTCCGCGCGCGTACGCGCGGAAGCCGTTTCTGACTTCTCAAAACGGCACCGTTTTGGGCAGTAAATTCTGTAACGCGCGCAATGCGCGTCAGTATATTTTTCGGCGAAATTACTAAACTGCCCCTCCGTGTTTTTTTTGGCGAAGTTACTATTTTGCCCTCGGATCAGTTTTCAACTTATTTACAGAATTGCCATCCGGGTTAAATTTAAATAATTTAAATATTTAAAAACTAATTTAAAATTATAACAAAAATAATAATAATACAAAAATGATATTGGGGAGGATATTTTTCATTAAGTTTAATATTTAAATATTAATATAGTTAGCTAAATCATGGTTAAGTTAAATAAATTTATTAGTTATTTATTATTTAAAATGTTAATAATAAATAAAGGTAATAAATTAGCAATTATTATTTAGTTACCATTAAATAATAATTAAAGAGAGATAAAAATTTATAAATTAAAAATTTATTATTTAAATTTTATTAAATAATAAATAAGGATAATTAAGTAATCAATTATTATTTAATTAGCATTAAATAACGATTAATGGAAATTAAGTTATTAGATTAATAATTTATTATTTAATTTAAATAATAAATAAGGATGAATTGATTATTATTCAACCTCAAATAATAATTAAAATTAATTAAATAATTAATTATTATGTAATCGACATTAAATAATAATTAAAGAGGATTAAAGTTAGTAAACTATTATTTAATTTCCTTAAATTAAATAATAAGTAAGGTTAATTACTTAGTTAACTATTAGTTGATTAATATTAAATTAATGAAGGTTAAAATTAAATCAATAATTATTTATTATTTAATTATTATTAAATAATAAGTAAGTACAATTAGTTATTATTTATTCTAAATAATAACTAGAGTTAATTAATTAATTTCTATTTAACCAAGATTAAATAGTAATTAAATAGAGATCGAGTTAATAAAATAAATTATGCTTTAATTAAACAATTGTAATAAGTTGTTTAAGGGTTTAATAATAAGTGTCCAACACTTAAGAAAAATATTTCTAACTTATTAAATTATTAACCTAATATGATTGAAGGTCTATAAGGTTAATAATATTGTTTTGACTAATGTAATTTATGTGTTAGTACTTATGTGATAGATAAGTTCCTTAGTGAGCGTATAGTTGTATAAATACGCCGTACTAATTATTAGACCAACTTTATTAATGTTAGGTCTTTCCAAAGCCAGTTAGTTAAAGCTAGACATTATTTGTAGCTGAACGTACAGGCAAGTTCCTTATCTCTAAACTCATTTCATTGAGCAAATTATTTATCTAAGCTTGAACTGTTATTTCCAAGCATGCTTTGAGTGGTTTAATTACTTTACAATTATTCAACATCGATATTGTTGTTATTCACACTTATTGCACTTGATATCGTACAGTCATTGACTTGCACTTAATTATTGTTCTATTGTTTAAAGAACTGTTCAAAGTAGGTTTAAGCCATTGTTCGGCTAGACATTTATGTTAAAGATTTTAAAAGCTATCCAAATCATTGAAGATGCGGATTCTTAGACTATTATGAACACCCATTTATTATAGGGGACTACCCTGTATCTAATATCAGGTACAAAAATACGAAAATTAAATGTTATGCATACACATATTGTACTGAGGCTGATCCCCTCAGATACATATTTCTGGTAGTAACCATTGGGTCAACCTGCTATTGACTCCAGTGGATATTTATAGTTCATAGTCTATTTGACTATCCTCATTTTAAAAGTAAATTATTATTCCTGCTTATGTTATTCACATTATTGAATTGTTCAGCTATTCCCTTTCATTCATGATATATTGTTCCTTGTTGTTATTTAAACTTGTTGAGCAAACAAGTTGCTCACTCTTGCTATATCATGAAACCTTATTGCAGTGCAACCCGAGACTTCGGGAAAGAACAAGGGTAAAGGAAAGATGAAGTGATAGACTTCGAGATGCAGCCTTATAGTTAATTAAATTAATTGTTATGTAATATAAACCCTAAGTACTTTATTAAGGGTATTTGTGTACTTTTGTGTAAGGTTATCGTATCTTGGGACTAGTAACACCTTTTGAATGAACAACATATGTTTATTATTCCGCATTTAGTTATTCTATGTCGTTCAGAGGTGAATGTTTGTATTGGATCGTGATGACCGGATTCGGTTATTTAGAACCCGAATTTGGGGGTGTCACAATTGAGATGCTTGATCTTGAACTAGTCGCATAACTCCTTCATGAGGGCGTTGTTCAGATTCTTGGAATTATCGGAAACCAAGACTTCGGGTTGTCCGTACCGGCAAATAACATTGTTCCTGATGAAACTGACTATGATTTCCTATGTCACTTTGGGGAAAGAAGCTGCCTCCACCCATTTAGTGAAATAATCAATCATGACGAAGATGAACCGGTGGCCATTTCTCGCTTTGGGCTCCACGGCTCCGATTACATCCATACCCCATATGGAGAAGGGCCAAGGGGAAGTCATACAATGCAGCTCATTAGGGGGTGCATGAATCACATTACCGTGTGCTTGGCATCGGTAACATCGCTTGACATGATCGTCACAGTCGGCTTTAAGGGATAGCCAGTAGTGCCCCGTTCTCAGAATTTTCTTGGCTAACATCGGTCCACTCATATGTGGCCCACATACTCCACCGCGCACTTCGCCCATGATCTTCTGTGCTTGAGTCTCATCTACACATCGCAACAATCCCAAGCCAACATCTCTCTTATACAGGGAATCTCCGCTTAAATAGAATTTCATTGCCATCTGGATTCTCTGCCTTTCCGTTCGGTTTGCCTGGTCGGGGAGAGATCTATCCCTCAAGTATTTCTGAATGTCATTATACCAGGGCTGATTTGGCTGAACCACATCTTCTGATAAATCCGATATATGTTCTTCGTAAACGGGAGCATTTTGTACTGTTATCTCAATCTGGGGAGTGGCTTTGCTTTTGAGTATGTGGACTAACGAAGCCAGGGTGGCCAATGCATTAGCAAAGTTATTCTTCCCCCTGGAATATGTCGGAAGGCTATGTCTTCAAATTCTTGCATTAATCGGATCACAAACCGGTGGTAGGGGATTAACCGAAGCTCCTTAGTGCCATACACCCCTGTTACCTGTTTGATTACCAATTCTGAGTCTCCGAACACGGCTAATCTTTTCACTCCCATATTGCGGGCGAATCTCAGCCCCAATATACATCCTTCATATTCAGCCGTATTGTTTGAGTTACTGAACTGTAATTTGGTGAGAACAGGGTATTGCTCGCCCGTAATGGAAACCAGGACCGCTCTAGCTCCAGCCCCTTCAGCATTCATGGCACCGTCGAAATACATTTTCCAAAACTGCCCTTCGTCATCACACCTTGTTTGTTGGACCCACAATATGTCTTCACCCGGTAGGGAAGTTTCTAAAGGCTCCATTCCCCCTATCGGCATCTCTGATAGTTGATCTGCAATCCCCTGCCCCTTCACAGCTTTCTAGGTAACATAGAGGATGTCGAATTGTTGTAGGATTAACAGCCACCTCGACAATCGACAATTCAATATTGGTCTTTCAAATATATACTTCAAAGGATCGATTCGCGAGATCAAATAGGTAGTGTGTCCATGAAGGTAATGCTGTAACCTCATAGCAGCCTATGCCAAGACGCAACATGTTCTCTCGATCGGTGTGTAATTCTGCACATAGCTGCTGAATCTCTTGCTGAGGTAATAAATGGCATGCTCCTTGCCGAATTCATTTTTCTGCCCCAACATACAACCCATCGCCATATCGTTCACGGATATATACATGAAAAGAGGGATCCCGTCTTTCGGAGGTACCAGCACTGTCGCTTCTGTTAATTGCTTCTTAATGGTTTGAAAGACCTTTTAGCATTGACTGTTCCACTCTCAGGAGGCATATTTCCTTAACAATTTAAAGATCGGTTCGCAGGTGGTTGTCAGATGGGATATGAATCGACTGATGAAGTTTATCCTCCCCAAGAATCCCGTTATCTCTTTCTCTGTACGAGGTGTTGGCATATCCACAATGGCTTGGATCTTAGCCGGATCCAGTTCGATGCCTCGATTGCTCACCAAGAACCCAAGGAGCTTACCTGACTGAACTTCGACGGGACACTTTGCTAGATTGAGCTTCAAATTATACTTCCTGAGCCGCTCAAATAGCTTCTTGAGGTGTGTCACATGGTCAGATTCCGCCCTTGATTTCACAATAATGTCATCCACGTAAACCTCTATCTCCTTATGCATCATGTCGTGGAATAGGGCCATCATTGCCCTCTGATAAGTGGCTCCTGCATTTGTGAGGCCGAAAGCAAGTCGTCTATAACAAAACGTGCCCCAGGGGGTGATGAAGGCACTCTTTTCTCGGTCCTCCTCCGCCACCATTATCTGGTGATATCTCGCGAAACAATCGACAAATGAATACATTTCATACTGAGCCGTATTATCCACCAAGATGTGTATGAAAGGCACTGGGAAATTATCCTTGAGACTGGCTTTGTTCAGATCCCTATAGTCAACGCATACTCTCACCTTTCCTCCGGGCTTCGCCACTGGGACTATATTGGAAAGTCATTCTGGGTAAGTGGATAGCATGATGATTCCAGTCTTGAATTGCTTGACTATCTCTTCCTACACCTTTAAGCTCCACTCCGGTTTTAATTTTCTCAGCTTCTGCTTAACTAGCCTGAAACCCTCCTTGATGGGCAACCGATGTACCACAATATCCGTGGACAACCAGACCATGTCTTCATGTGACCACGCAAACACATCCTCATATTGGCTCAATAACTCAGCTACCTCTGCTTTCTGGTTGGGAGTCAGGTCTGCCCCAATTTTAAGCTTTTTGGGATTTTCAGGGGTTCCTATGTTGATAGTAATGGTTTGGTCTAGGTTGGGTTTGGGTCTATCCTCGACCCACTCTTTGATTTCGTCGGGAGCGTCGTCCTCACCTGCTTCATCCTGCTCAATTCCCATCAAATCGAAATTCAGTTCTATATCAAAATCATAATCGTCTTTCAAATTTGGAAAATCGTTTGTTAGGCTAGAATGACTCAAATCGGTACACCTGACATGAAACAAAAATATTTGTCATATATATAAACATTAAGTACATGACTTCCTTTTTCAATAATCATGACAAAAGTATGAAATAGACGTGCAGATACATAAAACAAAAACACCGTCTTAAAAACCCCTTGATCCCCCTGCTGGACAGGATTCCCGGACATTCCTGCATTTAACCTTTTCTGGATACTACTGGCTGCATGGTCCAATTCTTGGGGATCACTTCGGTTTTAGAGCTAGTGATGGAGGGGGTCTCTGTATCTGGAACCTCTTCAATGATTGCGGTGACTTGGCTTCGACTTTCATTCCCACTTTCCTCGGGAACTTCTAACCCAACCCAATTGATGAAAGGCATGATCTGCTTGCCTTCAGACATTTTCTCCTTTCCCTTCTCATTGGGCCCTGACTGCCCCGGGAGATGGCATTTTTTCTCAAACTGCTCCATGATTTCCTGCAAGAATTCTCTCTGCTGGGCCAATCCTTTGGTTGGGGGAGCCTCCACCTTATCCTCTGCTTCAGATGCAGGCTTGACTTCCCTCGGGGAGTATTCATTATTGGTTCTTGGGATCGGGACTCCGGTTATCCGAGTGGGAATTTTCTTGTATAAGTTCTTTGACCTTATACCTTCGTAATATCCTAACTCTGTCTTGCCCGACTGTATTGGTATCTGGATGGGTTCGGCGATTCCTTGACTGTTTTTGCCCAGCCCTTACCCCGGCTGGAAGTTCATCGCCATCATTTCCCGGGCAACAAAGGTGAGCTCGGGAGACATTTTAGGCTTTAAATTCGGAGCTCCCAACTGCCTGTACTGAGGGGTGCTAATTTCAAATACCTGGTAGCTGATTGGTTCGACCGATTCATCTACATGGATCACAGGCATGCCTTTTATAGAGGGAACAGGGTAGTCAGGTTCTGCTGCAATTGTTACCAAGTGCCCATCAACGGCGAACTTTATTTGCTGATGCAGGGTGGAGGGAACTGCCCCTGCCATATGAATCCAGGGCCTCCCTAGCAGCATGTTGTAACTGGCAGTGATATCTAGCACCTAGAAGGAAATGTTAAAAGTATAAGGCCCGATCTCTACCGGTAGCTCAATCTCTCCCACCGTATCCTTTCGAGACCCGTTGAAAGCCCTCACCACCACTTGGCTGGCCCGCAGGCGCTTAGGGTTGATTTTCATCTTTTCCAGGGTACTATACGGGCAAATATTCAGAGCTGACCCACCATCAATCAAGACTCCGTTCATCACATACCTGAAGGAGATGACCGCGATGTGTAATGGCCTCCGGTGCCCCCTCCCTTCTTCGGGGATATCGTCGTCGGTGAACGAGATTACAGTGTTGTCCAACAGGTGGCCCACCAAATGGCCGAATCTCTCCGTACTAATTGACTTGGGGACATGAGTCTCTTCTAGGACTTTGCTTAATACCTGATGATGATCATTGGATGTCAATACCAGGTCTAAGATTGATGTCAGGGGCGGTTGCGCCTCCAGTGCCTTAACCACATTCGCCTTCCTGCGATTCATTTTCTCCCAAAACTCCAAGGTTTTTTCCTCCGAGATTTTCCCGTTTTCCTTCTTCGTGCTCTCAAGGACTCGCCTTGGTAAATACAATGGATTTCCCCTAGAGCTCACTGATGCACAACTGGCCTCCCCATCGGTCTTCCCCTCGTAATTCTATGGAACAGCCTTCAGACTGGTAATAGGCAATTGTGACCTGGCTGTTATAACAAGGGGTCTTGGGGCCGACAACCGGATAGGCTCCCTTTTGGTACCTCGAATTACCCCAGGCAACTTGATGGGCTCACTTCGCGTGCCCTCCTGGGCATTGGTCATAGCAATCTCTTCATCTATCTTTCTCACGTACCTCAATTTCAAAGAACCTTCCGTCCCACTGGTTTCCACTACGTTTACGCCTCCCCCATCATGCTCGGGATGAGGATTGGCCTTTACATTTAGGGGTTCCGGCTGTTCCACCGCGATTTCCCCGCTGTCAATCATGTTCTGGATCTTGTGTTTTAGTGACCAGCAGTCCTGGGTGTCATGTCCCGGGGACCCCGAGTGATAGGCGCATTTTTTGCTCGGGTCGTATCTCTTGCCCTTCGGGTCCACTAGTGGTGCTAGTTCTATAATCTTTTTCTGACTTACCAACACGGCCAGTATCTGCTCCAATGAATCCCCTAAAGTGGTGAATTCTCTCTCTCGGGGCCTTTCAAATTTCCTGCGCCCCTCATATCTTTGATTGTTGAAATTTGACTGACGCGGGGGCTCGTTCCTTTGCATGCGGACAGGAGGGCTGGTCATTGCCTTCCCAGATAGCCCTTGCAAGACCAAGGACACATCTTCCTCTTTTCTCTTCTGGGGTCTCCGGGAAGAACTTCCATAGTTTCCACTCTGGATTTGCTCAGCAACAGCTTCAAGAGCTGTGAAGTCTCGGATCTTTCCTGACTTTAACCCCATTTCTGCCATTTTCGCGTGTTTGATCATCTCTGCAAAAGGCTTCCCTATCCCAGCTATCACCCTTTCATAATAAGGGGCCTCTTGGATATCGATGAAGGTCATTACCATCTCCGTTTCGTTCATGGGTGGATTTACTTGGGCCGCCATCCTTCTCCACCGTTGAGCGTAATCTCTGAAGGGTTCATTGGTCTACTTCCTGATCTTTGTCATCTGGTATCGGTCCAGGGCCATTTGGGATTGAAAGTTGTATTGCGTCAGAAAGGTGTGGGCCAGCTCCTCCCAATTGTGAATTTTAGCATTATCCAGCCTCGCATACCAGGTCCTAGCCTCCCCTGTCAGGCTTTTCTGGAATAACTGTATTCTCAACGACTTGTCCTCAACATATGCCCCTAGTTCTCCGATGTAGACTTTCATATGCGTGTAAGGATCCCCCGACCCTTTATACTTTTCAAATTTGGGGATTTTGAACTTCTCGGGATAACTAGCTCCCGGAAAAATGCATAAGTCGGAGTAGTTAACACTGCCATACGACCCGATCCCCTTCATAGTTTTGATGGCCTCTTCCATCTGTTTTATCTTCTTGCTGACATTACTGGCAACTTCATCTTCTGGGATGACAATAATTTGTTTTGGCTGTTCAGCCTTCGGGGTTTCTGGGGTCATTCCGTTCCCTTGAGATGATGGCCCTGACGGGTCCTCGGTTTGTGGCCCTAATTTTAACTTAAAATGTTCGTTGAGCAACATGGTCAGTTCCGTGATTTGATTTTTCACAGCATCGAATTCTTCCCGAGATACGGGAGCCGGGTTAGGATTAGGGTTCTCAGCCATTTCGACTGTTGACTCTCTGGCTTTCTTGGATCGAAGACGAGTTTGGGGAGCAATCCTGCGAATAAAACGAACCAAGTTTAGTTCCGGGAAATGACACTAATGGATGCACGCTAAAGCAAATACTTTTTGCGTCTTTTTGAATTTTTTAATCGTTTGCTGCAAAACAGTGTTAGTATCCCTTTATTTTAACCAAAGTATGTCAGCGTGAAATTATGATGCTCTCCCTGCTGTCTCTGTAAAACAAAGGTTAGGAATTTTATTCCAACAAAATGGGCGGTACAACACGATTGACTAAAGTATGATTTTACGTGCGTAAAGCGTAAAGGGAATGAAGAGACTTCCCATGCGTTGGGTTTATCTGAGGCTGACCTACCCTAAGTTACTCTCGCGGGCTTTTCGGTATGAAGGTTCCCAGATCTTCGCAACATACTAGAAGAGAATAAATCCGATCTTTCAATTGGATTGGATCTGAGTGGATGCTTTTCCTGAGCCTGGCCGGGGAGCGCCCCTTTGAGTCCAGTAATCCACATCCGACGGGTTTGCCTCAAGAGGAGGAATCGCTCAATCATACATTCATCATTCATTCATCGTACCTCACCGTATGCATATAATGACATTAAAGTAAAGCATTTGTAAAGCAATCACAAAAGTCGCATATTTATTCATACACGCACAAAAGGTAGATCAATTGCAAGTAACGAAAACATACACATTTTTTAGATTTTTAAAGGATAGAAAAAACATCAAGATTTTAAACGCGGCTTAAGCCCTCTAAAGTTCCCCAGCAGAGCCGCCAACTGTCGACGCTGAGATTTGTCGTTTCGTTTTTTAATATTAAAAGCCCTTTCCAATTTAGCCTTTGATTAAGATGTTTTTTTTTTTTGAAAAGGTTCGGCTTAAGTGTCGACGGGGTTTGAAAGGTCGATTTTATAATGAGCCAATTGACTAGAGTCGCCAGTTGGTATATTTGAAATGGATGTACCAACTCATCCAAATTTTATTTTCGTAATTGCTGGCTCATATGTGACTCCGAATTAATTGATCTGCGAACCGAGGTTCATAGAGTTCGGGGGGTTGCTTAAGCGAGGGGAAGGTGTTAGGCACCCCCCGACTTCCGTGAAACACGGTTACCGCAATCTCGATGTTTTCCTCTCCTTTTAAAATCCTAAAAATGTGTGAGTTGTATGTGTGCACGTGCGTGCCTAGGTGATTGTTTGTGGTGAATTTTGCTTGGATTTTTATATGGCAAATGTGCCTTATTATGGAAAGCGTTTTAGACGTCCTTTGACCCAAATGACAAGGCTTTGTTTCATAATAAAGATTGATTTTAACTTTGAAAGTGATGAGGATTTTTTAGGTGTCGTTTATAGGAAACAAGAGTTTTTTAAACTTTTGTCAAATAGGAATCGAGACTATACATTGCCTTCTAACAGTAAATCGAATAAAATGAAGGCAACTTCTAGAACTCTTTAATCCTATGCACAAAGTTTAATGAAAACGTTTGTCTATTTTTACGAAAATTATTTTTATGATATTTCAAAACCAATTGGAGCTTTTTCATCAAACCGGAATCAAAGTTCGCCATAACTCCTAATTTTAAACCTCGTGAATCTAATATCCTAATTTGATCACTTTTAGAAAATCTTTATCGTTTGCCTTATTTTGAAAAATCGTTTTTTTCGTGTTGTAAATCAAAACGAGCACTCAAAACATGTCAGGGATATCCATGGGCATGTGAGCCGTCTAAATAACCACAAACACCCACAATCACATATTTTACTATTATGGGGCCTTAAACCCGATCACGGCTTGGTATCGCTTTAAGGCCCGATATTACATATATACAACCATGGACCCTATACAATGATTACATACATCCAAATTTGTCCATCATCGGGATTCAACCACGAGGATCTCCTCCCTAGGCTCACAATTACCCAAACCACTGCGCAACCATACCAAGGTAAGCTTAACAAAACTAAACTTGTTATTACGCTACACGAATCAAAAAATTACAATTCCAACATTACAAACTATCCGTTAACGCAATGAACTTCATTATCACCGTACGGATGTCATCGGGACTTTAGGAGGAGAATACAATTCTTCCTCTTGCTCTCGGGTGAAAACTGGCAATGTATAGCGTTCTGCAGGCAGCCGCCCCCGCCGAATTCTCGACTGCCGGGTTGTCTCCTTGAGCCGCGAACTGTCCACTTTGTCGGTGGCCGCAGGTGCACCTGCGGCTGCCCGGCTTGCTTTTTTTGATTTCCGTGCCACGCGGTCTGCTATATTATTTTGGAAGGCTGTTACCTAATGCATAAATTGCTTTTGTGCATGGTTTTCCAGGAGCGAGACCCCCTACTGCCGTAAGCGTAATGGATATTTGTCGTCTTTGGCGACCGCATCGGGCTTCATCTGGATTGACTGTGTGTCTTGCCTCAAATGGCTCGATTCTCGTTGTTCGTTTGACAGCTTTGATTGTAAGCCGTTGTGGTGACTTCGTGTTGGCGTCCACCTTTCCTTTTCGTATGTCGGGTCGAATGACGATTTTGTCCTCCTGTCAGGGTTAGTACACAAGTGCAAAATTTGGGTGCCTAGACCGTGTTTAAAATGTATTTATTTTTTAAAAAATATATCTAGTTTTGTACCTTGCTTGAGTTCTAATGTAGGAATTATTTTTAAAGGGAAAAAGATGTAACAATCCAAATTGTATATATTATAATTTTGTTAAATAACATTATTTTAATTTGATAAATAAATGGGTAAATTATTAATTTTGAAAATACAAAGTGTATCTTGGAGAATTTTAATCTCAATAGGATTGTGTTATTTTATTTTAATAATATATAAGAATCATATCGGTAAGAGACCATTATGGCTTCCTAATTATATGAAAACTCTTATTTAAAAAAAATTATATATATACTGTAGCACCTTATAAAAATCATAATTAATTGATATGAACCCAAAATCCAGTGATTTAAAAGCCCATATTTTTATTTTCCCCCTATATATATTTAGAAGGCATAAAAACCTTTAACAAGTCCTTCTACGCTAAAATCACTGAAAATAACCTTCTGTCCAGTTTTTCGCTAAACTTTTTATATCTAATTTTGAAAGGCCATAACTTTGTCGTATGAACTTCAAATCAGGTGAATCTTGAGCCTTTTCCTCTTATCCTATAATTTAGTACAAGATGTCAGAATGATCCGAGGATTGTATCATGGTGTTTCAAAGGCTTCAGTTGAAGGAAGTAAAAGATTTATTAAATTTGTATATAGAGAAATTGACTTGGATTTGTGGTTGTGTATAATAAGGAACAGATTCAGTGCTCTACTCCTCTGGTTATTTGTATTTTTTTCTCAATCTCATGAATCCCATTGTTAAATAAATGATTATGTTTTCAACTATCCTTCTGATTACTTTGTTATATCCCATAATTTTTTCTGTTGAATTCTTAAATTCATACTTGTTCAGAATATGTCTAGAACATTAGTTGTATTTTAAGATTAGTAGATTATTCATCGTTTGTCCCAAGATTATAATCTTCTATTTTGACCTCTACCAAATTTTGAATTATTTTTAGCGTACATAGGTAATTCACTAAATAGTCCTTGTTTTATAAAAACAATCGTAACCTGATTTTCATCTAGTGAATTTCTTCGTTCCTTGTCAATTTGGAAAAATTTTAAAAAATATGTAGTTTATTTCCTTAGTAAATAGTTTTTCAAAATAAATTTATTCCATGAGTACATTACTTAAATTTATCATTTTACCTCGAGTTCATGTCAATTGGTTTTCGTTATCTTCCATTTGTTTTAAAATGCCTTCTTTAGTACACTATTTGTATTTGTCTATCGTTACTCTTATTTCTTTCATTGTGACATCATCGACTTAATTTGTCGTTTTTCTTAATTTTGTCTTATGTGTTAGTCATATTTGTTGCAATTCGTTATGATTTGTAATCTTAATTTTTTTTATCCTTGGTTCGATTATCTATTCCTTGATAGATTTTTTTGTTTTTTAAACCTATATAACCTTCCTAGGCTTTGATCTTTTGATATTATGATTTTGGAGATATTAACGCATTTGTTATTTGATGTAACTAGATACCATTTGTAGAATAACCTTATAGTATACCATGACCTATAACCATTTCTAGGGAGTACCACAAGCATGTTTTGGGGCACAGGTGAAAGTAGTATGCCTTCAAGCCAATCACATTTGATGTGATAAATATATACTTTGTAATCTTATTCGTTTAGTAATAAAAGTATCATGACATTTCTTTATTTATGATTAATTGGTTGAATTAATTATATGAATAAACCCATAGTTTTGAGCAATTCTTTTAGAATCATAATGAGGATCATGCTAATGAGATCTATGATAGGACTAAATTATACGATGTTTTTATGCCCTAATACTTAGTTTTTATATTTATTGTGTGCTTAAATGTTTTATTATTTAGCATATTGTGGTTTTAATAGGTTTTATAGGATTTTAGTTAATTTATGTTAATTTAGGTAATTTTATAGTATTTTTATATTTCTTTTTATTTATGTGTTTTTATTTATTTTAAGTATTTTAGGTGTTTTATTTATTATTATGTATTTTTAGGATTTTTAGTATTTTTATATTATTTTTAATTATTTTTATATTTTATTTTGTAGGAAAAATAAAGCTTGGGGGCAAATCTGTAAATCTGGCAAAAGTCTGATGGCAAAACTGTAATAAACCAACACTGATGGCATTATCGTAAATAAGAAGAAAAGACGCGGAGGGGCATAATGGTAATTAACCGGAAAACCGAACGACCGCGCAATGCGCGCACAGTGAACCGCACGTGGAGGAAACGACGTCGTTTGGAGAAGCGGCAGTTAAAAAAAATAAAAACCCGCGCAATGCGCGGGCGAGTGGTGACGTCAGCAAAACGCGTGTCCGCGTTGACTTGGTCAACTGCCGGTCTTAAGGCGCGTTTGGCGACACGGAATTGCTGGGCAGATCAGATTTTTCGGATTATTTTGGATTTTTGCTACTTTTTGATTCCAAATTGGATTTTAATTCCAACTAGGGTTAGGATAATAATTATTTTTCTTTTTCTTTTATTTTTAATTGTAAATCCTATTAGGTTTTGGACAAGTTAGAGGCCTATAAATAGAGGGCCAAGCTCTCTCATTATTCATTGTAAGCTTTTAGGAGTTCTTTCTTCTACTTTCTTGGAGAGAGCTTTTCAACTCTTGAAGATTATTTTGAAGAATGTCAGGCTAAGTTTTTATTTTCAGTTCTAAAGGGATGTTGAACCTTATTTTTAATTAATGTTTTAATTGAGTTTTATTATTTATTCCTTCATGCATGAGATTTATTCTTGATAATCTGTTTTAATTGTTTTATGATATTTGCTTGATTAATTTGATAATGGCCTGTTAGATTAATCAATAATTTATCATATGCTATATTAAGATTTGATATTAAGCAAACGATATTTTATCTGATCATAAGTAGCAATTAATAATATTTGATTGTGGACAAACTTTTGAATATTATTATGATTATCAAGATGGCAAGTTAAATGGTCCGCGATGTTGAGATTGTTGCTTGGAATAATCTAATTCTCTAATTTTTAATGCAACTGTTATATTAAATCTAGACTGATAGTTCTAGGTTGTATGATAGTTAGGGTCTTTTGTGAGCGATTGCTGCATTAGATTTATAATTTAAGGAGGATTTCAGGTAACTTGGCGATTGTCGGTTATCTAGGATTATTAATTTCAATTGAAGGAAAAGATAATAATAACTTGATTAATTTGTTGATTAAAAGAAGGGGATACTGAACTAAGGAACTGAAGTTTGTTTTTAATTGATTTTTCTCATCTTTATTATTTATTATTTAGTTTTATTTTAATTAGTTAATTAATAATTCAAAACCCCCCATTTAATTAGATATTTTTTGAAAACATTAGATTTATTAAAATAATTCACTCTCTGTGGGTTCGACTCTTACTTTCACTACTACATTAATATTTTTCAAAGTAAGATTTTATTTTTGGTTGCTTGCGACAGCTTCCCAAATTTTGGCGCCGTTGCCGGGGAGTGTTATTTGTTTTATTTATCTTTGTTGTCTTTAATTAACTATTTAATTTATTTATTTGTTTATTTTTCTGTGTTTTGTAGTGTATGATCCGATCCTCTCAATTTGGTGAATTGAATTTTGATCCAGAGATCGAGAGAACTGCAAGAAGGTTAAGAAGAGAGACTCGACAAGCTAAGAGAGCAATTGAGGACCAAGCTTTTATATCATCACCAGGCCTCAACGTTGCACTTGAACTCTATTCCAACAGTTCCCCTAGCGATTCCGAAGAAGAGAAGATGGCTAACAACAACAGGACTTTAAAGGAGTTGGCTACTCCTAATTTAAATCAACAGCCATTGTGTATTGAGTATCCTAATTTAGATGCTTCTTTTGAACTTAAATCTGGTCTAATTCATCTTTTGCCTACTTTTCGTGGTCTTACAGGTGAAGATCCATACAAGCATCTAAAGGAGTTCCATGTGGTATGTTCAACCATGAAACCACAAGGAGTCAATGAAGAACACATCAAGCTGAGAGCATTCCCGTTCTCCTTAGCAGACCTAGCAAAGGATTGGCTGTACTTTCTCCCTTCAGGTTCAATACAATCATGGAGTGACATGCAAAGGCTATTCTTGGAGAAATACTTTCCTGCTTCAAGAGTTGCCAACATAAGGAAGGAGATATGCGCCATCCGACAGTACAATGGAGAGACTCTATACGAGTATTGGGAAAGGTTCAAGAAGCTGTGCTCCAGTTGTCCACTACACCAAATCGATGAACAACATCTTATCCAATATTTTTATGAAGGATTATTGCCAATGGATAGATGTATGATCGATGCTGCAAGTGGTGGAGCACTCGTTGACAAGACTCCCGACGCTGCAAAGAACTTAATTGCAAATATGGCAGCTAACTCACAGCAGTATGGAACTAGGGTGGATCACTCACCGAAGAGGGTCAATGAGGTGAACACAGGCAGTATTGAGCAACAATTGTCGGATTTAACTGCTTTAGTTTTGAAGATGTCCACGGGAAATACGCCACCTGTTGCAAAGAGTTGTGGGATTTGCTCATCATCGAATCATTCTACAGATGCTTGCCCCACATTACAAGAGGATGACACCACACAACAAACCAACGCAATAGGGAACTTCCAAGGACAACCTCAACGCCGATATGATCCCTATTCTAATACATACAATCCAGGATGGAGGGATCATCCCAATCTGAGCTACGGAGGAAATAGACCACCACCACCGCAACAAAATGCCTTTCCGAATAGGCAGCAAGGTTTCCAACCAGCTCAACAACAGTACCCACCTCGACAAGTACCACCTGCAAATTCTGGGACATCTTTGGAGGATATGTTCAAAGCCTTTATGAACCAAACCCAACAGTTTCAACAAGATACAAGGGCTTCCATTCACAATCTAGAGAGTCAGATAAGTCAGTTGGCTACAACCGTTGGTCAATTGGATTCTCAAGGCTCAGGAAAATTACCTTCACAAACCATTATAAATCCTAGAGAAAATGCAAGTGCTATTACGTTAAGGAGTGGAACACAGCTGGACACACCAAGGGCTACTGTTGAATTTGATGAGGATAAGGCTAAGGAAGAAGCAGAACTTTCAAAAGTAATCTCTAACCCTCATATTCAACTTAAGTCTAATCCTTTACCTTTTCCTCCCAGGAATCTTAGAACTTCAAAGAAGGATGAGCAAGATAAGGAGATTCTAGAGACCTTCAGGAAGGTAGAAGTTAACATTCCTCTATTAGACGCAATCAAGCAAGTTCCAAGGTATGCCAAATTTTTGAAAGAATTATGCACTAATAAGAGGAAATTAAAAGACGATGAAAAAGTGACGGTCGGAGAGAACGTGTCAGCGGTCCTCCAAAGAAAGATGCCCCCAAAATGTAAGGATCCAGGTATGTTCACAATTCCATGCAAAATAGGTAATACCAGATTTGAGAAAGCCATGCTAGATTTAGGAGCTTCAATCAATGTCATGCCATTATCTATTTATGCTTCTTTAAATCTAGGACCTTTGAAAAATACTGGTGTTATTATTCAATTGGCTGACCGTACTAACACTTATCCCGAAGGGGTAATTGAGGATGTGTTGGTGCAGGTCAATGAGCTTATATTTCCTGCAGATTTTTACATCGTGGATATGGAAGATGATACATCTCCAAATCCCGCCCATATACTGTTAGGGAGGCCATTTTTGAAGACAGCAAGAACCATGATTGATGTGCACAATGGAACCTTGACCATGGAGTTCGATGGCGAGAAAATTCAGTTCAATATCTATGAGGCCATGAGGTATCCTAGCGATGTCGATTCTGTTTTTGCTATTAACGTCATTGATTCACTAATGCAGGATTCATTCGATCAAGTGCATAAGGATAGCTTGGAGGTGAACCAAGAGGAGGAGATTGAGCGAACACAAGAATTGAAAGAGACAATAGCTGCTTTGCATTCATTGCCTAAAATTTCAGCTAAGTATACAGTTTCATCTATTCAATTACCTGTAACTCATCAAAAACTGTTACCTTCTGTTGTGCAGGCACCCACATTGGAATTGAAGCCGTTACCGACACATTTGAAGTATGCATACCCAGGGAAGGAGGACACCCTGCCAGTGATCATTGCCAACAATCTAACCAAAGTTCAAGAAGATAAACTGCTTCGCGTCTTGAGGGACCACATCACAGTCTTTGGTTGGACTATCGCAGACATCAAAGGCATAAGCCCGGCTGTGTGTATGTATCGGATACTTTTGGAGGAAGGAGCTAAACCAAAAAGAGAGGCACAAAGAAGATTGAATCCACCCATGATGGAGGTAGTGAAAAAAGAGGTGATCAAATTGCTCGATGCAGGTATTATCTATCCTATCTCTGATAGTCAATGGGTAAGTCCAGTACAGGTAGTTCCAAAGAAATCTGGTATAACTGTTGTTAAGAATGATAATAATGAGTTAGTGCCCACACGGATGCAAACAGGGTGGAGAGTGTGTATCGATTATAGGAAATTAAATGCTGTAACTAGAAAGAATCACTTCCCTCTCCCCTTTATTGATCAAATGTTGGAAAGATTAGCTGGTCACACTTATTATTGTTTTTTAGATGGTTTTTCAGGTTATAACCAAATTGTGATAGCACCAGAAGACCAAGAAAATACCACTTTCACATGTCCATTCGGTACATTTGCCTATCGAAGGATGTCTTTTGGATTGTGCAATGCACCAGGTACTTTCCAAAGATGTATGGTGAGTCTATTTTCTGATCTTCTTGAGAAATGTATTGAAGTTTTTATGGATGATTTCACAATTCATGGTGATTCTTTGGATGCATGCTTAGACAATTTAACTCGTGTACTCGACAGATGTTTAGAAACTAATCTTGTTCTTAATTGGGAAAAATGTCATTTTATGGTAGAACAAGGTATAGTACTTGGTCATGTAGTCTCAGCTAGAGGATTAGAAGTCGATAGAGCTAAGATAGACATTATTTCTGCTTTGCCTTATCCTGCCAGTGTGCAGGCGATCCGTTCTTTTCTTGGTCATGCAGGATTCTATCGTAGATTTATCAAGGACTTCTCAAAGATAGCCCTACCACTGTGCGAATTACTGAAAAAGGATGTGCAATTCCAATTCAATGACGATTGCAAGGAGGCGTTTAACAAGTTGAAGAAATTATTAACCTCCGCACCAGTCATACAACCACCAGATTGGAGTTTGCCATTTGAGATCATGTGTGATGCTAGCAACTATGCCGTAGGAGCTGTTTTGGGCCAACGAGTGAACAAAGCTGTGCATGCCATCTACTATGCTTCCCGAACTTTGAACGCTGCTCAGATTAACTACTCAACAACAGAAAAAGAATTACTCTCTGTTGTTTTTGCTTTAGAAAAATTCAGATCTTATCTTCTTGGCACTAAAGTTGTAGTTTATTCTGACCATGCAGCTCTCAGGTACCTGTTAACCAAGAAGGATTCAAAACCGAGGATTATCAGATGGATCCTACTGCTCCAAGAATTCGACTTGGAAATCAAAGATAAAAAAGGAGCAGAAAACTTGGTGGCAGACCATTTGAGCAGGCTGATTAAAGAGGAAGACTCTCTACCATTACAAGATTCTTTTCCAGACGAACATCTCCTTTCCATTGACAATTCGGTACCCTGGTATGCAAATCTCGTTAATTATTTGGTTAGTGCTTACATGCCTAGTGAGTTTTCTAAACTCCAAAAAGAAAAGCTAAAACGAGATGCGAAATATTATGTGTGGGATGATCCGTACTTGTGGAAATTTTGTTCTGATCAGGTAATTAGAAGGTGTGTGCCTGATAGTGAGTTTTTGTCTATTCTTACTTTTTGTCACTCTTATGCTTGTGGAGGACATTTCGGACCTAAAAGAACAGCCCATAAAGTTTTAGAATCTGGTTTCTTTTGGCCAACTATTTTTAAAGATTCTTATCTGTTTTGTAAATCATGTGCAAATTGTCAAAGGACAGGAAATATATCAAGTAGAAATCAAATGCCACAAAACCCTATCTTAATTGTTGAAATTTTTGATGTTTGGGGTATTGATTTTATGGGACCATTTCCTGCTTCTTATGGTCATGTTTACATTCTTTTGGCTGTTGACTATGTTTCAAAATGGGTGGAAGCTAAAGCCACTAGGACTGACGATTCTAAAGTTGTTGCAGATTTTATCAAGTCTAACATCTTTGTCAGGTTTGGAACTCCAAGGGCTATTATCAGCGACAAAGGAACTCATTTCTGCAATAGGATGCTAGCGGCTCTGCTTAAGAAGTACAATGTTATACATAAAGTCTCTACAGCCTATCACCCACAAAGCAATGGTCAAGCTGAAGTGTCCAACCGTGAAGTCAAGTCCATTTTAGAAAAGGTTGTCAAGCCAAATAGAAAGGATTGGAGTCTGAAATTAGAAGATGCACTATGGGCGTATAGGACAGCATTTAAAACTCCTATAGGGATGTCACCATATAGGATTGTGTTCGGCAAGCCATGTCATCTGCCAGTGGAACTAGAACACAAAGCTTTTTGGGCGATCAAGCAGTGCAATATAAGCCTAGATCAAGCAGGAGAGCACAGAAAATTGCAATTACAAGAGCTTGAAGAACTCCGAAATGAAGCATATGAAAGCTCGAAATTGTATAAAGAAAAGACAAAGGCGTTCCACGATAAGAAAATTTTAAGGAAAACCTTTACAGTGGGTCAACAAGTCCTCCTATACAATTCCCGATTGAAATTATTTCCAGGTAAACTTCGTTCTCGATGGGAAGGTCCATTTATTGTTGTTAATATTTTTCCTCATGGTGCAGTAGAAATCCATAATCCGAGTACTGGAAAAATATTCAAAGTGAACGGCCATCGTCTCAAACCATTCTATGACGGTCATCAAGTGGAAAACATGGAGATCCTGACGTTGACGGATCCAGTTTACCAAGATTGAGAGCTGAAAGTGGTCGAGCCAATGACAATAAACAAAGGCGCTGCTTGGGAGGCAACCCAAGAAATCAGATTTGCATTTCTTTCCCTTTTTCTTTTAATAGTTATTTGTGCCTATTTCTTTGCATTATAGTTTACATTAGGGACAATGTAAATTTTAAGTGTGGGGGAAGGGATTTAGGATTTTTGTTATTATTTTTAGGTCATATTTTAAAAAAATTAGGAAATTTTAAAAATTTTGACATTTTGAATTTTGTGGGTAAATTCACTGTAAACCCTCACGAGACAAAACTCGTCCACTTGGGGTAACCTTGGGGTTTAAAGGCTTGTTGCACATGCTAAGTGTAACCGTATTTCCTACGAAAATGGGGTAGTTTTTTATTTTATTTTTAGGAGGTGTCAGTTGGGCAATGAGTTAATTGAATTTTAATTTTTAGCCAATGATAAAATTTTAATTTTTATTTAATAACTCTTGGAAAAAGGATAAATTTTTGCTTAGTTTGAATTTTGACTTTTTATTAATTATTACTTTGTTTGAGATCTTTAAAATTTTTATGCACTTATATCCATTTGTTTGAGCTAGTTTTAATTTAGAGAAAGTTTAAATGGTTAAATGCTTATGAAAGATATTTTTGAGCTCTATATCTTATTTGATCATTATTTGAAGTGAAATATGAGACAAAATATAATTTGGAAGAGATGATTTAGGTAATTTTTCTAGGATTATTATTGAAAAAAATTATGTGGTGGGTTGAGATGGAGCGTAAAACGCACTCACTCATAAACACATGAAAAAGCGAGATGGAGCGTAAAACGCACTCGTTGGTGAGATGGAGCATAAAATGCACTCACCGTGAAAAGAAAAAAATGAAGAAAGAAAGAAAATGGGAAGGAGCATAAAATGCACCCATTAAAAGAAAAAAATTGAAAAAATATATATATTTGAAAAAAATTGATATTGATAATCCTAGTATGTTTCATTGATTAAAAACCTTTTGATCTTCTGATGTATATTTGTCTGTATTAGCTAAAAGTGATGAGAAAAATAAGTATTTTGAGTTTTGTTATGTATCTTTTATAAGGTAATTAATGACCTAAACTTATCTGAGTTTTGATTAGTTTGATACATTTGGATTCACACACACACAAAAGATCTTGAGTAGAGTAAGATTAATAAATATGTTAAAGTTCTAGATTTTGCATGATTTTGAAACTTTCTTTGAGTTATCATTTAAAAAAAAAATCTTTGAGGATGATGTGAAGTTCATATTAATTTATTGCTCATGTAAAAAGTCGAGTTAGTTGAGTCGCTTTAGTCTGTTGGGCTAGTTAGATTTATTTTATTTTTGTTTATTTTTTGCCCGAGGACGAGCAAAAGCTAAGTGTGGGGGTATTTGATAGGACTAAATTATACGATGTTTTTATGCCCTAATACTTAGTTTTTATATTTATTGTGTGCTTAAATGTTTTATTATTTAGCATATTGTGGTTTTAATAGGTTTTATAGGATTTTAGTTAATTTATGTTAATTTAGGTAATTTTATAGTATTTTTATATTTCTTTTTATTTATGTGTTTTTATTTATTTTAAGTATTTGAGGTGTTTTATTTATTATTATGTGTTTTTAGGATTTTTAGTATTTTTATATTATTTTTAATTATTTTTATATTTTATTTTGTAGGAAAAATAAAGCTTGGGGGCAAATCTGTAAATCTGGCAAAAGTCTGATGGCAAAACTGTAATAAACCAACACTGATGGCATTATCGTAAATAAGAAGAAAAGACGCGGAGGGGCATAATGGTAATTAACCGGAAAACCGAACGACCGCGCAATGCGCGCACAGTGAACCGCACGTGGAGGAAACGACGTCGTTTGGAGAAGCGGCAGTTAAAAAAAATAAAAACCCGCGCAATGCGCGGGCGAGTGGTGACGTCAGCAAAACGCGTGTCCGCGTTGACTTGGTCAACTGCCGGTCTTAAGGCGCGTTTGGCGACACGGAATTGCTGGGCAGATCAGATTTTTCGGATTATTTTGGATTTTTGCTACTTTTTGATTCCAAATTGGATTTTAATTCCAACTAGGGTTAGGATAATAATTATTTTTCTTTTTCTTTTATTTTTAATTGTAAATCCTATTAGGTTTTGGACAAGTTAGAGGCCTATAAATAGAGGGCCAAGCTCTCTCATTATTCATTGTAAGCTTTTAGGAGTTCTTTCTTCTACTTTCTTGGAGAGAGCTTTTCAACTCTTGAAGATTATTTTGAAGAATGTCAGGCTAAGTTTTTATTTTCAGTTCTAAAGGGATGTTGAACCTTATTTTTAATTAATGTTTTAATTGAGTTTTATTATTTATTCCTTCATGCATGAGATTTATTCTTGATAATCTGTTTTAATTGTTTTATGATATTTGCTTGATTAATTTGATAATGGCCTGTTAGATTAATCAATAATTTATCATATGCTATATTAAGATTTGATATTAAGCAAACGATATTTTATCTGATCATAAGTAGCAATTAATAATATTTGATTGTGGACAAACTTTTGAATATTATTATGATTATCAAGATGGCAAGTTAAATGGTCCGCGATGTTGAGATTGTTGCTTGGAATAATCTAATTCTCTAATTTTTAATGCAACTGTTATATTAAATCTAGACTGATAGTTCTAGGTTGTATGATAGTTAGGGTCTTTTGTGAGCGATTGCTGCATTAGATTTATAATTTAAGGAGGATTTCAGGTAACTTGGCGATTGTCGGTTATCTAGGATTATTAATTTCAATTGAAGGAAAAGATAATAATAACTTGATTAATTTGTTGATTAAAAGAAGGGGATACTGAACTAAGGAACTGAAGTTTGTTTTTAATTGATTTTTCTCATCTTTATTATTTATTATTTAGTTTTATTTTAATTAGTTAATTAATAATTCAAAACCCCCCATTTAATTAGATATTTTTTGAAAACATTAGATTTATTAAAACAATTCACTCTCTGTGGGTTCGACTCTTACTTTCACTACTACATTAATATTTTTCAAAGTAAGATTTTATTTTTGGTTGCTTGCGACAGCTTCCCAATCTAAATTATTGATAGCTCAAAAACTAAAATGTTCTTACTCGTGGGATCCTAAAAGGGGATTAAAGAATATGGATAGATTAGTACATATTATACTTGCTCTTATGAATAGGATGATTGATATCATAATCATTTGTGTAAAGACATTAAAGCAAGTATATAGGTGCTTATTAGATAATAAATTCACTGAACGTGACTTGCTCAAGGAACACGTAATGGAGTTTTACTTGTCCGTCAATTGGAGTTCCTTTTGTGATAATAGTACAAGTCATTGGACTTAAGATCATCATAGTACTTTGTGAATGATGAGTTATACTTTGGCATATTCCTTAAGACCTTTAGGGCCTATTAAAGGATATGATCAGGTATAATAAGTTGTACATGGAGGTAGGTATTCAACAAAGGATCTACCAGTTCTAATAAAGGGAGAGAATGTCATATGAAATTCGGTAACTGACAACTCAGAAATCCTGAAAATAGTATACACACAAGCCAATCATATTTGATATGATGTAGCATGTGCTTTGTAATCTTATTCATTTATTAATAAAAGTTTATTTATACAAGACATTTTTTCTTTATCTATATTTAATAGATGTCATTAATTGTGATAAACCCCCAGAGTTGTTAAGCAATGATTTTAGAATCATTATGATGATCATGTTAATAAGATTTAAATTTAAGATAGCTTAAAACTAAAATTATTCCTAATCGTGGGATTACTAAAATGGGGATTAGTGAATCCAGATAGATTAGTACTTACTATATTTGTTCTTATTAAGAGGATAATTGATCTCATAATTATTTGTGTAGAGACACTAAAGTAAGTATGTAGGTGCTTATTAGAGAATAAGTTTACTGAAGGTGACTCACTCAAGGAACACCTAATGGAGTCTTACTTACCCGTCAATAGGAGTTCTCATTGTGATAGTAGTATAAGTGATCCTTGGACTTGAGATTATCGTAGTATCTTGTGTATGATGAATATATTCCTTAAAACCTTTAGGGTGTATCTGTAACGACCCCGAAATTCGACCCATATTGTTATCTTAAATCTTGTATTTATTAAACATCAATTGCCTTATGTCCAAATTCCGGTTTGTTAATAAATCTTTAACCTCTTTCTTTAATCCATTAATTGATTTTAAAATCATTAATTATCAAAAATTCTCATATAAATTTTTCTTTTTCTCGATTCAATCGTTGTATTAAAATATTTGAATATTAAAAATCTTTACATCTCGATCCTAGTCCCTGGATCGCAACCTTTACTTATTCTTGCTGTTACACGTATCATAAAGCTCATATTTAAAGTCTAATATGATTTATTTTCATACAAATATTCCTTCTTGCATCATTTATAATTAAACATATAATACCTTCTATCGCAATAATTATCTTGAACATTCACAATTCACCATTTAATTCTGTTCATCCTATTCAGATCTAATACATAGAATATCAACGTAAAACTAGCAAATGTAGTCACCTTGAATCAAAATATTAAAAAGATAACAAATACGTTCACCACTTCTTAGGTTATCCGTCTCTATATAATCCGTTATTCTTGAAATTCATTTCTTTCCTGCAAAAATGTTTATTAAGCAAGTAATGAGCACAACGGCTCAGCAAGTTCAACAGTTATACTTCACGTAGCACATACCTTATCATGATTGGTGTGTGTCATACATCATGTGCTTGTGCTTCTACTATAGCAATATATCTCATATTATTGCACAAAGAACACATTGTGGTCATATTTATCACGTATCACGTAACACATAATTTGTATGCAGTAAAACAAAAATTATATATCATAATCAGTCCAACATTTAACATAAAAAGGGACTGAAGAACTTGCCTGGTGTCCAGTTATTTAAATTGATAGCTCAAACTCTTAACTCGATCAACCTATGATCATAAAATAATCAAATAATAATTATTTAACTCCTTATGATATTAATTTAATTAATTAATATCATCTCTAGGCCAATTATTAATTTATATGGCCAACTATAATAACCTCATTCCTTAAAATATTAGCATAACTTAATATTTAATACCTTAACTATGGACAACCCGGCTCATTGAGTAAAATTAAACATATTTGGTTGCCCGAAAATTTTATTTAAACATTTTCTAAATTATAACCTTATTAGATTAATATTTAAACATTTAAATATTAATCCCCAATATTTAATATTTTTACAAAAATATTAAATTTAATGTCCAAACATCATTTCCATATTTTTAGTATTTTTCTATAATTTTCTATAATTTTTAAACAATTTTTAAACATTTATTTCAATTAAAACCAATTTCTGAGGGCAATTTAGTAATTTCTGCGCCTTTGGGACATAACCGGCATTAACAGGAAAGCTTAGGGGCTTATCTGTAATTTTCGCGCGCTAAGGACCCATTCGGCATTTTCTGGAAAGGCCGGGGGCATTTCCGTAACTTTAGCAACGTTAAGGACATAACCGGAATTTACCGGAAAGTCCAGGGGCATTTTCGTAGTTTTGATGGTCAAAGGACACGACCGGTATTAACTGAAAAGGGCAGGGCACGCTGGTAATTTCCAGGTCGTCGGTCGTCCGATTCTGCCAACGTTTAACGACGTCGTTTTAGTCTGCAGGTTTTGGTCGCCGCGCCATGCGCGGCTACACCCCCCAGTCACGCGTCTAAACGACGCCGTTTTACCTGAGACCGGAAAAAAAAAAAGGGCCGCGCCATGCGCGGCCAACCCTGTCCAGTTCTTTCTTCTTTCTCTGCCGACTACAGTATACCAACTTTTTAATTTTTTCCCATTTTTGCTCCAAAAATTCCAACAAAAATTATTCCAAAAATCATATAATCCATAACTATACATAAAAAAAAATTATTTGAACTAATTATTCTAATTATTTCTTATTTTTTCACAAAATTATCTTAACACCATAAATACCCAAAATAATTAAAAATAAAATTGAATTATACCTTCTTTGGCTTTAATTCCCTTCCTTGACACTTCAAATATTTTCTTCTCCTTGGTGTGGCTATGGAATTTTCCGGCGAGGCAAGGTGATGTTCGGGTGGGAGGAGAAAAAGAAATGAAAACTTTCTTTTTATTTCCTCTCTTTATTTCCTTCCCTTTTCTTATTTGTTTCTTGTTCTTATATATAAGCCATCCTACTTAACCAAAACAAATTGGATAACATAAACCCCACCGACTTCTTACGCACGTCACAGAAACTTCCGGATTTTTCAAGAAAATAGCATGCAAAATCTTAATTTAAATACATTACGTAATTATTACGTGTAATAAATATTTTATATAATATATATAAAGTATTTATTTTAATTCACTAAAAATCATAAATGATTTATAAATAATATTAACACCTTTTTCGGTATTTTTCTTGACAAATTTTGTACA
This sequence comes from Hedera helix, assembly GCA_947179155.2. Taxonomy (NCBI): domain Eukaryota; kingdom Viridiplantae; phylum Streptophyta; class Magnoliopsida; order Apiales; family Araliaceae; genus Hedera; species Hedera helix. The sequence goes on along the minus strand of OX359264.1, from coordinate 40,575,591 downwards.
CGCATAACGTCATGCATGTAATTATATGAGGTAATTCATATTTCCAAAAATCATAAAATAATTCATAGGACATATAAATATTATTTTTCATAATTTTTCACTCCGTTACTTGGACAACATGTTACATTAACATGTTCACATTTCCGAAATATTATTTTTCATAAAGGTCATAATAATTTAATTATGCATAAACATAATTTTTAATAACTTAAAACATTCCTTTTTCTTATTTATTATTCAATTTCTTTAATATTCATATTAATTTCTTTATATATAAATTATATAATTTAATATTATATAATTTATATAATTACATTCTCCTTTTAAATAATTTCTTAATTTCCTCCAACTTTATTCCATTTAATTGCCTTATATAAATTACATAATTATTCTTATATAATTTATATAATTATTATTTTCTTCATACCTTATTTTAATTTCCTTATATAAATTATATAATTTATTATTATATAATTTATATAATTACCTTTCCTCCTCAATTAATTTCTAAACCTCCTCCAAAATTCTTGATAAATTCTAAAATCAATACATACAATTTTACCAACTCCCTCATTCACTTTTTATTTAAATTTGGATTAATTTAATTATTAATCCCTTTATTTCCATAATTAATGAAATTTAAGATTATCAATTAAACATTCACATATATAATATACAAATGTATATATATAAATATATACATATTAAATTCATGCATTTACATTATCACATAACCTTATTTAAAACATAATTTATGTACTTCCACAATAATTAAATTGTACCATTTATTGTACAATTACCTGAAATTTCTTTTATTCTTCATAAATTGTATTTACACAATTTATTTACTTTTCAATTATTTTAAATTCACATAATTCATCACCATCTTTGTACAAATTTAATTTACTAATTAAATCCCTTCAAACACTTTAAATAATAATTAACTTAAACAACCTTGATATTTTTATCAATTAATTCTTATTTGATATTATTTAAGGAATCCTGAAATTCGGATCCTCACATTCTTCCCCCCTTAACAGGATTCCGTCCTCGGAATCATAATTACCGTAATAATCATACGTATATTATTTATAGCGCCTTGTTATACCTTTATATTGTTGAATAAACCCCATCCATAATAATCATAACCTACCTCTTAATATCCATAATTCACATTTTTAACAAATGACATCATACTGATCGTAACAGTCGGAATATTAAATTCTTAACTTAATTCACAATTTCTTTGTAATACCACATTTCATATTTCTCTAAAAATTTCTTAATAAATCCTTAACTCGTTTCTTGATATACTTATCAAGATAGTTTCTTACTTTCTGAAAAATTTCCTTCATTTTAATCATTCATCTCCTTACTCTATTAGCTTATTTCATACCATCTATCGCACATCATTTATACTCTATACATTCGTCCTTCTTTTCTTAATTCCTATAAATCTTCTTCACATTTCATAATTCATTTCTTAATACCTTCTATCATTCAACACTAGGTTTTAATTGCTAACCTTTACTTAATTTTATCATAATCTTTATTTGGAATTATTTTTAAAATCCTGGGTGTCACATTCACCCCTCCTTCATAAAATTTCGTCCTCGAAATTTCTATGTACTCATACTTCACAATTTCTTTATATTTATTCCACATATCTTTCTTTCATTCCTTTCTCACAGTCATTGCCCATTGCAATTTTCTAATTCATCACATTTCATAATTCCTTTGCTTGACAATTATTATTTTCATTATCACTGACGGTTAGAAAAATGCTACCCCATCCTACCATCCAATCTTCATAAGAGTAGAAGAATTCAAAAATTTTATTTTGGAAAATTTTCATGATATGCTGAATGAACATTTATCCCGGTTTACAGTACTTCGCTCCCCGAGTACTTCATACTGCAAACCCTGACAGTGGATCAATCTGTCATTAAAGTGATGGATGTTTCACCATACATTGGCACGCCAGATGATCAATCTGCAATGCCTGTGTCTTGCTATGCCAGGTGACCATTTGATCAACCTGCAATAGTCTTAATCTTTTTGTTCATCTCAGCCTTAAAATTCATTCAAAAGTAATTTGATTAGTTATAACTTTCAAAGAATATGAATTCAATATTTTACAAAATTTGTCTAGCTGAATCAATAGCTCAGACTTATATTTCTTTAATGCTTGTCTAGCCAGATCAATTAGCATAGACTTACTTTTAACAATTTATAACTCGCAGAAATTTTTCAAAACATTCATTATGTCAAAACTTTTCAAAACGTCTAGCCGAGTCAAATGGCAATGACTTATAGCTTTGACATACTTTTATAAATCAAAATCATTTATGACTTCATGTTACCGCATCATTTTGACAGTCCGTTGAGGATTTCGTCGTTAATAATTCCTACACCATAAACCGTACTTTATGGTGTTGAATCATCTTATAACGAAATAGTACCGCACCGTCTCAACAACACGTTGAGCATTCCGTCATTCATCACATCTGCACCGGGCTAAAAGGTGCATGGATGATTCTTTTGAAATACATTTTGATGTAAAAACATTTTTGTCTAGCTGAAACAAGTAACATAGACACTTTTTAAATCGCTTAAAAATTTCATTATATTTTTCAAAGCACACACGTGCCAAATCAACTTGAGACCAAAATTTTCGAAATCTAGCAAAGCTAGAAGAGTGGGAATATCCTAAATTCCCTAACATTTACCTTCAGTTTCTTTACTTAATTATTAACTTTATTGCTAGGACTATTTTCATTTATCATTTTGAAATTTCTATCTACTCCAATTTTTCTATACCCCCGTATAGTTCATCAAACTTGCCACACATTGTGAGTCCAGGAACTTACCACAAGAATATGAGTTTTAAAGCTTGTCCTAGCAATATGTAGTCTAAGAACAAATCAAAGACTATCCATATGCTGAGGGGCTCAAAACATACCACACGATTATGAGTCATGGACTTACCACATGCATGAGTTTTAAGAACTCGTGCCTAAACTTAATATTATATATCTATTACACTTCTAACGCGACTCTAACATTTCAATGATTATCACATAGTAACTAGGTAAACACAAATCCCCCGCCCATACAAAGGATTGTGCAACTCAGTCACCACATGAGTCCTCAAATGAAATTTCGTACCCAAGTTTTCTACCCCCTTATCATAACCTTTCTGTCATTCATGTCTTATCATTCTCTGAATTCTTCTTGTACTATTTCATAGTACCATTCCTCTTTATAACATTAACCTATACCTTGTTGACTATTAACAGGTCTTTCTATTATTTCATATTCTCACTTGATCCCATCATGACCTTGCTTTACAACCTATTTCTTACTCGCTTCTCTTATCTTGTGATTGTATCGTAGTACGATCCTCTTATTATGATCTCTTTTTATACTTTTTAGATTATCTTGTAATCTTTATTACTTAAATCAGGTGTCCCCTGATTTTCTTTGAGATTCATCTTTGAATCGTTTCAAATATTCTTTCAGATATGTTCTTTATTGAACTTATAAATTTTCTTAATTCATTACTTTCATTCAACTCTTTCTTAACATCTTTATCTCTTCCTTATAATCTTATCTCTTTAATATTTCTTTTACTTTAATCAATATCTGAAATCTGCATTTCTTAATTTACATCTTTCTATTTCAATCCCCCCGTGTTCATCAAACTTATCACGTATTTGGACTCAGGAACTTACCATAATCACATGGTTGAGGAGCTTGTCCTAGTCAGGCCACAGTCGCCCATTCGCTAAAGGGGCTCCACCATATAATCATGAGTCACGAGTTTATCATACGCTTGAGTTTTCAGAACACTCAACTAACCGTACTCTTCCTTACTTAGGTTATAGCCTAAGGTATCATTTACCTAAGGTTTATAACCTCTAGCTCTGATACCAACCGTAACGACCCCGAAATTCGACCCATATTGTTATCTTAAATCTTGTATTTATTAAACATCAATTGCCTTATGTCCAAATTCCGGTTCGTTAATAAATCTTTAACCTCTTTCTTTAATCTATTAATTGATTTTAAAATCATTAATTATCAAAAATTCTCATATAAATTTTTCTTTTTCTCGATTCAATCGTTGTATTAAAATATTTGAATATTAAAAATCTTTACATCTCGATCCTAGTCCCTGGATCGCAACCTTTACTTATTCTTGCTGTTACACGTATCATAAAGCTCATATTTAAAGTCTAATATGATTTATTTTCATACAAATATTCCTTCTTGCATCATTTATAATTAAACATATAATACCTTCTATCGCAATAATTATCTTGAACATTCACAATTCACCATTTAATTTTGTTCATCCTATTCAGATCTAATACATAGAATATCAACGTAAAACTAGCAAATGTAGTCACCTTGAATCAAAATATTAAAAAGATAACAAATACGTTCACCACTTCTTAGGTTATCCGTCTCTATATAATCCGTTATTCTTGAAATTCATTTCTTTCCTGCAAAAATGTTTATTAAGCAAGTAATGAGCACAACGGCTCAGCAAGTTCAACAGTTATACTTCACGTAGCACATACCTTATCATGATTGGTGTGTGTCATACATCATGTGCTTGTGCTTCTACTATAGCAATATATCTCATATTATTGCACAAAGAACACATTGTGGTCATATTTATCACGTATCACGTAACACATAATTTGTATGCAGTAAAACAAAAATTATATATCATAATCAGTCCAACATTTAACATAAAAAGGGACTGAAGAACTTGCCTGGTGTCCAGTTATTTAAATTGATAGCTCAAACTCTTAACTCGATCAACCTATGATCATAAAATAATCAAATAATAATTATTTAACTCCTTATGATATTAATTTAATTAATTAATATCATCTCTAGGCCAATTATTAATTTATATGGCCAACTATAATAACCTCATTCCTTAAAATATTAGCATAACTTAATATTTAATACCTTCACTATGGACAACCCGGCTCATTGAGTAAAATTAAACATATTTGGTTGCCCGAAAATTTTATTTAAACATTTTCTAAATTATAACCTTATTAGATTAATATTTAAACATTTAAATATTAATCCCCAATATTTAATATTTTTACAAAAATATTAAATTTAATGTCCAAACATCATTTCCATATTTTTAGTATTTTTCTATAATTTTCTATAATTTTTAAACAATTTTTAAACATTTATTTCAATTAAAACCAATTTCTGAGGGCAATTTAGTAATTTCTGCGCCTTTGGGACATAACCGGCATTAACAGGAAAGCTTAGGGGCTTATCTGTAATTTTCGCGCGCTAAGGACCCATTCGGCATTTTCTGGAAAGGCCGGGGGCATTTCCGTAACTTTAGCAACGTTAAGGACATAACCGGAATTTACCGGAAAGTCCAGGGGCATTTTCGTAGTTTTGATGGTCAAAGGACACGACCGGTATTAACTGAAAAGGGCAGGGCACGCTGGTAATTTCCAGGTCGTCGGTCGTCCGATTCTGCCAACGTTTAACGACGTCGTTTTAGTCTGCAGGTTTTGGTCGCCGCGCCATGCGCGGCTACACCCCCCAGTCACGCGTCTAAACGACGCCGTTTTACCTGAGACCGGAAAAAAAAAAAAGGGCCGCGCCATGCGCGGCCAACCCTGTCCAGTTCTTTCTTCTTTCTCTGCCGACTACAGTATACCAACTTTTTAATTTTTTCCCATTTTTGCTCCAAAAATTCCAACAAAAATTATTCCAAAAATCATATAATCCATAACTATACATAAAAAAAAATTATTTGAACTAATTATTCTAATTATTTCTTATTTTTTCACAAAATTATCTTAACACCATAAATACCCAAAATAATTAAAAATAAAATTGAATTATACCTTCTTTGGCTTTAATTCCCTTCCTTGACACTTCAAATATTTTCTTCTCCTTGGTGTGGCTATGGAATTTTCCGGCGAGGCAAGGTGATGTTCGGGTGGGAGGAGAAAAAGAAATGAAAACTTTCTTTTTATTTCCTCTCTTTATTTCCTTCCCTTTTCTTATTTGTTTCTTGTTCTTATATATAAGCCATCCTACTTAACCAAAACAAATTGGATAACATAAACCCCACCGACTTCTTACGCACGTCACAGAAACTTCCGGATTTTTCAAGAAAATAGCATGCAAAATCTTAATTTAAATACATTACGTAATTATTACGTGTAATAAATATTTTATATAATATATATAAAGTATTTATTTTAATTCACTAAAAATCATAACATGATTTATAAATAATATTAACACCTTTTTCGGTATTTTTCTTGACAAATTTTGTACACGCATAACGTCATGCATGTAATTATATGAGGTAATTTGTGACGCCCCCAAATCTGGGCCCACACAGCCCAAACTTGAGTCGTCAAAAGACTACAACAAAATTATTACAACAAAGCACAACGTACAACAATACAGTGTATAATAATACACAACTAAGTCTTCACTATTATTGCCACACTATTTTACAAAACGTGAAGACTATGATAACTATTCCTCGGACCCTCACTCCATTCCCCGGCTAGACCCTGTTATGTTTTCATTTTCTGTTGAAAAACAATGGAACAAAAGAAATGGTGAGCTCAAATAGCCCAGTAAGAAATATCATGACTAAGATAATGACGAATAAATTATCATTAGCCTTCAACAGTTGAGTTCTTGATAGAATACAATAGAATACAAGGTTTATATCAAAAACTGCAGTTAAATTCTTAAACAATGTTCAGATCAATAATAGCAGCGGAATGAGCAATCTATTAGAAGAATAATGCAGACTATAATGTCCACTTGCTTCTCTTTTTCGTAAAAACATCATCAACTTTTATCATCTGAAATACCATTAGTCATGATAATATAAATTCACAGTTCCTGATCATAATCATGCACATCAACATTTCATCTTTGCACTACGGGCCAAAGATATTCAATATAGCACAAACGGTCATGATTATACCAGATTCAGCCTTTGGTCATAATCATACCAAACAACAGTTCATCTTTGCACTACGGGCCAAAGACATTCAATATAACACCAACGGTCATGATTATACCAGATTCAGCCTTTGGTCATAATCATACCAAACAACAGTTCATCTTTGCACTACGGGCCAAAGAGAACATTCACCACGTGCCATAAAAGACACTGAACAGATGTATCGCCTTTAACCTATTATATCGCCTTTAACCTATCATCTGTTCAACAAATATATCACATCTGTGCCCCCGGCCACAGATATTCACAACAGCTTGATTTTTGGATGATTAGAATGATATAAATGATGAACAGAAGAAATAGGATAACAATAAGTATCGGAAGTTTACTTTGTACAGATTCAAATAATGTCCAAATTGTCAACATGATGTGGAGTGAAATTTAAAAATGATATTCAAGATCCACAGTTCAGAATAACGGTTACAATTCAATAGAAAGGTTCACGTAAATAGGAAGGTTCAGTTGAAATAATGAAATTCAACTATTATGGAACATATAATATTTTCAGGAATTATAGAAGCAATAGTTCCATAATAAATTTCGATTTAGGAGTATGAAAGAAAATAATATCCCTTACCGTAGCAGGTTTGATTAACAAAAAGTGAAGGAAATTAATACAAAGGGTTATTCACCAACAGGCGGCAATCCGCTCTGTAAGGTTATTCCCACAATTTAATAGAATTTGAGTACAAAGAGTTATTCACCAAACAGGCGGCAATCCGCTCCGTAAGGTTATTCTCAGAGATTAATAATGAATGAATACGAAAGGTTATTCACCAACAGGCGGCAATCCGCTCCGTAAGGTTATTCCCACAATTTAATACATGGAAATAAAAGGCACGTCTTATGAGTAAGGAAGAAACAATATTATTATCGAGAATCAAATAATGATAATCCCTTACCATAGTACGTGTAACGACCCCGAAATTCGACCCACTTTATTATCTTAATTTTCATATTTATGAAACATTATCTTTCTTACGTCCAAATTTCGATCCGTTAAAAATCTTTAATTACCTTATTTAAACCCTTAATTGATCCATTATCTGATTTTAAAATCATCAATTACCAAAATTTCGGTATAAATTTTTCTTTTTCTTGATTCAATCGTTGTATTAAGATATTTGGATATTTAAAATCCTTACATTTCGATCCTAGTCCCATGGATCGCAACCTTTACTTTTTCTTTCTCTTACCAGTATCATATTTCTCAACATTTCAAATTTAATGTTGATTATAAATCCATAATTATTCCTTTGTTTCATAATTCATAATTAACCATTGAATAGTCTCTATCGTAATATCTATCTAGTACCATTACCATTCAAAATTTAACTTTACATATTTTGTCTGGATTCGACATGTACGTACATACGAAATATCATGATAAACTTAACACATGCATCCATGTTGAATGGAAATTAAAACAATACATTTTCCCACCTTCTAGACAATTCTTCTTTAATTTAATCCAATATTCTTGAATTTCATTTCTTTCCTGCAAAAGGTTTATTAAGCAAGTAATGAGCACAATGGCTCAGCAAGTTCAACAGCTATACTTCACGTAGCACATACCTTATCATGCTTTGTGTGTGTCATACATCATGTGCTTGTGCTTTTACTATAGCAATATATCTCATATATATTCATATCGTTGCACAGAATACACATTGTGGTCATATTAATCACGTATCACATAACACATAATTTGTATGCAGTTAAAACAAGAATTTCATAACATAACGTTCCAACATTTAACATAAAAGGGACTGAAGAACTTGCCTGACGTCCAGTTATTTAATTGCTAGCTCAAAATCCTTTCTCGATCAACCTATTATCATAATATAATCAAATAATAATTATTTAACTCCTTATGATATTAATTTAATTAATTAATATCATCTCTAGGCCAATTATTAATTTATATGGCCAATTATATTAACCTCGTTCCTTAAAATATTCGTTTAACTTAATATCCAATACCTCTAATACGGACAACCTGGCTCATCGGATAAATTTTAACATATCTGGGTGTCTCCAAAAATTTTATTTAACCATTTTCTAAATGGTAACCTTATTAGATTAATATTTAAATAATTAAATATTAATCTCTAATATTTAATATTTTTACAAAAATATTAAATTTAATGCCCAAACATCATTTCTATATTTTTAGTATTTTTCTATAATTTTCTGGAATTTTTAAACAATTTTTAAACATTTATTTCAATTAAAAATCATTTCTGGGGGCATTTTAGTAATTTCTGCGCCCTTAGGGATATAACCGGAATTTCTCGAAAAGTCCAGGGGTATTTTCGTCATTTCCGCGCCTTTAGGACTCATCCGGCATTTTCTGGAAAGGCCGGGGACATTTCTGTAATTTCGGCGTGTCAAGGGACACGCTGGGTATTATGTAAAAAGCTCAGGGGCATAATAGTAACTTTACCGTTCCAAAGGACATGTTCGGTATAACCTGAAAAGGGCAGGGGCACGCTGGTAATTTCCAGCGTGTCGTCGGCCGCGCCATGCGCGACCCTGCCTTCGCCGACGCCATCAAAACGACGTCGTTTCACAGCCCGTTTCTGGGCTTCCGCGCGATGCGCGGCCTGTCCCCTCTCAGCGCCCAAAACGACGCCGTTTAATACCCTGCGGCTGAAAAAAATTGGCTGCCGCGCAATGCGCGACAGCCTTTCTTCTTCTTCTTCTTCTTATTTCTTCCGACAGTAGCCCAAAAGAAAATAAATTACCATTTTGTTCACAATAACACAACATAATCACTCCCAAAAATTGTATAATTCATAAATATACATTAGAAAATTATTTAGAATAATTTTCTTAATTAATTACTAATTTTTCACAATAAGAATTTAACACCATAAATATCCAAAATAATTAAAATAAATTCATGTTTATACCTTTCTTGGCTTAGAAATCCTTCCTTCCATGAAAACTCCAATAACTCCTTTCTTCTTGGTCGGCTATAAAAATTTTCCGGTGGAAGGTGGTGATGTCGGGTGGAGGAATAGAGAAGGAAACTTGGCTTTTGTTATTATTTCTTTTCTTTTCTTTTCTTTTATTCTCCCATAATATATACATAATATGTAAGAATTATTTTTAAGACAATTCTAAGTCCACCGCCTAAGAACCGACCTTAACTTTCGGATTAACATGCAAAATTACAAATTTTAATACATTATATAATTATTTCGTGTAATAAATATTTTATATAAAATACATAAAATATTTATTTTAATTTACTAAAAATCATAATATGATTTATGAATAATATTAATACCTTTTTCGGTATTTTACTTGACAAATTTTGTACACGCATAACGACATGCATGTACTTATTTGAGGTAATTTTTACCTCCAAAAATCATAAAATAATTCACATGACTTATAAAAATTATTTTTCATAATTTATCACTCCGTTACTCGGACAACATGTTACTCTAACATGTTCACATTTCCGAAATATTATCTTTCATAAAAGTCATAATAATTCCATTATACATAACCATAATTTTATTAAATTAAAACATTCCTTTTTCTTATTTATTATTCAATTTCTTTAATATTCATATTAATTATATAATTTAATATTATATAATTTATATAATTACATTCTCCTTTTAAATAATTTCTTAATTTCCTCCAACTTTATTCCATTTAATCACCTTATATAAATTACATAATTATTCTTATATAATTTATATAATTATTATTTTCTTCATACCTTATTTTAATTTCCTTATATAAATTATATAATTTATTATTATATAATTTATATAATTACCTTTCCTTCTCAATTAATTTCTAAATCTCCTCCAAAATTCTTGATAAAATCCAAAATCAACACATACAATTTTACCAACTCCCTCATTCACTTTTCATTTAAAATTGGATTAATTTAATTATTAATCCCTTAATTGTCATAATTAATGAAATTTATAATTTTATCAATTAAACATAACACACATATATAAATGTATATATATATATATAAATATATACATATTTAATTCCTGCATTTCGCATTACCACATAGCCTTAATCAAATTATAATTTCTGAATTTTCATAATAATTTAATTATACAATTTATTGTACAATTACCTGAAATTTCTCTTATTCTTCATAAATTGTTTCCAAACAATTTATTTACTTTTTTAATTACTTTAAATTCATACAAACCATTACCACCTTTGTACCGATTTAATTTACCAATTAAATCCTATCACATACCTTACAATCACATAAATAATAATTAATTTAAATAACCTTGATAATTTTTATCAATTAAATTCTCATTTAATATTATTAAGAAAATCCTGAAAATTCGGATCCTCACATTCTTCCCCCCTTAACAGGATTCCGTCCTCGGAATCATAATTACCGTAATATTTATACGAATTTCATTTATAGCACATTGCTATACCTTTATCTTGATGAATAACAATTATTTCCATAATAATCATATCTTACCTCTTTAAATCCTTAACTTACAGGAATAATATCATAATGGTCATAACTGTCAGAATATTCCATTCTTATTTCAATTCTTAATTCCTTTGTAATACTACATTTCACAATTCTCTAAAATTTTATTAATAATACATTAATTCATTTCTCGATAAACTTATCAAGATTGTTTTTCATTCTCAGAAAAATTTCATTTCTTTAATCATACTTATCCTTACTCCATTCGATTATTTCGTATTCTCTATTCCACCTTTTTGATACCTTACACATTCATTCTTTTCTTCTTAATTCACAATCATAATCTTGTTCATATTTCTTAATTCATTCTTTAATACCTCAATTATTCAACATTAGATTTTAAATACTAACCTTTACTTGATTTATCATAATCCTTATTTAGAATTATTCTAAAATTCCTGGGGTATCACATTCACCCCTCCTTCATAAAATTTCGTCCTCGAAATTTTTATATACTTATACTTTATTCATTTGCAACATACACAAATTCCTTTTTTTTAATCATTCACACATATTTCTTTCCTTCCTTTCTCCTGGTCATTGCTCATTGCAATTTTCTAATCCATCACATTTCATAATTTCTTTACTTCACAATTATCGTTTCCATTATCACTCACACTTAAATAATACTACCCCATCCTACCATCCAATCTTCATAAGAGTAGAGGAATTCAAAATTTTTATTTTGGAAACTTTCAGGCTTTGCAGAATGAACATTTATCCCGGTTTACAGTACTTCGCTCCCCGAGTACTTCATACTGCAAACCCTGACAGTGGATCAATTTGTCATTAAAGTAATGGATGTTTCACCATATATTGGCACGCCAGATGATCAATCAGCAATGCCTGTGTCTTACTATGTCAGGTGACCATTCGATCAACCTGCAATAGTCTTAATCTTTTTGTTCATCTCAGCCATAGAATTCATTCAAAAGTAATTTAATTTGGTATAACTTCAAAGAATACGAATTCAATAAATAAAATTTAAAATTTGTCTAGCTGAATCAATAGCTCAGACTTATATTTCTTCAATGCTTGTCTAGCTAGACCAATTAGCATAGACTTACTTTTAACAATTTATAACTCGCAGAAATTTTTCTAAAACCTTTATCATGTCAAAACTTTTCAAAACGTCTAGCCGAGTCAAATGGCAATGACTTATAGCTTTGACATACTTTTATAAATCAAAATCATTTATGACTTCATGTTACCGCATCATTTTGACAGTCCGTTGAGAATTTCGTCATTAATAATTCCTACACCATAAACCATACTTTATGGTGTTGAATCATCTTATAACGAAATAGTACCGCACCGTCTCAACAACACGTTGAGCATTCCGTCATTCATCACATCTGCACCGGGCTAAAAGGTGTGTGGATGATTCTTTTGAAATACATTTTGATATAAAAACATTTTTGTCTAGCCGAAACAAGTAGCATAGACACTTTTTTGAATCGCTTAAAAAATTTCATTTATATTTTTCAAAGCACACCCGTGCCAAATCAACTTGAGGCCAAAATTTTCGAAATCTAGCAAGGCTAGAAGAGTGGGAATATCCTAAATTCCCTAACATTCACCTTCAGTTTCTTTACTTAAATATTAAATTATTGCTAGGACTATTTTCATTTATCACATTAAAATTTCTATCTACTCCAGCTTTTCTATACCCCCGTATAGTTCATCAACTTGCCACACAATATGAGTCCAGGAACTTACCACAAGAATATGAGTTTATAAGCTTGTCCTAGCAATATGTAGTCTAAGAACAAATCAAAGACTATCCATATGCTGAGGGGCTCAAACATACCATACAATTATGAGTCATGGACTTACCATATGCATGAGTTTTAAGAACTCGTGCCTAAACTTAATATTGTCTATCTATCAGAAACTCTTAGCGCGACTCTAACATTTCAATGATTATCACATAGTAACTAAGTAAACACAAATCCCCCGCCCATACAAAGGATTGTGCAACTCGGTCACCACATGAGTCCTCAAATGAAATTTCATACCCAAGTTTTCTATCCCCTTATCATAACATTTCTGTCATTAATGTGTCATCATTCTCTGAATTCTTTTTGTACTATTTCATAGTACCATATCTCTTTATAGCATCAAGCTATACCTTGTTGACCATTAACAGGTCTTTCTGTTATTTCACATTCTCACTTGATTCCATCATGGCCTTGCCTTACAATCTATTCTTTACTCGTTTCCCTTACCTCATGATCGTATCGTAGTACGATCCTTTCGCTGTTCTTGATCATATTATTATGATCTCTTCCTATACGTTTTGGATTACCTTGTCATCTTTATTACTTAAATCAGGTGTCCCCTGATTATCTTTGAGATTCATCTTTGAATTATTTCAATTATTCCTTCCAATAAATTCTTAATTAAACTTATAAATTTTCTCAATTCCCTGCCTTCGTTCAGCTCTTTCTTAACATCTTTATCTCTTCCTTATAATCTTATCTCTTTAATATTTCCTTTACTTTAATCAATATCTGAAATCCGCATTTCTTTACTTACATCTTTCTATTTCAATCCCACTGTGTTCATCAAACGTAGCACGTATTTGGACTCAGGAACTTACCACAATCATATGGTTGAGGAGCTTGTCCTAGTCAGGCCATAGTCGCCCATTCGCTAAAGGGGCTCCACCATACAATCATGAGTCACGAGCTTACTATACGCTTGAGTTTTCAGAACACTCAACTAACCGTACTCTTTCTTACTTAGGTTATAGCCTAAGGTATCATTTACCTAAGGTTTATAACCTCTAGCTCTGATACCAACTGTAACGACCCCGAAATTCGACCCACTTTATTATCTTAATTTTCATATTTATGAAACATTATCTTTCTTACGTCCAAATTTCGATCCGTTAAAAATCTTTAATTACCTTATTTAAACCCTTAATTGATCCATTATCTGATTTTAAAATCATCAATTACCAAAATTTCGGTATAAATTTTTCTTTTTCTTGATTCAATTGTTGTATTAAGATATTTGGATATTTAAAATCCTTACATTTCGATCCTAGTCCCATGGATCGCAACCTTTACTTTTTCTTTCTCTTACCAGTATCATATTTCTCAACATTTCAAATTTAATGTTGATTATAAATCCATAATTATTCCTTTGTTTCATAATTCATAATTAACCATTGAATAGTCTCTATCGTAATATCTATCTAGTACCATTACCATTCAAAATTTAACTTTACATATTCTGTCTGGATTCGACATGTACGTACATACGAAATATCATGATAAACTTAACACATGCATCCATGTTGAATGGAAATTAAAACAATACATTTTCCCACCTTCTAGACAATTCTTCTTTAATTTAATCCAATATTCTTGAATTTCATTTCTTTCCTGCAAAAGGTTTATTAAGCAAGTAATGAGCACAATGGCTCAGCAAGTTCAACAGCTATACTTCACGTAGCACATACCTTATCATGCTTGGTGTGTGTCATACATCATGTGCTTGTGCTTTTACTATAGCAATATATCTCATATATATTCATATCGTTGCACAGAATACACATTGTGGTCATATTAATCACGTATCACATAACACATAATTTGTATGCAGTTAAAACAAGAATTTCATAACATAACGTTCCAACATTTAACATAAAAGGGACTGAAGAACTTGCCTGACGTCCAGTTATTTAATTGCTAGCTCAAAATCCTTTCTCGATCAACCTATTATCATAATATAATCAAATAATAATTATTTAACTCCTTATGATATTAATTTAATTAATTAATATCATCTCTAGGCCAATTATTAATTTATATGGCCAATTATATTAACCTCGTTCCTTAAAATATTTGTTTAACTTAATATCCAATACCTCTAATACGGACAACCTGGCTCATCGGATAAATTTTAACATATCTGGGTGTCTCCAAAAATTTTATTTAACCATTTTCTAAATGGTAACCTTATTAGATTAATATTTAAATAATTAAATATTAATCTCTAATATTTAATATTTTTACAAAAATATTAAATTTAATGCCCAAACATCATTTCTATATTTTTAGTATTTTTCTATAATTTTCTGGAATTTTTAAACAATTTTTAAACATTTATTTCAATTAAAAATCATTTATGGGGGCATTTTAGTAATTTCTGCGCCCTTAGGGATATAACCGGAATTTCTCGAAAAGTTCAGGGGTATTTTCGTCATTTCCGCGCCTTTAGGACTCATCCGGCATTTTCTGGAAAGGCCGGGGACATTTCTGTAATTTCGGCGTGTCAAGGGACACGCTGGGTATTATGTAAAAAGCTCAGGGGCATAATAGTAACTTTACTGTGCCAAAGGACTCGTTCGGTATAACCTGAAAAGGGCAGGGGCACGCTGGTAATTTCCAGCGTGTCGTCGGCCGCGCCATGCGCGACCCTGCCTTCGCCGACGCCATCAAAACGACGTCGTTTCACAGCCCGTTTCTGGGCTTCCGCGCGATGCGCGGCCTGTCCCCTCTCAGCGCCCAAAACGACTCCGTTTAATACCCTGCGGCTGAAAAAAATTGGCTGCCGCGCAATGCGCGGCAGCCTTTCTTCTTCTTCTTCTTATTTCTTCCGACAGTAGCCCAAAAGAAAATAAATTACCATTTTGTTCACAATAACACAACATAATCACTCCCAAAAATTGTATAATTCATAAATATACATTAGAAAATTATTTAGAATAATTTTCTTAATTAATTACTAATTTTTCACAATAAGAATTTAACACCATAAATATCCAAAATAATTAAAATAAATTCATGTTTATACCTTTCTTGGCTTAGAAATCCTTCCTTCCATGAAAACTCCAATAACTCCTTTCTTCTTGGTCGGCTATAAAAATTTTCCGGTGGAAGGTGGTGATGTCGGGTGGAGGAAGAGAGAAGGAAACTTGGCTTTTGTTATTATTTCTTTTCTTTTCTTTTCTTTTATTCTCCCATAATATATACATAATATGTATGAATTATTTTTAAGACAATTCTAAGTCCACCGCCTAAGAACCGACCTTAACTTTCGGATTAACATGCAAAATTACAAATTTTAATACATTATATAATTATTTCGTGTAATAAATATTTTATATAAAATACATAAAATATTTATTTTAATTTACTAAAAATCATAATATGATTTATGAATAATATTAATACCTTTTTCGGTATTTTACTTGACAAATTTTGTACACGCATAACGACATGCATGTACTTATTTGAGGTAATTTTTACCTCCAAAAATCATAAAATAATTCACATGACTTATAAAAATTATTTTTCATAATTTATCACTCCGTTACTCGGACAACATGTTACTCTAACATGTTCACATTTCCGAAATATTATCTTTCATAAAAGTCATAATAATTCCATCATACATAACCATAATTTTATTAAATTAAAACATTCCTTTTTCTTATTTATTATTCAATTTCTTTAATATTCATATTAATTATATAATTTAATATTATATAATTTATATAATTACATTCTCCTTTTAAATAATTTCTTAATTTCCTCCAACTTTATTCCATTTAATCGCCTTATATAAATTACATAATTATTCTTATATAATTTATATAATTATTATTTTCTTCATACCTTATTTTAATTTCCTTATATAAATTATATAATTTATTATTATATAATTTATATAATTACCTTTCCTTCTCAATTAATTTCTAAATCTCCTCCAAAATTCTTGATAAAATCCAAAATCAACACATACAATTTTACCAACTCCCTCATTCACTTTTCATTTAAAATTGGATTAATTTAATTATTAATCCCTTAATTGTCATAATTAATGAAATTTATAATTTTATCAATTAAACATAACACACATATATAAATGTATATATATATATAAATATATACATATTTAATTCCTGCATTTCGCATTACCACATAGCCTTAATCAAATTATAATTTCTGAATTTTCATAATAATTTAATTATACAATTTATTGTACAATTACCTGAAATTTCTCTTATTCTTCATAAATTGTTTCCAAATAATTTATTTACTTTTTTAATTACTTTAAATTCATACAAACCATTACCACCTTTGTACCGATTTAATTTACCAATTAAATCCTATCACATACCTTACAATCACATAAATAATAATTAATTTAAATAACCTTGATAATTTTTATCAATTAAATTCTCATTTAATATTATTAAGAAAATCCTGAAAATTCGGATCCTC
Organism: Hedera helix; assembly: GCA_947179155.2. NCBI lineage: Eukaryota > Viridiplantae > Streptophyta > Magnoliopsida > Apiales > Araliaceae > Hedera > Hedera helix. The sequence goes on along the minus strand of OX359264.1, from coordinate 40,557,803 downwards.
ACAGTACGTTTGAATAATGGAAGATGAAAAAGATGGTATCCCTTACCGTAGTAAGTTTTAATAATAGAAGATGAAAGAAGATGACATTCCTTACCTTGATATTGTGAAACAAGTTTATAGCCGAACAAATCCTTCCTTGTTTGTAGCAGTAAGGAATCTGACTTTTGAGTCTTCTAGAGTTTTTAAAATCTCTTTATGCTTTTAAAATAATGTTACTCTCGGAAAGATAGACGGCATAGACTCAGGAATCACTCAATTCGGAGTTAATATGAATGAGTTATGAATTTTCAAAACTAAGACTGAAAATAGTGACGAAAATCAGAATAGGTTACGGTTTTTAGTATTTTAAGACATGAAGATGATTTCAGATGACTTTTCTTCCTTCTTCAAAGTTGTAGAGGACGAAAAACTGAAGAGACAGGCTTTTAATTCATTAAATTCTGACAAATAATGAATTTACTACGATTTTTCGAAAGAGTTGCTGTACATAAGAAAATTCTACTCGGGAATTCAAAGAAGAATGCAAAAGATTTCAAAACTAGGAATGACTTAAGAACACTTAGAGAGAACTTACACAAAAAGTATTTAGAGAGAGAAAGAAAGAACAAGTAAGGAAGTTTATGAAAAATTCTTAAGTTAAGGCTTCTATTTATAGCCAAAAATCTTATCATTCATTTAATCTAAACCATTCATTTAAAGATCATCTTTTAATCTACACCATCCATTTCAAATGTTATATTATCTTTAATCTACACCATTCATTTCATATCACCTAACTTTATATTATAAACAAATCAATTTAATTATTCAACAATAATTCACACTTTAATCTACACCATTCATTTCATATCACCTAATAATCACCTAACTTTATATTATAAACAAATAACTTTATCAATTCAATTATTATGACTAATTGTTATAAATACAGTATAGTTAGCTCTTAGATATCAAGTCAATAAATTAATGAAATACAATTGTTTAAATAACATCATAATAGAGATAATAATAATGTAAAAGAAAGCATACGTTACTGTGTAATGACAATTATTGATTCAATAATGTGAATTACTGTGCATATGTTACTGTGACAATTATTAAATCAATAATACAAAATACTGTGTAACAACAATTATTGAATTGATAATATAAAATATTATGCAGTGACAATTATCGATGAAATGATGCGTAACAGTTACGGTGTCAATTATCAGACCAATAATATGAGACACTATGCAATACCGTGTGTTACTGTAGAGTACCGTGTGCTACAGAAAATACCAAAAACTACCGTATGCTACTATTCTTTTATCACCGGTATTTTAACAGTTCCGTTGACTAATTTTATTTAAAAAGATTATTTCTGTCGTTTTCTATATCCGACAAATATTCCGTTGTGGGGTCCACCAATAATTTGTTATTTCGGCGCCGTCGTACGACACGAATATTCTCCGACCAAACGAATATTCCCCGACAAAGCGAATATTGTCCGACAAAATAAAATTTGCAGATAACATCCTTAACTTTTAACTTGATCGATTTAACCACTTACTGTTTCAAAAAAATATATATGAAGAAAAATTAAATTTTGTATTTCATAAAATTCGGGGTCTTACATAATTCATATTTCCAAAAATCATAAAATAATTCATAGGACATATAAATATTATTTTTCATAATTTTTCACTCCGTTACTTGGACAACATGTTACATTAACATGTTCACATTTCCGAAATATTATTTTTCATAAAGGTCATAATAATTTAATTATGCATAAACATAATTTTTAATAACTTAAAACATTCCTTTTTCTTATTTATTATTCAATTTCTTTAATATTCATATTAATTTCTTTATATATAAATTATATAATTTAATATTATATAATTTATATAATTACATTCTCCTTTTAAATAATTTCTTAATTTCCTCCAACTTTATTCCATTTAATTGCCTTATATAAATTACATAATTATTCTTATATAATTTATATAATTATTATTTTCTTCATACCTTATTTTAATTTCCTTATATAAATTATATAATTTATTATTATATAATTTATATAATTACCTTTCCTCCTCAATTAATTTCTAAACCTCCTCCAAAATTCTTGATAAATTCTAAAATCAATACATACAATTTTACCAACTCCCACATTCACTTTTTGTTTAAATTTGGATTAATTTAATTATTAATCCCTTTATTTCCATAATTAATGAAATTTAAGATTATCAATTAAACATTCACATATATAATATACAAATGTATATATATAAATATATACATATTAAATTCATGCATTTACGTTATCACATAACCTTATTTAAAACATAATTTATGTACTTCCACAATAATTAAATTGTACCATTTATTGTACAATTACCTGAAATTTCTTTTATTCTTCATAAATTGTATTTACACAATTTATTTACTTTTCAATTATTTTAAATTCACATAATTCATCACCATCTTTGTACAAATTTAATTTACTAATTAAATCCCTTCAAACACTTTAAATAATAATTAACTTAAACAACCTTGATATTTTTATCAATTAATTCTTATTTGATATTATTTAAGGAATCCTGAAATTTGGATCCTCACAATATCAAATGGTATGCTAGGGTATAATAAGTTATACATGGAGATAGGTGAATGATAAACAAAGAATCTACCACATCTAGTAAAAGAAGAGAATATCTTATACGATTCGATAAATGATAACTCAGTAGTTATTGGCCAAGACAGAATGAAAATTATAAAGTAGTTTCTAATTTACATTAATTAAAGTTATTCATTTAAAAATCGAAATGCATATAATCAAATAAAATAAGACTTGCAAGTAATGTCATTTCTTATATTTGATTGGAATATTATGAGGTAGAATGATTTAATTGTACAGTAGCTATTCACTGAATAAACATTTCTTATATCTGAAAAGTTGTTGATCCCTAAGGGAGCTTACCTTTATTGCGGAATAAATATTATTTATTTAAGTAAATTAAATAGTTTAATTTATTTATATAAATAAGATTAGAGTAGTTCTAATTAATTTATTATATAACCGATTTAATATGGAGAACCTAAAGGGTCACACCGTAAAAGAAAAATAATTATTTAAGAAGTAAATGACATTATCGTAATAATGAATTACATATATTTATTTTATACTATGGGGATAGAATAAATTAAATAGCTTAATATTTATTATTTATTATTTTGAAAATACTAATTATAAATTAATAAGAGGAGTCTTATTATTATTTAGTTTCTAAATGGTTTATGAATTGTAATTATTATATTACATTAGTTATATTCCTAATTAGATTAAGAGTTTAATTAAAAATCATATTCCTAAAGGTATTAGGAGGGTTGACTCAATCTATAAATAAGAGAAGTCTTATTATGGATTGAGGTTACATACACTTCCATAAGTTTTGGGAGAGTACTCACATATTCTGTAAAAAGAGAAAATAAGAGTTTGCCACCACCCACTTCTTGAATCATTATTATTCCTTGGTGGATCACCTCTAAAGGCCAAACACTTGGGTGGCTAACGTTGATAAAAAGAATCTAATCAGTGGAATTCAAAGAGAACACGAATGAATTGGAGTTGAACACGTACCTATGGAAAACTAGAATCTACAGGGGTATAATTCTCTCTCTCCTTGTTAATCAATAGTTATACATAAATGTCGATCATGGATTATAATTTGTAGTAAAATTATAAAATTAGTTTTAACATTCTTCCGTTGTTTATATGTAATTTGATTTCATGTTCATAGATTATTACAAACCAACAATGGCATCAAGAGCCAAACTTTATGCGAATTATTAATTGTTTTGATTCCGTATATGTATGGGTATATGGTTAGAACAGTTTAATTAGGCAGACATGTTGAATAAAATCATTGGTTTTGAAAACAAGAAGCAAAAATTGAGTTTTGGATCAAAAGGGAATAAAATTGCGAAAATCACGTACTGCACAATGGATTCTGCAAAACAGGGCGACGACCCTCCTTTTGTACTACAAAATAGGGCGGCGGCCCACTTATGCAGAATCTATTTTTCTATTTTTTTTGTAGTTTTTCATAGCTACAAATAAAAGGTTTATTTTGGATGATTTTATAATTAAAATAAAGAGTTATTTTAAACTTAAAATTGGATTTCATGCAACTTTAAATTGTCCATTAAATGATATCAATGTATATATGGAATGGCTTAATTTCATGAGATGAATATTATTTATTGATATATATGTTGATATATATGACAATAAATGTGATTGATTATGAACTATTGCCCAATATGTGACTGGACGTGGATGCATGAATTAATGGGTTTATAAATGGAGTTTGCGTATCTCGTCTTTCTATTTTAATTTTTTTTATGTATAATTTTATCTCCTTCCCCGTGTACTTCCCATTGATTGTTGATCAAGTTTCTATTTATTGTAAATAGTTTTGTAATAGGATTACTTATAATTATTTTGAAGAATTGGAGCGTAGAAGCAAGGAGCACATGAAGACCCGTTTGTGAAGGAGCTCGGGTTATTGAATATAATAGTTACATTTAATGTATTTATTCTTGCACCCTACGTTTGACCTTTTGGTTCACTTGGTAGCTTTAATGAACCAAACTAGAATAAAAATCCATAATTAATCCAAGTAGTATCTATGTATATATATATATATATATATATATATCAAACATGCTTCGCGTGTTAAATAATATGATGCGCATTATATATATATATATATATATATATATATATGTGCATCCTTCCTAAACAAGATGAGACAATTAATAACAAACCCCTTAAGGTAAATTATATTAAGTTGTAATGTTCAAAGATATTTGGAATGTCGAATGTCACCTTTTAGCATGATAAAATGATAAAGTATCAAATACTCAATATAAGTTTGTTGTGCACACATGGGATATATCGATTATTTGATATATTATTTCATCACATTGGATGCTTATAAAGGAATTGAACATTACTGTTTTGTTGTGCATACACAAGGACTTCACTTTTATGGAAGTGTTAAGTTAGACTTAACTTAGATAATTTTGATTTGGATGTGCGCACACATGATTATCATAATCTGAGAGGCAAAATATAAGGAGTTATATGTTGATATAATTGACAAGGAGCTGTCTACCTATTGAATAAACTATAGTTTGTTGTGCACACACAAGACTATACTTATGTCGACATGATACTTATCACACTAGTAAATCTTTAATTAGATTTGCCGAATTATATAAAGTGGGTAATATAGTTTGATGAAAAACAGTGGGAGACACCAACTTAAATAAAAACCTAATTTATTTTGGTAATTAATGAAATGAATGTATGCTAAAATATTGCCTATTTTTCATATACAAAATTTTACAAATGTCAAACTCATTATCACTGCATATCATACTTGATGCTAACAAACTGACTGGGCCAAATTACACGGACTGGTTAAGAAATTTGAGAATTATTGTCACTGTTGAAAAGTTTTCCTATGTCTTAAATTCGCCTGTCCCTGCAACTGTTGCAGAAAATTCCTCAGAGGAATAAGTTGCTACTTTTAAGAAGTGACAAGATGAGGCAGTTGTGGCTCGATGCATCATGCTCGCATCCATGACTAATGAGCTTCAGCATCAGCACGAAAAGATGGATGCTCCAACTATACTGCTACACCTTAAAGAACTTTATGGTGAGTAAAGAAGAACTGCTAGATATCAGATATCTAAGAAGCTCTTCTTATCTCAGATGACTAAGGGCACTACCGTTGAGGCTCATGTCCTAAAGATAATCAATATGATTGAACAACTTGGACAATTAGGGTTTGTGATAGATGGAGAGTTGAGCCAAGATCAGATCTTGCAGTCACTCTCGGACACCTTCTCATAATTTGTTGTGAATTTTCACATGAATAAATTAGACATCATATGTCTGAGTTACTGAACATGTTGAAAACTGTGGAGGGTCACTTCCCATCTAAACATAACCAAGTCTTGTTAGTATATGATTCCTCCAAGAAAAGGAAGAGGCCTAAGGGAACTTCTCAAAAAAAGAATTCCAAGAAGGCTAAGGGCAAGGCAAAAGTAAAGGATAATAAGAAGGCAGATCTAGATAGCAAAGGAATGTGCTTCCATTACAATAAGCCAGGTCACTGGAAAAGAAACTACAAGGAGTATATTGCAAGTTTAAAGCAAAAGAAGCTTGGAGAAGCTTCAACAACATATCAAGGTTTATTCATGATTGAAATAAACCTTTTTGTAAGTCAAAGTTCTACTTGGGTATTAGATACCGACTATGATTCTCACATATGTAATACTATGCAGTGACTAAGTAGAAGTAGAAAGCTAAACAAAGATGAAGTCATCCCGCGTGTAAGGAATGAAGCAAAGGTTGTTGCATTAGCTGCATAAACTTATTGTTTAGCACGGCTTACATGCAAGTCCATCAGTTTAAATAATTGTTTTTATGTTCTAGTACGTATTAGAAATATTATTTCTATTCCTATGTTGGACAAGGATGGTTTTCATATTATAATTAAGAATAATATGTGTTCTATTGATAATAACAATGTTTTATATGGTACTAGTAAATTGCACAATGGATTTTACTTACTTGACTTACATGAAAATATATTGCAAATTGAACATACTAAGAAAAGAAAAAGAGATAATGTAAATTATACTTTGATGTGGCACTATAGACTCGGTCATATTAATGAGACTAGATTAAACAAGTTGCATAAAGATGAACTTTTAGAGTTATCTGATTATGAATCATATCTAACTTGTGAATCTTGTCTAATGGGTAAAATGACTAAATTAAGAGTTCTAGAGTTGTTAGAGTTAGTACAGACAAATGTATGTGGGCATATGATAACATATGCACGAGGAGGGTATTCATATTTTATTACTTTCACTAATGATAATTCAAGATTTGGAGACGTGTATTTTATGAAATACAAGTCTGAATCGTTTGTAAAGTTCAAAGAATTCAGAAGTGAAGTAGGAAAACAAATTGGCAAAGAGAATTAAGATTCTTTGATTAGATCGAGGTGATGAATACTTAAGCAATGAGTTTCTTAATTATCTCAAAGAAAATGGTATAATCTCATAATGGACTCCACCAGGCATGCCACAATTGAATGGTGTATTTGAAAGGAGAAACTGAACCTTGTTGGACATGGTTCGTTCCATGATGAGTTTTATTGATCTTCCCATTTTCTTTTGGGGTTATACCCTAGAAACGGATGCATATCTAATTAACAAGATACCTTTTAAATCTGTCCCAAAGACTCCATAAGCATGTTAATATTTGGGGTTGTCCAGCTTATGTCAAAAGGTTTGAGAATGATAAGCTAGAGACACAATCCGGCAAGGGTAAATTTGTGGGCTATCTTAAAGAAAATTTAGGATATTATTTATATCTTCTAACTGATCAAAAGGTGTTTGTTGCGAAACGTGCCTTTTTATTAGAAAAAAGGAGTTTATCCTCGAAGGGGTCAGTGGGAGTAAAATAGATCTTAAAAAAGTTCAAGAACCACAAAACACTATAAGTCAAAGTGAGGTACCTAATCAAGCAACACAACCTACTGTAGCACAACTTATTCGTAAATCTAGAAGAGTATCGAAGATGATACCTGAAAGGTATAGATTCATCATAGATGATGATGATGATGTACGCATTATAGATGATGATGATCCATGGACTTACGAAGAGTTAATGAGTAGCAAAGACTCAAAGAAAGAGCCAACAACCATGAAATTCGAGATGGGCTCCATGTATGAGAACCAAGTATGGACTTTGGCTACTCCACCTGAGGGTATTAAGCCCATTGGGTGTAAATGAGTCTTTAAGAGAAAAACTGGAGCACACGATAAGGTAGAGGCCTATAAGGCTCGACTGGTTGCAAAAGGTTTCAAACAAGGGCAAGGTGTTGACTATGATGAAACCTTCTTACCAATATCAATGCTTGAGTCTATTTGTATTTTGCTTGTAATTGCAGTTTATCATGACTATGAGATCTGACAAATAGATGTGAAAACTACCTTTCTCAATGGGAAACTTGATGAGGATGTATATATAATACAACCGGAGGGGTTTTTTTTCCAAACGTTGAAACAAATCAAGTTTGTAAGCTACAACGATCCATCTATAAATTGAAGCAAGCTTCTCGAAGATGGAAAATCTGTTTTGATGAGACAATCAAAGACTTTGATTTTCTCAAAAATAATGTTGAACCATGTATGTACAAGAAGGTTAGTGGGAGCGCTATCACATTCCTAGTATTATATATTGATGATATATTATTGATAAGGAATGATGTTCCAATGCTACAGTCGATCAAGATTTGGTTATTTAAACAATTCTCCATGAAGGACTTGGGAGAAATATCCTATATTTTTGGCATAAAGATCTATAGAGACAGATCTAAAAGGATACTTGACTTGTCCCAAGGAACGTACATTTATTCGATACTAAAAAAATTTAGCATGGAAGATTCCAAGGAAAGGCTCATGCCGATGGGTCCTGAAATACATCTCTGCAAGAAGCAGACCCTAAAGACACCTGAAGAGAGAGACCGTATGAGTAAGATTCCTTATGTCTCGACAATAAGGTCTATCATGTATGAGATGATATGTACAAGACCTGATGTTACTCATGCACTTAGTGTAACAAGCAGATATCAGTCTAATCTCAGAGAAGAACACTGAAATGTAGTGAAAAATATCCTAAAGTATTTAAGAAAAACTAAAGATATATTTCTTATCTACGGTGGATATGATTTGAAACTAGAGGGCTATACAAACTTAACTTTTTAAACTAATTGAGATGATAGTAAATCCTTTTTGGGTTATGTGTTTACCATAAACAGTGGCACTGTGATTTGGAAAAGTTTCAAACAACAAACAATTGTTGATTCAGTGACAAAGGCAGAGTATAGAGCTGCAAAGGAAGTTGTTTGGATGAAAAAGTGCATTACAGAACTTGAAGTGGTTCCTAGCATTCAAGGACCAATGCCTTTATTTTGTGATAACACGGGTGCTGTTGCACAAGCCAAGGTACCCAGGTTTCATCATAAATCTAAACACGTGTTATGGCGGTTTCATTTGAATAGAGAAATCATTGAAAGATGAGATGTCATCTTGGAACTCGTAGACTCTCTTTATAACATAGTAGATCCATTTACTAAAGTTATAACTCAACAACAGTTTGATCATCACTTAGAGAAGATGGGTATTAGATACCATAACAATTGGCTTTAGTGCAAGGGGAGATTAAAAGTAGTATGCACACAAGCCAATCATATTTGGTATGATGTAGTATGTACTTTGTAATATTATTCATTTATTAATATAAGTTTATTTATACAAAAATGTTTTCTTTAACCATATTTAATAGATGAAATTAATTGTGATAAACCCATAGTTATTGAGCAATGCTTTTAAATTCATGATGATAATCATGCTAATGAGATCTAAATTCAAGATAGATCAAAACTAAAATTGTTCATAATCGTGGGATTACTAAAATGGGGACCAGTGAATCCAGATAGAGTAGTACATACTATGCTTGCTCCTGTGAATATGATGATTGATCTTATAATCATGTGACACCCGCAAATCTGGACCCACGCAGCCTAAACTTGAGTTGTCAAAAGACTACAACAAAATTATTACCACGTAGAATAACGTTCAACAATACAGTGTAAAATAATACACAACTAAGTCTTCACTATTATTATCACACTATTTTACAACACGTGAAGACTACGATAGCTATCCCTCGGACTCTCACTCCATTCCCCAACTAGACCCAGCTACGTTCTCATCTCCTGTTAAAAAAACAATGGAACAAAAAAAAAAGGGTGAGCTCAAATAGCCAGTAAAAAATATCATGACTAAGATAATGACAAATAAATTATCATTAGCCTTCAACAGTTGAGTTCTTGATAGAATACAATAGACTACAAGGTTTATATCAAAAACTGTAGTTAAATTCGTGAACAATGTTCAGATCAATAATAACAGCGGAATGAGCAATCTATTAGAAGAATAATACAGACTATAGTGTCCACTCGCTTCTTTATTTAGGAAAAACATCATCAACTTTTATCATCTGAAATACCATTAGTCAAGATAATACAAATTCACAGTTCCTGGTCATAATCATGCAGATCAACAGTTCATCTTTGCAATACGGGCCAAAGATATTCAATATAACACCAACGGTCATGATTATACCAGATTCAACATTTGGTCATAATCATACCAAACAACAGTTCATCTTTGCACTACGGGCCAAAGATACTCAATATAACACCAACGGTTATGATTATACCAGATTCAGCCTTTGGTCATAATCATACTCAACAACAGTTCATCTTTGCACTACGGGCCAAAGAGAACATTCACCACGTGCTATAAAAGACACGAATAGATGTATCGCCTTTAACCTATTATATTTCCTCTAACCTATCATCTGTTCAACAATTATATCGCATATGTGCCCCCGACCACAGATATTCACAACAGTTTGATTCTTGATGATTGGTATAAATAATAGTGATACAAATGATGAACAGAAGAAACATGATAAACAGTAAGTATCGGAAGTTTACTTTGTGCAGATTCAAATAATGTCCAAATTGTCAACATGATGTGGAGTGAAATTCAAAAATGATATTCAAGATCCACAGTTCAGAATAACGGTTACAGTTCAATAGAAAAGGTTCAGAAAATAGGAAGGTTCAATTGAAATGATGAATTGCAACTATTATGGAACATATAGTATTTTCAGGAATTATAGAAGCAATATTTCCATAATAAGTTTCGATTTAGGAGTATGAAAGAAAATAATATCCCTTACCGTAGCAGGTCTGATTAACAAAAGGTGAAGGAAATTAATATCCCTTACCATAGTAAGTTTGAATAATGGAAGATGAAAAAGATGGTATCCCTTATGAGTATAAAAGAAAATAATATCACTTACGAATATGAAAGAAAATGATATTACAAACGAATATGGAATAAAAGTATCTTGTGATAATTCGTGCAGACAAATTATTTCCACACGAGACAAATAAAAAGGGTTATTTACGAAGAGGCGGTAGTCCGCGCAGTAAGGTTATTCTCACAATTTAATAAAATTTGAATACGAAGAGTTATTCACCACATAGGCGGTAATCCGCGCCGTAAGGTTATTCTCAGAGATTAATAAGGAATAAATACAAAAGGATATTCACCAACATGCTGTAATCCGCGCCGTAAGGTTATTCCCATAATTTAATATATGGAAATATATGGCACATCTTATGAGTAAGAAATAAACGATATTATTTTCAAGAATCAAAAAATTATAATCCCTTCCAGTAAGAAAGAAAATAATATCCATGATGAAAAGAATGATACCCCTTACCGTAGTAAGTTTAAATAATAGAATATGAAAGAAGCTGATATTCCTTACAAGTAAGAAAAAAAATGACATTCCTTACAAGTAAGAAAAAATGACATTCCTTACCGTAATAAATTTAAGAGTGTAAAAAGAATGATATTCCTTACCGTAATAAATTTAAGAGCGTGACAATAATGATATTCCTTACCTTAACACGTGACTGGATATTGATTTATAATAAAATTAGTAATTACCACATATAGATTTCAAAGTGTATGATAACTCGTATAAGATGAACTATCAAAATTATATATATTTAACATAATTTGTGTAGTATACTATAACAACTTTAAAATAGTTTTTAAAATAATATTCCAAAATAAATCTTTCAAAGAAAGCTTTTAAAAATGAATCTTCTCAAAAAAGAGTCTTCTAAAGGAGGATTTGTGAATACCGTGAAAAATAGGAATTTATAAAATTACTACTCTTTAATAAAAGACTTACTTAAAAAATTCTTGCACTCCTTTTGGCTTTCAAACACTTAAGATAACCTTACTATTCTCAGAGAAAACTCATAAAATTCTTATAGAAAAAATTTATGTTTTAGGTATGATTTTTCTATTCAGCTGAGCAAGCTATTTATAGGAGAAAATAAGATACTATGCGCGGTAGGTGAGCACACCAGTGTTGAAACGCAGGAGCAGCCACCTGGCTACTTTTCTCTTTCTTTCCTTCCTTCACCTAACATTCTAGCAAGCATTTTACATGCTTATTTCTCACGTGGCCCCCACATAGGGTCCACATGTTATTATTCACATAATAATTAATTAATATTTTTTTTATTTTTTTATTTTTTTTTACATTTATTTATTTTATTTTATTTTTCTTCCTGTGGGTCCTGCATATAAAATAAAATTATGCTACAACAATAATTCAACAATAATGCAAGAAACACGTTACAGATCATTATTAATTTAATAAAATAAATTACAGTGTATTTGCTACTATAACAATTATTAGGTTCAATAATTTTAAACTACAGTGAACCAACAATTATTAAGTCAATGATATGAACTACAGTGTAATGACAATTATTAAATCAATAATGCAAAATACTGTTTAATAACAATTATTGAATTGATAACATCAAATATTATGCAGTGACAATTATTGATGAAATGATGCGCAACAGTTACGGTGTCAATTATCATACCAATAATATGAGGCACTGTGCAACACCGTGTGCTATTGTAGAATACCGTATTCTACAGTTAAATACCATAAATTACCGTGTGCTACTATTTTTTTATCACCGGTATTTTAACAGTTAGCATCGTTGACTATTTTTATTTAAAAATGTTACTTCTGTCGTTTTCTATATCCGACAAATATTCCGTTGTGGGGTCCACCAATAATTAGTTATTTTGGCACCGTCGTACGACCCGAATATTTCCCGACAAAACGAATATTCCCTGACCAAACGAATATTGTCCGACAAAATAAAATTTGCACATAACATCCTAAACTTTTAATTTTATCAATTTAACCACTTACTGTTTCAGAAAAAATATATATATGAAGAAAAATTAAATTTTGTATTTCATAAAATTCGAGGTCTTACAACCTCCCCTCCTTATGAAATTTCGTCCTCGAAATTGACGTACCTGGCATTTCGAAGAGGTACGGATACCTAGACTTCATTTCATATTCTAGCTCCCAGGTCATTTCCTCAGTATCTTGGTTCCTCCATAAAACCTTGACTTGAGGTATAATCTTTGAGCATAGGATCTGCTCCTTCTTATCTAGGATCTTAACAGGTACATCCTCATACGTTAAATCCTCTGCTATAACGTCCAGTTCTAACTCAATGACGTGGTTTGGGTCCTTCACATATTTACTTAACATAGATATGTGAAAAGCGTTATGGATGTGGGACATACTTGGTGGTAGGGCTAGTCTGTAGGCTACGGTTCCTACTCGATCGAGGATTTTGAATGGGCTAATAAATCGAGGGTTGAGCTTTCATCTCTCTCCGAATCTCGTAACTCCTTTCCATGGAGAAACACGTAAGCATACATGATCTCCGACGTTGAATCTCTCATCTCTTCGATGAAGATCAGCATAACTCTTTTATCGTTCTTGCGCAGTCTGTATTCGTTGTCGGATCATTTGGATCTTTTCGGTCGTCAAGCGTACCAACTCGAGTCCCAATAGTTTTGCTTCTCCTACCTCATTCCAACATACTGGAGAGCGACACTCCATATAAAGCCTCGTATGGAGCCACGTTTATACTTGCTTGGTAACTATTGCTGTAGGAAAATTCAGTCAATGGCAAGTACTTATCCCAACTTCCTTTGAAGTTTAGTACGCAAAGTCTCAAAAGATTTTCGAGGGTCTGGATCGTCTTTTCCGATTGTCCGTCCGTTTGAGGATGGTATGCAGAACTAAAACGTTGTTCAGTGCCCATAGCCTTTTTGTAGACTGATCCAAAAGCGTGAAGTGAATCTAGGATCTCAATCAGAAACTATGGAAACTGGCATGCCATGGAATCTCACAATCTCATTTATGTACATACCGACAAGACGCGTTTTCTCGTATAGGCAAGAAATGAGCGGATTTGGTCAATCTATCTTCGATCACCCAAATTGCATCTAAGCCTTGAGAAACTTTGGGAAGACCCATCATGAAGTCCATATTGATGTGTTCCCACTTCCATTCGGGAACCTCAAGTGGTTGCAATGGACCTTTAGGTACTTGATGCTTTGTTTTGACACGTTGACAAGTTAGGTACCTTGAGATAAACTCTGAAATCTCCCTTTTCATATTGTTCCACCAAAATGTATGTCGAAGATCTTGATACATCTTGGTACCTCCTGGGTGGATTGCAAACGGCGTGTTGTGTGCCTCCATCATGATTTTATGCTTTAATTCAGGATCGTTAGGAACACAGAGTCGAGAGTTAACTTGAAGTATTCCTTTCTCGTCGATTCTTGCCTCAAGAATAACACCTTCTTATACTTTCTTCAACATATTCATCAACTCCGGATCAATAGCTTGAGCAACTTTAATTTTATCGATTAAAGCTAGTTCTACTCGTATGTGTGCAATCTTCAAGTGGGTCATTGGTGTCTTTAGCTCTATCTCCATCTTTTGCAAGTCGTACAAAATATGTTTTTGTGTTGTCAGCAATGCACTTGTACTCGCATAAGCTCTTCTGCTCAAAGCGTCAGCTACAACGTTCGCCTTTCCCCGGGTGATATTGGATTGTGTGGTCATAATCCTTCAACAGCTCAAGCTAACGTCGTTGTCGCATGTTGAATTCCTTCTGGGTGAAGAAATACTTGAGACTTTTATGATCCGTATAGATATCCACTTTCTCTCCGTACAAGTAGTGTCTCTAGATCTTCAACGCGAAAACGATCGCTGCCAACTTTAGATCATGAGTAGGGTAATTTTTCTCATAATCTTTGAGTTGTCGAGAGGCATAGGCTATAACCTTTCCATGTTGCATAAGAACGTAACATAAACCTTTGCCTGAAGCATCGCTATAACGAATTCTCCTGATCCTAATGAAATGGTCAGAACAGGAGCTGAAACAAGTCTCATCTTGAGTTCTTGAAAACTCTTCTCGCATTCCTCGCTCGATATAAGTTTTGTACTAGAACGAATGATACCGATATCTAATAATTAAACTTTCAACTCTTGGCGTTCTATGGGAGCCATTCGGTATGAGGATTTGGAAATGGACTTGGTACTGGGTTCAAGATCAATACAAAATTCAATTTCACGGTTTGGGAGTAAGCCAGGAAATTCCTCAGGAAAAACGTCAGGAAACTCATTAACAATGGAAATATCATTCAAGTTTGACGTGTATTTGTTTAAATCAGTGATATGAGCTAAAAAGGCTTGACATCCGTTTTTCAATAAACAAATGACTTTATGGCTAGAAATAACAGTTACAGATTTCAATGGTTTAGTTGCTTGAATTTGCATGACAGGTTGATTAAGAATATAAAAACTAATAATCGTATGAAAGCAATCAATTTTAGCATGATGGGTAGTCAACCAATCAATTTCTAAAATCACATCAAATTCATGTATCTCCAAAAAAATAAGGTGAACAGGTAATGTAAGGTTGTTGATTTGAACTAGGCAAGATTTATAGACAGTAGATGTAATGGTCATTTCTCCTAATGGGGTTTCAACTGATAACTCAAAATCTAAATTTTCAGGAGTTAAGTTTAAATGTTGAGCACATGCAGGTGAGATAAAAGAATGGGTAGAGCAAGTATCTAACAGGGCATAGACTTCACGAGAATTTATGAATAGCTTACCGGTTATCACCTCATTCGGTTTCTTGACTGTTATCGTCAAATCGAATCCCGAGTACTTCATTTGGATCTTCACGTATTTCAACCATGGGGATACCGCTAAACAATTTTCTAACAAACTGTTTCTCGGATTCATCAACTTCATCAGTAGTAACGTACCAATGTTTTCCATAAGAATAGTATTTTCGATAGATTGTAGTTTCCACGATAGTGACTAACTTAACCTGAATTCCTCTAAATTGTAACGCCCAAAAGTATAGAAACATCATTTTTAAATAATCTTGAAAATCATAGCTGGAACACAATAAATCCCAAAGACTGATATGAAAAGTCCATATACTCTGATCATTTGTTATCGAGCATAACCAAGTGATATGATCCTTCCAATTAGTGAGCAGATTAAAGGCAATAATTTCTGCAAGTTCATTACATCCTTTAATTGCTTCTAAGAAAGGATCTGGAATGACTGTAGTAGAGTTTTCACCTTCATCCTTACTGGATAGAACACGAATAAATTTTGCCTTAGGCAAAATATTCAACTCTGAGTTTGTAGAAGAATTGTTTGTGGCCTTTTGATTCTCAGCTACATTTATTTCGGGCACTCCATTGTTAGCTTCCTGATTTTCATATGCCATATTTTACTGTGGTCACAAAATAAATGTTAGTTAAACAAATCGACTCATCACTTCCTGTCCCTATATTCAAATCAACTCATTAGATAACAAAATCTCATTTAGGTAGGACACACTAGTGACTGATTTTATTCGTCTCTCCCCTCCTAGTTCTAACCCCAGATCTCCATTAAAAACCATATCCCTAAGCTCTGATGCCAACTGTGACACCCCCAAATCTGGACCCACACAACCCAAACTTGAGTTGTCAAAAGACTACAACAAAATTATTACAACGTAGAATAACGTTCAACAATAGAGTGTATAATAATACACAACTAAGTCTTCACTATTATTATCACACTATTTTACAACACGTGAAGACTATGATAGCTATCCCTCGGACTCTCACTCCATTCCCCAGCTAGACCCAACTACGTTCTCATCTCCAGTTAAAAAACAATTGAACAAAAAAAAAGGGTGAGCTCAAGTAGCCCAGTAAAAAATATCATGACTAAGATAATGACAAATAAATTATCATTAGCTTTATATCAAAAACGATAGTTAAATTCTTGAACAATGTTCAGATCAATAATAGCAGTGGAATGAGCAATCTATTAGAAGAATAATACAGACTATAGTATCCACTTGCTTCTCTATTTAGGAAAAACATCATCAACTTTTATCATCTGAAATACCATTAGTCAAGATAATACAAATTCACAGTTCCTGGTCATAATCATGCAGATCAACAGTTCATCTTTGCATTACGGGCCAAAGATATTCAATATAACACCAACGGTCATGATTATACCAGATTCAGCCTTTGGTCATAATTATACCAAACAACAGTTCATCTTTGCACTACGGGTCAAAGATATTCAATATAACACCAAACAGTTATGATTATACCAGATTCAGCCTTTGGTCATAATCATACCCAACAACAGTTCATCTTTGCACTACGGGCCAAAGAGAACATTCACCACGTGCTATAAAAGACACGAATAGATGTATCGCCTTTAACCTATTATATCTCCTTTAACCTATCATATGTTCAACAATTATATCGCATCTATGCCCCCGACCACAGATATTCACAACAGTTTGATTCTTGATGATTGATACAAATAATAGTGATACAAATGATGAACAGAAGAAACAAGATAAACAGTAAATATCAGAAGTTTACTTTGTGCAGATTCAAATAATGTCCAAATTGTCAACATGATGTGGAGTGAAATTCAAAAATGATATTCAAGATCCACAGTTCAGAATAACGATTACAGTTCAATAGAAAGGTTCAGAAAATAGGAAGGTTCTATTGAAATGATGAAGTGCAACTATTATGGAACATATAATATTTTTAGGAATTATAGAAGCAATATTTCCATAATCAGTTTCGATTTAGGAGTATGAAAGAAAATAATATCCCTTACCGTAACAGGTTTGATTAACAAAAGGTGAAGGAAATTAATATCCCTTACTATAGTAAGTTTGAATAATGGAAGATGAAAAAGATGGTATCCCTTATGAGTATAAAGGAAAATAATATCACTTACGAATATGAAAGAAAATGATATTACAAACGAATATGGAATAAAAGTGTCATATGATAATTCGTGCAGACAAATTATTTCCACACGAGACAAATAAAAAGGGTTATTTACGAAGAGGCGGTAGTCCACGCAGTAAGGTTATTCTCACAATTTAATAAAATTTGAATACGAAGAGTTATTCACCACATAGGCGGTAATCCGCGCCGTAAGGTTATTCCCACAATTTAATATATGGAAATATATGGCACATCTTATGAGTAAGAAATAAACGATATTATTTTCAAGAATCAAAGAATTATAATCCCTTCCAGTAAGAAAGAAAATAATATCCATGATGAAAAGAATGATGCCCCTTACCGTAGTAAGTTTAAATAATAGAATATGAAAGAAGCTGATATTCCTTACAAGTAAGAAAAAAAAATGACATTCCTTACAAGTAAGAAAAAATGACATTCCTTACCGTAATAAATTTAAGAGTGTGAAAAGAATGATATTCCTTACCGTAATAAATTTAAGAGCGTGAAAATAATGATATTCCTTACCTTAACACGTGAATGGATATTGATTTATAATAAAATTAGTAATTAACACATATAGATTTCAAAGTGTATGATAACTCATATAATATGAACTATCAAAATTATATATATTTAACATAATTTTGTAGTATACTATAACAACTTTAAAATAGTTTTTAAAATAATATTCCAAAATAAATCTTTTAAAGAAAGCTTTTAAAAATGAATCTTATCAAAAAAGAGTCTTCTAAAGGAAAATTTGTGAATACCGTGAAAAATTGAAATTTATAAAATTACTATTTTTTAGTAAAAATACTTACTTGAAAAATTCCTGCACTCTTTTTGGCTTTCAAACACTCAAGATAACCTTACTATTCTCAAAGAAAACTCATAAAATTCATATAGAAAAAATTTATGTTTTAGGTATGATTTTTCTATTCAGTTGAGCAAACTATTTATAGGAGAAAATAAGTTACTATGCACGGTAGGTGAGCACACCAGTGTTGAAACGTAGGAGCAGCCGCCTGGATGCTTTTCTCTTTCTTTCCTTCCTTCACCTAATCTTCTAGCAAGCATTTTACATGCTTATTTCTCATGTGGCCCCCACATAGGGTCCACATGTTACTATTCACATAATAATTAATTAATATTATTTTTTTTTTTATTTTTTTTTACATTTATTTTTTTTATTTTATTTTTCTTCCCGTGGGTCATGCATATAAAATAAAATAATGCTACAGTAATAATGCAAGAAACACGTTACAGATCATTATTAATTTAATAAAATAAATTACAGTGTATTTGCTACTATAACAATTATTAGGTTCAATAATTTTAAACTACAGTGCACTAACAATTATTGAGTCAAGGATATGAACTACAGTGTAATGACAATTATTAAATCAATAATGCAAAATACTGTGTAATAACAATTATTGAATTGATAACATCAAATATTATGCAGTGACAATTATTGATGAAATGATGCGCAACAGTTACGGTGTCAATTATCAGACCAATAATATGAGACACTGTGCAATACTGTGTACTACTGTAGAATACCGTATGCGACAGTGAAATACCATAAATTACCGTATGCCACTATTCTTTTATCACCGGTATTTTAACAGTTAGCACCGTTGACTATTTTTATTTAAAAAGGTTACTTATGTCGTTTTTCCCGAATATTCCCCGACAAAACGAATATTCCCTGACAAAACGAATATTCCCTGACCAAACGAATATTGTCCGACAAAATAAAATTTACACATAACATCCTAAAGTTTTAATTTTATCAATTTAACCACTTACTGTTTCGGAAAAAATATATATATGAAGAAAAATTAAATTTTGTATTTCATAAAATTCGAGGTCTTACAAATCATTTGTGTAGAGACACTAAAGCAAGTTTGTATGTGCTTATTAGAGAATAAGTTTAATGAACATGACTCACTCAAGGAACACCTAATGGAGTTTAACTTTTTTGTCAATAGGAGTTCCTTTTGTGATAGTAATACAAGTGATCCTTGGACTTGAGATCATCATAGTATCTTGTGTATGATGAATTATATTTTGACATCAACAAAGAAGCTACCACTTGTAGTAAAAGAAGAGAATGTCATATGCGATTCGATAAATGACAACTCAATAGTTATTGGTCAGTGCAAAATAACAATTAGAAAGTAATTTCAAATTTGCATTAATTAGAGCTATTCGTTGAAGAATCGAAATACATATAATCAAATAAAATGTGAATTGACAATAATACCGTATCTTATATTTGATTGGTATATTATGAGGTAGAATAATTTAATTGTACGATAACTGTTCGCTGAATAGGTTCTTTTGTGATTAAATATTAAAATCTATATTATCTGAAAAGTCGTTGATCGCTAAGGGGGTTTACCCTTATTTTGGAATAAATATTATTTATTTAAGTACATTAAATAGTTTAATTTATTTATATAAATAAGATTAGAATAGTTCTAGTTAATTTATTCTATAACCGGTTTAATATAGAGAACCTAAATGGTCACACTTCAAAAGAAAAATAATTATTTAAGAAGTAAATGGCATAAACGTAATAATAAATTACGTATATTTAGTTTATACTATGGGAATAGAATAAATTAAATAGCTTAATATTTATTATTTAATATTTTAGAAATACTAATTATAAATTAATAATAGGAGTCTTATTATTATTATTATTATTATTATTATTATTATTATTATTATTATTATTATTATTTAGTTCCTAAATGGTTTAGAAATTATAATTATTATATTAAATTATTTAAGTTCCTAATTAGATTAGGAGTTTAATTAAAAGCTCCATTCCTAAAGGTGTTTAGGAGGGTTGACTCAATCTATAAATAAGAGAAGTCTTATTATGGATTGAGGTTACATACACTTTTACAAGTTTTGGGAGAGTAATCACATATTCTCTAGAGAGAGAAAACTAGGGTTTGCCGCCACTCACTTCTTGAATCATTATTATTCCTTGGTGGATCACCTCTAGAGATAAAACACTTGGGTGGCATAAAAGGAATCTAATCAGTGGAATTCAAGAAGAACACGAAGGAATTGGACTTGAACATGTACCTGTGAAAAGTTAGAATCTACAAGGATATAGTTCTCTATCTCATTCTTGTTAATTAATAGTTATACATAAAGTTCGATCCTAGATTATGATTTGTAGTAAATTTTTAAAATCAGTTTTACCATGCTTCCGCTGCTTATATGTAATTTGATTGAATGGTCATGGATTATTACAAACCAACAAATCCTTGGGCAAAGTGGAATGAAAATTAGAAAGGAGTTTTTAATTTACATTAAAGTTGTACATTTGTGAATTGAATTATATATGATCAAATAAAATAAGACTTGAGGGTAATTTTATGTCTTATATTTTATTGGGATATTGTACGGTAGAATGATTGAATTATACGGTAACTATTCACTGAAAGGTTCTTTTATGATCAAATATTAAAATCTATATTATTTGGAAAGTGGTTGCTCGCTAATGGGGCTTACCCTTAATGTGAAATAAATATTATTTATTAAATTAATTAAATAGTTTAATTCATTATATAAATAATATTAGAATGGTTCTAATTAATTTATTCTACAACCGGTTTAATATGGAGAACCTGAAGAGTCACACCAGAGAAATATTTATTTTAGGAGTGAGTAGCTTAATGGTAATGATAAATTAAGTATATTTAATATATACTATGATGATAGAATAAATTAAATATCTTAATATTTATAATTATGTATTTTGAAAATAGTACTTATAAATTAATAAGACAAGTCTTATTATTATTATTATTATTGTTGTTGTTGTTGTTGTTGTTGTTGTTGTTGTTATTATTATTATTATTGTTATTATTATTATTATTACTATTATTACTATTATTATTATTATTTAGTTCTTAAATGGTTTAAGAATTAAATAATAAGAATTACATTTAATATTAAATAATTATGTTTCTAAATGGTTTAGTAATTATAATTATTATATTAAATTAATTTAGTCCTTAATTGAATTAGGAGCTTAATTAAAAATCCTAGTCCTAAATAGTTTTGGAGAGTTGACCATATCTATAAATATGATAACTCTTATTATGGATTGGGGTTACACACTCTTCCACAAGAATTGAGAGAGTACTTTATATTTTCTCTACAACTAGAAGAGAGAGAAAATTAGGGCTAACCACCACGGTTTGGAGAAACCAAAATTCACTTCTTGAATACTTATTAATCCTTGGTGGAACACTTCTAGAGACTTCACACTTGGGGTGTGACACCTAGGATTTTTAGAGTAATTCTAAATAAGGATTATGATAAATTAAGTAAATGTTAGCATTTAAAACCTAGTGTTGAATGATAGAGGTATTAAGGAATGATTTATGATGTAAGCAATGTGCTAAATGACCTATGTGGTTCACTGAATATGTTGGATATATTACAAAGAAAAATGGAATGTAAAGAAGATTTATGAGTATGAATTAAGAAAAGAATGTTGAATGTGCAGAGTATAAATGATGGGTAATAGAGAGTATGAAATAAGTGGATTGAGTAAGGGTAAGTGCGATTAAAGAAATAAAAAATTTCAGAGAATGAGAAACTATCTTGATAAGTGCATCAAGAAACGAGTTAAAGTTTTATTAATAAAATTTTTAGAGAATAGTGAAATGTAATATTACAAAGAAATTGTAAATTGAGTTAAGAATTGAATATTTTGACTGTTACGATCATTATGGTAATATTCATTTAAGATGTGTGTTACAGATCCCCTTAAAGAGATAAGATATGGTTATTATTGAGTTTAATTGTTATTTATCAAGATAACAGTATAACAAAGTGTTATAAATGAATTACTTAGGGTTATTACGGTAATGGTGTTTATGGGGACGAAATCCTGTTAAGGGGGGAAGAATGTGAGAATCCGAATTTTTGGGATTTCTTTAATAAAATTAAATCAGAATTTAACTAACAAAATTATCAAGGTTGGTTGAATTATTTATGATTGATATATTTTATGTAATTTAAAGTGTGTGATGAAATTTAATTGGTAAATTAAATCTGTACAGAGATGATGATAATTGGTGTTGAATTAAAAATTATAGAAAAATACTAAAAATATAAAATAATATTTGGGCATTAAATTTTATATTTTTGCATAAATATTAAATATTAGCGATTAATATTTAAATACTTTAAATATTAATCTAGTAAGATTACAATTTAGAGAAAATGGTTAAATGAAAATTCGGACAACCAAATATGCTAAATTTTATCCGACGAGCCGAGTTTTCCACATTGAATGTGTTTTATTTTAGTTAAATTAATATATTAAGGGACGAGGTTAATATAATTAACCATATTATTTGATAATTGGCCTGATACCCTAAAAAAAACCGTCGAGTATGGTTAATTACATTATAGATTATATAAATTCATTAAATTAATATCATGGGAGGATAAATAATTATTAATTGATTATTTTATGATCATAGGTTGTTCGATAAAGGGTTTTGAGCTACCAATTTAATAATTGGACATTAAGACAAGTTCTCATGTACTTAATATTAATTGTTATATGATGTTATATGTTCAAATGTATATAAAAATTATGTGTTATGTGATTTGTGGTTAACATGATCGTAATGTGTATTCGGTGCAATGATGTGATTATATGTGAAATAATTTAATGTTTTCTTGACGTAATTGCTAATATGAAGTAAATATGATGCACACGAGATATATTGCTTTACTAGAAGCACCACACATGATGTATGAAACACACAGAGCATGTTATGTTATGTGCTATGTGCACACTGTTGAACTTGTTGAGCCGTTGTGCTCATTCTTGAATAATATAAAGTTTTACAGGTAAAGAAATAAATTTCAAGAATATTAGATTGTGTTAAAGATGGATTATCCTAGAAGATTGTGAATGTAATTGTTATATTTTCAATATCAGAATGCAATTTGCGAAGTTTACATTGATGTGTTGTATGTACATATAAATTGGATCTGGATAGGACGAGTATAATTAAATTGTGTACTGTGATTACTCAAGGTAGTTGTTACGATAGAGACTATTATATGTCGACTTATGAATTATGTAACAAATAATAATTGTGTGGATATAAATAATATTAAATTTTGAATGTTGAGCTTTATGATACTTGTAATAGAAAGAAAGAGTAAAGATTGCGATCCAGGGACTAGGATCGAGATATTAAGTTTTTAAATATCCAAATACTTTAATACAATGATTGAGAAAAGAGAAAAATTTATACCTAAAAATTTGAAAATTGATGACTGTAAAGTCAATTAATGGATTGAATAAGGTGATTAAAGATTTATTAACGGACCAAATTTTGGACGTTAAGGAAATAATGAATAATAAATATGAAATTTAAGATAATAAGATTTGTCGAATTTCGGGGTCATTACATGGGGAGCTGACATTGATCTGTGGAATCTAATCTGTGAATTCGAAGATGAACGCAAAGAATTAAAAGGATGTGAACTTGTACATGTGAAAGTTTGGTTCTACAAAGGTATAAACTTTTTATGCTTCCTCAATTAATAATTATCACATAAGAATGATCCTGATTATTGTTTTATAAAAATTTTAAAATCTAATTTTGTTTACTTTCGTTGCGCTATTACAATTTGATTGTATGTATGTCATGCTTTTACAAACCAACAGTGGCATCGAGAGCCAAACTTTATGCGAATTATTAATTGTTTGATTCCATATATGTATGAGCATGTGTTTAGAACAATTTATTGGGCATAACATCTTATATAAAAATATATTTTTTGGAAGAAAATATCAAAAATCGTGTTTTGAAAAAGACTAAAAAAACCTGTTTTCCGCTAGGTGCACTGGGCTATTGTAGGTATGGTGCGGGGCGTGCCAGTCCAGTATAATGTCTATTTTAGTTTTTGATGTTTCTTTTCAAAAATTAAAATAAAGGTTTATTTTAGATGATTTTATAATTAAAATAAAGATTTTATTTTAAATTTGAAATTAAATTTCATGCAACTTTAAAATTTGCCTATTAAATACTATCAATGCATATATGGAATGATTTAATTAATTCATGGGATGAATATTTTTGTATTGATATATATGTTGATATATATGATAATTCAAATGGATTGGTTATGGACTATTGACCAATGAGATTGGATTTATTTTATGTGTATGCTTGAACGAATGTGTTTTAATAAATGAGGTCTGGTGTATCCCGTCTTATCTAATTTTTTTTTGATGTAAATTATATCTTCCTCCTATGTACTTTTCCTTGACTGCTGATCAAGGTTTTTATTTTATGAAAATAATTTGTAATAAGATTAGTTAGATTTATTTGAAGAATTGAAGCCCAAGAGTAAGGAGCGAGTGAAGACCCGTTTGTATTGAAGCCCGGGTTTTAATGTAATAGTTGCATTTAATATTTATTCTTACATCCTAGGTTTGACTTTTTGGTTTATTTGGTGGCTCGAATAAACCAAACGAGAATAAAGTCTATAATCAATCCAAGTAAAAAAATAGTATTCTATATGTGCATGTTAAATATATGTATATTATATATTATCAAATATGCTTCACATGCTAAATAATATGACGCCTATTTTATATATATATGGGCATGCATGCTGAACAAGCTGAGTCAATTAATAATAAACCCCTCAAGGTTTATAATATTAAGTTGTAACATTCAAAAACATTAATAAAATATCGAAAGTCGCCTTCTAGCATGGTAAAATGATAGAGTATCAAAAAATTATTATAAGTTTATTGTGTCACACAAGGCTTATATTAGTTATTTGAGATGTTATTTTTATCACATATGATGTTTATAAAGAAATTGAATAATGTTGTTTTGTTGTGTCACACAAGGACAATGTTTTTCTCTTCACTTATATGGAAGTGTTAGGCGAACTTAACGTGGATAATTTTGATTTGGATGTGTCACACATAATCATAATAATATAAGAGGCATAATACAAGGAGTTACATGTTGATGTAATTGACAAACAGTTGTTTACCTATTTATTTATATATAGTTTGTTGTGTCATACAAGGCTAAATATATTTGAAATATGATCATTTTCTCACTAGTGAATCTTTAACTAGATTTGCCAAACTATATATTGAGGGTAATATAGTTTGTTAAAAATAGTGGGAGACGCTATTTTAAATAAAGACCTAGTTAACGTGGTGATTAGTAAAATGGATGTATGTTAATTTTGTTATTAATTCACTTAAATAATATTACTATATTTAATTCATTAACACTACATCGTATATTGGATGCTAATAATTTAATCGAATCGAATTGTTCGAATTGGTTAAAGAAATTTGAGAATAGTTCTCAATGCTAAAAAGCTAGCAAATGTCCTTAATTTGTCTATCACTACAAATATTGTAGACAATGCCTTTGAGGAAGATATTACTACTTATGAAGTGGCAAAATGATGCAACTGTGGCTCAAATGCATCATACTCACATCCATAAATATCGAGTTACAACTTCAACATGAGAAAATGGATGTACCTATTATACTGCTACTCTTTCATGAGTTGTATGGTGAGCAAAGTAGGTTAACTAGATATAAGATATCTACAGAGCTCTTACGATTTATAATAATCGATGGCACTACAATATAGACACATGTCCTAAAGATGATTAATTGGATTGATCAATTGGGACAACTAAGTTTTGTCAAGGATGGAGAGTTGAGCTAAGATTTAATCATGCAGTCATTCACTTACTCCTTTTCACAATTGTTGTGAACTTCAACATTAATAAGCTAAATATCAGTTTAATTGATTTGATTATTATGTTAAAGACTGTTGAAAGTCACTTTCCTTCCAAGAAATACCAAGTTTTACTGGTAGATAAGTCTTTTAAGCTGGGAAGATAGCCAAAGGTGTTTCTGAGGAGTCAGAAAAGGTAGAAGGAAAAAAAAATTCACTAAACAAAGGACATAAATAAAAGTGATCTTGAGGGCAAAGGTTTTTTCTTTCATTACGATAAGCTGAAAAACTGGAAAAGCAACTGCAAGAGAGTTACAGTAGCTAAGTAGAAGAAGCTTGGTGAAGTTTTTTTTTTCTTTTAGAGATATAGGATTGTTCATAATGAAGTAGAACTTTTTATAAGTTAAGTTTGACTTGGGTATTAGATATCGACTAGTGGTCTCACAAATGCAAGTCATTGTAGAGACTAAGCAGAAGTAGAAGACTACACTAAAGATAAATAATCATGTGCATGGGGAAGGGAGAAAAATGTGTTACATTAGCCATAGGAACTTATATTTAACATTGCCTATAGAAAAGTCTATTAAGTTAATAAGTTGTTACTATGTTCTAGTTCTTAGAAATATTATATCCATTCCATGTGTAGACAGTGAAGGTTGTGGCATTATAATAAAGTACAATCGTTGTTCTATTTATAATGCTAATGTTTTATTTACTTGATGAACTTTGCATACTTGACTTACATAAAAAAAATCAAATTGAATAGACTAAAGGCAAAGAGATGATATGAATCATACATTCATATCGCAATGAATACTTGATCATAGTAATGAAACAAAACTAGACAAGTTGCGTATAGACGGGCTTTTAGAGCCTTTTGATTATGAATCAAATACAACTTTTGAATCTTGTATTATGGACAATATGATTAAATCTCCATTTAGTGGACATGGAGAGAGAGTTGCAGAGTTGGTACATATAATTGTGTGTGGTACCTATGACAACATATGCAAGAAGAGGGTATTCATTCATTACTTTCGCTGATAATTCTAGATTTTGATATATGTATTTAATAAAATACAAATCTAAATCATTTAAAATATTCAAATAATTCAAAAGTGAAGTACAGAAATAAATGGCCAAAAGTATTAAAGTTCTTTGATTAGATTGAGAATGGAATACTTAAGCAGTAGGTTTCTAGATCATCTAAAAGTGAATTGGTATTTTTCCACAATGGACATGATGATGATCCATGATGAGTATTACCAATCTTCCACTATCTTTTTGTGTTATGCCCTAGAAACGGTAGCATATCTACTAAATAAGATACCTTCAAAATCCCTATTTAAGACTCTATAAGAGTTATGGATAGGGAGAAAATAAAGTCTTAAGTATGTTAAAATTTGGATTATCCAGCTTATGTCAAAAGGTTTGATAGCGATAAGCAAGGGAGAAGATCTAACGAGTGTAAACTTGTGGGATATCTTAAAGAAAGTTTAGGGTATTACTTCTATAATCCGACTAATTAAAAGGTATTTGTTGAAACACAATGTCTTATGGGAAAAATGAGTTTATCTTTGAAGGGGTTAGTAGGAGTAAGATAGATCTTAAAGAAGTTCAAGAACCACAAAACACTCCAGATTAGTGAAGGAATTTGTTCAAGTAAATAAACCTATTATACCATAACCAATTTAGAAATATGGTTTAGCATCGAAGATACCTTAAATGTATGGATTCATCATAGATGATTATGATGAGGTTCGCATCATAGTGGTTGTTGATCCAATTGAATACGATGAGGCATAAGTAAAGACTCAAGAGAAATGACTGTTAACCATAAAATTCAAAATAGGTCTTTTAGAAAGACTAAACAGATGGCAAGGTGGAGACCTATCAAACCTGATTAGAGGTAAAAAAAAATATACAAGGTCAATGAGTTAACTATGATGAATCTTTTCACTTGTAAAAATGCTTAAGTCCATTCGAATTTTACTTGCAATTGCAACTTATTATATGAGCTTTAGCAAATGGATGTGGAGATGTTCTTCGTCAACATATAATGTATGTATAATATAGCCGGAGGGATTTATTTCCAAAGATGGAGTAAATCAAGTATATAAGCTACAACGATCCAATTATGGATTGAAGCAAGTTTCTCGAAGACGGAACATCCGTTTTGCCGAGACTATCAAAGGAGTTTGAATTTATCAAAAAACAAGGATGAACTAAGTATGTACAACGGTTAGTGTGAGCACTATGACATTTCAAATATTATATGGTGATATACTACTGATAAGGAATGACATACCGATGCTACAATTAGTAAAGATGTGGTTGTTTAAACACTTCTCCATCAAAAGACTTGGGAGAAGCATCCTAACATTCCATTGGGGATAAAAGTCTATAGAGATAGATCATAAATGATGCTTGGCTTGACCCAAAGAATGTACACTGATTCGATGCTAAAGAAGTTTAGCATGCCAAACACCAAGAGTTCTCTTGTTGATGAGTAGGGAGTTAATCCCTCCAAGAAATTGTCGCTAAAGACATGTAATGAGAGAGATTGCATGATAAAGATGCCTGATACTTTGGCAATAGGATATATCATGTATGAAATGACTGTACTAAGACATGATGTTGTTTATGAGTGATAAACATATATCAGTTCAATCCTAGAGAAGAATATTAGAAAAAAGTTTCTAATGGTAGGTCTATTAAAACTAAAAGGCTTAATAGACTCATTTTTCAGATTAACCATGACAACAACAAATCCATTTTAGATTATATTTTTACGTTGAACAGTAGTGTAGTGAATTGAAAAGGTTCCGAAAAGCAAGGAGTTAATAATTTAGTGATCAAGACATAGTAAATCAATTTAAGTGATGCTGCAAAGAAGATTGTTTGGTTGAACAAGTTTATTACAAAAATTGGAATGGTTCCTAGCATTAAATGAGTTTAATTCACCAAGGAACCTAGGTCTCATATGAATTTCAAACATGTTTTGCAGCACTTCTATACAATTAGAGGAATCAGTGAAAGAGGAAAAGAACACCATAAAGATTGTAGAATCTCATAATAATATTACAGATCCATTAACTAAAGCATTTTTTCAGCAATTCAAAAGATCGCCACTTAGAGAAGAGTGTACAAGTTCCAAGGGCGATTGGCTTTAGTGCAAGTGGAAGATTGAAAGTAGTATGCCCTCAAGTCAATCATATTTGATGTGATAAGCATATACTTTTTAATCTTATTCGTTTATTAATAAAAGTATCAAGACATTTCTTTATTCATGATGAATTAATTATATGAATAAACTCATAGTTTCGAGCAATGCTTTTAGAATCATAATGAGGATCATGCTAATGAGATTTAAATTCTTGATAACTCAAAAACTAAAATGTTCCTAATTGTGGGATCATTAAAAGGGGATTAATAAATCTAGATAGATTAGTACATACTATGTTTGCTCTTATGAAGAAGATGATTGATCTAATTATCATTTATGTAGAGACACTAAAGCAAGTATGTAGGTGCTTATTAGAAAATAAGTTCACTGAACGTGAGTCGCTCAAGGAACAACTAATGGAGTTTTTACTTGTCTATCAATAAGAGTTCCTTTTGTGATAGTAGTACAAGTAATCATTGGACTTGAGATCATTATAGTACCTTGTGAATGATGAGTTATATTTTGGCATATTTCTTAAGACCTTTAGGATATATCATAGGGTATGATCTAGTATAATAAGTTGTACATGGAGGTAGGTGAATGGTCAACAAAAGATCTACCACTTTCAGTAGAAGGAGAGAATGTCCTATGTAATTCGATAAATGACAACTTAGAAATCATTGGCCAATGTGGAATGGAAATTAGAAAGGAGTTTTTAATTTACATTAGAGTTGTAAATTTGTGAATTGAAATAGATATAATCAAATAAAATAAGACTTGACAGTAATTTCATGTCTTCTATTTTATTAAGATGTTGTATAGTAAAAGAATTAAATTGTATGGTAACTATTCTCTGAAATATTCGTTTATGATCAAACGTTAAAATCTATATTATCTGAAAAGTCGTTGATTGCTAAGGGGGCTTATCCTTATTTTGGAATAAATATTATTTATTAAATGAATTAAATAGTTTAATTCATTATATAAATAAGATTAGAATGGTTCTAATTAATTTATTCTACAAGCGATTTAATATGGAGAACCTAAAGGGTCACACCGGGAAAATATTTATTTTAGAAGTGGGTGATTTAATGGTAATGATAAATTAAGTATATTTAATTTATACTATGATGATATATAATAAATTAAATAGCATAATATTTATAATTATGTATTTTGAAAATAGTAATTATAATTTAATAAGAAGAGTTTTGTTATTGATAATAATATTATTATTATTTAGTTCCTAAATGATTCAGGAATTGTAATTATTATACTAAATTAATTTAGTTTCTAATTAGATTATAAGCTTAATTAAAAGCCCTAATCATAAATAGTTTAGGAGGGTTGACTATATCTATAAATAAGATAAGTTTTTATCTTGGATTGGGGTTACACACTGTTTTTAGTAACTATGAATTTTAGATTACATTGTAATTAAAATTTATAACTAATTATCCATGAAGTAAATTTTGTATGAATTAATTGTACACATAAGTGATTGATTGAATATGATGTGTAATTACTTCTAATTGTTATTAAATGTAACAAGGGAGATTCAATAAACAAGGCAAGCCATTATATGAGCTAGGATTTGTAGTAAAACTAATTTGTGGTAGTCTAAATATTTTTATATAAGGCAAGTCTAATTGGATTAATTAATTAACCTAATTGTGGTAATTAATATCCCCACATGGGTGCAAATTTCTATGTTTTTTCTTAAAAGACCCCCCCCCCCCCCAAAATGCACGTTATTCTTTAAAAAGTGGATCTTGTTTGTAGGTTTTAGTTAACTAAGGAAGCTAAGTGCACTTATCATTTCCATATAAATAAAGTGCTCCGCCAAACTTGCAAAGTTTATTGGTTCATTTGAGAGTTCACAAGTATAGAGAGTTGAGAGCATTGAGAAAAATACACTTAGTGAGCTTGAGTACTAGCCATTTCGGGTAGAACAAGAGTGTGGTGTATGCCATCTAACTTTGTATCATACTTTGGGAGAAGGAGAAAGAGAAAGAGAGCATCCAAGACAAAAATGTTTAAAATTTTCCTATCTTTTTTATGTGTAAGTTTTCTTACACATATGTATAGGAGAGAAACTTACATTGGAACCATATTAAAAATATAGGTGCCACTTATACGATGTCCAACCTTTTTGGTTATTCAGAAAAAGGTAGTCATCAAATAATTTAAACAGGTTTGCAAGACACACAGTACAATGCTAACCAATATTACAAATTTACACATAAATTCCTTAATTTACACTTACCGGTCATGACCATACGTGCCTCATCATATCGACGACATGCCTATACTATTTGCACCGCGTAAGAAATGTCAACCATGGGGTTCAATCCACCCATGTCGGATATCATCGTACGATGCCCTCAAATGTGTGTGTGTGTGTGTGTGTGTGTGTGTGTGTGTGTGATCCATAGCAACTGGTTGCTATGGATACTATTCCAAAAACCTCACCTCGTGTCGTTCCATTGATCCATCTAACAAACAAGAATTATGAGAATAATAAACTTCCGCAACTAAGAGCAGCAGAAGACATACTCTTACTTGTAGCATGTGTAATTATTGTTTTAGCTCTCAATAAATTTAAAATAAGGACCTTCCTCTAGTCTTAGTGGCGGAAGGGAACAACATCGTTTTCATTATTCAAGTGGCAGGGGTGTTGAAGAGAAATTCATGTCTTTGCACCTTCTGCTACTAAGAGTGGTTGAAGGAACATACATAAATACCCTAAAATGAGACTTCCAATCTCTATCCTAGTTTAGATTGTATAAATGCATCTGAGTTTGTTAATGAAGTTGAAAGTAGTCAAGATGAAATGGTTCCATATGTTAGTAAATTGTTCTCTCAGTTGGAATATGCTAAAAAAAATTATAGAGCTCATTTGTTTATAGTGATGATATGTCATTTAGGTTATATGCATGTAAAAAAGTTAGTAGACCAATGGTTGTAAATTTTTTACTAGATAATGAATGTGAAAATTCTAAAATAAAAAGACAAAGAGACTCTATAGAATGCACATTATGCAAAGATAGAATGCATGTTGTCCATGGTAAGAAAGAAGATAATTAGTGTATTTCTACCCTTGAGTAGTATCACAATCATTAGTTAGTGACACATACCAAAGTACATTTGATTGAGACATATGGAAATATTACTCCAATGGCAAGACATTTAATTGACACTTTAAATAAAGCTAGTATTAGACCTAATAGGATGATGAGCGTTTTCAGCACAATGGGTGAAAGAAAAAATGTAGGTTTTAGAAATAAGGATATTCCGAATGCAGTTAGGGATTTAAGACATGATTCAAAATATGAAAATGATGTACAAGCTGCAATTAATTACTTGAAAAAACATGAATCTGAAAGTGCGAACAATTTATTTATTTTTGTGTCAAACCAGATGACAACAATCGCATAAGTGTGTATTTTGTGGGTAGATGCCTAATCAAAGTTAATGTATCAACATTTTAGAGACGTTCAGACATTTTACACTACGGATAGGACAAATAAGTATGATGCCATTTGTTCCATTTATCGGGGCTAACTACCATTATTACTCTAGTTTGTTTGGATTTGGACTTTTAAGGGATGAGACAAAAGCCACTTTTGTTTGGATCTTAGAGACGTGGCTCCAAGCCATGGACTATAAGATACATGTAACCATCATCACTTATCAAGATAAAGCAACAATATTATTGCTAGGGTACTCTCCCTTCCACTCATCATGTATTGTATTCTTGACATATTGGCAATAAATTCTCAAAGAAGCTACATCATATTTATTTTGAACACTCATCATTTAAATCAGATTTTAACAATTGTGTTTATAAATTATTTTCCATCTGTGAATTTGAGGAATGTTAGGAGATCCTAATGAGGGATTATGAATTGTATAACAATGAGTGGCTCAGTAGTTTGTATGATATAAAGGAGAAATAGATAGAGGCATATACAAAGAGATATTTTGCCACTTGAATGACAACTATTAGAAGAAGCGAAGGCACGAATAATTTTATCGATGAATATGCGAATATTTTAACAGGCATGAAAATTTGTAGTCAATATTCAAAAGGCTATTAAAAAATAATTCATCAAAGAGAAAGACAGAGTACATAATAACCTATCATAAATGGAGTATGGTATGTAGATCATTTTGAAGTTCATGCTACGAAAGTGTATACAAAAGAAATTTTTAACTGTTTTCAAGTTCTGCTTGTGGATTCTTTGAAGTACAACATTCACAAAGTAAGTGAGCTATGTATTATTGATACAAAGGTATATGTCGTGCACAAGGCATATTCAACTAAACATACTAAGAGATGTTATGAGGTTGTCAAGAATCATTAGGTAGGGTCAATAACACATACATGCAAAATATTTTCACATTATGGTTAAAATTTATAGGCACATTTTGAGATATTTTATGTTCCAAAGTATTTTATAAATACCTGATGACATTATCTTTTCTCGACGGACAAGAGATGCTAACAGGAGTACTAGTGAAGAAGTAGTTAGTCCTCAAACGAGTGGTAACTTTTGGAAAAAATCAAGTAAAGCGGTACAATCATTTAATGAATGGTTTTCATGAGTTAGATATTAAAGGTGCTTACTCAATTTCGAGGTTACAAGACTATCCTAAAACTGAATGCAAGAGGAAAGGTCATTGTTGATCAATATATACTTGATGATGAAATTAACTGTAAGATCGGAGAGACGCCTCAAGAGATGGAAATTGACGATGACGACGACAATGATGATGACGATGATGATGAGGAATAGTGTAATGACCACGAATTTCATTAAATATTGTAATTATAATTATTATATAATTAGCAATGAATTAAAATTTTTGTACTAATTAATTGTTCATCAGATAATTAAATAGATATACTAGTGTATGTGTATATTTATTTAAAGCAATGAAGCAAGAGGTTATAATTAACTAAATCAAATCTAATTGGATTATATTTTAAATCCAAATGAGTTGTTAAACTAGGTCAATTAAATTTACCTAGTAGCCCAAGTAATTAAATTAAACCTTAGTCCATGTAATTAATTAAACAAGTTCAATGCTTATTTTAATTAAAGGTAGCATAGTTATTTAAATGCTAGCCCAATGTGTTAATTAAATTGAACTCAACCCAATTAAATGGATGAGCCCAATATATTTAATCCTAGAGTCCAAAGTGGAGCCCAATATGAAGTTAAAATTGGTCAAAATTGTTACATATATGAATATACATATATAAATGTATATATGTAAAATTAAAGTAAAAAAATTAAAGGAAAAATGGCTTGAAAAAGGCCATTTTGCTGAGATTTGAACGGGGTCCCACATGGGTTGCTGGATTTTCATGTTGCTTCTAATTTACACTATGACAAGGTTGGCCAACAACCTAGTCAATCATCTAGTCAATCACAATCTCTATCCATGCAATAGTAAGCTAGATTAAGTTCTAAATTCACCAACATTGGTGAATTAAGGGGGCTAATGGATGATTAGCATTTGGCTATAAATAAGACACTCCACAACCTTGGTGATGTTGGTTAGCTCATTTGAAGCATTCCTATAAAGAAATATAAAGAGCATTTGAGAGAGAGATAGAAAATACACTTGAAAGTTGTGAGAAAATGGCTAGAGGTTGAGCTTGGTGAATGTCCACTAGCTTCACAATATACTTTGGTAGGAGGGGAAGAAGAGCATCCAAGACCTCAAGGTTTAAAAGTGCTCTAAACTTCCTATATTTCATTTTTGTAGTCTAGAATGATTTTGAACGGTTAAAATATATTTTTAACAGATCAAAACTTGTTTTGATGGTCTGGAAGTCTTCATCTATGTTATATATGTATATTCATAGTTGGATGTGTTTATATCATGATTTGGTATGTGTAGTACGCATAAAAATGGTAGAAATGTTCATATCGAACTTTGCCAGTAAAGCTCTAACGTAGCATGAAATGTTTAATGTTGTAGTTTAAAATGTATAAGTTAGAAAAATGATTTATATGGCTAAAAAGTTACCTCTATGAGTTCTTAAGAAAACTCAACTTGAATATTTCAAAAATGTGAAAAAACAAAGAAGTTATGGATTTTTCCTCAAAGCATGTTGATTTTAAAACCCTAGGTTGCCTTGTGAGCAGTTTTGAGTCTAGTTACGTTTGGAATTTGGATAGGTGATCTAAAGAGAAGTTGTTCAGGGGGGAATTCGGATGAGAATAAACTTAAGAATCACCCCAAAATGGTTTAAAATGAAGAAGTTATGGCTGTCGGAGTGACTGAGGGTCGGACAGTCCAAAATTTGGTTTTGCAAAAAGTTGGTCAAGGGTCGAGTTGGGTCGGGTCGGGTCGGTCCGAGTCGGGTTTTTTATGAAAATTTAAGTTAAAATAAGTATAAAATGAATGTGTTGAATACTAAACCAATACATGGAGTTTATTAGTAACTAATTAATAGTTAAATATTTAAAATTAAGACTAATGTTAACACAATTAAAAAGTTAACTATTGGTATTGTTTATAATAAAATATTATTAAGAGGTTAATAATATTTATATATGATTAGAAGGTTATTAAATGATTATAACATTTGTAAATGATTAAATTATTATTAAATGGATAATAATATTAATAAGTCAATAAAATATTATTAAATAAATAATAATATTAGTAAATGAATAAAATATTATTAAATGATTAATAATATTAGATAATGAATAAAATATTATAAAATAATTAATGATATTAGATAATAATTAAAATATTATTAAATAATTAATAATATTAGATAATGAATAAAATATTATTAAATGATTAATAATATTATATAGTGAATAAAATATTATTAAATGATTAATAATATTATATAGTGAATAAAATATTATTAAATGATTAATAATAGATGACTAATAAAATATTATTAAAGGATTAATAATATTAGATAACTAATAAAATATTATTAAATTGTTAATAATATTAAATAAGAGTGTGAACTATATTAAATAATTAATATAGATTTTATGTGATTGAAATATTATCAAGTAATGATAATATTTTCTATGTGTTTAAATACCCGTAATTAGATAATTATGTGGAGATATAAAATGTATAGATGTTATCATATGAATGTGTATATGATATTAATTTAAAGATCAACTTGATTAATTGTTTGGTCTATCTAAAGAAAATTAAATTGAATTGGTTAGCAGTAAACCACACACGAGACAAGTTTCTTCTTAATCCTAACTTGTACTTATTGTTGCAAGTTTTCTTCAACTGTAATTACATTGAGCAATTCAATTATTATTGAACAAGTATCTACACTCGTAGTTATTTGACAGAGCTTAAAGTGGATTAATTATCTAAAATTATTCCACATCATTATTTGTTATTGTATTCACACTTAGTGCTTTTACAAATGTTATAGTTCATTAATTCAAGAATTGTTTAAGAATGTTTAAGCTAATTGTTTCGGCTAGACAATGTATGTTTAAATTCTTCAGATGGAATATTTTAAAAGCTTATCCAAACCAATTGTTGGTGCAGATTCTTATAGTAAGACTGAGAATGAACAACCCTAGTTAAATGAGATTTTTATTTGTCGAGAAACCAAATTTGCGCAAGAAATCTAAATGTTATGCATATACATAGGATATAAGAGGACTGATCCCCTCGAGTGTCTCGTTTTTCAAGGTATCAGATATATATATATATATATATATATATATATATATATATATATATATATATATATATATATATGTCTGTTCTACCTTAGTAGCAGTTCATGGTCATTAAAGAGCACTCAGTAGTAAAGAGTCAATTCATTCTTATATTGAACTTTGATTCTTGATATCTTTCACAATTGTTATTGTTGAAAATCCTGACGTTATTTTCCTTTATCATGATATATCTATTGTTGTTTATAAACTTGCTGAGCTATTTAGTTGCTCATTCTTGCTATATAATGACTATATTTCAGCTAAGCCCGAATGCTCTAAAATAGACAAAGGCAAGGGGAAAGCAAAAACTTAGTTTAGTTGATGCATGCTAGACTTAAATTACTGTTATGTAATTTTCTTGTAAATGTTTTGTATTTCCCTTAAGATATGTAATGTTACGATTAAGGTTAATCGACCTTGGGAAGTGTAGTCTTTTTATAAGGAACCTTTTGTATTATTCCGCGAAGTTTAAATGCAATTTATGTATTTAATTGTTAGTAAGTATTGTACAGTGGAGAACCAAACCCGATGTTATGAAATCCGGATTTGGGATCGTCACAAAGAGGCTGAAGTTGAAGAAAAGGTTGAAGAGGAAGAAAATGAGTTTTTGTCACTAATTACACCTCTAACAAAGGACCAAAAAAACAATCCAGATTCAAGAGTGGTCTTGTAAAATTTTTGGGTACTAAGCCTCACCAAAAATATACAATTTGTGGATTCAAAACTGACCATGATAAGCGCAATCGTTATAGAGTGTTAGGGCTCCTTGAATCAAAACAAATAAAAAAGTGCTACCACGATTCAATATAATGGTTATGCATGATCGAATGAACCTTTTTTTATGGGATTGCAATTGATTATTGATATTTTATTATGGGAATTATTTGTAAATAAATAATATTTTGTGTCTTAATTTTCTCAGATTTTGTCTCGTGAATTTGGACTATGAGGGTGCACCATTACCGAACTACGACTTCTCTTCTAAGAAATGACAAGATGTTATGTTGTTTATAGATAGTGGACGTGACTGAATTTTGAAGTTTTAAAAATTATATATGCTTCTAATGTCTTAGTAGTATTCCCAATTTGTTTAGTATACTATTTACATTTTATTAAGTACTGTTTGATGAAATTTCTGCTCATAAGTCACAAAAATTTAAGTCAGATCCTAGCATCACAAAAAATACTATCCTGGAGCACCTAAACACTGTACGAATATGAGAGAAATAATGCAATTAAAGTCTGATGTTACACATATAAAGACATACATTGCTGGTTTTATCACAACGATTGTCAAATGTCCACATTGTTCTAATGCTTGGTGGATAACAGTGCAAGATTCAACTGATTCCATACGTGGTGATATCCAGATCGATGGTCCCCGAATTGTTTTCTTCATGAAGACATTACCGTGGGTTCGATAATTGTGCTGCACAATGCAGGGATATTGTCTCCCAAAGACAACTCGAATTACTTCCACTTGGTCATTCAAAATATAATAGTTTTATTTAACTGATATTTGAATTTTAAGTGTATGTAAGTGTGTGTAATTTAAATATATTTCAATTTTTATTGAACATTAATTGTATTTAAGCGTATGAATTTACTTGAATTAATAAGTAAATAATATTAATTTATAGTTATTCCCTCAATATTATTGAAATGTATGAATTCACTTGAATCAATAAGTAAAAATAATAATATTAATTTGTAGTTAATTAGTAAATATTATTGAAATAATGAATTTACTTGAATTAACAAGTAAATAATATTAATATAAATGAATTTAATTGAATTAATAACTAAATGATATTAAATAATAGTCATTCCCTCAATATTATAACTACCATGAATTTACTATAATTAATAACTAAATAATATTAAATAATATGTTATTCCCTCATATTATTTTGAATTGAACCCATGTAAGATGACCTACAAGGGGATGTCCACTACTCTTAGTAGCGACAGAAGTAGAATAAAATAAAATAAAATCTCCCTTTTGCTACTAAGAGAAGTGATGAGAATACAGGAATTTCTAGAATGCCTAAAAACTCTCGGGGATTGGCAAAAGCACCAAAAAAAGAAGAAAAAAAAGAAAGGAGGAGGACTTATTCAGCCTTTTGATACTCTTATTCACATAACTCAAAATTGCATAAAATGGTATTCATTTAAGTGTCCCAAACATCCCTGTTAATAATTCACATACATGTTAACCATACGAAATATAGTATTATTCACATAGCTTACATAATTTAAAATGCATACGTCCACCATTCACACACTAATCACCATTGACATATAAACAATTATACAATGAAAATAATATTATAGTCTCATTCAACTTAAAAATACAAATTTAGTCAAATACAACAACCATGATTCAAGTCGTGGTATATATATAACAAGTACTGTAGTCAATTAAAAAGGAGCTTGGAAATATCTAAAAAGAATTTCTGTAGCGTTATGTATGTATAGTTCATGAGCAATAATATACCTAAATACTGCTACATCTTGTTGCGACTATTTTCTTTCGTAATGTCAGTGTCATGGACATGGTAGTCGACATTGTAACGCCCCGAGAATCTCTGTTCTCGTTACAGGCTGCGTTAATGTACAAACTTTTCATAACATGCAATATAATTTTATTGCTAAAACTCAATTAATTTTAAAAAAAATTATAACATCTTTATTCCCTATATCGCAATCTTTACATATATTTTATTCAACTCATATCATATAAGTTATGACCTAGTTTATTACATCATAACATTATTTATATTATGATTTAATCCAATACATCAAATATGAGTATACATAAGCTCACATACCACACTAGGATTATTTCTATATAGTCTTTACTTGATAGTCCGTGACTTACAATAATACTAGTGTCTAGCTAGTATATACAAAGTTATACTTATACTAACACATACAGGTTTTTCAACCTTCGACGACTTGTAATAATACAATTATCTAATCGAGAATTTAAAGTTTTGTGATCATTACAACATTATAACGTTGTTTACCCCTAAAAAGGGTTTAAAAAAATATATAATTAACTTATGATAGATTCAATATGCCTTACTTGTTCCTTGTTCTTTATTGGAAATCTTGGCTATCTTGTTCAAGGGTGAGCATGACGGCTCAACAAGTCTAACAGTTTAACCCATAACACATAATTCATGCATCATGCATGCTTAGCAATATATTCATGTATGACATTTTATACGTGCTTCTCAGTTCGTATACATCGCATTCAAATCATGCTTCATAACTTATATCAATTCATGCTTCATAATTTGTACATACTTTACAAGTAATCATATTTCATGTTTTTCACATACTTCACAAATAATCAAACCCATTTAGTTCACATAACACCAATATAGTTTCCCATCAATAATTTTATATCACATTGAAGCATAACAATGTACATAAAAACAAGTTCTGAAAAACTTGCACATATCAAGTTCACAAGAATATGACATAATATTGAAAAACTTGTGTGATTCGCTTTTATCGGTTAAGCTAATTTTGCGTCTTTCGTTCAACCTACAATTATGTATGAGATTAACACAATCATTAGTTATAATGATTATAACTTAGTCTTATCTTAAGACTCTAACTTTAATTTATTAACTCTTACGATGTATGACAAACAAATCATTGCATTCCAGACAAGTCCCTAGCCAAATCCTAGCTTGGATATGCCGGGTACACTTACCCAACTTAAGATAATATTTTGCGCTTTTCATATGACCTTCATTTACAACCTTATTCTACTAATTAGACACTAATGAACCTTGTATATTGGTTTACTATACAAACATATTTATTTTAGACTTTATTTGACTAACATTTTCAAAGAAAACCCGACCCGAACAGCAAAAACATGTTATGGGCAGAGTGTTTGACCACTGTGGCACTTTCACCGCTGCAGCTCTAGGCCAAAATTATGGAAACTGACTTTTTAGATTGCTCGACTCTCAGTTACTCCGACAACTATAACTTTCTCATTTCTTAACATTTTGAGTGATTCGCTTAGTTCACACGTTCGTAACTTCCCCTTCTACAACTTGTCTTTAGATCACAAATCTAAATTCCAACCCGAAGTAGACTCAAAATTGATCACAAGGTCAGACTACCAACTAATTTCATAGTTTTGCTTACTCAAAAGTTTACCACTTGCTCCACAACTATGATCAAACATGATCAAAATCCTTAAGGTTTAGTTTAAAATCATACATGACCATAGAAGTCTTTATAAAATCATACCAACACAGTATTCATCCGTTCTTCTTGAGTAATTCTTATAACTCTTGTACGAATAACATATTACCCATAGATCGATAAAACGATGAACACATAAAAACTCATTTGTTTTGACAATAACTTTCTAAAACTAGGGTTTGTAATTTAAACCCCTAGTTTTGATTTCTAAGCTTTTAAGATTTAAACTTGATTCACAACAATATCATCCACATTAACACGATTCTTCTCATCGTTTCTATACCCCACATTGATCCTCCATTAAAACAACTACATAGAGCATCAAGGTTTAGAAAAAATGGTTCTCATGGGCATTTTATCAACACCTACAAGGCATCTTGATATATTGATGTTAAACACACATCATGACTCAAGCTTTTAAAATATATCATTACCGCCTTAGAGATCTATGAATAAAACCCATAGATCTTCAAAGATATTGACCATTACAACCTCCGTATTACTCTAGATCTAACAAAAAGAAATGAATTTAGAGTTCTATGTATAAAAATTTGTTACCTTTAGATTACAAAACTTGAAGATTCTTGTTCATGGATCTATGGAGCTTTAATGGAGCTCCACCTTTTACCCTCTCTCCTTTTCTCTCTCTACCTCCATGGCTTCTTTCTCTAAAAAATGCTAAGTGTTAGTAAAATGAGAAGAATGCCATCATTATAACCCTTTTCCTGATCAATTAACTAAATTAGGGTTAGTTTTCACTAACAAATAACACAAGTGATAGAGCTTAACTCACACATGGTTAAGTCTCATCTTCTCCTTCATTGGATTATATCCACATATTTTCCACCATTTAACTTACTTAGGGTTAGCTCATACAAACAACTAACCAAAAGTATATGACTTGAGCATACATGGGTTAAGTCCCATCTTTTCCTTCTTCCAACAATAAACCAATATAGGGTTAGGCATACACACATAAATAATGTAGGTTTATTATACATCCAACCTTAGTTAGTTCATCATCCAAATATATACAAATACACCATATATCTATATATTCACTAACACATAACCCAAACTTGGTTAAATAGTTTACATTATCCACCACTTAGGGTTAACAAACTAACCTAATAATGGTTAGGCCTCATCATTATTATCTTCACCCAATAATTAACTCTCATGTGATTAATTCTCTACCACTAACTAATCTAAGGTTACAACAATTAATCAACCTTAGTTAGGTATCATCTTATCCCACCAATTAACCCTAGTTGACTTTACTTACACACTCATCATAATTTAGGGTAAAATAATTAACTCCCCTTTGGTTAAATCTTTACAATTATGTATACATATATAATTCATATATCTACACATTTACTAACACTTAACTATTGTG
The DNA here is from genome assembly GCA_947179155.2 of Hedera helix. NCBI lineage: Eukaryota > Viridiplantae > Streptophyta > Magnoliopsida > Apiales > Araliaceae > Hedera > Hedera helix. The sequence goes on along the minus strand of OX359264.1, from coordinate 40,514,551 downwards.
TAGTTAAGGTTTTAACTTTATGTACCACTTAAGGTTAACAACTAACTCAACATTAGTTAAATCTCATCTTCATATGACCCATGGTTAAAGTACTAACTCCATCTTGGTTAAACAATAAATCTCCACCAACTAACCAATGTTTGGTTAACTCAAGCTTAACCTAGAACCCTAGGTTAACTTACTAACTCTATCTTGGTCAAATCTCTACAAGACTTCCATTATAGCTTCTTAGCCCATCATAGCCTTACATAAGCTATTTCACCATCACATCCCATGTCATAGCCTTACACCACTCTAGCTAGTCACCTCTTCTTTTGCTCCACCCAATGTAACATTGAGCCACTTATTTTGGGACAAAATGTCACCCACTCTCATTCTCATTGGGCTATCAAATTTGGGGCTCTCAAGCCTCCAAAAATCTCTTATTATTCCTTTATTTTAATAGCATACAAGGATAAATAAATATATTCAAAAACATAATTATTTACATCAACTTTTACCCAACTACTATTAAATGGTTGGGCTTTGATTTAATTAAATCCTTGGGCTTCTATGTCAAATTAATTAAGTGAGCTACTACACCTTCCATTGGAATTCTTAAATAATTTAGGTTGGGCTCTTAATTACACAAACATTGGGGTTTCTAATTCATTTCCCATTAGACTCCTACACATTTCAAACACAAAACTTATTAAAAACTTGGTTGTTACCATTAACTTGGGCTTTCATTTAAATTTTCACCCACATTGTACACAACCCTTGATAATTTATATCTTGGGTCCTCAATTAAAATAATTATTAAATATATTTCGTAATATATTAATTAAGTTGACTACTTAATTAAACATTTATTTTAGTCTTTCAAGACCCCCATTCAAGTTAGTTAATTATTAACATAACTTTTACTCATGTTCCACATAATTAATTAAATAAATTAAATCGCATAGCTTCTCTTTTTGATCTAATTTAATTTTATAATTAAACGAGTCCATGTATCTAATATTTTAAATTACATGGTTCTTTACATCGATAAAAAAATAATTAATCCTCTTTTTTCGTATTTTCTTTACCAAACTAGGATAAAATTTCTAATTAACCTTTATTTAATTATTTAATATTTCCATAAAAAGAAATATTGTAGATATTCTGGTTATCACATTCACCCATTCTTATAAGATTTTCATATCAGAAATTATAGCATACTCATCTTTACCCATTTCTACTCATCATAACTAGGTTTTAAACTAACATTTACATTCTCACTTTTCTCTAAGAAGCTCACACCTTCTTATCCTTAGATTGCCAGAATATGGGAATATCTTTTAGAAGTCTTCGATAATTGTTCAATAATTGTGAATGAGTTTGAATAACTAGAAAGTAAAAATAATTTCTTTAAAATAATTTCATATCTGACTGAGGGATCATAAAGACCATAAGCATGCTCAGTTTAACAGTGCTTCAGCACAATCCTTCATACTGTAAACCTATAAACAAAATATTTATCAGTCATAAAGACTGAAAACACTATTGGTTGGTACTCTAGGTGATCAGTCTATCGCATCCATACGTCGTGCACAACGTTTACTTCTTAGCGCGTAAAGTCGGAGCTATATGCCGACATAATCTCTCCCTATTTAGGGAATAGTCCACCTTAGCCTTAAAACAAAATTCCTCACTAGAACAATTTGGTTTGGAAGATTTCAATCAACTTTCAAGCGTTATTGTTTCTTAACAAAGAGGTTTAGCCGAAACTAGTGGCATAAACTTATACCTATAAACATTTCTTGTGACGCCCTGAGATCCCGCCTTCCTTAATTATATCCGATTATCTCTGGATAAATTAACTTTAAATCGTATTTTAATAATCATAAAATATATTTACGGCGATCTCGTGCATTAAACTCAACATTTAACCTTTAAAACCTTTCATGGCCATAAATGCGGTCCATATTTTTTTTTAATTTTTTTTATACTTTGTTTTACATCCTTTATCCTGCCTCAAGATCGCAATGTTCACTTACCTTTTACTAGAACCTAGGTCAACCAGTCGTTAATTGTGACCTAATTTGGTACATACAAAATCATTTATAACTTATGATTTAACTTAACTTGTAAACAAAATTTTTCCATAAACTCTCTATACATGGCCCTGTCTAAATATACCTGTTTACATACATCAATATCATACATAACCCAATTCATACCTCTGTACCATACCTGCGAGTTCTATAATATATTCGACTCGGCTTACAATAATATCATAACCAGACATCATCACAATCTTACTTTGATTAATACATACATAATATTCAATATTATAAATTTACAAATCATATAACCCTTATTACACTTATAGGTTTACATTTATTAGACTTATTCGCACATTACACAAATAAACATAACAAATGTCCTCATGCTGATCCATTTATTCACCTTCTTTTACCTTAGCTGCACCGAAACCTCCGGCCTTCTTGTATCTTACCTGAAATGTTAGTTTATAGCAAGAATGAGCATAAAGCTCAGTAAGTTAATCAGCTAACATCTTTCGTGTTTACAATCTATAATATGTGTCATGCTCCTTTTACCTTATCATATTATGCTTAATGTCACATAATTCATTTAGCAAGTAAACCACATAGTTGCACATAGGTACATTTCAACTCATTTCTATCCCGTAGTTCACGTAAAATATCTATTATACTCAGGTCTGAAGAACTTGCCTGGAATGCTCTTATATACTTAACCTTTACCACTTTGGTTGGCCTTTGTATCCTTCCTTGTCTCAGTTTGCTACATCGAGCGCTATCTACAAACATATAATCTAAATACATTATTATAGGATCATAAACTCATATGACTCATCAAACTTAGATCATAATCACTTGACCATTAATCTCTAATCACATTACATTTGATGTATTACACCCTATGTAGGTTAGTAATACATCCCACATTGCCCCCGACCTTTTCATAACTTAAAACATGCTTTGGCTTAGCTTTAGGCATGTTATATTATGCCATTTATCATTTTATTATACCTAAACATCTTTTATTTTGGTCATTATTTATCTATCTAGGGTTTACACAACTCATTTTTATCATTCCATATCAAAATATAGCATTTCAGAAGCTTAAAAAAATTTATGTGCTATAATAACTTCGCCCCGGCTGCTTCAGAGCTTGTTGGCCGCGCTTTCTTCTCTGTCCATGAACAGTACATTGCGCCCCAGCGCAATGTTTAGTACAAAACATTGCGCTTAGGCGCAATGTTCAGAATCAGCACTTTTTGATTTTTGCCCTACCTTTGTCGATTTTTAACTCCTTCATCTTACATCTAATTGAGTTGAAATTTGGACCACATCTAGAAATTACTACCTAGTATTTTACAAAAATACTACTTAACTCATTTATATTCTCAAAAACAGAGATACACTAGCCCTTAGGAGGGCTATTCAACACGTTTTCAGACTTAGAATTTTTTTCAACTTCAAAACCAACTTTTTACCAATTTTGTGATTTTTGGCCATAAGCTTTAAAACTCAATTCTAACACTTGACATAGTTCACTTAGGTCATAATTGACATGTTCCAACTTTTAAAACCATAAAATTTTGCACGAGGTGAGAATTATCTGTCAAAATCCATTTGGAATCGAAACGAACGATTTCGATCGTTCAAATCGCCTTTTCATTCGAATTTCAATCCGTTGATTTCCAAATCAACCTAAAAACACATGTAATAATATAAAAATGACTCATTTGACTTCATTTCACTTTTAAATTCTTAAAATTGCCAAAAATCACAATTTAGGTTGCATTTTCATCTAATTTCAAAACTTTTCACTTTCAAAGCTTAAACTCAATTTCAATCCTTAACTCCTTTTTGGCACAACTTACTTCCAACACCTCATTTAACAGACATAAAACATATATAACTTGTACAAGCCTTCAAAACGTTTATAACTTTTCATTTGAATTCCTTTTTCCAAAATAACTCGTTTTAGGTGTCGGCGAACGTTTTAAAACGTTTAAAATTCTCAATTGTCGCCATAGACGCCAAACGACTTCCAAATCATTTCAAACACGTGTATTAACATCAAACTTAGCTTTTTGGCTTCATTTGGTCACCAATTACACACAATGGCCAAAATTACACATTGATGACACTTTGCCAACTTAACATATTCCTATCCTTAAACTAACTTAAATCTTTAGACTCTATGCTTCACATGCATAATTACATACACATACAACAACTTTAGGTGATCGCAAAACTTCTATTCGCATCTTCCAAGTCACTTTACAGATTATAATTCGGTCTATATACCAAGTATAACCTAATATTGTATTTCCTTCACAAAACATGTTCTTTCAACCTTTTATACATCTTTTATTCTATTTAACATGAAACCTTACATGAATCTAACATGTTCATACATCTCAACTAGGGTGTCATCAATTCTAACATCAATTAACACATGATCAAGCCTTACATCATGACTTCTAGCTTGAATATACTCATGAATATTATATCACCTTCACAAATATAATTCTTGAGCCTAGGGTTTCACTATGAAACAAACTATGACACATAATCTTACATAACCAACACATATATACCTAGATACATGCATGACTTCCTTTATTCTTGAATTTAAATACATAAATACCAAAGTTCATGATTCAAACATAAATATACCTTCCATATGCTTTCTTCCTTCTTGCAATAACCTTGCTAAGGTTGAATTCTTTACTTTCATGGCTTGTTGAGCTCTCCTTGATCATCTTGCACTTGAATCCTTCATGATTTCTTGAAACCTTAGCGTATTCCACTCTTTTCTCTTTTAAACTCTCTCTTGCTAGCAAACTTTCGAAGGAAAATGAAAATATGCCAAGTTTGCATACTTGAAGTCATATGTATATGTCTTAATTTTGCTAGCACTTAACTCACCCTAGTTAGGCTTAACCATGCATGGTTAGGGGTACTTAGGTTATTTCACATGAACTTACAATGGCAAAAAGGACATTAAGCCATTATAGGACACAAAGGTCATTTCTCACATTGTCAATGGCATCTTTGGTCATTTGCCTCAAAATCTAGAGAATTAATTCTTTTAAATTCATAAATTTCTTATTTTTCATCTAAATCAATTCCTTTTTTAACCAAACTTGTTCTGTGATACTTGAATTTTATTCCTCATCAATTTAATTCATACCTGGCTTATGCCATAATACTTGTCACACTTTAAAACATTAATTCCGTCAATTAGATAATCATCATTTAATCATTATGCTCAATTCCATATGGATATAATCTTAATTTGCTACAACCCATTTCGGTTCCATATTCAATCAATTCCACTTTCCAGTATCTCAATATAATCAAATTGCTTACTTTTTCATAAATCGCTTCCTCAAGAAGCGAACCTCAATCGGATTACCAAAATTCATCTTCATTTATCCTTATTCGCTCATATAACCACTTTACGATATTTCGCTTGTTTACTTGGCACATAATTTCCAATTTAACCATTCTTGCATACAACATTCTTTCTACTCAATCTTGGGAGTATTACATCTTGTACTTACCCATCGTATTAATGCTAATTTCATTTCATTCAATAAATATCAATTCCTTTAACATTTTCCAAATATTCACATCTCAAACCTTTAATATTCCTTCAATCCCCAATAAATGAATTAGGGTAAATTGTTCATCCTTTCTGCGCACACCGACTTATCTTACCTTGTTATTCCTGCAACCTAGCCTCACCAGGCCTATTCATTTAGCTCGTTCTTAATTCTCATAACCAAACATCAATTTACACATGAATACACATGTATATATATATATATATATATATATATCTTTTTCTTCATATTCTATAATCTTTAGCTTTTTTTGCTCTATCTAGTCAAATAATCATATACACATTTTCAACCTACCACATAGGTCACATAAAGCACATTGATCACATAATACATTATATTAAATCGTTCTTATATTTTTTGTCATCCAATACAAGATTTTAACTATTAACCTTTACTTAATTTATCATAATGCTTCTTTAGCAATCTTGTAAAAATCCTGGGGTGTCACATTTCTCATGAACTAAAAATCAGTTATGACTTCATCATACAAGACCTGCCAGTGCATTAATGATTCTGTTATTTATCATACGCTATAGGTTCCATGGTATGTTGATGAATTTTAAAATTTCATTTTGAAATTTCAAATCTTTTGTTTAGCTGAAACAATTAGCATAGACTTTTCTTTAAACGATTCAAAACAATTGAAAAATCACTTTTAGCTTTATCATACAACAACAGGTAATAATGTGTTACTCTACACCTCAGGCCACCGTGCAATGATGATAATAAAAATTTCCTTTTGTATTTTTAAAAGCACTTAAGTGCGAAAACAACACAATTTTAAAATTTTCAAAGTCTAGCATATCTAGAAGATTTGAACTATCCTAAAACCTCAAACATCTCTAATTCTTCCATCCATTTTTAGCCTAATGACTCTATTAATCCTTGATCTTATTAATGTTCTCCAATTAATGAGAATAGCTTAATGACTCTATTAATCCTGAATCTGATTAATGTTCTCCAATTAATGAGAACTCTTAAATCTTTATCTATAACCTTTCTCAAATCTATACCCCCCATTATTCATCAAACTTACTACACATTGTGAGTGAAAGTAGTATGCACACAAGTCAATCATATTTGATGCGATATTGCATATACTTTGTAATCTTATTCATTATTTAATAAAAGTTTCATTATACAAAGACTTTTCTTTATCCATATTTCATTATTATATTAATTATGATAAACCAATAGTTTTTGAACAATACTTTTAGAATCATGACGATGATGATGCTAATGAGAACAAAATTCAAGATAGCTCAAAACTAAAATTGTTTCTAATCGTGGGATAACAAAAAAGGTGATTAGTGAATCCGAATAGATTAGTACATACTATGATGCTCTTATAAAGAGGATGATTGATCTCAAAATAATTAGTGTAGAGACACTAAAGCAAATATGCAGGTGGCTATTAGAGAATAAGTTCATTGAACGCGACTCTCTAAAGGAATACCTAATGGTGTTTTACTCTCCTGTCAATAGGAATTCCTAATGTGATAGTAGTACAAATGATTCTTGGACTTGAAACCATTATAGTATCTTGTGTATGATGAATTATACTTTGACATATTCTTAAGACCTTTAAGGTATATCAAATGGTATGCTTGGGTATAATAAGTTGTACATGGAGATAAGTGAATAGTCAGCAAAAAATCTACCACTTCTAATAAAAGGAGTGAATGTCCTATGAGATTCGATATATGACAACTCAGTAGTCCTTAGCCAAGGAAAAATGAAATTAGATGGGAGTTTCTAATTTGCATTATTCAGAGTTGTGCATTTGAGAATTTAAATGCATATTATTAAATAAAATAAGACTTGACTGTAAATCCATGTCTTATATTTGATTGGGATATTGTATGGTATAATGATTGAATTGTACGATAACTATTCACTAAAATGTTCTTTTATGGTTAAATATTAAAATCTATATTGTCTGAAAAGTCGTTGATCGCTAAGGGGGCTTATCCTTATTATGGAATAAATATTATTTACTTTAATAAATTAAATATTTTAATTTATTTATGTAAATAAGATTATAATTGTTATAATTGATTTATTTTACAATTGGTTTAATATGGAGAACCTAAAGGGTCACATCGCAAAAGAAAAATATTTATTTATTAAGTAAATGACATAATCATAATAATAGATTAAGTATATTTAATTTATAATATGGTGATAGATTAAATTACATAGCTTCATATTTATTATTTAGTATTTTAGAAATACTAATTATAAATTAATAATATGAGTCTTATTAATGTTATTTAATTTCTAAATGATTTAGGAATTAATTAATAAGAGTACTCTCATATTAGTTCCTAATAATATTAGGAGTTTAATTAAAAAATCTATCCCTAAAGGTGTTAGGAGGATTGTCTATATCTATAAGTAAGAGGGGGCTTATTATAGATTGGGGTTATATACACTTTCATAAATTTTGAGAGAGTATTCACAAGTTCTCTAGATCTAAGAAATTAGAAGAGAGAAAAAACTATGATTTGTCATCACCTACTTCTTAAATATTTATTCTTCATTGGTGGATCACCCCTAGAGGCAAAACACTTGGGTGTGTAACGTTAATCAACGGAATCTAATTGGTGAAATTTAAGGAGAACCTAAAGGAATTGGAGTAGAACACCTACATATGGAAGCTAGTGTCTACAAGGGTATAATTCTCTATCTTATTCTTGTTAATTAATAATTGTGCATAAAAGTCAATCCTGGTTATGATTTGTATAATTTTAAATTTTGATTTTACCATGCTTTTGTTGCTATTGTGCAATTTGAATGTATGTTTATGGATATTACAAACTAACGTGGCATCAAGAGCCAAACTTTGTGCAAATTATTAATTGTTTTGATTCTCTAAATATATGTGCATGTGTTTGGAACAATTTAATTGGGCATATATGTTGTATAAAATCGTGGATTTTAAAAATAATTACCAAAAATTGGGTTTTGAATGCAAAAGATCAAAAATCACACTTTTTTTAAGATAATCGCGAACTGGCAACAGTGACTGCCGTAGCTACGTCAGTCGGTCAGGCAGCTGCGTGGTGTCTCTCACGTGTCACCTGACGCAGCTACGTGACGAGGGGCAGTTTTGTCTGATTTTAAAGTTTTATGCATTTTTTCAAAAATTAAAATAAAGAGTTATTTTACATAGTTTTATAATTAAAATAAAGAGTTATTTTAAATATAAAATTGAATTTCATGCTACTTTAAATTGTACATTAAATGATATCAATGCATATATCAAATGGTTTTAATTTCATGAGATGAATATTATTTATTGATACATATGGTGATAAGTATGATAATAAAACAAATTGATTATGGACTATTGATCAATATGATTGAATTTATTTTATGTGGATGCAAGAATGAATGAGTTTTTATAAATGTGGTTTACGTACTTCGCCTTTTCTAATTTTTCTAATGTAAATTCTATCTCTCTCCTATGTACTTCCCCTTGACTGCTGATCAAGATTTCTATTTATTATAAATAGTTGTGTAATATGATTAGTTAGAAATATTTTGAAGAATTGGAACCAATGAGCAAGGAACTCTTGAAGACTCATTTGTAATAGAGCCCGAGTTTAAATGTAATAGTTATATTTAATTATATTCTTGCACCATAGGTTTGACCTTTAGGTTCACTTGGTGGCTCTAGTGAACCAAACTATAATCAAAGTCCATAATCAATCAAAGTAGAATATAATATTCTATATGTGCATGCTAATTATATGTGTATGTGTGTGCGCGCACGCGCGTGTGCGTGCATGCTAAACAAGATGAGACAATTAATAACAAACCCCTTAAAGAAAATTATATTAAGTTGTAACGTTCAAAAATATTTGGAATATCGAGCATCCCCTTCTAGCATGGTAAAACAATTTAGTATCAAATAATTAATATATGTTTGTTATGTCACACAAGGTTTATATTAATTATTTAAGATGTTATTATATTACATAGTTGAAGTTTATAAAGGAATTGAACATTACTGTTTTGTTGTGTCACATAAGGACAATATTTTTCTCTTCACTTATATAACAATGCTAAGTCAGACTTAAGTTGGATAATTTTGATTTAGATGTGTCACACATGATAATAATAATTCAAGAGGCAAAATATAAAGAGTTATATGTTGATGTAATTGACAAAGAGTTGTCTACCTATTTATTTATATATAGTTTGTTGTGTCACACACGGCGTATACATTTAAAATAAGATCTTTATTCTCACTAGCAAATCTTTAACTAGATTTGCCAAACAATAGTTTGATGAAAATAGTGGGAGAATACCAATTTAAATAAATACCTAATTTATTTTGATAATTAATTAAATGAATGCATGCTAAAATATTGTCTACTTTCACATGCAGAATTTTATAAAGGGCAAACTCACTATTACTTCATAGCATACTTGATGCTAACAAACTAACCTGGCCGAATTACACGGTAGATTAAGGAATCTGAGAATCATTCTCACTATTGAAAAGATTTCCTATGTCCTAAATTTGTCTGTCCCTACAACTGTTGCAGAAGAAGCCTCTAAGGAAGAGATTGCTACTTTAAAGAAGTGGCAAGATGATACAATCGTGGCTCAATGCATCATGCTCACATCCATGATTATCGAGCTTCAGAGTCAGAATGAAAAGATGGATGCCCATACTATATTGCTACACCTTAAAGATTTTTACGGTGAGCAAAATATGACTGCTAGATATCAGATATCTAAAGAGCTCTTTCGATCACGGATGACTGAGGGAACTATTGTTGAGACTCATGTCCTAAAGATGATCAATTTGAATGAACAACTTGGACAGTTAGGGTTCGTGATAGATGGAGAGTTGAGCTAAGATCCACTCTTGCATTCACTCCCGGACACCTTCTCATAAATTGTTGTGAATTTTCACATGAATAAGTTGGACATCAAGTTGCCTGGGTTACTTAACATGTTGAAAACTGCAAAGGGTCACTTCCCATCCACGAGGGACCAAGTCTTGTTGATGGATGATTCTTCCAAGAAGAGGAAGAGGCTTAAAGGTTCTTTTGAAAAGAAGAAAAAGAAGAAGGCTAAGGGCAAGGCAAAAGCAAATGACAATAAGAAAGTTGATCCTAATAGAAAAACGAATATCCTTCCATTACAATAAGTCGGGTCACTGAAAAAGGAACTGCAAGGAGTATCTTGTAGATCTAAAGAAAAAAAGGCTTAAAGAAGCTTCAACTTCGGATCAAGATTTATTCATGGTTGAAATAAAAATTTCTGTAAGTCAAATTTCTACTTGGGTATTAGATACTAGCTATAGTTCTCACATATGTAATACTATGCAGTGACTAAGCAAAAGTAGAAAGCTAAACAAAAATGAAGTCATCTTGCGCATAGGGAATAGGGCAAAGGTTAATGCATTAGTTATAGGAACTTATTGTTTAGCACTGCCTACGGGAAAGTCCATTAATTTAAATAATTGTTATTATGTTTCATTAATTATTAGAAATATTATTTATATTCCTATGTTGGACAAGGATGGTTTTCATATTATAATTAAGAAGAACAGTTGTTCTATTTATAATGATAATTTTTTGTATTGTACTGATAAATTGCACAATAGACTTTATTTACTTGACTTGCATGAAAATATACTACAAGTTGAACAAACTAGGAAAAGAAAAAGAGATAATATAAATTATACCTTTATATGGCGCTGTAGACTAAGTCATATTAATGAAACAAGATTAAACAAGTTGCATAAAGATGGGCCTTTAAAGCTATCTGATTATGAATCATATCCAATTTGTGAATCTTGTCTCATGAGTAAAATGACTAAATCTCCTTTTAGTGGAACAGGAGAAAGAGTAAAAGAATTGTTAGAGTTGGTACATACAGATATTTTTGGGCCTATGACAATGAATGCACGAGGAATGTATTCATATTTTATTACTTTCACTGATGATTATTCAAGATTTGGATATGTGTATTTTATGAAATACAAGTCTGAATCATTTCAAAAGTTCAATGAATTCAAAAGTGAAGTAGAGAAACAAACTGACAAAAGTATTAAGATTCTTTGATCGGATCGAGGTGGTGAATACTTATGTAATGAGTTTCTTAATTATCTTAAAGAAAATGGTATAATCTCACAATGGACTCCACCAGGTACACCACAATTGAATGGTGTATCTAAAAGGAGAAATCGAACATTGTTGGATATGGTTCATTCCATGATGAGTTTTACCGATCTTTTAGTTTCCTTCTAGGATTATGCTATAGAAACGGCTGCATACCTACTTAACAAAGTACCCTCTAAATATGTTCTTAAGATTCCATATGAAATATAGACAGGAAGAAAACCTAATGTTAAGTATATTAAGATTTGGGGTTGTCCAACGTATGTCAAAAGGTTTGAACATGATAAGCTAAAGACAAGATCTAATAAGTGTAAATTTGTGGGATACCCTAAAGAAATTGTGGGGTATTATTTCTATCATCCTACTGATCAAAAGGTGTTTGTCGTGAAACATGCTACCTTATTGGAAAATGAGTTTATCCTTGAAGGGGTCAGTGGGAGTAAAATAAACCTTAAAGAAGTTCAAGAACTATAAAACACTATGAGTCAAAGTGAGGTACCTAATCAAATAACACAACCTACTGTACCATAACCTTTTGGTAAATCTGGAAGAGTATCAAAGATGCCTAAAATGTATGGATTCATCATAGAGGAAGATGATGAGGTACTCATCATAAATGATTATGATCCATTGACTTACGAAGAGGCAATGAGTAGTAAAGACTTAGAGAAATGGATAGCAGCCATAAAATCCGATATGGACTCCATGTATGATAACCAAGTATGGACTTTAGTTATTCCACCTGAGGGTATTAAGCCTATTGGGTGCAAATGGGTCTTTAAGAGAAAGACTAGAGCAGACGTCAAGGTAGAGACCTATAAGGCCCGACTAGTTACAAAAGGATCCAAACAAAAACAAGGTATTGACTATGATGAAACCTTCTGACCAGTAGCGATGCTCAAGTCCATTTTAATTTTGCTTACAATTACCGCTTATCATGACTATGAAATTTGGCAAATGGACTTGAAAATAGCCTTCCTTAATGGGAAACTAGAAAATGATGTATATATGATACAACCGAAGGGTTTTGTTTCAAAGGTGGAAACAAATCAAGTTTGCAAGCTACAACGATCCATTTATGAATTGAAGCAAGCTTCTCGAAGGTGGAACATCCATTTTGACGAGACAATCAAAGAGTTTGATTTTATAAAAAAAATAAGGGTAAACCATGTGTGTAGAAGAAGGTAAGTGGGAGCGCTATCACATTCCTAGTATTATATGTTAATGATGTATTACTGATAAAGAATGATGTTCCTATGCTTCATTAGATCAAGATATGGTTATCTAAACACTTCTCCATGAAGGACTTGGGAGAAGTATCTTATATTTTGGGAATAAAGATATATAGAGATAAATCTAAAAGGACGTTTGACTTGTCTCAAGGAACGTACATTGATTCGATGCTAAAGAAATTTAGCATGAAAGATTCCAAGAGAGGGCCCATGTCGATGGGTCATGGAATACATCTCTCCAAGAAGCAGGCCCTAAAGACACCCGAAGAGAGAGACCATATGAGTAAGATACCATATGCCTCGGAGATATGATTTATCATGTATGGGATGATATGTACAAGACTAGATGTTGCTCATGCACTAAGTGCAAGAAGTATATATCAGTCTAATCCTAGAGAAGAACATTGGAAGGCAGTGAAAAATATCCTTAAGTACTTAAGAAGAACTAAGGATGTATTTCTTGTCTACGACGGGTCTGATTTAAAACTAGAGGCTATACAAACTCAAGTTTTAAAACTAACCAAGATGAAAGTAAATTCATTTCGGGTTGTGTGTTTACCTTAAATGGTGGCTCAGTGAGTTGGAAAAGTTCCAAGAAGCAAACAGTTGCTCATTAATTGATAGAGGTCAGAGTACATAGCTGTCAGTGAAGCTACAAGTGAGGCTGTTTGGATAAAGAAATTCGTAACAGAACTTGGGGTGGTTCCTAGCATTCAAGGACAGTACCTTTATTTTGTGACAACACTGGAGTTGTTGTACAAGCCAAGGAATCCAAGTCTCATCAGAAATCCAAGCACGTATTGTAGTGTTTTCATTTAATTAGTGAGATAATTGAAAGAGGAGACATCACCGTAGAGCTAGTGGACTCTTAAAACAACATTGCAGATTCATCTACTAAAGCATTAACTCAATAACAGTTTGATCGTCACTTAGGGAAGATGGGTATTAGATACCATGAAAATTGACTTTAATGCAAGTGGGATATTAAAAGTAGTGTGCACACAAGCCAATCATATTTGATGTGATTGTAGCGACTCAAAATATTTTAATATAGAGAAATGGAATTATTGGATGTAATTGTAAATTTCTGAGGGATTAAATTAAATCATTATATGATGGCCTAGTTTATTTAATTACGTGTTGGAATAATTAAAGGAATTTAAGGAAGGTTCAATTAATGGGTTAATTAAATTAATGGACCAACCTAGGTTGTATAATATCAAAGTTTGATAGGGTAAATGAGCTATGTGATTATTTAATTAAATAGCTAGCACGTTAAGCTGAATGTGTAAATTAATTAATATGGTTATTAATTAATGAGATTTCGTAAACATTAATAATGTTATATTTATTTTCATTTGGAAAGTTATTGATAGTGGGGTATTAATATTTTATATTTCCACTAGGAATTTAATTTGGGCAACCCAAGACTTAGTTGCAATATAAGTAACAATTGGGCCACCCATTTGTCTAATTAACAAAACAAATAGCAGCCCAGCCCAAGTGTAATAACATAACCCGGTGGAAAAGTAAGAGTGACACTCCTTTAGGGACAAAACCTCAGAAAAAGCAGAGCACGCGCAGTTTGTGCAAAGCTCAAGGAATCAGTGCTGCGAAAAGAAGGAACAAGTCAGGCATAGGGGAGGCTATAGGGTCCAACTCCTCAGAGTTGTCTAAGGCTGAGAAAGTGTTGTATAACCTCAGTCATTCTCTCATTTCCCCTTCACGTTCATTTAGGATAAGAGAGATATTGAGCTTGAGAAGTAAATGCAAACTTCAGAGGAGTTCATGCTATTCGGAGAAGGCAGAATCTGAATGTAAATCATTTGTCAAAGATTGAAGGTATTATCCGGTTATTTTGATTTAACTAGTTTTATCTTATGTCGGATTAAGGAAACAAAATATGCTAGAGTTGCATATGAGGTGTTTAAATGAGAGTAATGTGAACTCGGTAGTCGAATGTTGTTGAAACTAGTTAATGATTGAATTAAAACTAGAATAGTGGTTTCGGTTATTTTACACAGTCAACATTGTGAGTCTGAACCACAGTTGGTCTGTACTCAATGTTCATGTTCATCAAACTTTAGAATGAACTGGTAGTAGAGTGCTCTGGTAGTAGAGTGCTCTAGTAGTAGACTGCTGATGGTAGTAGAGTGAACCGGTAGTACAGTGCTCTGGTAGTAGAGTGCTGCTGATAGTAGAGTGCTGCTGGTAGTAGAGTGCTCTGGTAGTAGAGTGAATTAATAGTAGATTATTGCTGGTAGTAGAGTGCTCTGGTAGTAGAGTGCTGGTAGTAAAGTGCTCTGGTAGTAAAGTACAAACGTAGAGTAAAAAATACAAAATCGTAGAGTCTGGACAGCTTCAGCGTCTGTTAGTAATATGAGCATAACTTTCTCATACAAACTCGGATTGAGGTGATTCAAGATGTTTTGGAAAGCTAATAGATAGACCTACAACTTTCATTCTTTACGAATTTCGATTTGATGTCTGTAGCAAGGTCTAAATTGACGGTTTTTAGGACTGTTTTGACCTGTTATCGTAAAATGAGTATAACTTTTGTATACGAATTCGGATTAATATGATTCAAGATGTTTTAGAAATCTAAGAGATAGACCTATAACTTTTATTCTTTAACTTTTTCGATTTGAGGTCTGTACCAGAGTCTAAATTGACCATCTTGAGGTATGATGTGTAATTGGAGGCAATCGGGGGGCGTCGGGCATACACGTGTGCAACGTGCAATGTTTTCGACACTAAGTTATACTGTTCTTTGTATAAAGCATGTGTATTATGATTTATAATGATGTCTATCATTAATCAACGATTAATTAGATAAGTGTATGAGCATGCTAAACGTGTGCATATGAGGCGGGATAGACGTGTGGCGTATAAACGTCGAAACGCTGTGTAAAGTGTTATTTAACAATTTAATAACCTTAGAGGTTAATTGAAGTAATACTAATTGGGATTAGTAAGAGTTTTAAATATTGTCTGAGGCGGGTAATATTATGACAACTTGATGAGGTAATTGTAGAATTAAACTTAGTAAAGTCCAGTAGTGACTAATTGGTAGATTGACCTAAATAATTATGAGGACCAAATGATAAGGTTATGGCATTAAGGAAAGTCGGATATACAAAGTTAAGTATAGAAGGTTTACGGTGTTTATGTGAAACATCGTGATGAATCCACAATGGACTAAACTAATGAATCAACCCTAGTGAATAAATGAGACGATAAAAGGAAGTAGACATCCTAAGAATAAGATTAAATATTGAGTCAAACTTTGACTAATATAATGCACCATTGATCTCTCATGTTGTATAGGTGGTGCAAGGAACGCGAAAGGTTAGCGTAAACTGGTGTTGCAATCCAGGCAAGTCTTTCAGTGATATTTGTTATCCCTGCAAGTTGTTCAGTATTATGTTTGATATGCATAAACTATTAAATGTGCACTTATGTTATGTGCTAACTGATTGTAAATGTGTCTGTGTACAATCATATGTTGTTAATAGCTCTTATATACAATTAATGCTATGAATCAAATGTGTTATATGAGTTATATAACATGGTAACATTGACATGCATGGTAAGCACGGGTAGATTTTATAAATGCAACGCATGATAAGCATGATGCCTATGTAAATGCCAAGCATGGAGCATAAAGCATAAATTAAATGTAACCTACGTGCTATGTGTTAGCTGTTGGACTTGCTGAGCCGTCGTGCTAATTCTTGCTTTAAACTAACATTTTCAGCGAAGTAAATGAAGAAATTCTTGAAGGCGTTGGATATACGGTATGTTGAATAGGAAACTCAGGTTACTGTAATGGGAAACAGTTGTTGCATTGGCTTTATTGATCTGTGGTCATGATCGTAGAGTGAGCCTCAACAATCGTAAAGTGAGCCTCAACGATCGTAGAGTGAGCCTCAACAATCGTAAAGTGAGCCTCGACGATCGTAGAGTGAGTCTCGGCAATCGTAGAGTGAGTCTCAGCCGATCGTAGAGTGCTTGGTCGTAAAGTAACAAATCGTTTAGTAACTTCACTGTGGGATCGTAGAGTGAAATTCCACTGTCCAAATTTTTCTGCGAGCGTAGACTGCCAAGCCAGACGATCGTAGAGTGACTTCACAAACAATATTAGCGTATCTTGCAGCTTGCTAATTTGATAATCTAGTTTGATGAATCATATATTTAGCTTACTAGATTATAAAGAATAACTTATAGAGGTAAAGATTATATATTAAATTATAATATATATGATCTAGAGTTGTAAAAGAGCAATGTAAAGATTGCGATCTTGGGAATGAAAGATTTTTGAAAGTAATTAAGTTTCTCAATTAATATATTGAGTTTTAACAACATTAAATTTTATCTTTTATGTAATGTTGTGTATAATAATGAGAAGGTTGTTCGTGTAACGACTTAAACTCAGGATTGAGATTACTTTTGACGGACCAGATCCAGGGTTATTGAAGACGGATTTTGGGGCTGTCACAGTGATATTGCATATACTTTGTAATCTTATTCGTTTATTAATAAAAGTTTAATTATACAAAGGCATTTTATTTATCCATATTTAATTGTTGATACTAATTGTGATAAACTCATAGTTTTTGAGTAATGCTTTTAAAATCATGATGATGATCATGCTAATGAGATTTAAATTCAAGAGAGCTTAAAACTAAAATTGTTCCTAAACATGGGATCACTGAAAAGGGAATTAGTGAATCTGGATAGATTAGTACATACTATGTTTGCTCTTATGAATATGATGATTCATCTCATAATCATTTTTGTAGAGACACTTAAGCAAGTATAGATGTGCTTATTAGAGAATAAGGTCACTAAACGTGACTCGTTAAGAGAATACCTAATGAAGTTTTACTCTTCTGTCAATAGAAATTTCTAATGTAATAGTAGTACAAGTGATCCTTGGACTTGAGATCATCATTGTAACGACCCCAAAAAATTTCGTACTCACTACAGGAGACCTCGTGCGTTAATGTGCAACATTCTTATAAATTTCACAACATTATATAATAAAATGCTAATACGTACTCAAATTTTTTTTTTTTATAACATATTTATTCTCTTTGTTTCTTTACTTTAGAATCACAATCTTTACAATTTCTTATTACACCTCCATATCATACATGATATGAATTCCTTCTATTATAAACATTATGAGTATCAAAACACTCAATATACCCACTAACTATTACATTAATACATAATCATCTTTTACCTGTCTAATTGGACTCATAACTACAACAAGTGTTTAAACTTTCGGGTGAAAGTAATTTGCATTCCTGTTTTTTGGTCTTTATCAAAAATCATTAGATACCTCGTATTTATCTGAAAGTGTTGGTTTTATAGCAAGAGTGAGCACGACGGCTCTGCAAGTCTAACAGTTTAACATATAACATATAGTTCATACATCATGCGTGCTTAACAATATATACATATTTGACATCATATACATGCTTCTCTTGTCTCATGCATTTTCTTTATATTCATGCATCATGCTTCTCATAATTCGCATTTATATATATTTCATACCAATTATGCATTATAATTAACACATGTCATGCAGTTCAACTTTATTAGTTAAACTAAATTCAACAATTTCATATCAATAATTTATATCGCATGAATGCACAAAGACACGTCAACTCATATTAACACATAATAACAAGTTACATTTAACATCAATGTCCACATAATAGTTTTTACACATAGTAACAAGCCCTGAAAAATATGCCTGGTAAGCTTATCCGTCTTATGCTAGTTTTGCGTCTTTTGATCGACCTACAATTATGTATGAGATTGACATAATCATTAGTTACAATAACTATTAATTAGTCTCAATTTAAGACGCTAATTTCAATTTATTAATTTTTAAAATGTTCAACAAACGAACTTTTGACTTCCGGGCAAAACCCTAGCCAACCCATAGTTTAGACATGTCGGGTTCGCTTCTCCAACTTTCACGAATACTATAAGGACCCAAATTTTCGGGATTATTTAATAAAATTAAATAATGATTTAATTGATAAAAATTATCAAGGTTGTTCAAATTATTGGCGATATTTAATGTGAATTAAAGTATGTGATGAGATTTAATTAGTAAATTAAATCTATATAGAGATCATGACGAATAGCGTGGAATTAAAATAATTGAAAAGTAAATAAATTGTTTAAAAATAATTTATTAAGAATAAGAGAATTTTTTTTGTAAAAATATAATATATTATACAATTAAATTATTGTGAAAATACAGAAATTATTATTTAAATGATGTTATGTGGAAATATGAGAAATATGAATTAGATGTGTATATATATACATTTGTATATATAAATGTGCATGTTTAATTGATAATTATAAAATTTATTAATTATGTAAATAAATGGATTAATAATCAAATTAATCCAAAGTTAAACAAAAGTGAATGAGGAAGTTAGTAAAATTAGAAATATTGATTATATAATTAATTAATAATTATGGTGAAAGTTTAGAAATTAATAAAGAAGAAAAGTAATTATATAAATTATATAATAATAAATTATATAATTTATATAAGGAAATTAAAGTGAAATATGAGGAAAATAATAATTATATAAATTATATAGGAATAATTATATAATTTATATAAGAAGATTAAATTGAATAAGGATGGAAGAAAAAGTTTATAAATTGTATTTTGTGTAAAATGAAAATTATTTTAAAAAAAAGATAAGGTAATTATATAAATTATATAAGAAAAGTTAATGTAAATTGTAAAGAAATGAAAATAAATGAGAAAAATGAATGTTCTAAGTTATTAAAAAAATTATGTTTTTGTATAATGAAATTGTTATGACTTTTATGAGAGATAATATTTCGGAAACGTGAACATATTAGTGTAACATGTTGTTCAAGTAATGAAGTGAAAAAAAATATTATGAAAATAATTTTTATATGTTATATGAATTATTTTATGAATTTTAGAGGTATAAATTATCTCATATAATTACATGCATGTCATTATGCGTGTACAAAATTTGTCAAGTAAAGTACCCAAAAGAGGTATTAATATTATTTATAAATCAAATGATGATTTTTAGTGAATTAAAATAAATATTTTGTATATATTATATAAAATATTTATTACACGATATAATTACGTAATGTAATAAATTAAAATTTGTATGCTTGATTTTGGAGTTTTTGAGAAGGGATGAGTCGGTGGACATGTGTGGCAAAATAAATAAATAAATTAAGTCTTTCATGTAAGCTTTATAAAAGGAGAGGAAAGGAATTAAAATAAAAGCAAATAAAAAGAAAACAAGCAAATTCTCTATTTCTTCCTCTCCATTTGTTCCACCCGACACCACCACTTAACCACCATAGCCACCACCAAGACCACCAAGAAAGAGAAATTTTGGTGCCATCAAGGAAGGATAACAAGCTTCATGGACGAAGTTTCAAGTTTTAGAAGGTATAAAATGAATTTATTTGGTTTATTTTAATATTTTTGGTGTTAAATAAATTTTGTGAAAAATTAGGAATTAATTAGAATAATTATTTTAAATAATTTTTGAAGGTAGATATATGAATTATATGATTTTTGGAATGATTATATTGTGAAAAAATTGGAACAAAAATGAATGATTTTGTGCAAGTTGGCTACTGTTTCTGCGAAAAGAGGAAGAAGAAGAAAAGGGTAGCCCGCGCATTGCGCGGGCCTTTTTTTTCGGGACGCAGCATGAAATGGCGTCGTTTTGGGGGGCAGAAGGAGGATCTGCGCCTTGCGCGGCAGAAGTTTTCGGATACAAGGGCCAAACGACGTCGTTTGGTGAAGGCGAAGGCGAAGGCGGAGGTCGCGCATTGCGCAACCGGCAACGCTGGAAATTACCAGCGTGCCCCTGAGCTTTTCCGTTAATACCGAGCGTGTCATAGACGCGTGAAAATTATGAAAATGCCCTTGAACTTTCTGAAAAATTTCGGTTATGTCCCTAAAGCCGCAAAAATTACCAAAATGCGCCTAGAAATTTGTTTTTAATGAAATAAATGTTTAAAATTTGTTTAGAAACTATAAAAAAATTAGAGAAAAACACTAGAAGTATAGAAATGATGTTTGAGCATTAAATTTAATATTTTTGTAAAAATATTAAATATTGAAGATTAATATTTAAATATTTTAAATATTAATCTAATGAGTTTAAAATTTAGAAAATGAATAAATGAAAATCCGGACAACCGAATACGCTAAAATTTATCCGATAAGTCGGGTTGTTCGTATCGAATGTGTTTGATATTAAGTTATATTAATATTTTATGGGACGAGGTTAATATAATTAACCATATTATTTAATAATTGACCCGGTACCCTTAAATAAATTGACGAGTAGGGTTAATTACATTATAGATGATATTAATTAAGTAAATTAATATCATAAAGAGATAAATAATTATTATTTGATTATTTTATGATCATAGGTTGTACGAGGAGCATAATAGAATGGGTATTAATTAATTCTACAATCTAGGCAAGTTCTTCAGTACTTTAAAATTAAATGTTTATCTGTTATGATATGTTAATTCTTATTAAAATGCATACAAATTATGTACTATGTGATACGTGATTAATATGACAACAATGTATACTTTGTGCAACGATATGAATATATATGAGATATATTGCTCAAGTATAGGCACAACATATGATATATGACACACACCGAACATGTTAAGGTTTGTGCTACGTGAAGTATGAAATGTGTGAACTGTTGAACTTGCTGAGCCGTTGTGCTCATTACTTGCTTAAAATAAACTTTTGCAGGTAAAGAAATAAATTTCAAGAATATCATATTATATTAGAGACGGATCACCCTATAAGGTTGTGAATATAATTGTTATATTTTCAGTTGTATAACTCAATGTGGGTAAATTGCAAAGTTTATATTGATGTTTTGTATGTACATATATGTTGGATCCGAATAGGATGAATAGCCTTAATGTATGAACTGTAATAGTTCAATATAATGGTTACGATAGAAACTATGATATGTCTAATTAAAGATTATGAATCAAGGAATAATTGTACAGATGTGAACCATATTAAATTGTGAATGTTGAGCTTTATTGAGCTTTACAATAATGGTACAAAAAGAAAAAGTAAAGGTTGCGATCCAGGGACTAGGATCAAGAAATGAAGTTTTTAAATGATAAAACATTTAATACAATGATTGAAAAAAAAATTATGAAATATTTGGTAATTGTTGATTTTAAAATTAATTAATGTATTAAATAAGGGGATTAAAGATTTATTAACGGACCGAAATTGGGACGTAAGGAAAATAATGAATAATAAATGTGAAATTTGAAGTAATAAAGTTGGTTGAATTTCGGGGTCGTTACAGTTGGTATCAAAGAGCTAAAGGTTATAAACCTTAGGTAAATGATACCTTAGGCTATAACCTAAGTAAGAGTAAAGTTAGTTGCGTGTTCTGAAAATTTAAGCGTATAGTAAGCTCGTGACTCATGATTGTGTGGTGGAGTCCCTCAGCGAATGGGCGACTAAGGCCTGACTAGGATAATGTAACGCCCCCAAATCCGGGTACCTTGAACCACGGGCTTGGTGCGCACGTGACTATCTACCCTGTCATTTCATCCATCCAATCTGAATAAAATAATGATAATAAGAACTTAATTTACATTCAACCATAACTAAACCCAGGTTCTACGTACCTTTATACATACCATCTGTCGTATCTGATATATTACAACATATAATAATAATTACACACTAATTACAATAATAACACAACTATTGCTGGTTGGCTTTTCCTTTACCCTTGTCTACTCCAGACCCCTCGGTCTTCTCTGGCTTAGCTGAAATATCATGAATGAAAGCAAGAGTGAGCTTAAAATAGCTCAGCAAGTAATTAAACATGAGATAACATGATATTTCAGAATGAAGAATATAACTCGTTTATAATGCAATGTAGGAATGCGTGTCAACATGGACTTGTAACAATTTAATAGATGCTGATAGGATCATAACATAAGCTGAACATGAATGTCCGAGAACATGGAATTTTAATTGCTGTATGGTCACAAGACCAAGAACACGTTAAGAACAATATCAATCTATAAGACCGACACTGTCCAAATAAGATTTTAATACGTTAAGAACAATCTCAATCACAAAGACTGACATTGCCCACCAGGTAATACTAACAGTTTAGATGCGTACTCTGGGTGATCAGCCCATCGTACTTTATATTGTGCACAACAACATCTAACGACGCAACCACGTCATAATTAATTCATTTCTTTTAGCCTTTATTCCCCTTGTTAATAGGGTTGTTCTGTTACAGCATAACAAAGAGTCCGCACCACCACAATGTGGATTGGAGAACATAACAATCAACAACTGGATTTAACATGAAACATACATGTGTCTAGCCAGAACCAAAATTGGCATCAACCTTTTCAAGATAGTTCGATAAGGAATGAACTTTACATGATAACATGAATGTACAACATGAATGTCTGTTCAAGAATCTGAAATTAAAAGCTTAGTTAGAAAACTTGCCTTGGTCCTCGTCTATCACAACTGGTAAAATATTATCCCGTCTAGGACCTACATGACCATAATATTGGTTCATGCATTAGTTATGTACACATGCATGCCATTACGTGCTATACAAGCCATCACTTAGTTTAACATAACCCTAATCACGTAACACATTGTTTACTTAAGCCTTAGGATCTACCATATTGATTATTTTTACCAATTTATGGTTTACATATGTGTTTCTATCATTAAATATCAAAACATTGCAATTTAGAAGTAAAATAATTATTTTTCAAAAATCAGGTCACGGCGCCCCGGCGGAGAGAACGGCGCCCCCAGCGAGATCCTCTTGGCCGAACAGCGCCCCGGCGACGACTGGTCTCGCCCCGGCGTATCCCCTGCAGAAGAACTGCGCCCCGGCGCAGTACTGGTTTTTCAGAAATTTTTTTCTTTCCAAAAACTGAGCTATCTTTGACCCTAATGTGAATTTACCAATCCCAACACTTCATATAGCACGTATAACACATAATTGACTTGCGTGGATTTTCGAAACATTTAAAAATCATTATTTGAACCTATTTTTCCAAAGATTTCATTTTAGTCGTATTTTAACGTTTTAAACCATTTAAAACGGTCGTTTATCGCCATAAGTGTCAAATTGCTTCCAATTCGATTCTAACACGTGCATATATATAAAACTTACATGCTTGGCCTAATTTGAACCTCCATAAACCAAAATGGCCAAAAATCAACCATTGGTTGCATTTTATCATTTTACAAAATTATCCTAAAAACCATCTTTCACTCTTGGAACTCTATACCTCACATGCATGACCACATACACAATTAGCAACTTGATATACACATATAGCTTATATATGTACCTTCCAATGCACTTTACAGATTATAATTCGGTTTAGCCAAAAAGTATAGCCTAGTATTTGATTTTCCTTCATAAAACTTGCTTTAGACTTTATTCATGCTTCTATAATACCTCTTAGCATATAATAATGCATGTAACACATTTCTTTTACCTCTCAAGCTAGGTTTCATCATGTCTAGCAACTTAAAACACACAATCAAAACTTAGATCATAATTTTAATCTTAGCTATTCATGTAAATAGTACACCACCTTTGCTATACACAACTTAATCACTAGGTTTTCATGATTTAGCTAACTTGAAGCACATATATCACATAATATACACATATAATCAAAGACTCATGCATGGCTTCATCTATTTCAACTTATAAACACATAATCTTTGTAATTTATATCTTAAACTATTCCATACCTTCTTTTAGCTTTGCTTCTTCTTGCTAAGAACCTTGCTAACACTTGATTCTCCACCTTGAATAGCTTATTATATTATCTTTGATCTCCCTTAAGCTTGAATCCTTCCACTTCCTTTGAAACCCTAGCTCCTCTTTCTCTTTTTCTCTCTTATCTCTTACCTTGCTAGAACTTACGTATGACTTGGAGAATATCAAATGAAATGCTGAAAATTTGGTTTGCATGTATGCTTATAACAAATGTCTAGCAACTAACCATGGTTGGTACACTTAACTTAGCATAGTCAAGGTCAAACTAGTCATTCTCCATGATTAACTAAGGATATCTTGGACATTTAGCTATCTTGGGATACAAAGGTCATAACACAACTTGTTAAAGTTCTTTTGGTCATTAACCAACTTCCTAGCATTTCAATTCCTATGAATTTTCCTAACTTCCTAATTTAATTCTCTAAAAATCCAATTTAAATCCAATTTGAACCAAATTCGTTTCATAATTCTTGTATTTAATTCCACCATTTAATAACTCATAATATACATGTCCCAAATTACATGTCACACCTCTAAATATTTTATTTCCATTAATAACTTATTTACAAGAATTCAATATTCATTTATAAATTAGGATTTTATATATAGCAAAAATGCGTATCGTTACAGATAAGCTCCGCAAGCCATATGATTATGGTAAGTTCCTGAGCCCAAATACGTGATCAGTTTGATGAACATGGGGGATTAGGGAGCCATAAGTTAAAAGATATAGTTCTCAAATATTGGCTAACGTGAGTAAAATATGAAAGATATAAGATTACAAGAAAGAGATAAAGATGTTAAGAAAGATTTGGATGAAGATAAGGAATTTGAGAAAATTCATAGATTCATTTGAGAATACATCTGAAAGAATATTTGAAATGATTCAAAGATGAATCTCAAAGATAATCAGGGGACACCTGATTTAAGCAATAAAGATGACAAGGTAATCTAAAAAGCATAGAAAGGGATCATAATAACATGATTAGAAACAGTAAGAGGATCGTACTGCGATACGATCACGAGATAAGGGAAACGAGTAAGGAATAGATTGTAAAGCAAGATCGTGATAAGATCCAATGAGACTGTAAAATAACAGAGAGATCTGTTAATGATCTAAAAGGTATAGCTTGATGTTATAAAGAGATAAGATACTATGAAATAGTATAAGAAGAATTCAGAGAATGATAAGACATGAATGACATAAATGTTAAGATAAGGGGACATAAAGCTTGGGTATGAAATTTCAGTTGAGGACTCACGTGGTGACTGAATTGCATAATCCTTTGTATGGGCAGGGGATTGTGTTTACTTAGTTACTATGTGCTAATCATTGAAATGTTAGAGTCGCACTAGCGGTTTGATAGATAGATAATATTAAGTTTAGACACGAGTTCTGAAAACTCGTGCATATGGTAAGTCCATGACTCATAATCGTATGATATGTTTTGAGCCCCTCAACATATGAATAATCTTTGATTGGTTCTCAGACTACATATTGCTAGGACAAGCTGAAACGACCCCGAAATTCGACCCACTTTATTACCTTAATTTTCATATTTATGAAACATTATTTTCTTTAAGTCCAAATTTCAGTCCGTTAATAAATCTTTAATCTCCTACTTTAATCCAATAATTGATTTTAAAATCATCAATTATCAAAATTCTCATATAATTTTTTTTTTCTTTTTCTCAATTCAATCGTTATATTAAGATATTTGGATATTAAAAATCCTTACATTCTGGATCCTAGTCCCTGGATCGCAACCTTAACTTTTTCGTTCTTTACGAATATCATAACGTTCCACATTTAAAATTTAATAATAATTATATCTTCACATTTGTTCCTTTTAATCGTAATTCACAATTAGACCATTTAACAAATCTTTATCGTAACAATCATCTTAAACAACCCTAGTTCGCCATGTAACTCTATTCGTCCTATCCGGACTAATTTGTAAATAAATACAACACATTCACATAAATTTTACCAATTCACTCACATTGAATCATGACATCGAAATTATAACAGTTACGTATCCAACCTTCTAGATAATTCATCTTTAGCACAATCTGATATTTCTGAAACTCATTTATTTACCTGCAAAAGTTTATTTTAAGCAAGTAATGAGCACAACGGCTCAGCAAGTTCAACAGTTATGATTCACGTAACACATACCTTATCATGCTTGGTGTGTGTCATACATCATGTGCTTGTGCATCTACTACAGCAATATATCTCATATATATTCATATCGTTGCACAAAATACACATTGTGGTCATATTAATCACGTATCACGTAACACATAATTTGTATGCAGTTAAAACAAGAATTACATATCATAACATTCCAACATTTAACATAAAAGGGACTGAAGAACTTGCCTGGCGTCCAGTTATTTAAATTGTTAGCTCAAACCTTTAACTCGATCAACCTTCCTTGAAGCTTTCTCTACCCATGTAGGCACCAATAACCTCCTTTCTTGCGGTGGCCATGGAAGTTTCTAGTGG
This sequence comes from Hedera helix, assembly GCA_947179155.2. NCBI lineage: Eukaryota > Viridiplantae > Streptophyta > Magnoliopsida > Apiales > Araliaceae > Hedera > Hedera helix. The sequence continues at coordinate 40,487,123 of OX359264.1, read as the reverse complement.
AGGAAGGTGGCGGTGGTGTTAGCTCACGGATGGAAGAGGAACAAAGAGGAAGAGTTGGTTTTGTTGCCTTTTTTTTTTCTTTTTCTTTCATCATTCTTTCTTTGCTCCTTTATTTATAAGTCCACAAGTGACTTACTTATTTTGGCTAAAAAAAAATCATGCTCCACCGACTTAACGTGCTGCATGCTTAGCCAATCTCTCGAAAGTTCCAAAATAATATGCAATTTAATTAATTTAATACATTACATAATTGTTACGTGTAATAAATATTTTATATAATGTATATAAAATATTTATTTTAATTCATCAAAAATCATAACATGATTTATAGTTACTATTAATACCTCTTCTGGTACTTTTCTTGACAAATTTTGTACACGCATAACCACGTGCATGTAATTATATGAGGTAATTTATACCTCCAAAAATCATAAAATAATTTATAGGGCATATAAAAATTATTTTTCATAATTTTTCATTTCATTACTTGGACATCATGTTACATTAACATGTTCACGTTTCTGAAATATTATTCTTCATAAAGGTCATAATAATTCCATTATACATAAATATAATTTTTAATAACTTAAAACATTCATTTTTCTCATTTATTATTCAATTTCTTTAATATTCACAATAATTTCTTTATATATAAATTATATAACTTAATATTATATAATTTATATATTTACATTATCCTTTCTTAAATAATTTCTTAATTTCCTCCAACCTTAATTTCATTTAATCACCTTATATAAATTACATAATTATTCTTATATAATTTATATAATTATTATTTTCTTCATACCTTATTTTAATTTCCTTATATAAATTATATAATTTATTATTATATAATTTATATAATTACCTTTCCTTTTCAATTAATTTTCAAACTTCTTCCAAAATTCCTGATAAAATCTAAAATCAATCATTACAATTTTTACCAACTCTCTCATTCACTTTTTATTTAAATTTGGATTAATTTAATTATTAATTCCTCTAATTTTCATAATTAATAACATTTATAATTATAACAATTAAGCATAAACACATATATACATATATAATTCATATTTCTTACATTTCCATATAACCTCATTTAAAACATAATTTATGCACTTTCATAATAATTTAATTGTACAATTTATTGTACATTTACCTCAAATTTCTCTTATTCTTAATAAATTGTTTTAAAACAATTTATTTACTTTTTAATTACTTTAATTCAATACTATTCATCATAATCTCTACACATATTTAATTTACTAAATAAAATCTCATCTCATACATTAAACCACATAAAACAATAATTAACTTAACAATCTTGATGATTTTATCAATTAAATTCTCATTTAATATTATTAAAGAAATCCTGGAAATTCGGATCCTCACATTCTTCCCCCCTTAACAGGATTCCGTCCTCGGAATCATAATTGTCGTAATATTCATACGTATTTTATTTATAGCATCTTACTATACCTTTATCTTGATGAATCACAATTAAATTCATAATAATTATATTTTACCTCTTTAATATTCATAACTTACATGGATAACCTTAGAATATTCAATTCTTATTTCAATTCATAATTCCTTTGTAATATTGCATTTCACAATTCTCAAAAAAATTTATTGATAATACCTTAACTCGTGTCTTGATACGCTTATCAAGATAACTTCTCATTCTCTGAAAAATTTCCTTTCTTTAATCACACGTAACCTTACTCAATCCACTTATTGCATACTTTGCACCTTCATCCTTCTCTTCTTAATTCATATTCATGACTCTTCTTCACATTTCATAATTCACTTCTTAATACCTTTATCATTCAACACTATATTTTAAATATCAACCTTTACTTAATCCATCATAATCCTTATTTGAAAATTATTTCAAAAATCCTGGGTGTCACATTCACCCCTCCTTCATAAAATTTCGTCCTCGAAATTGCTATGTGCTCGTACCTCATTCATTTACAATTTCTTTACATTTATTCCACATATCTTTATTTCATTCCTTTCTCGTAGTCATTGCACATTACAATTTTCTAATCCATCACATTTCATAATTTCTTTACTTCACAATTATTGTTTCCATAATGCTCACACTTAAATAATACTACCCCATCCTACCATCCAAACTTCATAAGAGTAGAGGAATTCGAAATTTTTATTTTGGAAAACTTTCATGATATGCTGAATGAACATTTATCCCGGTTTACAGTACTTCGCTCCCCGAGTACTTCATACTGCAAACCCTGACAGTGGATCAATCTGTCATTAAAGTGATGGATGTTTCACCATACATTGGCATGCCAGATGATCAGTCTGCAATGCCTGTGTCTTTCTATGCCAGGTGACCACTCGATCAACCTGCAATATTCTTAATCTTTTTGTTCATATCAGCCTTAGAACTCATTCAAAAGTAATTTGTTTAGTTATAACTTTCAAAGAATATGAATTCAATAAATATATTCAAAATTTGTCTAGCTGAATCAATAGCTCAGACTTATATTTCTTCAACGCTTGTCTAGCCAGATCAATTAGCATAGACTTACTTTTAACAATTTATAACTCGCAGAAATTTTCAAAACATTCATCATGTCAAAACTTTTTAAAACGTCTAGTCGAGTCAAATGGCAATGACTTATAGCTTTGACATACTTTTATAAATCAAAATCATTTATGACTTCATGTTACCGCATCATTTTGACAGTCCGTTGAGGATTCCGTCGTTAATAATTCCTACACCATAAACCATACTTTATGGCGTTGAATCATCATATGACGAAATAGTACCGCACCGTCTCAACAACACGTTGAGCATTCCGTCATTCATCACATCTGCACCGGGCTAAAAGGTGCGTGGATGATTCTTTTTGAAATACATTTTGATGTAAAAATATTTTTGTCTAGCCGAGACAAGTAGCATAGACACTTTTTGAATCGCTTAAAAATTTCATGTATATTTTTTTTCAAAGCACACACGTGCCAAATTAACTTGAGGCCAAAATTTTCGAAATCTAGCAAAGCTAGGAGAGTGGGAATATCCTAAATTCCCTAACATTTACCTTCAGTTTCTTTACTTAAATATATAATTTATTGCTAGGACTATTTTCATTTATCATATTAAAATTTTCTATCTACTCCAACTTTTCTATACCCCCGTATAGTTCATCAAACTTGCCACACATTGTGAGTCCAGGAACTTACCACAAGAATATGAGTTTTAAAGCTTGTCCTAGCAATATGTAGCCTGAGAACATATCAAAGACTGTCCATATACTGAGGGGCTCAAACATACCATATAATTATGAATCATGGACTTACCATATGCATGAGTTTTAAGAACTCGTGCCTAAATTTGATATTATCTATCTATCAGAAACTCTTAGCGCGACTCTAACATTTCAATGATTATCACATAGTAACTAAGTAAACACAAATCCCCCGCCCATACAAAGGATTGTGCAACTCAGTCACCATATGAGTCCTCAAATGAAATTTCGTACCCAAGTTTTCTACCCCCTTATCATAACATTTCATTTCTGTCATTTATATCTCATCATTCTCTGAATTCTTTTTGTACTATTTCATAGTACCATATCTCTTTATAGCATCAAGCTATACCTCGTTGACCATTAACAGGTCTTTCTATTATTTCACATTCTCACTTGATCCCATCATGACCTTGCTTTGCAATCCATTCCTTACTCGTTTCCTTTATCTTATAATCGTATCGTAGTACGATCCTTTAGCTGTTCCTGATCATATTGTTATGATCTCTTCCTATAAGTTTTGGATTACCTTGTCATATTTATTGCTTAAATCAGATGTCTCCTGATTATCTTTGAGATTCATCTTTCAATCATTTCAGATATTCTCTTTCAATTATGTTCTTATTTGAACTTATAATTTTTTTTTTCTCAATTCATTACTTTCATTCAGATCTTTCTTAACATCTTTATCTCTTCCTTATAATCTTATCTCTTTCATATTTCCTTTACTTTAATCAATTTCTGAAATCTGCATTTCTTAACTTACATCTTTCTATTTCAATCCCCCCATGTTCATCAAACTTATCACGTATTTAGACTCAGGAACTTACCATAATCATATGGTTGAGGAGCTTGTCCTAGTCAGGCTATAGTCGCCCATTCGCTAAAGGGGCTCCACCATATAATCATGAGTCACGAGTTTACCATACGCTTGAGTTTTCAGAACACTCAGCTAACCTTACTCTTCCTTACTTAGGTTATAGCCTAAGGTATCATTTACCTAAGGTTTATAACCTCTAGCTCTGATACCAACTGAAACGACCCCGAAATTCGACCCACTTTATTACCTTAATTTTCATATTTATGAAACATTATTTTCTTTAAGTCCAAATTTTGGTCCGTTAATAAATCTTTAATCTCCTACTTTAATCCAATAATTGATTTTAAAATCATCAATTATCAAAATTCTCATATAATTTTTTTTTTCTTTTTCTCAATTCAATCGTTGTATTAAGATATTTGGATATTAAAAATCCTTACATTCTGGATCCTAGTCCCTGGATCGCAACCTTAACTTTTTCGTTCTTTACGAATATCATAACGTTCCATATTTAAAATTTAATAATAATTATATCTTCACATTTGTTCCTTTCAATCGTAATTCACAATTAGACCATTTAACAAATCTTTATCGTAACAATCATCTTAAACAACCCTAGTTCGCCATGTAACTCTATTCGTCCTATCCGGACTAATTTGTAAATAAATACAACACATTCACATAAATTTTACCAATTCACTCACATTGAATCATGACATCGAAATTATAACAGTTACGTATCCAACCTTCTAGATAATTCATCTTTAGCACAATCTGATATTTCTGAAACTCATTTATTTACCTACAAAAGTTTATTTTAAGCAAGTAATGAGCACAACGGCTCAGCAAGTTCAACAGTTATGATTCACGTAACACATACCTTATCATGCTTGGTGTGTGTCATACATCATGTGCTTGTGCATCTACTACAGCAATATATCTCATATATATTCATATCGTTGCACAAAATACACATTGTGGTCATATTAATCACGTATCACGTAACACATAATTTGTATGCAGTTAAAACAAGAATTACATATCATAACATTCCAACATTTAACATAAAAGGGACTGAAGAACTTGTCTGGCGTCCAGTTATTTAAATTGTTAGCTCAAACCTTTAACTCGATCAACCTTCCTTGAAGCTTTCTCTACCCATGTAGGCACCAATAACCTCCTTTCTTGCGGTGGCCATGGAAGTTTCTAGTGGAGGAAGGTGGCGGTGGTGTTAGCTCACGGATGGAAGAGGAACAAAGAGGAAGAGTTGGTTTTGTTGCCTTTTTTTTTTTTTTTTTTCTTTCATCATTCTTTCCTTGCTCCTTTATTTATAAGTCCACAAGTGACTTACTTATTTTGGCTAAAAAAAAATCATGCTCCACCGACTTAACGTGCTGCATGCTTAGCCAATCTCTCGAAAGTTCCAAAATAATATGCAATTTAATTAATTTAATACATTACATAATTGTTACGTGTAATAAATATTTTATATAATGTATATAAAATATTTATTTTAATTCATCAAAAATCATAACATGATTTATAGTTAATATTAATACCTCTTCTGGTACTTTTCTTGACAAATTTTGTACACGCATAACCACATGCATGTAATTATATGAGGTAATTTATACCTCCAAAAATCATAAAATAATTTATAGGACATATAAAAATTATTTTTCATAATTTTTCATTTCATTACTTGGACATCATGTTACATTAACATGTTCACGTTTCTGAAATATTATTCTTCATAAAGGTCATAATAATTCCATTATACATAAATATAATTTTTAATAACTTAAAACATTCATTTTTCTCATTTATTATTCAATTTCTTTAATATTCACAATAATTTCTTTATATATAAATTATATAGCTTAATATTATATAATTTATATATTTACATTATCCTTTCTTAAATAATTTCTTAATTTCCTCCAACCTTAATTTCATTTAATCACCTTATATAAATTACATAATTATTCTTATATAATTTATATAATTATTATTTTCTTCATACCTTATTTTAATTTCCTTATATAAATTATATAATTTATTATTATATAATTTATATAATTACCTTTCCTTTTCAATTAATTTTCAAACTTCTTCCAAAATTCCTGATAAAATCTAAAATCAATCATTACAATTTTTACCAACTCTCTCATTCACTTTTTATTTAAATTTGGATTAATTTAATTATTAATCCCTTTAATTTTCATAATTAATAACATTTATAATTATAACAATTAAGCATAAACACATATATACATATATAATTCATATTTCTTACATTTCCATATAACCTCATTTAAAACATAATTTATGCACTTCCATAATAATTTAATTGTACAATTTATTGTACATTTACCTCAAATTTCTCTTATTCTTAATAAATTGTTTTAAAATAATTTATTTACTTTTTAATTACTTTAATTCAATACTATTCATCATAATCTCTACACATATTTAATTTACTAAATAAAATCTCATCTCATACATTAAATCACATAAAACAATAATTAACTTAACAATCTTGATGATTTTATCAATTAAATTCTCATTTAATATTATTAAAGAAATCCTGAAAATTCGGATCCTCACACAAGCTTCTAAACTCATATTCTTATGGTAAGTTCCTGAACTTATAATGTGTGGTAAGTTTGATGAACTATGCGGGGGTATAGAAAAGTTGGAGTAGTTAGAAATTTTTGATATGATAATTAATAATAGTCCTAGCAATAAATTTTAATACTTTAGTAAAGGAGCAGAAGGTGGCAGATAATTTGGAATTTAGGGAATTTAGGATATTCCCATTCTTCTAGCTTTGCTAGACTTCAAAATATTTGGCCTCAAGCTAATTTGGCATAAATGTGTTTCGAAAAATATAAATGAATTCTAAGCGATCTAAAAAGTGTCTATGCTACTTGTTTCGGCTAGACAAAAATATTTGTTACATCAAAATGTATTTCAAAAGAATCATCCATGCATCTTTTAGCTCGGTGTAGATGTGATGAATGACGGAATGCTCAACGTGTTGTTGAGACGGTGCGGTACTATTTCGTCATAAGATGATTCAACACCATAGAGTATGGTGTAGGAATTATTAATGACGGAATTCTCAACGTGATGTCAGGATGATGCGGTAACATGAAGTCATAAATGATTTTGATTTATGAAGGTATGTCAAAGCTATAAGTCAATGCCATTTGACTCAGCTAAACATTCTGAAAAGTTTTGACATGATGGATGTTTTAAAAAAAATTCTGCGAATTATAAATTGTTGAAAGTAAGTCTATGTTAATTGATCTGACTACACAAGCGTTGAAGGAATATAAGTCTGGGCTATTGATTCAACTAGAAATGTTTTGAAATATATTCATTGAATTCATATTCTTTGAAAGTTATACTTAATCAAATTACTTTTGAATGAATCCTAAAGCTGAGATGAACAAAGAGATTAAGAATATTGCAAGTAGATCGAATAGTCGCCTGGCATAAGAAACACGGGCATGACAGATTGTTCTACTGGCGTGCCAAATTACGGATTAAATATACATCACTTTAATGACAGACTGATCCACTGTCAGGGTTTGCAGTATGAAGTACTCGGGGAGCGAAGTACTGTAAACCAGGATAAATGTTCATTCAGCATATCATGAAAGTTTTTCCAAAATAAAATATTAAGTTATATTAATATTTTATGGGACGAGGTTGATATAATTATCCATATTATTTAATAATTAACCGGTACCCTAAAATAAATTGACGGGTAAGGTTAATTACATTATAGATGATATTAATTAAGTAAATTAATATCATAAATAGATGAATAATTATTATTTGATTATTTTATGATCATAGGTTGTACGAGAAACATTATAGAATGGGTATTAATTAATTCTACAATCTAGGAAAGTTCTTCAGTACTTTAAAATTAAATGTTTATTTGTTATGATATGTTAATTCTTATTCAAATGCATACAAATTATGTGCTATGTGATACGTGATTAATATGACAACAATGTGTACTTTGTGCAACGATGTGAATATATATGAGATATATTGCTCAAGTATAGGCACAACACATGATATATGACACACACCGAACATGTTAAGGTATGTGATACGTGAAGCATGAAATGTGTTAACTGTTGAACTTGCTGAGCCTTTTTGCTCATTACTTGCTTAAAATAAACTTTTGCAGGTAAAGAAATAAATTTGAAGAATATCATATTATATTAGAGACGGATCACCCTATAAGGTTGTGAATATAATTGTTATATTTTCAGTTGTATAACTCAATGTGGGTAAATTGCAAAGTTTACATTGATGTTTTGTATGTACATATATGTTGGATCCGAATAGGATGAATAGCCTTAATGTATGAACTGTAATAGTTCAATATAATGGTTACGATAAAAACTATGATATGTCTAATTAAAGATTATGAATCAATGAATAATTGTACGGATGTGAACCATATTAAATTGTGAATGTTGAGCTTTATTGAGCTTTACAATAATGGTACAAAAAGAAAAAGTAAAGGTTGCGATCCAGGGACTAGGATCAAGAAATGAAGTTTTTAAATGATAAAACATTTAGTACAATGATTGGAAAAAAAAATTATACCGAAATATTTGGTAATTGTTGATTTTGAAATCAATTAATGGATTAAATAAGGGGATTAAAGATTTATTAACGGACCGAAATTTGGACGTAAGGAAAATAATGAATAATAAATGTGAGATTTGAAGTAATTAGGTTGGTCGAATTTCGGGGTCGTTACAAATATCTTGCGTTCTTCATACAAGCTATATTTGGTTACAAATACCTTGCGTTCTTCATACAAGCTATAATTAATCACTAATAGACTCTTTACCTTGGTTTAATTTGATTAAACTTTCTTCTTTTACATAACTTAATATTTCGGACATTTAACAATATACCAAATACATCACCATATTATCAACATTTGATAATATACAACCACATTCAAATATTCTTAACTATTTAATAATATTTTATTTATTTTCTAATATTATTAATCATTTAATTATATTTTAATTATTTATTAATATTATTCATCCCTTAATAATATTATTAGACATTTAATAACATTTTAATCCATTACTAATGTTATTAATCATTTAATAACATTTTAATCACTTACTAATATTATTAATTATTTAACAATATCTTAATTGATTATTAATATTATTAATCCTGTAATAATATTTAACCATCTGCTATAATTATTAATTATTTAATAATACTTTAATCACTTACTATTATTATTAATTATTTAATAATAATTTAACTAATATTATTATTTAATAATATTTTAATCACTTAGTAATATTTAAAAATTTAAACAATTAAAAGTAATTTGTTTAAATTACATTATTAACTTCTTAATTCCTTTACTTTATTTATTATTTAGCATTTAAATAATAAATAAATAATTTAATTTTTTTAATCACTTTATTTATTAATTAATATTTGTTAAATAATAAATAATTACCTTTATGTATTATTTAATTTTAATTACATAGTACATAATTATTTTATGCTATTATCTTTATTTTTCTTAAGTCAAACATAATTATCAAAAATACCTACTTCACTTATTATTTTTATATATCTTGGATAAAATTAGTATATTTTATTTTAAAAACAAAATAATTTTCTTGTAATTTTCCAACCCAATTTACTATATTTAAATAGGTGATATCTCTCTAGAATTTGTAATAATTATTAAAAATTGAGTTTTTACGAAAAAATTCTGAACTTTATCCGGGTTTTTTCTACGATCATAGACTACTCTCAGTTAAAATTGCATAATTTTCTGAGTTAACTATTTTAAGTTATAGTAGTCGTAATATTTTAAAACTTAAAGAATCACTGGGTCATAACTCACTAATCCGAGGTTGAATCAAGCTTCTTTTTAGACAGTGACTAATTTATACCATATAATATCATGAATAAAAATTCCAAAAATTTTAACACAAGCTAAGTGGCCAAAATAGGCCCTTTAAAAATCTGAGCAGTAAGATTTTGTGCTTTTTTCGATAGTGAATTGTTTTGTTAGAAAAATTACCAAAAATAACCATTTTAATATTTTTCAATTGTTCCACTTGAAAAAGTTTCGTTAGATTGTATTTTATAAATTAATTACATTTTTTAAAATAAAATTAATTTGATAATAAGTTAGTATTTGGTAATAATTATTTTTAATTCTCTATAGGTTCGACACTCGACTTAATTACTTTATTACTTATGGGCTGTGTATACTTGCATATTAATTCCTATTTAAAATTAGGCAAATAAGTTTTTTGCGTCATTGTCGGGGAATTAATTTAATATTTTTCGTCGATATTAATTTTAGTCAAATTAGTTTTAATTTAAACTTTAATATTTTTATTTATTTGATTTGATTTTTCTTTTCAGGTACGATGACTACATTTAATTATCAATGGTCTTTTGAGATGATGATTCAACCAAGTGTGGCAGAAATAGCTGACCAATGGAATGCACAGTTTGTGGAGCTTGAAAAAAATTTGATGCTCTTGGAAATCAATTTATTCAAAATGACCACAATCAACAACAATTTAGTTACACCTCATACTACTATCATTCGGGTTGGCAGAATTATTCGAATCATTCAAGGAATAATAACAATCAAGACCAAATCTATGCTTCATAAATATCATGTCATCGGGATTTTAAATACCTACCTCCACGGCAAAAAGAGCAAAAATTTAATTTAGAGGAAATTCTTGATAGGTTTTTAGAGCGAACTGAGATGAGGATGAATAATCAAGAAAGTTTTGTTGCAAGTTCATCATACCCATCAGAATTTTCATATCACCCTCAATCATATGAAATCTTGTATCAACAACCTCCACCGCTGTAACGACCCCGAAATTCGACAAATCTTATTACCTTAAATTTCATATTTATTATTCATTATTTCCTTAACGTCCAAATTTCGGTCCGTTAATAAATCTTTAATCACCTTATTCAATCCATTAATTAACTTTACAGTCATCAATTTTCAAAATTTTTCAGTATAAATTTTTCTCTTTTCTCAATCATTGTATTAAAGTATTTGGATATTTAATAACTTAATATCTCGATCCTAGTCTCTGGATCGCAACCTTTACTCTTTCTTTCTATTATAAGTATTATAAAGCTCAACATTCAAAATTTAGTATTATTTATATCCACACAAATATTCTTTGTTCCATAATTCATAAGTAGACATATAATAGTCTCTATCGTAACAATTACCTTGAGTAATCATAGTACACAATTTAATTCTACTCGTCCTATCCGGATCCAATTTATATGTACATACAGCACATCAATTTAAACTTCGCAAATTGCGTTCTGATATTGAAAATACAACAATTACATTCACAATCTTCTAGGATAATCCATCTTTAACACAATCTGATATTCCTGAAATTTATTTCTTTACCTGCAAAAGTTTATATTATGCAAGGATGAGCACAACGGCTCAGCAAGTTCAACAGTGTGCACATAGCACATAACATAACATGTTCTGTGTATTTTATACATCACGTGTGGTGCTTCTAGTAAAGCAATATATCTCATGTGCATCATATTTACTTCATATTAGCAATTACCTCAAGAAAACATTAAATTATTTCACATATAATCACATCATTGCACCGAATACACATTACGATCATGTTAATCACATATCACATAACATATAATTTCTATATGCATTTGAACATATAACATCATATAACAATTAATATTAAGTACTGGAGAACTTGCCTTGATGTCCAATTATTAAATTGGTATTTCAAAATTCTTTATCGAACAACCTATGATCATAAAATAATCAATTAATAATTATTTATTCTCTCATGATATTAATTTAATGAATTAATATCATCTATAATGTAATTAACCCTACTCGACGGTTTATTTTAGGGTACTAGGCCAATTATCAAATAATATGGTTAATTATATTAATCTCATCCCTTAATATATTAATTTAACTAAAATAAAACACATTCAATGCGGACAACCCGGCTCGTCGGATAAAATTTAGCGTATTTGGTTGTTCGAATTTTCATTGAACCATTTTCTCTAAATTGTAACCTTACTAGATTAATATTTAAAGTATTTAAATATTAATCTCCAATATTTAATATTTATGCAAAAATATTAAATTTAATGCCCAAATATTATTTTTATATTTTTAGTATTTTTCTATAATTTTTAAACATTTATTTAATTAAAAACTATTTTTTGAGGGCATTTTTATAATTTTTGCAACTATAGGGATACATTCGGAATTTTTGGAAAAGCTCAGGGGCAAGGTCGTAATTTGTCGAGCCAAAGATACGCTCGGTATTTGCTGAAAAGGCCAAGGGCACGCTGGTAATTTTCCAGCGTTGCCGGTCGCACATTGCGCGCGACCTTCCTCTGCCGACGCCAAACGGCATCGTTTGGCCTGGCGAGGAATTGGCTGCCGCGCATGGCGCGGCTTCCCTCCTTACCGCGCCCAAAATGCAGTCGTTTCGACCTATTTTTCGAAAAAAAAATTGGCCGTCACGCAATGCGCGGGCGGCCCAGATTTCTTCCTTCTTTCTTTTCCGAAACAGTAGCCAACAAGAACAAAATTAATCCATTTTTATTCTAATTTTTCACAACATAATTGTTCCAAAAATCATATAATCCATATATATACATTCAAAAATTATTTAGAATAATTATTCAAATTATTTTGTAATTTTTCACAAAATTATTTTATCACTAATAAATACAAAAATAAATCAATTATACTACTTTATACCTTCCAAAGCTTGATAATCCTTTAATAAAGCTTGTTAAGCTCCTTGTTGACACCATTATTTCTCTCTCCCTTGGCAGCTATGATGGTCGGCGGTGGTGTTCGGGTGGAAGAAGAAGGAATGGAGAGAGAGAAGGTTTGTTTGTGTGTGTGTGTGTGTGTATTTGTTTCCTTCTTTCTTTATTTCTTTTCCCTTTTAAAAGAAAAAAATTAATCATTTTGGAACAACAAAATAATCCACCGACTTGCTTGCATGCCACAACCGACTTAAGCTTTTTCGGATAATTCAACATGCAAAAATTAATTATTTTAATAAATTACATATTTATTTCGTGTAATAAATAATTTACGTAATGTCCTTAAAATATTTATTTTAATTCACTAAAATTCATAAAATGATTTATAAATATTATTTATACCTTTTTCAGGTACTTTACTTAACAAATTTTGTACACGCATAATAACATGCAAGTAATTATATGAGGTAATTTATACCTCCAAAATTAATAAAATAATTCATACAACATATAAAAATTATTTTTCATACTTTTTCAATTCGTTACTTGGACAAAATGTTACATCAACATGTTTACGTTTCTGAAATATTATTCTCCATAAAAATCATAAAAATTCTATTACACATAAACATAATTTTAATAATTTAAAAACATTCATTCTCCTCATTTATTTTTCATTTTTTTACTATTTGGTATACTTTAAATATACACCATATAATAAAATATTGTACTATTTGTACAATTATATTTCCTTTCTTAATTAATGTACTCTTCTTATATAAATTATATAATCAATTTCTTATATAATTTATATAATTATTATTTCCTTCCTATTTACCTTAACTTTATTATATAAATTATATAATTTATTATTATATAGTTTATATAATTACATTATCCTTTTTAAATAATTTTCAAAATTCCTCCATAATTATTGATTAATTATATAATCAATAACTATACCTTTATTAACTCTTCCATTAATTTAATCCTCGTATATAAATTATATGATCATTTTTATATAATTATATAATTATATTTCCTTACTATTTACTTTAACTTTCTTTTATATAAATTACATAATTTATATAATTACCTTTTCTTCATAAATAATTCCAACTTCCTCCATAATTATTGATTAATCTTAAAATCAATAATTATGTTATTACAACTCCCTCATTAGCTTTTTATTAATTTAATTATTAATCCCTTAATTTCCATAAACAATAAATTTTTATCAATATAACAATTGAACACACACACACACACACACACACACACACACACACACATATATATATATATATATATATATATATATATATATATATACACGTATTTAAATCATAAACCTTGCATTAACTCATAACATCATTTAAATAATAATTTCTGCACCTCCACAACAATTTTATTGTACGATTACATGTAATTTCTCTTATTCTTAATAAATTGTTTTTAAACAATTTATTTACTTTTCAATTATTTTAATTCAACACCAATTATCATCCTCTCTGTACAGATTTAATTTACCAAATTCTTACAAGCTTTACAGAGAATATTGAGATGAGTAGTAAACGCAATAATGAATTAATGCGAGATTAAAAAATTTGAAGGGGTGAGATGGAGATTCAAATGGAAGAGGATGAGATTCGAAGGGAAAAACTTGCTAATCTAGTCAATTGTTGCCTTTGCAATATGTTACCTAGTGATACAAAGATAAATCTTGAGGAGAAAGGTAAATAGCAGTGCAAGGTAGATACATAGGAAAAGGGCAAGGAGTTACATTAGGCTAAAAACTAAATCTAAAGAGTTCTCGTTCGAATGAGAAAAATGATGATAAAGTTGAAAAGAAGAAGAGCAAGGTTTGGGAAGAGAAAGAGAAAGATAAGGATAATCAAGCTGCAAGCTCGAATGGTATTAAGAAAAATCCGACGGTGTCTTCCATGCAACAAATTCAAAAATCTAAGTTGTATTCTTGGGTTGACTTTGTTAAAAGTAATGATAACTTGGATGAATTCAAGTTTGGGGGTGGTTTACAATTTTGCATTAATGTTATATAGTTCAAATAAGAGACTAAAAGGAGGCATGAAAAGACAATTTTTATGATTGAGCCTGATTAAAGAAAAAAGGGAGTAACTAATCTGAGACTTAAAAACAAGCGCTTATTAGGAGATAACTCAAGTTTAAGTTTTTATTTTTATTTTTTAGTATATTTTTTTAGTAGTAATTATTTATTTATTTATTTATTTGTTTCAGGTTTATTCAATGTAATCTAAGCTTAGTAGATAAGGAAAAAAAATGCTACATATTCAGGGGATTCATTTGCTTTAATTTTCTTTATTTTATATATTGAGGATAATGTCTGTTTTAAGTTTGGGGTGTGGGTAAGTTTAGAAAGAATTTTAATTTTTAAATTTTTTTATTTTAGTTAAAATTTTAGAATTTTGTGGGTAAATTCACTGTAAACCCTCACGAGACACAACTCATCCACTTGGGATAACCATGAGGTTTAAAAGCTTATTCCACATGCTATAATACCTATAATACCTGACTAGTGGCAAAAAGGTTTCATACAAGGTCAAGGAGTTGACTATGATGAAACCTTTCACTAGTAAAAAAGTGTATATCCATTCGGATTTTACTTGTAGTTACTTTTTACTATACAAAGAAGATGTATGTATGATACAACCAATGGGATTTGCCTTCATATAGATGGAGTAAATCAAGTATATAAGCTACAACGATCCAATAATAGATTGAAGTAAGTTTCTCAAAGATGGAACATCCATTTTTTATGAGACAATCAAAGAAGTTTGATTTTATCAAAAATGAAGATGAACCAAGTGTGTAAAAAAGGTTAGAGGCAACATTGTGATATTCCTAGTACTATATGATGATATACTACTGATAAGGAATGTCATATCGATGCTACAATCAGCAAAGATGTAGTTGTCTAAATACTTCTCCATCAAGGACTTGGGAGAAGCATCCTAACATTCAGTTATAGGTTTACAAAGATAGATCATAAAGGATGCTTGGCTTGACCCAAGGAACTTACATTTATTTATTGATATGTACTAGACCTGATGCTGCTTATGTATGATAAGTAGATATTAGTTTAATCCTGAAGAAGAATATTAGAAAAGAGTTTCTAATGATGAGTCTGATTTAAAACTAAATGGCTTAATAGACTCAAGTTTTTTCAGACTAACCAAGACAACAACATATCCGTTTCAGGTTATATGATTACCATGAACGGTGGTGCAATGAGTTGAAAAAATTTCAAACAATAAAGAGTTATTGATTTAGTGACAAAGACATAGTAAATAACTATAAGTGAAGTTGTAAAGACGATTGCTTGGTTCAACAAGTTCATTACAGAACTTGGAATGGTTCTTAGCATTAAAGGAGTTTAATTTGCCAAAGAACCAAGGTCTCATCTGAAATCCAAACATGTGTTATGGCACTTATGTATGATTAGAGGAATCATTGAAAATGAGATGACACCATAGATATGGTAGACTCTCAATACAGCATTACTATGACGCCCCCAAATTCGGGTTCTAATTACCCGAATTCAGTCATCACGATCCAATACAAACATCCACCACTAAAAAATATACAATAACTAAATGCGGAATAATAAACATACGTTGTTTATGCAAAAGGTGTTACTAGTCCCAAGATATGATAATTGATGAGTGGGTTTTATACCTACGAATTGAGTATGTTTAGCTTGATTATTTGTTAGTTTTCATGACATTTTATGTTTCATTTTACTTGTTTATGTGTTTTTCTTTATTTTGCAAAAAATTGGACTTCGGTGGCAACATCTTAATTTTTGTGGAAAATGTGACCGTAGCTGCGCTTGGATGGTCCGCAGCTGCGCTTCAATAGGCAATTCGAAGGTGGAAAATAGAAGCATCGGTCGCAGCTGCGCTTGGATGGTCCGCAGCTGTGCTAGTGAAAAATATGATGGACCGTAGTTGTGCTAGGATGGACCGCAGCTGCGGTGGTATTCGTTTCCAATTTTTATCAGGATTCTGATGTGGGTCCTGAACGCGGTTTGATGCTGATTTTAGAGTCCTGTTATGTGAGATACTTGTAATTAATTTGGATTTAATTGGGAAGCTATGAAGAAGAGAGTTAACAACTCAAAGAGAGGAGATAGATAGCAACCAACGAAGGATTTTGCAGAGCAGAGAGGAGCAGAAGAAGAACGTGAAAGAGAATTTGCATAGCTTGAAGATTGGGGACAGAATTAGAGCGACTAATATAGTTTTCTCTTAATCTTATCTTCTATTTTCAGTTATTGTAATTCTCTAGATGAGTTTAATTAATATGATGATGTTGTTTTTCTTCAACGCTATAAACTAATTGTTAATTAAGATTACAATGGAACCTAGTGTGTAAGTTAAATTCATCTATCTCTCATTACTTTGATTACTTACAGATGGACCGTTTTATCATATCTTGTGCGTTAACGTTTAATTATCTGATCAGCAATTACTATGATAATTTATACGAAAATTGGAAGATGGAGTATCAATTTAGATCGGGATATGATAGCATCTGTTCATAAAACTTGAAAATGGTTTATCTGATTAGTGTATAGGATAGGAATATACCTATATATCTTTTGCAGCTAGTAAAGAATTTGAGTTTGAAACCCTAATTATATTTTACATAGGAATATAGTGAGTTAATTAATTTGGGTGTTCCTTGTTAGTTCTGTTGCCGTATGGTCAGATCTAGGAGGATTTGTTTATATGACTAGTGGACGCAGCGTATAAATATTATAAAGAATTCCTGGTTAACGGTCAAGTTAAGAAATTAATTGTAAAGAGAGAGTGAGGCGATTTACATGAAACACTAGGGAAAATTGTAATCTTAATCCTTCATATCTGCAGTTTATTTCGTGGTTGATTAATTTAGTAGTGTGTTATTCTTTAGTTACAATTTAGTTAAACATTGAATTTGCAAATCGTTAGTTTAAATAGGATTAATTGAGTTTAAGATTATTTTAGATAGTTATTGATTCCTCGTGGGAACGATACCTTGCTTGCTGAGTATTATAATTGAACGCGTATACTTGCGTGTTATAGTGCTATTAGAGAAAGGCAACAAGTTTTTGGCGCCGTTGCCGGGGACTTTAATAATTTATCTTTATTTAATTGTAATTCCATTAATCTTAGTTTAAACATTTTCTTTATCTTTTCCTTTCCAGGTAAATCTTGATTTTACATGTAAACACGCTCTAAAGGTCAGGAATCGCTTGAATATGACGACGAGATAGAAAGAAGGTTCCGTAGACTAAGGAGATATATTCAAGAGACGATTCAAAATCAAGAGAAAATGGCAGACGAGGAGCAAAAGTCATTACGTGATTATGCTATGCCGCAAGTTACTGAATTGCAATCTAGTATTACTAGATCTGCAATTAATGCGATGAATTTCGAGATCAAACCAGGCACAATACAGATGATTCAAAACTCAGTGCAATTTGGTGGCTTACCAAATGATGATCTGAATGATCACATAGTCGGTTTCTTAGAAATTTGTGACTCTTTCAAATACCACGGGGTAACGGAAGAAGTGATAAGACTTAGGTTGTTTCCATTTACACTAAGAGATAAGGCAAAAAGTTGGTTTCATTCACAGCCACCTGGTTCGATCACAACATGGAATGACTTAGCGCAAAAATTTCTAGCAAAATTCTACCCACTAGCAAAGACAGCAAAGATGAGGAACGATATCTCTTCTTTCGTTCAGCACGATTCAGAATCACTTTATGAAGCATGGGAACGGTTTAAAGATTTATTGAGAAGATGCCCTCATCACGAGGTTCCTAAATGGCTTCAAGTGCAGACTTTTTATAATGGATTGTTCAGCACAATAAGGACTAGCATAGATGCTGCTATGGGAGGAGCCCTCATGGCTAAGAACTGTGATGAAGCATACACGTTGTTTGAAACAATGGCGGCAAATAATTATTATCAATGGCCAACTGCTAGGATCAATCAACCAAAGGTAGCCGGAATTATAGAAGTGGATGTCATAACAGATTTATCGGCTAAATTGGATGCTCAATATTCTGCACTTTCAAAGAAGATAGATACAATTAGGGGTCAAACTGTTCAGAAAGTGGATCTGATTTGTGAGTTATGCGCGGGAAATCATTCCAGTGAGCAATGCCCAATCAACACTGAATCTGTGCAATATGTGTCCAATTTTAATCGACAACAAGGCGGAATTTCAAACAATTACAATTCGGGATGGAGGAACCATCCAAACCTTGCTTGGAGCAATAACCAGTCACAAGCTCAAGCTCCACGACAAAATTACCCACCTGGATTTCAGCAGCAACTGCATCAGCAGGATAATAAGATGTCTTAATTGGAGTAGATGATAGCTAATTTGGCTAGTGTGGTAGAAATAAACGCAAAGAATCAAAGTGCGGTGATAAGAAATCTTGAGAATCAGATAGGACAATTGTCAAATGAGTTGAATAATCGGCCTAAAGGCAATCTATCGAGTGATACTGAGAAGAATCCAAAAGGAGGTGGTAATGAACAGTGCAAGGTGGTCACCCTTAGAAGCGGAAAAGAGTTTAATGCAGATGTCAATAAGCAAAAGATTTCGAAAAATTCAAAGATAGATGATAATAAAGCAGGAAATTCAGAAAATAAGGCTGAGGATAAGTCTGTGGAAGCTAAAAAAAGAGATAAACAGAATGTGGTGATACCTTCCGTGCCTTTTCCACAGCGGTTTCAAAAGCAAAAAATCGACAGACAATTTTCTAAGTTTCTAGAGGTGTTCAAGAAATTGCACATTAATATTCCATTTGCGGATGCTTTAGAACAGATGCCTAGTTACGCCAAATTCATGAAAGACATTTTAAAAGAGAAAGAGGAAGTTGGGAGAGTTTGAAACAATAGCGTTATCGGAAGAATGTAGTGCAATTCTACAAAAGAAGTTACCACCAAAGTTAAAGGATCCAGGTAGCTACACCATTCCATGCACTATAGGGGCTCAATTTTTCAACCGGTGCTTATGCGACTTGGGAGCAAGTATTAACCTTATGCCTCTTTCGGTCTATCAATATCTTAGATTAAAGGAAGCTACACCTACAAACGTGACTTTGCAGCTAGCAGATAGATCCCTCACTTATCCAAAGGGAATTATGGAGGACGAGCTCGTAAAAGTGGATAAATTTATATTCCCTACAGATTTCATAGTACTTGATTTTGAAGAGGACATCAGCATACCAATAATTCTTGGGCGCTCGTTTCTAGCTACGGGTAGGACATTAATCGATGTGCAAAAAGGAGAGTTAACGATGAGGGTCCAAGACCAAGAGGTGACTTTTAACGTCTTCAAGGCTATGAAATTCCCTAATGAAGGAGAAGAATGCTACCGAGTTGATGTGCTTGATAAAACAGTTAGGGATGTATTTATGGAAGCTGAAATTGAAGATTCTCTTGAGGCTATAATGGTAATGATGAGATTTTAGATGATCCAGCTTTAATAGAGTTGGCCCAAATCTTAGATTCAATGCCAAAACTCTAGCGAGTTAAAACAAAGTTTGAAACATTGGATTATTCGGGGGAGCCATCGGAAAGGGTAAAATCATCTTTGGAAGAATCACCGGCGTTGGAACTCAAACCGCTACCTAATCATTTATGGTACGCTTATCTTGGTTCTTTTTCTACATTACCAGTTATAATTTTTGCATCCCTCGATGGAAGTTAAGAGGATAAGTTATTGAGGGTGTTAAGGGAATATAAGACAGCTATAGGTTGGATTCTTGCTGACATAAAAGGAATCAGCCCATCATTTTGTATGCATAAAATTCTGCTTGAAGATGAGGTAAAACCTACCATTGAACAACAAAGAAGACTTAATCCCATCATGAAAGAAGTGGTTAAAAAGGAAATCATCAAATGGTTGGATGTGGGTATCATCTACCCCATTTCAGATAGTTCATGGGTGAGCCCGGTCCAATGCGTGCCAAAGAAAGGAAGAATGGTGGTAGTTGCGAAAACTACGTTTACATGCCCCTACGGAACATTTGCTTTTAGAAGAATGTCTTTTGGATTATGTAATGCACCAGCGACGTTTCAACGGTGTATGATGGCTATTTTTTCAGATATGGTCAAACGTAACTTAGAAGTATTTATGGACGACTTTTTAGTTTTTGGCGATACATTCATCTCATGTTTAGAGAATCTCACACTTGTACTTAAATGATGTATGAAGACGAATTTGGTCTTAAATTGGGAAAAATGTCATTTCATGGTCCAAGAAGGAATAATTTGGGACATCGTGTTTTTGTTAAAGGCATTGAGGTCAACAAAGCAAAGATCGAAACTATTGAGCATCTTCCTCCACCAACTTCAGTAAAGAGTATTCGCAGTTTCTTAGGACATGCGGGGTTTTATAGAAGGTTCATCAAAGACTTCTCTAAGATCACAAAGCCATTATGTAGTCTTTTAGAGAAGGATGTTCCATTTCGTTTTGATAAGGCATGTCTCGAAGCATTTGAAATTTTGAAAAAGAAGTTTATTACAGCAGCAATAATAATGGGACCAGATTGGAATCTTTCATTCGAATTAATGTGCGATGCGAGCGACTTTGCAATTGGAGCTGTATTGGGTCAGCGTAAAGAGAAGGTCTTTCATGCAATATATTACGCTAGCAAGACGTTGTCCGATGCTCAATTGAACTACACTACTACGGAGAAAGAGTTACTTGCCGTTGTCTATGCATTTGATATGTTTCGTTCCTATCTTCTAGGAACCAAAGTGATTGTTTTCAAGACCATTCGACAATTAAATACCTGATTGCCAAGAAGGATGCCATGCCGAGATTGATAAGATGGATACTTTTGCTTCAGGAATTTGACTTGGAGATCCGAGATAGAAAAGGGACTGAAAATCAGGTAGCGGATCATTTATCAAGACTGGAAAATTCAGAGCAAAACAAGGGAGATAAGACAGTGATCAACGACTCCTTCCAAGACGAACAATTGTTCACAATCAATCAGGACTTACCATGGTACGCAGATTTTGTGAATTTTATTGTAGGAAAAATGTTCCCTCCAGATTTAACAAGACAACAGAAAAAGAAGTTTTTCCATGATGTTAAATATTATATGTGGGACGAGCCCTTCTTATTCAAACAATGTGCTGATCAAATGGTAAGAAGGTGTGTACCTCAAGAGGAGATGGAAAGCATACTCCAACATTGTCATGCTTCAGATTATAGGGGTCACTTTGGAGGAGAT
Organism: Hedera helix; assembly: GCA_947179155.2. Taxonomy (NCBI): domain Eukaryota; kingdom Viridiplantae; phylum Streptophyta; class Magnoliopsida; order Apiales; family Araliaceae; genus Hedera; species Hedera helix. The sequence goes on along the minus strand of OX359264.1, from coordinate 40,464,886 downwards.
AGAACAGCAGCTAAGGTGTTACAATCAGGATTCTATTGGCCGTCTCTCTTTAAGGATTCCCACTTCTTTGTGTTGAGATGCGACAGATGCCAACAAGTTGGTAACATTTCAAAACAACAAGAGATGCCACTAAACATTATTTTAGAAGTTGAATTATTCGATGTTTGGGGTATCGATTTTATGGGGCCGCTTCCTTCCTCTTTTGGTAATTCCTAAATATTAGTCGCAGTGGACTATGTTTCAAAGTGGGTGGAAGCTGTAGCATTACCCACTAATGATGCCAAAGTGGTGATTAAATTCCTCCGCAAGAATATCTTCTCTCGATTTGGCACACCTCGCGCAATTATCAGAGATAAAGGCCCGCATTTCTGAAATAAACAATTTGAAGCCATTCTCGCAAAATATGGGGTCACTCACAAAATAGCAACTGCGTATCACCCGCAGACGAGTGGCCAAGTCGAGGTTTCCAACCGTGAAGTTAAGGGAATCCTCGAAAAGATAATGAATCCTAATCGGAAGGATTGGTCAAGCAAGTTGGACGATGCTTTATGGGCCTATCGGATAGCTTACAAAACACCGATTGGAATGTCCCCATATCGGCTTGTGTATGGGAAAGCGTGTCACCTACCGGTAGAATTGGAACATAATGCCTATTGGGCAATACGGAAGATGAATTTTGACTTAACTGTTGTGCGAGAAAAACGCCTTTTGCAACTCAATCAATTGAAGGAATTCAAACTCCAATCATATGAAAACGCCAAGTTATATAAGGAAAGAATCAAGAAGTGGCATGATGAGAAAATCATAACAAAGAAGTTCGAGCCGGGACAATCAGTTTTACTATACAATTCTAGGCTTAAACTCTTCCCAGGGAAGTTGAAATCGAGGTGGTCGGGTCCATTTGTGATTATAAAGGTGTACCCTCATGGAGCGGTTGAAGTTGAAGATCCTCAATTAAATAGAATTTTCAAAGTAAATGGCCAATGTTTGAAACATTACTTCGGCGGAGTAATTGATCGTGCAAAGACTTCAGTCAGCCTCACTGATCAAACTTGAGAAAGAAGATGTCGGGCTGAGGACATTAAACTAAGCGCTAACTGGGACGCAACCCAGGATTTAACATTTATTTATTTATTTATTTATTTATTTTACCTTGCTCTTTAATTTATTTTATTTATAATGATTAGTACTTTAACTTAGTTTTTTTAGGTAGTTCCCCAACTTTCTTTCATGCTATTTTAGTTATCTTATAAAATGCATGTTACTTATAAACGCTAAATTGTTCTGGTACCAAATTTGCAACTTGGATGGAAATTAATGCAGAAAACTTCAAAAAAGTAGCAAAATGAATTTCCGCAGCTGCGCCCGTAAATACCGCAGTTGCGCCCTAAACCGCAACTACGCCCTGTATTTCCACAGCTGCGCCCACACACTCTGATTGTGATGTCAGCCCACAACCGTAGCTGCGCGCTGAATTTCCACAGCTGTGCCGAAACATTCTGCTAAATGTTAAATCCAACCGCAGTTGCGCCCAGAATTTCCGCAGCTGCGCTCCACCTCGAATCAATTTTTGTTTTTTTAAAAGGGGACCAATCAACTTCTATTACACCATTTCCTAATCGAAAACTAATTCCCCTTCAGCGTTTTGACATCACGAAGACATCACGAAACCCATTCCCTCCTAGCTCCTCCTTTCCCTCTCATCTGCTTCCTCCCTAGCATCGGAAAGCCATTACAAGGGTCTCCCAAATCATAGCTGTGAGGATCCGAATTTTTCGGAATTATTTAATAAGATTAAATAAGAATTTAATGGACACAATTTTCAAGGTTGTGTAAAGAAATTATTATTCTATGTGAATTAAGGTATGTGATGAGATTTAATTAGTAAATTAAATTTGTGCAGAGATTATGATAAATGATATTAAATTTAAATAATAGAAAAGTAAGTAAATTGTTTAAAGACAATTTATTAAGAATAAGAGAAATGTCAGGTAAATGTACAATAAATTGTACAATTAAATAGAAATGCATAAATTATGATTTAATGGAGGTTATGTGGTAATGTGGAATATATGAAATTAGATATGTATATATATATATATATACATTTATATATTTATAAATGTATATGTTTAACTGATAAATATAAATTTCATTAATTATGAAAATTAAGGGATTAATAATTAAATTAATCCAATTTTAAATGGAAAATTTATGAGGGAGTTGTAATAATATAATTATGAATTTTAGATTTTAATTAAGAATTATGGAGAAAGTTTAGAATTTATAAAGAAGAGATGTAATTATATAAATTATATAATAATAAATTATATAATTTATATAAGGAAACTAAAGTGAAATGTGAGAAAAATAATAATTATATAAATTATATAAGAATAATTTTATAATTTATATAAGGTGACTAAATTGAATGAGGATGGAAGAAATTTTATAAATTATATTTTGCGTGAAATGGAAATTATAAAAAGGGATAATTTAATTATATAAATTATAAAATAATAAATTATATAATTTATATAAGGAAAGTAATGTGAAATGTAAAGAATTGAATAATAAATAAGAAAAAGGAATGTTTTAAGTTATAAAAAATTATATTTATGTATAGTGTAATTATTATGACTTTTATGAAAGATAATATTTCAGAAACGTAAACATGTTAATGTAACATGTTGTCCAAGTTATGAAGTGAAAAATTAGAAAAAATAATTTTTATATGTCCTATGAATTATTTTATGATTTTTGGAGGTATAAATTATCTCGTTTAAATACATGCATGTCATTATGTGTGTACAAAATTTGTCAAGAAAAGTACCCAAAATGGGTGTAATATTATTTATAAATCATAATATGAATTTTAGTGAATTAAAATAAATATTTTATATTTATTATATAGAATATTTATTACACGAAATAATTACGTAATGTGTTTAAAATATTTTTTTTATGCTTAATTTTTGCTAAATCCGGAAGTTTCAAGAAATTTAAAGGCGGTGAAATTTTTAAGCCAACGTGGTGGGTTGTGTTGGTATAAAAAGAAAAAGAAACCAAGAAGAGAAAAGAAAAGGAATCAAAACAACATATATATATATATATATATATATATATATATATATATATATATATAAATATTTATTCCCTCTTCTCCTTCATCCGACAACATCACCGCCACCTTCCTCCACCGGAAAATATCAAACCCACCATGGTCACCACCAAGAGAAGATTAGGTGACACCAAGAGGAGGAAGAACAAGCCATAGAAGGTTGATCGAGTTAAGGGTTTGAGCTAACAATTTAAATAACTGGACGCCAGGCAAGTTCTTCAGTTCCTTTATGTTAAATGTTGAACTATTATGATATGAAATTCTTGTTTTAAATGCATACAATTTATGTGCTATGTGATACGTGTTTAATATGACCACAATGTGTTCTTCGTGCAACGATATGAGATATATTGCTATAGTTGAAGCACAAGCACATGATATATGACACACACCAAGCATGTTAAAGTATGTGATATGTGAAGCATAAACTGTTGAGCTTGCTGAGCCGTTGTGCTCATTACTTGCTTAATAAACATTTTTGCAGGAAAGAAATGAATTTCAAAAATATCAGATGATATAAAGACGGATAATCACAGAAGGTTGTGAACGTTATTGTTATATTTCAATAACATAATTTAATGTGAATACTATTGTTAAGTTTATATTTGGTATGTACATATATGTTGAATCCGGACAGGATAAGTAAAGTTAAATTTTGAATTGTGATTGTACTAGATAGATGTTACGATAGAGATTATTAAATGGCTTAATTATGGATTATGAAATCAAAAATAATTTGTATGGATACGAATAATATTAAGTTTTGAATATCGAGCTTTATGATACTGGTTACAGAAAGAAAAAGTGAAGGTTGCGATCCAGGGACTAGGATCCAGATATAAAGATTTTAAATATCCAAATATTCTATTACAATAATTGAATTGAGAAAAAGAAAAATTTATACCGAAAATTTGGTAATTGATGATTTTGATATCAGATAATGGATCAAAAAAAAAGGTGGTTAAAGATATATTAACGAACCGAAATTTGGACGTTAAGGAAATAATGTATGATAAATACAAAAATTAAGGTAATAAAATGGGTCGAATTTCGGGGTCGTTACAATAGCAGCAATTCGACTAAGGGCTCCCCTTCTTAAACTATTTCACCCAAAGGCAAGTCTCATTTACTAACCTACTTGAGCATTGTTTTTCTGGTTTAATATTTGATTGCCAATTGAGTTTGTGTTGGCTCAATTGGGAATTGGGGTTGCATTGTGCTAATTGGTGTGGATAACCATTGTGCTTTCAAAACTGAGTAAGGTTACACACAACATAGTTTTTCAGCTTTGCCTGCTAGGTGTTTGATTAATTGTTTGAACCAACTTGGAGCAACACTTAGCACCATTTGGATTTAGAGTTGACTTAGGAATTGTTTAATCATGGCTCCTAAGAGACAGAGAGGGGAAGGCTCATCTTCAAATCGTTCTTACGACAAAAAAAGGTTTTCTAGTGAAGAGGCGTCTAATCATTTCCATGACATCGTCATTAATAAAAAGCTGATCCCTGAGCGAGGCCTTAGACCCGGTGCAGTGGATAGGCATATTTACAACATGATTGAAGGCCGAAATTGGTATGAGTTCACTGAGCAGCCGGCACCCGCGGTGATATCGGTAGTACAAGAGTTCTATGCCAATGTTAAGTTCGCTACGAGGAATGTCGTACGGGTCCGAGACAAAGAAGTTTATTTTTCTGAAAATGCCATTAATACGTACTTAATCTTGATCCCATGACTGAGAAGGACGATTATGTCAAATACAAGGATGAATCTCTGAATTTGGATAATGTAATTCAAAGTTTATGCCAGTCGGACGCTACATGGAAGGTTCAAGATAGACACCAAGTGCATTTTTCTTACAGTTGTCTGAGTCGATATGGGAAAGTGTGGTATTACTTCCTCTGCGCAAAGTTAATGCCCTCTACACATGTCACATAAGTAATTAAAGACAGGGCTATCCTTTTGTATTGCATCATCACGGGCAAGAATATCAACATTGGAAAGGTCTTCAATGCTTCCATCAAACAGGGAGCTAAAGGAGGAACAATGAGGGGTTTGCCACATCCATCTTTGGTATGTGGGTTGTGCGAACAAGTGGGTGTTGTATGGACTATTAATGAACCTGTTCAGGAGCCGCAGGTAGTAATTGATTCAAGGGTGATAAAAACGTTTAAGCAGTGGGATGGTGTGACGCCCCCAAATTCGGGTTCCAAATACCCGGATCCGGTCATCACGATCCAATACAAATATTCACCTCTAAACAACATACAATAACTAAATGCGGAATAATAAACATATGTTGTTCATTCAAAAGGTGTTACTAGTCCCAAGATACGATAACCTTACACAAAGTACACAAATTCCCTTAATAAAGTACTTAGGGTTTATATTACATAACAATTAATTTAATTAACTACAGGGCTGCATCTTGAAGTCTATCACTTCATCTTTCCTTTACCCTTGTTCTTTCCCGAAGTCTCGGGTTGCTCTGCAATAAGGTTTCATGATATAGCAAGAGTGAGCAACTAGTTTGCTCAGCAAGTTTAAATAACAACCAGAAATAATATATCATTAATGAAAGGGAATGGCTGAACGATTCCATAATGTGTATAACATAAGCAAGAATAATGATTTGCTTTTAAAATTAGGATATTTAAATAGACTATGAACTATAAATATCCACTGAAGTCAATAGCAGGTTGACCCAATGGTTACTACCAGAAATATGTACCCGGGGGGATCAGCCTCAGTACAATATGTGTATGCATAACATTTAATTTCCGTATTTTGTACCTAATATTAGATACAGGGTACTCCCCTGTAATAAAGGGGTGTTCATGATAGTCTAAGAATCCGCATCTTCAATGATTTGGATAGCTTTTAAAATCTTTAACATAAATGTCTAGCCGAACAATGGCTTAGACCTACTTTGAACAGTTCTTTAAACAGTAGAACAATAATTAAGTGCAAGTCAATGACTGTACAATCTCAAGTGCAACAAGTGCGAATAAAAATAATATCGATGTGGAATAATTGTAAAGTAATTAAACCACTCAAAGCATGCTTGGAAATTACAGTTCAAGCTTAGATAAATAATTTGCTCAATGAAATGAGTTTAGAGATAAGGAACTTGCCTGTCTGCTCAGCTACAATTAAGGTCTAGCTTTAACTAATTGGCTTTGAAAGACCTAACATTAATAAAGTTGGTCTAATAATTAGTACGACATATTTACACAACTATACACTCACTAAGGAACTTATCTATCACATAAGTACAAACACATAATTTACATTAGTCAAAACAATATTATTAACATTATAGACCCTCAATCATATTAGGTTAATAATTTAATAAGTTAGAAAATATTTTTCTTAAGTGTTAGACACTTATTAAACCCTTAAACAACTTATTACAATTGTTTAATTAAATCATAATTAAATTCAAATTATTTTATTGACTAACTCTCTATTTAATTACTATTTAATCTTGATTAAATAAAAATTAATTAATTAATTTTAGTTATTATTTACAATAAATAATAACTAATTGTACCTACTTATTATTTAATGGTAATATGACAATTAATTAAAAGATAAATCTTATTTATTTTGGATTGTCATTGATAACCAAAATCTAAAGGGGTGAATAGTCACTCAATGATTTGTACAGTCTGCCTTAGCAGACTTACTTCACGAATCCAATGGTTTGCCTTAGCAACTTAGTCGCCGATCAAAATCAGTTCTACGACCGGAGTGATTTCAACCTACGATCACTCTGTAATGGCCGATACCTGGCCAATGCTACCCTACGATAGCCGAAGGCTTTGGCCGAGGCAATTCTACGATAACCGAAGACTTTGGCCGAAGGCTACTCTACGATAGCCGAAGGCTCTGGCCAAGGCTACTCTACGATAGCTGAGGGCTCTGGCCGAAGGCCACTCTACGATAGCTGAAGGCTCTGGGTAGCCGAAGGCTCTGGCTGAGGCTACTCTACGATAGCCGAAGGCTCTGGTCGAAGGCCACTCTACGATAGCCGAAGGCTCTGGCCGAGGCCACTCTACGATAGCCGAAGGCTCTGGCCGATGCTACTCTACGATAGCCGAAGGCTCTGGCCAAGGCTACTCGATAGCCGAAGGCTACTCTACGATAGCCGAAGGCTTTGAGATTTCAGTTTTAAACACAATAATGAACATATTAATCCTTCTTATTCTTTTAGACAGTTTATCCTTACATGGTGATTCTAATAGTTTGACATGAACACAAGCTACTTCACATCCATTATACAGCTTATATATATTAGAATCGTCATGGTTCTTCATAACAAATTCCTCCCAACAGCAAATAACCACAACCACCCATTTTAACATAATATGGAACAATAATTAACTTCCTTAAGATATTAAACAGAATTATTTATACCTTAAAGCTGGTTTGAAACGAAATGGGTTCCTAGTTGTTGTTCTCCTTCTTCTCCCGAATTAGGTGATGTTATCCAAGGACATCTACTTCACCGTTACCACCACTGGATGCTTTATTCACAACTTTCCGAGGGCTTCCTTGCTATCTCTCTCACTCACTACACTCCCTCTATACTTCGGAGCTCACAATGACTCTCTTGTATCAATATTGAATAACTCAGCAAGCTTTTTCAAGAGAAAACATGGTCTCTATTTATAGGAAATTATTAGTCGTTGGTTACTGAGGTTTAGGTGAAAACTTTACCAACCCATATTTCAGCTATACCCAGAAATCACTACTTCAGGTTGTACTCTGCAGAGTATGGTTGCTGACTGAGCTCGGCAGATTATACACACACGCAAAGATAAATTATTATATTAGCCGTTTAACAGTAAAGGACCCCATGCCAGGTCATCTCTGATTTGGGATAATATACTGACTTAACTGCCCAGCAACCCATACACTCAATTAGCTATTCTCTCTCCTCCTATTCCACGACAGGTTTATAAATTACACAATTAATTCCAAGTGGGCTCATGCTTTGGACTTTATTTAAAATACCAATTGGGCTCTTATTCAATTGTTTGGGCTACTAGTTTGCCAAATTTTATTATTCTTCACTTGGGCTATTAATTGATCAATGTTGGGCTAATTCAATAATTTACACATTAATTATTCAATCCATGATTAAATAAATAATTAGACTAAATAAATAATTAAACACTCTAACCCATTAGTATTAAATTACTAAATAGACTAATAAATATTATTATTAATATTTCACATTATTTACATTAATTAATAATCATATTAATTAATTTATTATATTTAATTAACTCATTATATTCAATTTAATTGAATATTTAATTAATAGGAAACTTATCAATTATTTTGATATTAAAACTTTAGGGTTTGTTCACTAATTTAAATAACATATTAGTGACCCCCTTTAATTAATTCTAGTAATTAATTACATAATTATTTAATCACATAATTAATTAATCACATAAAAAGATTTAAATAATCTCGTAAAACTAACTCGTCGAAAATTAAATTAATAATTTAATTAATAATGACGTGAAAATTCTAGGACATTACAGATGGTGCTCCAGCGAACCCAACAGGTGAAGGATTTCTCATACCTCAGTCACCCGACACAGATGAGATGTTTACTGCATCCCCATCTCTGGATCATGCTACAGCTTCTCAACCAGAGGAGGCGCCATCGACCTCAATACCAGTTCCATCTGATAATGCATCGGTGCGTCAGTTCCACTTGAACTTAAGAAGAATGTAGAAACGATTGGATAAGCAAAACCAATAGCTAGCTCAACGTCAAGATGTCGTGCATACTTTTAATGTGGAGGTGGCACAAGCGTTGGCGCAAACATTCTCATCCATCCAATTTTCAGCTCCGCCTTCAATTCTGCCATATCCCCCATCCGACTTGGAACCTGACGATAGCACGGACTGAGTACTGTCAAGAAAGTTTTTTTTTTTTTTTCCGAATTTTTCTTACTTTATTGCATTGAGGACAATACTTATTTTAAGTTTGGGGGTATATAGGTTTATTATTATTATTATTATTATTATTATTATTATTATTATTATTATTATTATTATTATTTTGGGTTAATTGGGTATTGAAAATTTTGTGGGTATATTTACTACAAACCTTCACGAGTCACAACTGGTCCACATAGGATAACTATGGGGTTCAAAGGCTTGTTGCACGTGCTAAGGGTAACCGTGATACCTACGAAAATGGTTAATTAGTTATGTGTTGTTTTGTTTGCGATGGTAGTAGTTATTCGAGCAGTTAATCATGTGAAGGAGGATTTGGCCAATGATAAGAAGTTGATTATTCGTGGATACTTAATGGAAGTTAACTTCATGCGGAATTTATATTTTAACATGTGAACTATTTTGGCAATATCCTTGATTCTTTTCCATTTTGTAGCACATACCTCGTTCTTTGGTTATTTCTTATTTAGAGAACTTAATAATTTAGATGTTTGACATGATTTCTGTGGAAAAAAAAAAGGAAAAAAAAAGTGAAAGTTTATTTGGAACATTTGCTTCGTGCTAGGTTTAGGCTTTCATATAAGTTTGGGGGAATGTTGTTTAAAAAAAATAAATTATTAAGATAATTTGACTTGGTCGAAATTTTGTGGCCTTTGTTACTTGAACAAGTAAGCCCTTAGGGATTTTTCTACATCTAATGCCCTAAAACCGACTGGTTTGGGAGTCGTTGGTCGAAAGTTCGTTACACGGGTAACTCTGAATAGCCTAATGAAATTAGCCATTGCACCAGTCAAGCATGAGAATATGAGGATGAAATGGAGTGTAAAACGCATTCATCCATGAAAAACGTAGATAAGGCGAGATGAAAAGTCGAAAAATATATGAACTCGCTCAAAAGACATAAAAGTACTGAAATATAAATCTACGTGATCTTGAATTTATATGATGGGTTAGCTTAGTCGATGGCAATGTGAAAAATGGAGCTTTAACTTCGAAATAGAATTGTGCGGTAAATATTTGATATTATGAGTTTATCTAGGTTCTAACTAGCTAAAGAGAGGGGGGCACATACACACACTAAGGAATCTTGGATATGGTTAAAATTAGTGATTGTGTTGGAATTTTAAATTTTGCTATGAGTTGAAATTTCTTGTGAGTCCTGTTATATAATCTTTTAGATCGTTAATCTGATTCGAAATGATTTATTGCTCGAGTAATTTCTAGGTGTTTTATATGTTAGGGTTAAGTACGGTTTTGGTATTGTGCTTGAGGACAAGCAAATAGTCAAGTTTGGGGGTATTTGATGAGTGAGTTTTATACCTACGAATTGAGTATGTTTAGCTTGATTATTTGTTAGTTTTCATGACATTTTATGTTTCATTTTACTTGTTTCTGTGTTTTTCTTTGTTTTGCAAAAAATTGGACTTCGGTGGCAACATCGTAATTTTTGTGGAAAATGTGACTGCAGCTGCGCTTTAATAGGCAATTCGAAGGTGGAAAACAGAAGCATCGGCCGCAACTGCGCTTGGATGGTTCGCAGCTGCGCTAGTGAAAAATATGATGGACCGTAGCTGCGCTAGGATGGACCGTAGCTGCGGTGGTATTCGTTTCCAGTTTTTATCAGGATTCTGATGTGGGTCCCGAACGCAGTTTGAAGCTGATTTTAGAGTCCTGTTATGTGAGAAACTTGTAATTAATTTGGATTTAACTGGGAAGCTATGAAGAAGACAGTTAACAACTCAAAGAGAGGAGATAGATAGCAACCAGAGAAGGATTTTGCAGAGCAGAGAGGAGCAGAAGAAGAACGTGAAAGAGAATTTACAAAGCTTGAAGATTGGGGACAGAATTAGAGCGACTAATATAGTTTTCTCTTAATCTTATCTTCTATTTTCAGTTATTGTAATTCTCTAGATGAGTTTAATTAATATTATGATGTTGTTTTTCTTCAACGCTATGAACTAATTCTTAATTAAGATTACAATGGAACCTAGTGTGTAAGTTAAATTCATCTCTCTCTCATTACTTTGATTACTTACGGATGGACCGTTTATCATATTTTGTGCGTTAACGTTTAATTGTCTGATCAGCAATTACTATGATAATTTATACGAAAATTGGAAGATGGAGTATCAATTTAGATCGGGATATGATAGCATCTGTTCATAAAACTTGAAAAGGGTTTATATGATTAGTGTATATGATAGGAGTATACCTATATATCTTTTGCAACTAGTAAAGAATTTGAGTTTGAAACCCTAATTAACATAGTTCACATAGGAATATAGTGAGTTAATTAATTTGGGTGTTCCTTGTTAGTTATGTTGCCGTATGGTCAGATCTAGGAGGATTTGTTTATATGACTAGCGGACGCAGCGTATAAATATTATAAAGAATTCTTGGTTAACGGTCAAGTTAAGTAATTAATTGTAAAGAGAGAGTGAGGTGATTTACATGAAACACTAGGGAAAATTGTAATCTTAATCCTTCATATCTGCAGTTTATTTCGTGGTTGATTAATTTAGTAGTGTGTTATTCTTTAGTTACTATTTAGTTAAACATTGAATTTGCAAATCGTTAGTTTAAATAGGATTAATTGAGTTTGAGATTATTTTAGATAATTATCGATTCCTCATGGGAACGATACCTTGCTTGCTGAGTATTACAATTGAACGCGTATACTTGCGTGTTATAGTGCTATTAGAGAAAGGCAACAGTAACCTTACAACAAAAGTACACAAATACCCTTAATAAACTATTTAGGGTTTACATTGCATAACAAGTAATTTAGCTAACTAAAAGGCTGCATCCTGAAGTCTATCACTTCATCTTTCCCTTACCCTTGTTCTTCCCAGAAGTCTCGTGTTTCATTGTAATAAGGTTCATGATATAGCAAGGGTGAACAACTAGTTTGCTCAACAAGTTTAAATAACAACAAGAGATAATATATCATAAATGAAAAGGAATGGCTAAAATAACTCAACAATATGAATAACATAAGTAGGAATAACGATTTGCTTTTAAAATCAAGATAGTCAAGTAGACTATGAACTATAAACTTCCACTGGAGTCAATAGCTGGTTAACACAATGGTTATTACCATAAATATGTACTTGAGGAGATCAGCCTCTCGTACAATATGTGTATGCATAACATTTAATTTTCGTGTTTTGTACCTGATATTAGATACAGGGTACTCCCCTATAATAGAGGGGTGTTCATAATAGTCTAAGAATCCGCATCTTCAATGATTTGGATAGCTTTTAAAATCTTTAAGATAAATATCTAGCCGAACAATGGCTTATAACTACTTTGAACAGTTCTTTAAACAATAGAACATTAAATAAGCTACAAGTCAAAAACTGTACAAGCTCAAGTGCACCAAGTGCGAATAACAATAACATCGATGTGGAATAACTGTAAAGTAATTAAACCACTCAAAGCATGATTGGAATTACGGTTCAAGCTTAAATAAATAACTTACTCAATGAAATGAGTTTAGAGATAAAGAACTTGCTTGTCTTCTTAGCTACAATTAACATTTAGCTTTAATTAACTTGATTGGAAGGACCTAACACTAATAAAGTTGGTCTAACAATTAACACTGTGTATAATGGTATGTATACACTTACTAAGACTATTCAACTAGCACATAAGTCAAACACATAACACACGTAGTCAACATATTATTATTAACCCTTTAGATAATTAATCAAACTTAGGTTGATGATTTAAAATTTTAACTAAAATTTTCTTAAGTGTTAAACACTTATTAAACTTTGAAACAATTTCCTATACTTACTTAATTAATACTTTGTTAAATACTTTATGTTTTATAACCTCAACCTCTTTTAATTATCAATTAATTTTAATTAAATAGTAATTAACTAATTATCTTTAGTTGTAAAAAAAACAACTATCATGTTTACCTATTATTTAATGGTTAATTAAATAATAATTAATTAAATAATAAATCTTATCTATTTTGGATTGTCATTGATAACCAATTCAAAAGTTTTCTGCTCTCTTATCGTCGGGTGAATAATCACTCTACGATTTGTACTATCTGCCTTAGTAGACTTATTCTATGAATCATATGGTCTGCCTCAGCAACCCATTCGACGAACAAATGCAGCTCTATAACTGGAGTGATCTCACCCTACGATCACTATGCAATGGCCGAGACTTGACCAAGGCTACTCAATGATAGCCGAGGGCTTGGCCGAGGCCACTCTACGATCTGCCCGACATATGTTGAGACGACTCTATGATCGTCAATTGAAATTCTAAGTACGACAGAATCCGCTTTATGATCGTCGAGCCTACTCTACGTTTCCCAACAATGATGTTAAATGTTTACATGTGAGCTCTATGATCAGAGTGCGTTCACTCTACGATCGTAGAGTTCACACTACCACTTACCGAAAACATGATAATGCTTCTAGATTTTAGTTTTAAACACAACAGTGAACATATTAACCCTTCTGGTTTTAAATCTGAGAACAACCAAACAACTAACACCATACAACTATGACACGTAAACACACTTAGGTTAATTATTTAATAACTTAGGAGTATTCATCCTAAGCATTTATTTATTTATTTATTTTTTAAACTAAACATGGCATAATAAAGCATACCATCACATATTCTTCATTAATGTCCAACCTGTAACCTCATTCCCCCAACGACACCACTACTCACAATCAATATTTCTTGGATTAAATAATCTAGCATGTAAATATGCTTACATTAAATGATTAGAAACTTAAATATGGCTTAGACTAAGTTAACTGACATTCATCACTAATGTCTCAAGCTAAGTATTTAGTTTAAGAGATTACCTCTTGGTTTTGGATGCTTGTCTTCTTACTTTTCCAAAGTAATGGATGAACCTAGCTTGCATGAAGACAATTGAACCAAGCTCCTTCTTTTCTTCCCTTACGATAATTTCTCTCTCTCTAACTCTCTCAAAATCTTATGAAATTTGACAATGAGGAGAAGGAGATAATAAACAGCAATATAATGATACTCCTTTCCTTCACTTGTCCAATCCTTTCCCACGTGAAGCCTTTCTCTGCTCACCAACTTCATCAGAGGATGATGGCTCCTCCTGACTTCTTCTCTGTTTTCTCTCCTCTCATACGTCACTTAGCTTGTCCCAATTTTAGTGTCACCTAGACTCAATTAACTAACAAAGCTTTTCTCCCTTATTCGGTTAATGCAATAACATTTTACTAGACCAACACATTTGGCCCAATCTGAAAATGAAAGGGGAATGGATCCAATAACAATATTAGACCAATTTGTAATACTTGAATTTTAATATTCCTTACTTCTCAATGATTACCCTCGTTAAATTAATAACTAAGGTTTAATTAATAAAATATTAATTCTTACCTTACAATTAAATAATTAATTTAATTATTTAATGGTTTAAATAATCCATTTTTGACACTAAAGCCCATATTCAAATTATTGAAATTTATAACTTGAATTTAACACCATAGTTAATGTAATTAACTATTAAATCTTAATTTAAATCTTCTTGCTATTATAACCTTAGGGTTAATCCACTAATTTAATTATATTAGTGGCACCCTTTAATTCAAAATAACAATTTATCACATAAAGGTTTAAATAAACCACACAAAATCTACATCATTAGAAATTAATTCTTTATTTAATTAATAATGAAGTTCAAATTTTCTTGGTCATTACAATTACCGATCCATTAACTGAAGCATTTAAAAACAATTTGTATGCCATTTAGAGAAGAATGGTATGGGGATACCAAAGGGTGATTGACTTTAGTGCAAGTGGAAGATTGAAAGTAGTATACCTTCAAGCCAATCACATTTGATGTGATATACATATACTTTGTAATCTTATTCTATTTATTAATATAAGTATCAAGATATTTTTTTATTCATGATTAATTGGGTAAATTAATTATATGAATAAACTCATAGTTTTGAGCAATGCATTTAGAATCAAAATATTGATTATGATAATGGGATCTAAATTCAAGATAGCTCAAATCTAAAATGTTCCTAATCGTTAAATCACTAAAATGGGGATTAGTGAATCCAGATAGATTAGTACATACTATGATTACTCTTATTAAGAGGATGATTGATCTCATAATCATTTGTGTAGTGACACTAAAACAAGTATGTATGTGCTTATTAGATAATAAGTTCACTAAACGTGACTCGCTCAAGGAGCACCTAATGAAGTTTTACTTGTCTGTCAATAAGAGTTCCTTTTATGATATTAGTACAAGTGATCATTGGATTGTAGAACATCATAGTACCTTGTGTATGATGAGTTATATTTTGTCATATTCCTTAAGACCTTTAGGATATATCAAAGGGTATGATCAGGTATAATAAGTTATACAAGGAGGTAGGTAAATGGTCAACAAATGATCTACCACTTCTAGTAAAGGAAGAGAATGCCCTATGTAATTCGATAAATGACAACACAAAAATCCTTGGCCAAGGTATAATGAAAATTAGAAAAGAGTTTCTAATTTACATTAGAGTTGTACATTTGTGAATTGAAATGCATATGATCAAATGAAATAAGACTTGATAGTAATTTCATGTCTTATATTTGATTAAGACATTGAGTGATAGAATGATTGAATTGTATGGTAACTATTCGCTGAAAGATTTTTTTACGATCACATGTTGAAATCTGTATTATCTGGAATGTTGATTAATCGCTAAGGAAGCTTCCCCTTTTTAAGGAATAAATATTATTTATTAAATAAATTAAATAGTTTAATTCATTTACATATATAAGATTAGAATGGTTCTAAATAATTTATTCCACAACCAGTTTAATATGGAGAACCTGAAGAGTCACATCTCAAAAGAGTAAAAATTATTTTAGAAGTGAATGGTTTAATCGTAATAATAAATTAACTATATTTAATTTATACTATTGTGATAGATTAAATTAAATAACTTAATATTTATAATTTAGTATTTTAGAAATATTAATTATAAATTAATAAGAGGATTGATATTATTATTATTATTATTATTATTATTATTATTATTATTATTATTATTATTATTATTATTATTATTATTATTATTATTATTATTATTACTTAATTCCTAAATGGTTTAGGAATTAAATAATAAGTAGTAGTATTATAAATAATTAACTTCCTACATGGTTTAAGAATTGTAATTATAATAATAAATTAAATTACCAAATGGTTTAGTAATTAATTAATAAGTAGTACTCTCATTATTAAATAATTAAGTTCCTAAATGGTTTAAAAATTATAATTAATTAATTTAATTCCTAACTGAATTGGAAATTAAATTAAAATCCTAATCCTAAATAGTTTAAAAGAGTTGTCTGTATCTATAAATAAGAGGAGTCTTATTACGGATTCATGTTACACACTCTGTCACAAGAATTGAGAGAGTACTCCATAATTTTTTATATCTAAGGAGTTAGAGAGAGAGAGAGAGAGAGAGAGAGAATTAGGGTTAGCCACCCGTGGTTTGGAAAAATCAAAATCCAATTTTTTAATTCATAGATCTCTTGGTGGATAAGCTCTAGAGACTTCACACTTTGGGAGCTATCATTGATTCGTGGAATCTAATCGGTGAATTTGAAGAAGAACGTGAAGGATTAAAGGGAGTTGAACTTGTGCCTATAGAAGCTTAGTTCTACAAAGGTATAAATCTGTTATCCTTCCTTAATTAATAATAGTTTCATACGAAAGATCATGGTTATTGGTTTGTAGAAAAAATTTAAACTATGATTTTGCTTGCTTCTGTTGCGCTTGTATAATTTGATTATATGTATGTCATATTTTTACAAACAACACTATGACTCAAATTCTTTAATTAGTTCAAAAAAGAACGAAAACATAGCTAAAAATGAGGATGTTCGCAGTCAGTCCCTAAACACCCTAAGAGATCCATCCGAACCCCCGAACCTGAACTCCCGAAATTGAACTCCCTAAATCAGTCCCCGAACTCCTTAAGAAATCAATCTGAAACCTGAAAGCTAAACTCCTGTATTCAAACCCAGAATCCGGACTCTAAGTCTTTACTCTACGATTTTAGAATCAAGCTAAGTTCAATATGTTCCAACTTAAGTTTTAATCATTCAATACTTTTGATTTGGACAAAAAGAATGTACGTACTCTCTCTCTCTCTCTCTCTTTCCCTCTTTATCTCCATTCAGATAAACAATATGTGCTTTCTCTCTCTTTGCACTTCACTCGAAAATGTTCAAATAAAAGTACACTTTCCCATGTTATGCAAAATCCTTCATCCAAGTGGCAAGAAAATTATGTTTCCTAATTCTATCAACCACATAAGCAGGAAAGAGAAAAGAAAAGGCTCGGGTCAATTATAGACCATTAATCAAATCAAACTAATCGTAGCCATTCATTCAAATTTCTTTTTGCCTATAAATACTGGCGTTCCTCATTCATTCAAAGGTAATCTAGCCAAAGCCAAACTTTGCCCATAATTCTCTTTCACTCTCAGAAAGCTATATTATAGTATCTTAAAAAGTGATCAAAAGAGTGAGAAAAATACATACTGCTATAAATCTATGCATAGCTCTTCTACACAAATTAGCACATACACTTTATTATATTCTGTGCTAACATATCACTTTCTTATTTGTGTTCAAAAATATTATTACTGTTCTAATTATTATACATATTGAACATTACAAGTGCATCACTTTCATTTGTATTCATTTATATCATTGTGCTACATTTAAGTTTACCATCATTTATTGTATTTATACACACTTGAATTGAAAGTCGTGAACTGTAGCCCTTTCTATTTAAGTGATACTAGGCAATATTTTCTCAAGATTGAATAATTATATCCTTATAATTCTTATTAGAAAATCATTTTCCTTCTGTGTATGAAAAGACGATTCGTATATAGTTCATTCTTTGAGAGTAATAAGATAAAGCTCCATGTCTAGACATAATCTCCTTCACATAAAGCTTTGCTAGTTGATCTAAGTTAAATTTGATCTTGATCGGCAAGAAGTGTGCAGACATTGTCAGTCGGTCCATTATCACCTATATCGCATCATAACCCTTCTGCGTAGTTGAAAGTCCTACTACAAAATCCATTATAATGTGCTTCCACTTCCATTCCGGAATCTCTAGCGGTTGTAGCAGTCCACTAGGTCTCTGATGTAAAGCCTTAACTCTTTGACAAGTTAGGCATTTACTAGCGCATTCTGCTGTGTCTTTCTTCATGTTGGACCACTAGAAATGTTGTTAAAGATCTTTATATATCTTCGTGCTACCCGGATGAATTGAATATCTTGAACTGTGCCCTTCTTACAGAAGTTTTTCTTTCAATTCGGATACCATTGGCGCCCATACTCTTCCTTTAAATATGAGTAGTCCATTTTCATCCGGCTTGAACTTAATCTTTCAACCATCAAACATTCGTCCTCTAATTCTACCACACTATTGATGTAATATCCCAGATAATTTCAAGATTTTAAATAATATCTTAATTGATTTTATTAAAGGTTAAGGTTTAAACCTAGAAGGTGAGAAGGAAGATGTGTAGAAAATGGGTAAACATTTTTTTTTAACATAAATTATTTGTTAGAAATTAAATGTGAAAATATTTTAATGATGCAGGTAGATAATTTATTTAAGAAAGAAATTCAATTGAGAAGTGAAGGTGAATATATTAATATTTATATATATACACCTATAGTTGAGTTGTTAGTCAAACAAGATGATGTGTGAAGTAAATTAAATACTTAATAAAACTAATAAATTAATTAGTTTTAGTATGGATTAAAAAGAAAAGTCATGTAATATAATTAATTGAATTAATTATATAAGTTATGAATTAAGGTTATGAGTAACAAGTAGGGAAGTGGAATATTGCCTAGAATGACAATATTAAGAAGTTAATTAATTAAGTAATTTACTTAATTAATAAGTTGTTATAGATGCAAGCCCAATATGGAGATATTTGCATGAAATGGGTAATTAAATAAGAGAGCCAATAAAAAGTAAGTTATGTAGCCCAAACCATTAAAAGTCAAATGATGGTCAATGGTTGGGAGAAGCATTTCAAGTATTGATTGAGTGTAGAGAATTAACTAGTATCTAGTTAATTGAATAACCCTAGTTGGTTGACAAGAGAGATAGCATTAACCAATCATTGGTTAATTGCTAGATAAATAAATGTGGGGTTAAGAATTAACCGTGGATGGGTTAATTAAGTAACCAAATGTGGTAGAATTAATTATAGCAAATCTAATTGGATTATATTATAAGTCCAATTGAGGTAGTAAACTAGGTCAAATTAATTTAACCTAGTAGTCCATATAATTTAATTTGAACATGGATTTATGTAATAATTAACCAAGCCCAATGCTTGTTTAATTAAATGTAACATAGGGTATTTAATATTAGCTCAATGTAGTAATTAAATTGAGCCCAAACAAATTTAATTGACGAGCCCAATAGAAATATTAAATTGATCCAATGTGGAGCCCAAATGGTAGTCAAAGTTATGGTCAATATATATACATTGGTATATATATATATTGATACTTATATAATGATATAGGATATAAAAATAAAGCCAAATTGGTGTAATATTAGAGCAAATCCCGAATTTTGGGGCCCACTTGGTGAAAAGAGTGTAGATTTTGCTTGCTTGTTGCTTTATTTACACTTAAAAGGAAGCCTAGACTCAAGCTTGATAGATGTCACATTTTAGTCAATCAACCAAGTCCATTCCCTTAAATCAAGCCAAGTTTTGATGGTTGCAAGTAATGTTAGTCAAAGTGTATAGATATATAATATATATGTATAATGTAGAGATTTAACCATATGTTGGTTAAGTGATGGGAAAAAGTGTGGTCAAAACTAATGTTAAATGAGATAAGAACTAACCTAAGGTTAGTTGCTAGCAAAATTAAACCACATTGGGTTAAGTCTCTACAATAGATAGAGAGAGTGAGAGTGAATGAGACTTAGATCATTTCATTTGTTTCTTT
This sequence comes from Hedera helix, assembly GCA_947179155.2. Classification (NCBI taxonomy): domain Eukaryota; kingdom Viridiplantae; phylum Streptophyta; class Magnoliopsida; order Apiales; family Araliaceae; genus Hedera; species Hedera helix. Next base: position 40,444,749 of record OX359264.1, on the reverse strand, counting down.
TCTTTTTCATTTCTCCAAGTAGAAGAGAGGAGAGCTAGAGAGAAAAGAGAGAAGCCATGGAAGAGAAGCAAGATTCTTGATGCTTGGATGATTGGATGAAGAAGAAGCAAGGTTTAAAGATGGAGGTCTCATCAAGAGGAATCTATCTATGTAAGAAGATTGATCATCCAAGCCTTTTCAAAGTTCTAACAAAGAGGATAATCAACAAAAGGTATAAAACATTCTAGCTTGGTATTGTTCTTTGGGTACTATGTAATTTCTTTGGTAGAAAACTAATTTTCAAAATCTAAAAAGGTAGAAACATGCTAGATTGATATATCTAGGGTTACATGGGTTTAATATGAATTTTTGGGTGTATTTATGTGGAAAGATTACATCAAAATCATCAAATAAGTTTTTACCGACGAAAACCAAGTAACCAAAATCATGGCAGCCACTCCCGAAATTTCTGGGCATGATCCGTAAGTAGGATTCATGATCCGTCAATTTTGGGTGATAGATCCATGAAATATGAAGATTCTCCAAGTTGAATGACTAAAATCCGATTTAAAATGAGCAAGATATGAATTTTCTACCAAAACACCCCATTGTTTTAGGGCTGTGCACAACAGTCCGGTTTGGAGCCAATTTTCGTGACCAAAACAAATCCAAATTTGATGTTTGATGACAGAAAAATGTAGTTCGAGAAGTTACGAATCCATCGATACCAAATAGGCCTCAATCGGACTTATGGATTTCATTTTATTCAAGTTCCCGTCGGAGACCCCAAGTCTGAAAAATTCAAAAAGTAATCTGCCTATTTTTTTAAAAAAACCGGCCGGTTCGGTTTTTTTCGGTTTTTCATGATTTCTAGGTAGGGCCGGTTCGGGCATTTTTAGGCCGGTTCTTGGGTTGGTTCCAAAAGAGAAAATGCTTATAATTTTATAAAAAAAATTATCAAAATTTAAAATCCGATTTTTTTTGTAATTTGGTATTTATTAGAATTAATGGTGGATTAAAGCTTACTAAATTGCTAATAATTATGGGAAAATTATTTTTAATTTCAGAAAAATAATATTTGACCTATTGACATGCTAGTTAAGTGTTATAAAATAAAATTTGAAATTATTAGAGTGATTCACTATATATTAGCTATTTATTAGTGTATAAATAGGCTAATAATCTAATTAAATATTATTTAATAAATATTAAATAATATATGAAGTTATGTAATTAATTAATTATGATTTAATGAATATTCAATAATAATTAAAGGATGTTAAGATGAATAAGTTAGTTATTTATTATTTAATTGCACTTAAATAATAAGTAAAGTTAAATAAATAATTAATTATTATTTAAATTAATATTAAATAATAATTAAAGAATATTAAAGTTAGAAAGCTAATTATTTATTATTTAATTAATATTAAATAATAAGTAAGGTTAATTAAGTAATTAATTATTATTTAATTAATATTAAATAATAATTAAAGGATAATTAAGGTTAATAAACTAATTATTTATTATTTAATTAATATTAAATAATAAGTAAGGTTAATTAATTAATTAATTATTATTTAATTAATATTAAATAATGAGTTCGGATAATTAGTTAATTAATTATTATTTAATTCATATTAAATAATAATTAAATGGTAATTAAGTGGAATAAATTATTACTTAATCGAAAGAAGATTATTAAGTAATTAAAATATATTGATAATATTATTGACTAACTATTAAATGATAATAGTTAAGAATTAAATCATTATTCAATAATTAATAATGATATGTAATTAATTTAAAATATTATTAAAGGATTAATAATATTATTTAGCATTTAATTAACTATTAAATAATAATAGTTAAGAGTTAAATCATTATTAAATAAATAATAATGATAAATAAAGATTTAGAATATTATTAAAGAATTAATAATATTGTTTAACAAGTAATTAACTATTGGGTAATAATAGTTAAGGGTTGAATCGTTATTAAATAATTACTAATGATACGTGAGGATTTCAAATATTATTAAATAATTGATAATATTGATGAACAATTAAATTATTATTAAAATGATTGATAATAATGAGAAGTCAATTAAAATATTATTAAAGGGTAATAATATTAGCAAGCAATTAAATTATTATTAAAAGATTAATAATAATGATTAAGGTAAACTATTATTAAAAATAAATTAATAATAGTAATGATTATTTAAAGTGTTATTTAACAATTAAATAACATTATAAGTTATTACTAATTGATAGTAAAATTTAAAATATTATCCAAGGTGGGTAATATTATGATAAGTTGTCGAGATAAATGATGTGATTAAGTTAAACCAAGGGTATGGTCCATTAGTGATTAATTGGTGGATCGACCTAAATAAATATAGGGTCCAGGCATTAATGCAGTGACATTAAAAAATGTCAGAACTGAATAGTTTCGAACAAAAGATTTTTGGTGTTGAATATGAAACACCGAGTCAAGTCAAAGAGAGACTAAAATATGAAATTAACCCTATTAAATAAAGGGGACGATAAGAAGAAATAAATATCTTTAAAATAAGATTTAGCATTGAGTCAAACTTTGACTGATACTGTGCACCGTTGATCTCACATACCGTGTAGGTGGTGCAAGGAACGTGAAAGATTAACGTAAGCTGGTTATACAAGTTCAGGCATGTTTTTCAGAACGTGTTGCATTATGTGCATAATTTATAAGTTTGTTATTAAACTGTGATGTGCTCATACGTGATTATGTGCAAAGATGTGTTAATGTGCTTTTGTGAAATAAGTTGATTTGAACTATTGACATGCGGTAGTTGATTTAAGACAATTGTTCTGCATTGAACTATATGTCATGATAGAGGCTAGGCATGAAGCATATATTAAATGCGAGGCATGATATACATGAGAAATGTATGTACTGCAAAGCATAAGATGCATGAAGCATGAAGCATGATTGAACTGTTTTTACGTGTTATGTGAAACTGTTAGACTTGCTGAGCCGTCGTGCTCACCCTTGCTTAAAACAAAACATTACAGAGTAGCTTGAGGAAGCCGATTACTCCGGTAGAGGCAAAGATGAAGATTGACTAACGAGTCATCAAGATTGAAGCATAGGTGCTTTTGTAGTAAAACCTTGCGGTAGACTAATTCATTCACTTGTGTAGGTAGATATGAAGAGTTTATGTTTTGTTGTGCTATAGATTAGCAAACTTAAATTGTTAAGAGAACATTTACAGATTATTTGAATATCATTTTTCAGACGTTGTCCTTTATGAATAAGGATAATAGGATGGTGTGATTGAGTCATTATACATATGATCTCAAATTGATTGTAATAGAACGTCGTATCATGTATGATATGAAGACATACTAGGAATGTATAAAGATTGCGATTCTGGAATAGAAAGAGATGTTATATAATTGTAAATAAATGATTATTTAGCAATTATATTATTGTTGTAATTCATGAACAATAAGGAAAAGTAGTACTAGTGTTGAACCGGATCCGAGGTTAAAGGAACCCGGATTTGGGGTCGTCACAAGTTGGTATCAGAGCTGATAGGTTAAAAACCTTAGGTAAGAGTACCTTAGGCTATAACCGTGTAGAAGATAAGTAAAATGATAAATGAATAAACTCCGGAAGAGTTTAAGTAATAAAAGATGAATTTGAAAAATTCATATATAGAAGATTATCCAAAGATGGATTTAAGAAGATATAAGAGAGATGAAAAATGTCATGTTGTACCTAATTTGAAGAAATGATAGAAAATATCTTATGATAAGATTTTGATAAGCATAAAGAAAATGCTAATAAGGTATGAATTGACAAAATTCATATCAAGTTAAGAGAAGTTAGAGGTTTGTAGGTTTTTAATTGAGGACTCATATTAGTGGTTGAGTTGTACAATTTCTTGTATGGGCAGGAAATTTGTGCTTGGTTTTAGAGCCACTTAGCTTCCTATATTAATATAGTAGTTGAGTTGAACAGTTCTTTGTATAGGCATAGGATTTGTTCGTGGTTTAACGACCGCTTAACTTTCTATATTGATTAGTGGCCGAGTTGACCAATTTCTTGTATGGGCAGGAGATTGTGTTTGGTTTGACAACCACTTAGCTTCCTATAATGATAATCGATTTGAACCCGGTGTCACGCTATTCGATGTATATATGGTGAGAAGGTGATTCTTTTCTCATAATATATTGGGTAGGTAGAGAATATTAACATAAGTACGTGTTTTTAAAACTCATATTGATGGTAAGTTCGTGACTCATAATCGTATGGTGGAACCCCTCAGCGAATGGACTATGTTGGTCTGACTAGGATAAGTTCCTCAACCCATATGATTGTGATAAGTTCCTGAACCCCTAATGTGTGGTAAGTTTGATGAACAGTGAGTATGGGTAGAGTTAAGTAGTAAGACTAGAGCTTTACCAGATATAGCTATTAAGCTGGAAAAGAATGCGGAGGAGAAATTTGAGGTATTTTAAGGTTTTAGGACATTCCAAATCTTCTAGCTATGCTAGACTTTGAAATTCTTAAAATCGTGCTAAATTCGCACTTTTGTGCTTTTGAAAAGACAAATGTATTTTAGAAATCATTAATGCATTTAGTGCAGAGATGATAAACGATGGAGTCATCAATGCAGAGTAACCTAGTGTTGGATGTTTAAAGCCCACTATGGTATGATGTAGTATGACAAAGTCATAAAATGATTTCCAGTATTTTAAAACGTTTAAAGAATAGTCTATGCTAATTGTTTCAGCTAGACAAATTGATTTGAAAATATCAAAATGTATTTATAAAATCATCACACGCCATTAAAGCCATGGTGTGGGGATGAAAAGGACGGAATCCTCAACGTACTGTCAAGATGTGCGGTATCATGAAGTCATGAATTAATGACGGAATCCTCAACGTACTGTCAAGATGATGCGGTATCATGAAGTCCTATAAATGAATTTTAGTTATTTTAACTAATCTGAAATGAATTTTTGAATCGTAATATACGAACAGTTCAATGATGGGAGTCTTTGTCATTTATTTTAACTGGACACTTTTGGTCAGAATTGACTCAAGTTTTATTATCCAATCCAAATTATTTTGGAACGGAATTTTGTAGTAAGTCTGAGGTGAACAAGTGCAAAAGCAAATATATTCTGTCGGCTAAAGCAGATATATTTTTGTCGGCATATAGCTCCGACTGGCGCCTAAAAATTAAGACGTTCTGCACGACGTATGGTACAATAGGCTGATCACCTAGCGTACACCTATGAAATGTTTTCAGTCTTTGTGATTGATAAACACTCTGTTTATAAGTATTTACAGGGATAAATACTATTTATTCGGAATTCAGTTAATTCCATTCAGATGTTCACAGACTTGATGACCCCTCAGCATATTATGAAAGTTTTAATGAATATTTTGATTTTCAATTTATTCTTCTGTAAGATATTGATTTTCAATTTATTCTTCTGCAAGATATTCCATTGTTCTGGAATTATGAGTTTAGAAGTATGAACTTCCTAGAAAAGGGTGGTCATAGAAGTTGATGAGTAAAGAGATATTCTCAGTGATGAAAATTGGTAGAATTGTGTATGAGATAATTTCGGGGACGAAATTCTTATAAGAAGGGGTGAATGTAATATCCCAGATAATTTCAAGATTTTAAATAATATCTTAATTGATTTTATTAAAGGTTAAGGTTTAAACCTAGAAGGTGAGAAGGAAGATGTGTAGAAAATGGGTAAACATTTTTTTTTAACATAAATTATTTGTTAGAAATTAAATGTGAGAATATTCTAATGATGCAGGTAGATAATTTATTTAAGAAAGAAATTCAATTGAGAAGTGAATGTGAATATATTAATATTTATATATATACACCTATAGTTGAGTTGTTAGTCAAACAAGATGATGTGTGAAGTAAATTAAATACTTAATAAAACTAAAAAATTAATTAGTTTTAGTATGGATTAAAAAGAAAAGTCATGTAATATAATTAATTGAATTAATTATATAAGTTATGAATTAAGGTTATGAGTAACAAGTAGGGAAGTGGAATATTGCCTAGAAGGACAATATTAAGAAGTTAATTAATTAAGTAATTTACTTAATTAATAAGTTGTTATAGATGCAAGCCCAATATGGAGATATTTGCATGAAATGGGTAATTAAATAAGAGAGCCAATAAAAAGTAAGTTATGTAGCCCAAACCATTAAAAGTCAAATGATGGTCAATGGTTGGGAGAAGCATTTCAAGTATTGATTGAGTGTAGAGAATTAACTAGTATCTAGTTAATTGAATAACCCTAGTTGGTTGACAAGAGAGATAGCATTAACCAATCATTGGTTAATTGCTAGATAAATAAATGTGGGGTTAAGAATTAACCGTGGATGGGTTAATTAAGTAACCCAATGTGGTAGAATTAATTATAGCAAATCTAATTGGATTATATTATAAGTCCAATTGAGGTATTAAACTAGGTCAAATTAATTTAACCTAGTAGTCCATATAATTTAATTTGAACATGGATTTATGTAATAATTAACCAAGCCCAATGCTTGTTTAATTTAATGTAACATAGGGTATTTAATATTAGCTCAATGTAGTAATTAAATTGAGCCCAAACAAATTTAATTGACGAGCCCAATAGAAATATTAAATTGATCCAATGTGGAGCCCAAATGGTAGTCAAAGTTATGGTCAATATATATACATTGGTATATATATATATTGATACTTATATAATGATATAGGATATAAAAATAAAGCCAAATTGGTGTAATATTAGAGCAAATCCCGAATTTTGGGGCCCACTTGGTGAAAAGAATGTAGATTTTGCTTGCTTGTTGCTTTATTTACACTTAAAAGGAAGCCTGGACTCAAGCTTGATAGATGTCACATTTTAGTCAATCAACCAAGTCCATTCCCTTATATCAAGCCAAGTTTTGATGGTTGCAAGTAATGTTAGTCAAAGTGTATAGATATATAATATATATGTATAATGTAGAGATTTAACCATATGTTGGTTAAGTGATGGGAAAAGGTGTGGTCAAAACTAATGTTAAATGAGATAAGAACTAACCTAAGGTTAGTTGCTAGCAAAATTAAACCACATTGGGTTAAGTCTCTACAATAGATAGAGAGAGTGAGAGTGAATGAGACTTAGATCATTTCATTTGTTTCTTTTCTTTTTCATTTCTCCAAGTAGAAGAGAGGAGAGCTAGAGAGAAAAGAGAGAAGCCATGGAAGAGAAGCAAGATTCTTGATGCTTGGATGATTGGATGAAGAAGAAGCAAGGTTTAAAGATGGAGGTCTCATCAAGAGGAATCTATCTATGTAAGAAGATTGATCATCCAAGCCTTTTCAAAGTTCTAACAAAGAGGATAATCAACAAAAGGTATAAAACATTCTAGCTTGGTATTGTTCTTTGGGTACTATGTAATTTCTTTGGTAGAAAACTAATTTTCAAAATCTAAAAAGGTAGAAACATGCTAGATTGATATATCTAGGGTTACATGGGTTTAATATGAATTTTTGGGTGTATTTATGTGGAAAGATTACATCAAAATCATCAAATAAGTTTTTACCGACGAAAACCAAGTAACCAAAATCATGGCAGCCACTCCCGAAATTTCTGGGCATGATCCGTAAGTAGGATTCATGATCCGTCAATTTTGGGTGATAGATCCATGAAATATGAAGATTCTCCAAGTTGAATGACTAAAATCCGATTTAAAATGAGCAAGATATGAATTTTCTACCAAAACACCCCATTGTTTTAGGGCTGTGCACAACAGTCCGGTTTGGAGCCAATTTTCATGACCAAAACAAATCCAAATTTGATGTTTGATCACAGAAAAATATAGTTCGGGAAGTTACGAATCCATCGATACCAAATAGGCCTCAATCGGACTTGTGGATTTCATTTTATTCAAGTTCCCGTCGGAGACCCCAAGTCTGAAAAATTCAAAAAGTAATCTGCCTATTTTTTTAAAAAAACCGGCCGGTTCGGTTTTTTTTCGGTTTTTCATGATTTCTAGGTAGGGCCGGTTCGGGCATTTTTAGGCCGGTTCTTGGGTTGGTTCCAAAAGAGAAAATGCTTATAATTTTATAAAGAAAATTATCAAAATTTAAAATCCGAATTTTTTTGTAATTTGGTATTTATTAGAATTAATGGTGGATTAAAGCTTACTAAATTGCTAATAATTATGGGAAATTATTTTTAATTTCAGAAAAATAATATTTGACCTATTGGCATGCTAGTTAAGTGTTATAAAATAAAATTTGAAATTATTGGAGTGATTCACTATATATTAGCTATTTATTAGTGTATAAATAGGCTAATAATCTAATTAAATATTATTTAATAAATATTAAATAATATATGAAGTTATGTAATTAATTAATTATGATTTAATGAATATTAAATAATAATTAAAGGATGTTAAGATGAATAAGTTAGTTATTTATTATTTAATTGCACTTAAATAATAAGTAAAGTTAAATAAATAATTAATTATTATTTAAATTAATATTAAATAATAATTAAAGAATATTAAAGTTAGAAAGCTAATTATTTATTATTTAATTAATATTAAATAATAAGTAAGGTTAATTAAGTAATTAATTATTATTTAATTAATATTAAATAATAATTAAAGGATAATTAAGGTTAATAAACTAATTATTTATTATTTAATTAATATTAAATAATAAGTAAGGTTAATTAATTAATTAATTATTATTTAATTAATATTAAATAATGAGTTCGGATAATTAGTTAATTAATTATTATTTAATTTATATTAAATAATAATTAAATGGTAATTAAGTGGAATAAATTATTACTTAATCGAAAGAAGATTATTAAGTAATTAAAATATATTGATAATATTATTGACTAACTATTAAATGATAATAGTTAAGAATTAAATCATTATTCAATAATTAATAATGATATGTAATTAATTTAAAATATTATTAAAGGATTAATAATATTATTTAGCATTTAATTAACTATTAAATAATAATAGTTAAGAGTTAAATCATTATTAAATAAATAATAATGATAAATAAAGATTTAGAATATTATTAAAGAATTAATAATATTGTTTAACAAGTAATTAACTATTGGGTAATAATAGTTAAGGGTTGAATCGTTATTAAATAATTACTAATGATACGTGAGGATTTCAAATATTATTAAATGATTGATAATATTGATGAACAATTAAATTATTATTAAAATGATTGATAATAATGAGAAGTCAATTAAAATATTATTAAAGGGTAATAATATTAGCAAGCAATTAAATTATTATTAAAAGATTAATAATAATGATTAAGGTAAACTATTATTAAAAATAAATTAATAATAGTAATGATTATTTAAAGTGTTATTTAACAATTAAATAACATTATAAGTTATTACTAATTGATAGTAAAATTTAAAATATTATCCAAGGTGGGTAATATTATGATAAGTTGTCGAGATAAATGATGTGATTAAGTTAAACCAAGGGTATGGTCCATTAGTGATTAATTGGTGGATCGACCTAAATAAATATAGGGTCCAGGCATTAATGCAGTGACATTAAAAAATGTCAGAACTGAATAGTTTCGAACAAAAGATTTTTGGTGTTGAATATGAAACACCGAGTCAAGTCAAAGAGAGACTAAAATATGAAATTAACCCTATTAAATAAAGGGGACGATAAGAAGAAATAAATATCTTTAAAATAAGATTTAGCATTGAGTCAAACTTTGACTGATACTGTGCACCGTTGATCTCACATACCGTGTAGGTGGTGCAAGGAACGTGAAAGATTAACGTAAGCTGATTATACAAGTCCAGACAAGTTTTTCAGAACGTGTTGCATTATGTGCATAATTTATAAGTTTGTTATTAAACTGTGATGTGCTCATACGTGATTATGTGCAAAGATGTGTTAATGTGCTTTTGTGAAATAAGTTGATTTGAACTATTGACATGCGGTAGTTGATTTAAGACAATTGTTCTGCATTGAACTATATGTCATGATAGAGGCTAGGCATGAAGCATATATTAAATGCGAGGCATGATATGCATGAGAAATGTATGTACTGCAAAGCATAAGATGCATGAAGCATGAAGCATGATTGAACTGTTTTTACGTGTTATGTGAAACTGTTAGACTTGCTGAGCCGTCGTGCTCACCCTTGCTTAAAACAAAACATTACAGAGTAGCTTGAGGAAGCCGATTACTCCGGTAGAGGCAAAGATGAAGATTGACTAACGAGTCATCAAGATTGAAGCATAGGTGTTTTTGTAGTAAAACCTTGCGGTAGACTAATTCATTCACTTGTGTAGGTAGATATGAAGAATTTATGTTTTGTTGTGCTATAGATTAGCAAACTTAAATTGTTAAGAGAACATTTACAGATTATTTGAATATCATTTTTCAGACGTTGTCCTTTATGAATAAGGATAATAGGATGGTGTGATTGAGTCATTATACATATGATCTCAAATTGATTGTAATAGAATGTCATATCATGTATGATATGAAGACATACTAGGAATGTATAAAGATTGCGATTCTGGAATAGAAAGAGATGTTATATAATTGTAAATAAATGATTATTTAGCAATTATAATATTGTTGTAATTCATGAACAATAAGGAAAAGTAGTACTAGTGTTTAACCGGATCCGAGGTTAAAGGAACCCAGATTTGGGGTCGTCACAATTGATCTTGCATTTGAGCTTCTTTCACTTTATCCAATAACGTTGGATGAGCTTCTACCACATACAACTTTTCTTCATACTCCATCAGATATGTCACTTCTATTTCCATCCTTTCCATCTCTTTGATTAACTTTTCTTAAGCAGTTATTATTTTCAATCTTTCCTGACCCTTCCTACTAAAGGCATCGGCCACAACATTAGCTTTTCCCGAATGGTATAGAATTTCACAGTCATAATCCTTGATTAATTCTAAACATCTCCTCTATCTCATATTCAAATCCTTCTGAGTGAAAATATACTTCAGACTTTTGTAGTCTGTGTATATTTCACACTTTTCTCCATACAAATAATGTCTCTATATCTTTAGGGCAAAAACCACCATTGCCAATTCTTTTATAGGTAGGATAACCTTTTTTATAGTATTTTAGTTGCCTTGACACGTACGCTATGACCTTGTCGTGCTTCATTAACACACAACCAAGTTCCTTATGTGATGCGTCACTATACACTACAAACCCCCCTATATCATCAGGCAATGATAACACAGTCGCTTCACTTAACCTCCTCTTGAGTTCTAGAAAACTCTCTTCACATTTCTCCAATCATACAAATTTCATAGCATTCTTCGTCAAATTAGTTAGAGGTCCTGATAATTTTGAGAAATCCTTGATGAATCTTCTGTAATATCCAGCTAAACCAAGAAAACTCTGCACCTCCATAGGTGTCTTTAGTTGTTCCCAATTTATTACTGCCCTACCTTTGCTGGATCCACTAATATCCCTTTATGATTAATCACGTGCCCCAGAAATTGCACTCTTTCCAACCATAATTCGCATTTCAAAAATTTTGCATATAGCTTTACTTCTCTCAACTTTTCCAGTACTATTCTTAAATGTTCCACATGATACTCCTGAGTCATCAAATAAATCAGAATACCGTCAATGAACACCACCACGAACTTGTCTAAATACGACTTGAATACTCTATTCATCAAATTCACAAATACAGCTAGTGCATTCATCAAAACAAAAGACATCACCAAAAACTCGTAATGACCATAATGAGTCCTAAATGTTGTCTTAGGTACATCTTCAGGTCTCACCTTCAATTGGTGATAATTGCTTCTCAAATTTGTCTTTGAGAAATACTTGGCTCCTCGTATTTGGTCAAATAAATCGTCGATCCTCGGTAACGGATACTTGTTCTTAATTATTATTTTATTTAACTCTCTGTAGTCGATACAAAGCCTTAGTGGCCCATCCTTCTTCTTTACAAATAACATTGGTGCTCCCCAAGGAAAAACACTGGGTTGGATATACTTCTTGTCCAATAATTCTTGCAATTGAACCACCAACTCTTTTAATTTGACTTGAGCTATTCTGTATGGTGCCTTCAAAACTGGCGTCATTCTTGGTATAAAGTGATTTTCCTGTCCAGCAAATGTCCTGATAATTCATCTGGGAATACAACCGCATAATCCTTTACCACAGGTATTTAACCCATTTTTGATCCTACTCTTTGAGTATTAACCACATGAACCAAATATCCAATGCACCCTTTATCGTCAGACAACATGATTGTCGTGGTGATTTGCTACCATAAAATACTACCTTAGGCTTTGCAGGAGTCTAAAAGTTCACACATTTCCTTTGGTAGTCAATCACTGTCCCATGGTTATGCAACCAATCCATCCTCAATATTACATCAAACTTTCATAATCGAATAAGAATTAAATCCACTGTTAGTTTATGCCCTCTTAGTGATAAACATCAACATCCCGATGAATATTCTCCACCTGAATTACTTCTTTGTTTGCTACAAATTCATCAGATACAAAGGAGCAGGTAGCTCCCGAATCAAATAATACATAAGCGTTTATATTATTGATAGGAATGATACCTAACACCACGTCTTTTGATGCCATTGAATCCTACACGGTCATATTGAACGTGTGTGTTTTCGGTTTCCCTAGCTGAGTAAGTCCACCAATTGCCAGCTTCCCACTGGTATTCCCTTTACTTCCACTTCCCCCATCAGCTTTCTTCTTTGGACAATCTTTGATTTGATGCCCTATTTCTCTACAATTAAAACATCCTTTTCTTGGCTCCGAGATTTGACAGTTAGGTGCAATGTGCCCTTCTTGACCACACCTAAAACAAATATTTTTTTCCTTTCAAACATACTTCTGAGTGTCCCTTCCCACAAGTGGCACATGGTTCCATTTTCTTCTTTGGTTCTTCGTGCTTGTTTCCAAAAGTGTTGGTTTTGTTGCTACTATTCCATTTTCATTTGTTGGAATTACTTCCCTTACTACTTCCCTATCTATTTACTCCATTTCCTTTCTTGCCTCGTTGTTCTTGTTTATACTTGGTTAAGGCGTCACTGCCTCCTTCAGCTAGAATAGCTTTCTCCGTTACCTCAGTAAAGGTCCCAATCTGAAACATTAAAAACTTGCTATAAATCCATGGCTTCAATCCGCGTTCAAAATGTTTTTCCTTTCTTTGTTCTGTGTCCACCTGCTCTTGCTAACGCATTGAATTTAGCTGCATACTCGGCCACTATCATATTCCCTTGCTTTAATTCCAAGAATTGCACTTCCATTATATTTTGGGTTACTGGAGTAAAGTAGGCTTCGAGGAATATTTCTTTGAATCTCTCCCCCCCACCCCCCCCCCCCCTCCCATGGTGCCATTCTTGTTCCCAATCTTCCTTTTGTTATTTCCCCACCAATAATTAGCTTCTCCATTTAACATGAATGTAGTAAAAGCAGTTTTCTATTCCTTCACCACGTTAGCTACATCGAACACTTTTTCTATTTCAATTATCTAATTTTAGGCCTCTATCGGATTCATAGTCCCCTTGAATTCTGGGGGTCCTACCGCTTTAAAATCCTTGAAGGTGGCAATACGGGCAGTTACCGGTTGATCAATCGTAGGATTAATATTTCTGTTCTGAAAAGCTCCCATCAACAAGTCAACAAATTGTTGCATGAGATTAACTTGCTCCTTTGAAACATTCATAGATTCCTCTGGTGGGGGTTGGACGTTCTGTCTTCGTCTAGGCGGCATTTTTGTTTAACAATTTATGTAAAGATTATTATTTTTATCATTCACATATAACATTCTTACGTTCATTTAAACACATAGCCTTTTCAAATGTATAAATACATAGATATAGCATATTGCACATTGCTTAAATAACCTTGGTTTTGGTCTACGCAACTTAACTCATAATTTAGCTTTAATTTGCTAATTCACTTTACACACTTACCCCATTAGGTTCATTATACCATCGTTTACCAACTTAGGTTCATATTTACATGACACAACATCTATGTATGTCAATTAGTATGTGTTTAGGTGTACATGACCTACTTTTGGGCAACCCAATTACATTACGCAAGAAAAACACACCCTGAAAGCAGCAGGGTTGAGCGTAATTGCGCTCAGACCAAGCGTAGGTGCGTTGGTCCCAGGGCAGGTGCGCTCATACTAAGCACAGGTGCACTCCTTTACAATTTCCAAACAGAGAGCTCGGGCGCAACTACAGTAACACTGAGCGCAGGTGCGCTCGGCCCATTATTTTTTATTTTTTATTTTAAAACTCTGTTTCACATTTAGCATTTTCAGCATATGTTCTTGAGTTTATATTCACATGCAAATTGACTGGTGTCTAGCACCTTACATCACATTTAGCATATTGCTATAAACCGTTCTATCCCTTTAGATTTCAAAAGTCGGGATTCACATTTTCATAACTATATCCAAAAAAACTAGAACTTCCCTCCTTAAAATAAGGAGGTTACATAACATTCTTTATCCCTTATATAACAAAACTAGTGATTTACATTACATACGCACGTAGACGCATACACTCTATACACCTACTACAGCGTCCTACGGAAACATTCCACGCCGAATCGTGTCTTCATATTCTTCATCCATAATGGCTATCATATTCCACCTACTCAAGATATTATTGGTATGATCATACTCCATGGGGTAATAATACACCCAATCTTGCACCCTTTTGAAAGCCATGCGAAAAGCATAGCTCATATCGTCTATTTTTACACCCATACTATCTATTCTAGCTTTCTTAGCCCTTACTTCTTCCTCCACCAAATTCACTCTCCTTATTGCTTTAGCCCTGACATGTTCATACCTGGCTATCCCAGTAGTTGTTTCTCTTAGGTTAGCCTCCAAGGCTTCCTTTTCGTTTCTTAATTCCTCAACTTTCTGTTCTTCTTGTCTCAACTTATTCCTCAACTTTACGTTTCTATTGACCAATACTTGCATCGCCGTCTCATTTTACTCAACAGTTGTTTGCTGTTCTGCTACCTAAGTTTCCAACTCCGGAATTCTATCTACAAATTCACTGTTCTACTGAATTACGCCAGTCACACATTCTTGGTCAGCCTCTATTTTCTCAGATGACACATTCTCCAGCAATGCCCCATTAGAGTCTCCTTCCAGTTCCTCTAGATCTTCCTCATATCCATTATCCTCTGTTGGTACTATTGTAGTGACTAGTACAGCAGTAACTACATCCACTTGAATGTAACGATATTCTTCCTCTATTGCCCGAATGGATTCTCTAATCTCTGACATAATACAAAATTACATTAACAATTATTTAGTTCAATGCAATTAACTTATCTCTATTACAAATAGCACATAACACATAGAACATAATGCATATTATGAAAATTTTAACTTTAACACTTTCCACCATTCACCTCCTAAAACTCTAAATGAATTTCACTATCTTTCTTACGGTCATATTCCTAAGGTTTTCCCCACCTAAGGTTTATAACCTATCAGCTTTGATACCAACCTGTGACGCCCTCAAATCCGGGTCCCTCAAACCTCGAGTTCAGTGCTTACGATACTATACTACCATTCAATCACAACCATTCATTTCTAAATAATATAACTTATTTTACATTAATACATAACTAGCCCAAGTTTACAGACCTTTACATAACAAAACATTTATAATTAAAATAATACAAATATATTACATTTACAATGACTCTATAGCTATACAACTATTGTTTACTGGCCTTTCCTTTACTTTTATCTGAACCTGCCCCCTCGGCCTGCTCAGGCTTAGTTGAAATATCATGTTAAAGTAAGAATGAGCATAAAATATCTCAGCAAGTACATAAACAAATAATGACATGATATCTAAGAGTAATGAATGAAAAATCTAGTACAATAGGGTTAAACCATTAAAGGATTCCATGAAGAACTTGATAATATAACATAATTATTTGCAAGATTACTTGAAATATTAACTTTGCTTGTTATACGGTCATAAGACCAAGAATCCGTTAAGAACAATACCAATCACAAAGAGTGATACTGTCCAAGTCAGTTATAAAACTCTATTTTCCTTTCAAATGCATACTCTAGGTGATCAGCCTATCATACTTTTGCATTGTGTATAACATAAGCATCTAACGACGTAACCACGCCATAAAATTTACATAGTTCAATAATAAATGAACTTCATAATGATTTTTATGAATGCATAACATATAACCTATATATAACTTATCTAGGCCTTCAAAACGTTAAATGCCTTCAAATGACCCCACTTTTCCGAAAACTTAATTTTAGGTGTCGACGAACGTTTTTAAACGTTTAAAATGCACCTTTATCGCCATAAACACCAAATGACTTCCAAATCATCACAGACAAGTGTATTTACGTAAAACTTAGTTATTTGGCTCCTTTTTACCTTTAATTACACAAAATGGCAAAAAATCACACTTGAGTAGAATTTTGTCAACTTAAGAAAATTCACCCTTAAACTCAAACTTGAGTTATTAAACTTCATACACCACATACACTAACACATACTTATCTAACAGCTTTGTATGTCCACATAAAATCTGCACGCACCATCTAAAGTACTTTACAAATTATAATTTGGTTTACATGCAAGATATAGCCTAATATTCTACTTTTTCTTCATAAGTCATATTTTTCAACCATTAAGACATCTAGCATGTTATCTAGCAAGATATTTTACATGTATCAAACATGTTCAACACTTCCAACTAGGTTTTCACCAAAACTTCTAATAAATAACACATGATCTTCCATAAATCATGTTTCCTAGCCATAAATATATGCATGAATAGTTCACCACATTTGTAATACACCACAGAAGCTTAGGTTTCTTAATATACCAAGCATATAGCACATAATTCACATAATCAACACTTATATCCATAGATACATGCATGGTGACACCTATTCTTGCATTTAAACACTTAGATAGTGAAAAGTTAAAGCAAGAACACTTTTATACCTCCTTTAGGCTCTTCTCCTCCTAGCTGTGAAGTTTACAATTTTTGGATTCTCCACTTTGATGATTATTTTCACTTGTCTTAAACACCTCCTTTGAAATCTCTCAAGGATTTGATCAAAACCCTAGCATTTTTCCTCTTTTCGCTCTTATGAACTCTCAACTTAGCAAATTTGGAAATAAAATGAAATGAACTAATAATAGCTATCTATACTTACAAAATATATAGATACATATGTTATATCTTATCCTCCAACAACTAACCATCCTTGGTTAGTTTAAACCAAGCTTAGTTAAGGATAATCAAGTCATTTCTTATTACTAAACAAGGATAATATGGACCTTACACCATTCTAGGACACTAATGTCATATCTTAAGTTGTGAAGGGCATTTTGGACATTTTCCAAAATTTCAAGACAATTTAATTCAATTAATTCATATATTGCTTCTTTTTTTTATCCAATTCAAGTCTTTTTTATCCAAATTTGTTTCCTTAAGCTTGAATTTTATTATATAATCAAATAATACATAAATGACTTGTCTCAAAACACTTGTTACATTTCAAGAATTTAATTCATTATTTATTTATACTATTTACAACATTGATAATTTATATACCATTATAGAACCAGGTCGAAAAGAGCAACAAATAATTCCTTATGTGCCTATTTATGACCCAGTTAGCAAAATAATTTTTGGGCTGGAAAGGAGATTTGCTGCAGCAGAGGCAAGACCAACCGCCGGGTCTAAGCCGGAAGCATCAAGGCTTATGTCTTTGGATCCAAAGTCTCCATTCTTGATAGTCATTTGACCAGGAAAAGGCTGACCCGAGGAAGAAGCTACCACCTCTAAAGATGTATGATGGCTCGGGTGACCCGTATGACCACACCAGTTTATATGAAAGAGTGATGAGATATTATAACCACTTTGAAACCGGGATGTGTCAAATATTTATGGCGACACTGAAGAAGGGAGCTAAATAGTGAATGATGTTGTTACCACCTAATTGTATCAATTTGTAGACCGAGTTGTGTGGTCCGTTCCATGAACGGTTTGGAAGTAACAAGAAGAGGGGCAAGGTGACTGCGTCTTTGATGCAAGTCAAGCAGAACCCAGGGGAGTCCTTAGGCTAGTAAGTACAGAGGTTTCGGGATGCGATGGAAATGATTACCGACCTCAATATGATAAAGGCGTTGGGATTTTTTACTACGAGGATGGATGTCACTTGGAACTAAAAGATGATGAAGGATGATGTTCAATCATCTAAAAGACCTCTTAGACGTGTATGAACGAGCTGAAAAGTTCAATACGATCGAGGAGGTCATGGATAGTTTGATGCCAAGGAGTAAAGGTATGGATAATAAACCTTATGGTGGAACTACAGGTGGACATAATAGACCTAATGTCTTCGACCAAATGGGGCCGAAAGGGGGACAACGAAATACAAATAAACCTCATTACTAGCCTCGGACGGAGAACAAACCTTATACTCCTCTAACTGCAAATTAGGTTAAGGTATTGGAGGCTATAAGAAATGAAACTACATCTGGGCCGAGATCAACGGGGTCGAGGATAGATAAGTCAGATCCATATTGTCAGTATCATTGCTAGGCTAAACACTCGATGGAGACATGTGTCGGTTACAGGACATGATCGGGTCAAAGTTACAAAAGGGTGAATTGACACATTTTATGAGGGTCGACGCAGAGGTAGACTAGTAAAAAAGCCCCGATCCTCCTCTGATGTAGTCTTAGCATTGACAGACCAGCCTCCTAAGGTGGAGTGGTCTTTTCCTAACACGGTGATCTCATTTTCAGAGGAAGATTACCCAGTTGATGTAGTTGAGCCACACGAATGAGCTTTGGTTATCAATACACAAGTCGACCTAGTAGGCATGAAAAGGATAATGATTGATAACAGGTCGTCAGTGGACGTACTATATAACCACACTTATCAGAGGATGGATCTTCAAGGCGTAAGGTTGGAAGTAGGTATTGAATCACCTTTGTAAGGATTTGGCAATGAAGTTGTACCCATGTTCGGAATCTTGGAGCTTCCGGTGGTGTTTAGCACCACTCCCCAGCAGGTAACGATACAGGTAAAGTTTTTTTATCTTTCAGGTTGATTCGGCATATAATGTTATCTTAGGATGAACGACTTTATCTGCTATAAATGCTATCACAACCATTCCACACTATAAATTAAAATTTTGACATCAGAGGGGGTCTGTGAGGTGAAAGGGGATATTGATATTGCTCGAAGATGTTATCATCATACTGTGACGTCATCTGTTGTTGGGGTTAGTAGGCAGAAACGCCCTATGACTGTGGATATTGAGCCATACACGAAGGGAGATACACACCCGTTGGCATTACTAGCTAAGAATACTGAGGAGGTGGAATTAATACCTAGCAATATGTTAAAGAATATCAAGGTAGGGGTGAATTATCCAGTATTATTAAGTCGAGATTGGTTCAACTGTTATAAAGTTATGCTGATATTTTTGCTTGGACACCTCGGGACATGCTTGGAGTTGCTGAGAAGGTGGGTTGTTCATAAGTTGGCAGTTGATCCGAGCAGGAAACTAGTACACTTAAAATGAAGGATATTTGCACCAGAACGCCGAAAGATTATAGATGGAGAGCTCAGTAAGCTTTTGGATTGTATAGATTACAATGATCTGATAAGGCATGCCTGAAAGACATTTATCCGCTTTCACATATTGATCAGCTCATTGATACTACCTCGGGGAACACAATTTTTGAGTTCTTTGGATACCTTCTCGGGGTATCACAAGCTTTTTATGGTAAAGGAGGATATTCCTAAGATTGCATTTATCACCCACCGGGCTATCTATGCTTATAAGAGAATGATGTTTGGGTTGAAAAATCCTGGGGCAACGTATCAAATGATGATGAACACCGTTTTCCAAAAGCGTATCGGAAGAAACATGAAATTTTATGTAGACGATATGATAATTAAAATTCCTAGGATACAAGACCATTTTCGTAATCTGGAAGAATGTTTCCAAACCATCTAACACTACAATATGTGCCTCAACCCTACAAAATGCATATTCGGCCTTGGTTCAGGGAAGTTCTTAGGGTACTGGGTGAATAAATGGGGAATTAAGGATAATCTAGATATGATCAAAGCGATATTGGATATGCGATCACCGCAAAGTTTTAAGGATGTTCAGAGATGCAGCATTGAGAAGGTTTATGTCGAGGTCGGCTGAGAGGTGCCTACCCTTATTTGATACTTTAAAAGGGCCAAAGAATGAGAAAACTTTCCAATGGACTACAGAGTGTGAAGATGCCTTCTAGGGCATTATGAAGTATTTATTGTCAGCCCACTTGCTATAAAAGCCTATGCCACGAAAGTAATTTACTTGTATCTTTCAATCAGTCCATTAACTATGGTTGTAGTTCTTATCAGGGAAAAATGAGGGGTTCAGCGCCCAGTTTATTATGTTAGTCATGTGCTAAGAGATGCAGAGATCAGATATCCAAATTTGGAAAAGTGTGTGTATGCTTTGGTGGTAGCAAGTCAGAAACTCTAGCACTATTTTCAAGGTTGGCTTATTGTTATTTACACGAACCAACCATTAAAGAAAGTTTTGAGTAAACTGGACACCTTGAGAAGAATAGTGACGTAGGTCACGGAGTTGAATCATTACAACTTGGAGTATCATCCTCGTGTAGCTATTAAGGGTGAAGCGTTGACAGATTTCATGATTAAGTGTACTTTCCCCGATAGGGAGGGGGTCGGTTCTTTGGAGGTTGTTATTATAGCTGAAAGGAAATCGAACCCTGCTTTCTCATAGATGTTATATGTTGATGGGTCAACTAATATGGAGGCCAGTGGGACTAGGGTTATCTTGACTAGTCTAGAAGGGTTTAAAGTACATTTTCCATATGGTTTAAATTTTGGGCTACCAACAATGAAGTGGAATATGAAATAATATTGGCAAGGTTACAACTGGCCAGAAGTTTGGAAGTTCGACATCTACTCATTTTTAGTGATTCCTAGCTAGTCGTGAAACAAATTCGAAGAGAGTACGAAGCTCAGGGATCGAGGATGACTAAGTCCTTGGACAAGGCGAAGATGTTATTACATAGGTTTAAATCCTATGCTCTTAATGAGAACGAGAAAGAAGGTAATTATACTGCTTATGCTTTGTCAAAGTTGGCTGTTACACAGGTGGAAGATTTTGCAGGGTCAGTATACCTTAAAATTCTGAATGAACCCAGTATTAATATAAAGGAGCTTTTGTGCATTGAGAGACCGAATTACTAGATGACTCCCTACCTTGATTACTTAGCTGATGGGAAGCTTCTGACATATAAGATTATTGCAAAAAAAATCAAGTACTAGAGCTCTTATTTTTGTTTGATTGATGGGGATTTATACAAGAGATCGTATTCATCTCCATTATTAAAGTTCTTGATTTCGTTAGAAGTGTCATATGTACTCAGAGAAGTTCATGAAGGGATTTGTAGGGATCACATTGGGGCTAAATCACTAGCATACAAACTGGTTCGACAGGGATACTATTGGCCGACTATGCTCTAAGAAGTCAAGGGGTACGTGCAGAAGTGTCCGAAGTGTTAGATTAACAGCTCAGTTCTGCACCAACCTACGAAAGAATTGTCATCAATGTTGTCTCCCATCCCGTTTGTTATTTGTGAGGTAGATTTATTAGGGCCACTATCCAAAGCGAAGGGAAAACTCCAGTATGTGGTGGTGGTAGCTATCAATTATATGACCAAGTGGGTGGAGGCTAAACCTCTTCGCCATATTACCGAAGAAGATTGTTTAAAATTTATCAAGGAATCGTTAGTATTTTGATTTGGCATCCCAAGGGTACTCGTCTTAAATAATGGTACATAGTTTGTGGGAACTAAATTTGAGCAATTCTTGTCCGATTTAATAATTCAACATTGAAAAACCTCGATGGCATGTCCTTAATCTAATGGCCAAATCGAGGTCACTAATCGAACGCTACTAAATGTAATTAAAAGGTGATTGGATGATGCAAAGGGTAGGTGGCCAGAGGAGTTGCAGAGTGTCCTATGGGCTTATCGGACAACTCCAGGGATGACCATGGGGGATTCACCTTTCAGGTTGGTGTACGGGATAGATGCATTGATCCTAGTTGAGAGCGGATCTTCCTCATTCAGAGTGTCTAATTTCAAGTTGTACAATGAAGAGGGATTTCGACTTAACCTTGATTTGTTAGATGAAGTTCGCGATGTTACATTTTTGAAGTTAGCCATTTATCAGCAGATGATGGCTAAATATTACAACCGAAGGGTTCGAGTTAGAAGATTTGAGGTGGGAGATCTGGTGCTTAGAGAGGCCGAGGCCTCATGGTGTGATATCGCAAGCACCCAAAAATAAAATCTTACTTAGGAAAAATATTAATATAGTAGTGCAAGTAAAAGTCGATCCCACGAAAAATAATTAATTTACTTTTATGATTTCGTAAACCAAAATTTGGGGGTTTTAATCAAAAAAATAATTTAAATAAAATTAACTAAAATAAATATGCAAGTAATTTAATGAAATAAATAAGAAGAATAAAACCTTGGCTTAAGTTAACATCCACCATAAAAAATTTACAATTGATCACTGACGTAAGAATAACTCAATTTATATTTTAAATATTCAACGTGGAATAATTACTCCCACTCAAATAATTTTCCTATCTCTCCTTAATTTTAGTTAAGTAGAAATAAGCGATCTAAATAACCCTTACTACTAAATAACCTAAAACAAGCGTTAAAGATTTAACCTAGTATAAGCTTTAAGAATTAGAGAGATCGCTGAACTAAACAACACAAGTCATGCGTCTGCATTTAATTTAGATGAATATTTTTTTTAAGACATAACAATCTTTTAATATGCAAAATAATTACGGATTTGATATTTAATTTAGTAGTAGATTTCAACGAATAATAAACTAGTGTGCACCCTAACAATCAAATGAATTAATCATATAAATAAACACAGAAAAATATCCAATACTTAAAATATAAACTGAACAATTAAAATAAATTATATCTCACAGTGTATAAATCTTGATGGCTTCAAATCACTTAAACTAGGAAAAATATTTAGATACAGATAGCTTTGAAAAGCACTAAAGAATAAAAGAGAGAATTTTTCTAATGAAAGTTGTATATCAATTGCGTATCTCAAGCCCTCTATTTATAGGCTACATAATCCTCCTAACCCTAATAGAAATTACACTTTCCAAACCCTAGTAGGATTTAAATTACAAAATAAAATAAATATAAAAATTCCATTTAAATATTAAATGAAACACACTAGGATTATTAATATCAATTTTTTTAAATATTTTTTTCATGTTTTCCTTTTAATGGGTACATTTTATGCTCCATCCCATTTTTTTTCTTTCTCTTTTTTCTTCTTTAATGAGTGCATTTTATGCTCCATCTCACTTTTTCATGTGTTTATGAGTGAGTGCGTTTTACGTTCCATCTCAACCCACCACAAGATTTTTCTTTTTAATAATCCTAGAAAGTACATAAATCATCTCCTTCAAATTATATTTTACTTCAACTAATGATTAAATAAGAATAGAGCTCAAAAATATCTTTCATAAGCATTTAACTATGTAAACTTGCTCTTAATTAAAACTAGCTCAAACAAATGGATATAAGTGCATAAAAATTTAAAGATCTCAAAAAAAGTAAATACCAACAGTACGTCAAGATTCAGACTAAACAAAAATTTATTATTTTTCCAAGAGTTATAAAATAAAAATCAAGATTTTATCATTGGATAAAAATTTAAAATTCAGTTAGCCTATTGCTCAAGTAACACATCCTAAAAAAAACAAAAAAAAAACTACCCTATTTTCATAGGAAACACGGTTACACATAGCATGTGCAACAAGCATTTAAACTACAAGGTTACCCTAACCTAAGTGGACGAGTTTTGTCTCGTGAGGGTTTGCAGCAAATTTACCCACAAAATTCAAAAACTTCAAAAACTTTAAATTTACCTAAAAAATTTTAAAATATGACCTAAAAATAACAAAAATCCTAAATCCCTTCTCCCACACTTAAATCATACATTGTACCCAATGTAAAGAAAAATGTAAAGAAAAAGGCATAAATAACTAAAATAAAACGAAAGAAAATTATACTCCCCTTGGGTTGCCTCTCAAGCAGCGCCTTTGTTTATTGTCATTGGCTTGACAGCATGCTTCAACACTACGTCACTCCTTCCTCTTGAATTTTGACAATCTCATCCATCTTTACTCCATTTATTATGGACTTGTTCAAACTTCCTTGCAGTGGATATGAAGATTTTGCTCCCTCTTTAATGAACTGACATTTGAGATGATTAGGGAGAAGCTTAAAATCTGGAATGTTATCCTGTAAAATAGAAGATAAAAATTTCTTGTTAGGAATTGGTAAGTCAAAATATGGATCATTACCTGCTTTCGGAGAACCATTTAAAGCCGCAACAGTTTTCTTTAAATCAACATTCAAGACTAACTCCTCATTCTTTTTCCCAAAACTCTGGCTAAATGTCGTTTTCAATTCATCCTTTTCATCAGCTTCAGAAATTTTCTGTGCCAATGAATCAATCACTTCAACAGAGTAAACAAGATTATGACATTTTATGGCATCAAAAATATTAAACTTAACAATTTTCCCATCAAATTCCATTATTAGTGTACCACTATGAACATCGATCTTAGTTTTTGATATCGTTAAGAAAGGTCTTCCTAACAAAATAGGAGTATTTTGATCACCATTCTCCATATCAAGCACATAAAAATCAGCAGGAAAAATTAAATTATTTACTTGCACAAGAACATCCTTTACTATACCCTTAGGATAAGCGTTAGATCTATCAGCCAACTGAATCATAGTATCAGTTCTATTCAAATGTTCAAGTTTCAAAAAAGCATATATAGAATATGGCATGACATTAATGGATGCTCCTAAGTCTAACATGACTTTTTCAAATCTAGTGTCACCTATCTTGCAAGGGATAGTAAACATTCCTAGATCTTGACACTTAGTAAGGAGTTTTATTTGAATTATTGCCGACACATTCTTTCTGCTTGTACTTTTTTATATCTTTTAAGTGCTTGTTTTCTCTTGTGTGTACACAATTCTTTCAGAAATCTAACAAAACGAGGTACTTGTTTAATAGCATCTAACAATGGAATATTTACCTCGCATTTACGGAAAGTTTCATATAAATCAAAATTTGTCTCATACTGCCTTTTTTCAGTTAAAGCAAGAGAAAAAGGTGGTACTGGTTTATAGTCAAAAAGAGGTAAAAAATTATGCTTAGGGGTACCATTGTCACCTAGAACATTATCGTCCTCCTTACTGTCGTCGGCTTCTGTATTGCCCACTTCTGGTTTGCTTTGTTCTTTTGGCGCAGAATATGTCTTTTCTAGAGTTCCTATCTCTTTACTACTTCTCAATGTAATTGCACTGACATTTGCTTTTGGATTAATCACCGTTTGAAAGGATAGTTTTTCAGAATTTTGCGCCTCCAATCTACTGATTGCAGTTGCCATTTGTCCCATCTGTGTTTCCAAATTCTGCATATTTTCCTTCGTTTCCTATTAAAATTGCAACATGTTAGTGCTAAGTTGTTTAACTAAATGCTCTAATGACATATGAGAATTAGATGATTGGCCCTGTTGTTGTTTGTTGGGATATGGTAACTTGTATTGTTGGTAGCTTAAGAAATTTTGAGTCGCAGACGGATTCCCTTGGTGATTTCCATAGCCGAAATTAGAATGATCTCTCCAACATTAGTTGTACGTGTTCGAGTAAGGATCATATCTCTTTTGTGGTTGATCAAGGAAACCACTTGCTGCATTCACTTGTTCATAGGACTCCTCTTGAAGAGTGGGGCATATATCCGTCGGATGTCCTACTATCGCACAAATCCCACAAACTTTCACTTGTTGTGTATTACCTACAGCCATCTAACAAACAAAAGAGGTTAGACTATCAATTCGTTGCTCAAGTGAAGAAATATTTACCACATTCACATTATTGGATGAAAAATCAAGCCTAGTGCCAAATTGTTGGGAATTAGCAGCCATATTTGTAATTAAGTTCCTTGCAGCTTCGAGAGTTTTGTCCACCAAAGTGCCTCCACTAGCAGCATCGATCATGCTCCTATCGGTAGACATGAGTCCTTCATAAAAATATTGAATAAGGAGTTGCTCGCTGATTTGATGGTGGGGATAACTTGCATATAATTTTTTAAATCGTTCCCAATACTCGTATAGGAATTCTCCATGGTTCTGTCTCACACCATAAATGTCTTTTCTGATACTGGCTGCCCGTGAAGCGGGGAAATATTTTTTCAAGAATAATCTTTTCATCTCATCCCATGTGGTGATGCTTCCGGAGGGTAGGTAGTAGAGTCAATCCTTAGCCAAATCTTTCAAGGAAAATGGAAAAGCTCTTAGATTGATTTGCTCTTCGGTCACTCCAGAAGATTTCAAACTTGTGCAGACCATATGAAATTCCTTTAAATGTTTGTAAGGATCTTCACCTGCAAGACCATGAAAATTGGGCAATAGATGTATTAGACTAGATTTTAATTCAAAGGAAGTGTTAGCATATAAATTAGGAAAAGTTATGCTTAAAGGTTGATGGTTCAAATCAGGGGCCGCAAGCTCTTTCAAAGTTCGATTTCTAGCCATAATTTTATCCTTAACCTGTACAACTCAAATAAAATATGAAAACTAGAAAAATCTAAAAAATATCTACCTACACATAGCTTTGAAAATCTTGATGGCTTCAATCACTTAAACTAAGAAAAATATTTAGCTACACATAGCTTTGAAAAGCACTAAAGACTAAAAGAGAGAATTTTTCTAATGAAAGTTGTATATCAATTGTGTATCTCAAGTCCTCTATTTATAAGCTACATAATCCTCCTAACCCTAATAAGAATTACACTTTCCAAACCCTAATAGGATTTAAATTACAAAATAAAATAAATATAAAAATTCCTATTTATTTTTCCAATTCCAATTTGCATTTGGATTCCTAAATTATTTGCTTCCTTTTAATTTACTACTAAAAGTTGCACACGAAATCAAACCAAAAAGTGTTGAAGAAACCAAATAATTGCGCCTAGACCCACAAGTGCAAAACGACAAGAAATTAGAGAAGAAAGCCACCAAGTCTACTGACATCTCACGCGCCAGCTAGCGATTTTATTTTTTATTTTTTTTCTTCTCTACATAGCTGCACATTGCGTGAAAAACTCTTTATTTCTCGCGCCATGCACGTAGCGTGTATCAGCATCCTTAGTACAAAACGACGCCACACCGTCCAAGCTGTTGAACTTTAAGCCTGACCGCGCTATGCATTGATGCTGCCTCCTTATTTACACTTTTGCCATTGAACATCCTTTTTCCTATAAAATCAAATTAAAACGAATAAAAATATAAAAATAACTAAAAATAATATAAAAATAATAAAACTATTAAAAATGCATAAAATTAAATAAATTACCTAAAATACTAAAAATACTTAAAAACTCACAAATAATTAAGCATAAAATACCTAATAAATAGATACAAAATCTTCTTATCACCTCAACTCCATATAGTACAGGCAAGTTAATACCTAAGCGGGAAGGCCATTATAAAGTCATCGAAGTAGTAAAGGATGGTACTTATCGGCTTAGGAATATAGATGGGACCAAGGTGAAAAATACTAGGCATGATGGTCGGCTAAAAAGGTATTATTAGTAATAGGAGACTTTTGTTTCCTTTCTATTTTTGACAATCATATAATATAGTGGGAATGATTATTCAGTTGTAACAATATAAACAAGTTTCGATGAAATAAGAGTATATTTTATTTGTTGATTTGTTTGATTGATTATATATGAAGTTCCTAAAGTATATATTATAATTGTTCGATATAAAGGGATGATTATTCAGTTGTAATAAATTGAAATAGAGCTAGGTAAAGGAATGATTCATTCTATTTATTGACTTGTTTGAATTATTTACATAGAAAATTCCTACTTACAAACTATACAAAGGAAAGGATGAAATAAATTTACAGATCAGTTAGGGGTTCGGGGGATCGGTGGGAGGGTAGTCATCTGTTCCAAGCTCTAGTTCGTTGGTCAGGTCATCTTCAAGCCAGAGTAGGTCATCATCTGTTCCAAGCTCTAGTTTTGTGTTGGCACTTGCAGTCTCTATCAGTTGTTGATTGGTTTGGGTGAGCCATTTATTCTCTGCTCGAAGTCTCATTATCTTCATACCTTGCTCGTGATTTTTCTGGGTGACGTCTCTATGTTTCTGTGCTATCTTTTTTATTTGGTCGCCCTGAATGGAGATTTCTCATTTAGTGTTAGAGTATTTGGTTTCTAGCTCCTTGATCTTTTGGTGAGCTCAGTCTAGTAGCTTCTCTTCTCGAAAGCCTAGTGAACAAGGCAAGGAACTGCATAGAAATAAAAGGTTAACGCGTGGAAATGCAATTACAAATTAAGGAATGAATAAAATAAATTAAGAAGTCATACCCAGCCCTACTGGACTATGGAGTCGATGAGCAAATCTTGGGTATAAAGTTTGTTAAGGTTCGCATTGTCTTGGAGGAAGTTGAAGGCTTCAAAATATTTGAAGGGGAGTTCAGAACTGTCGTCAACTGGCAAGAAGGATGCTTTAGGGAAGTACTGTTGAAGTTTTGAGTTGAAGAAATGCTTATATCTTGAATTAAGGAGTTGAAGTTAGGCGTTGGTAGTCATTTTAGGTATATGAGTTGTTAGAAGGGGATTGGTGGTTAGGGTTTTAGGGGGTGGGGTCGCTTGAGGCTCGATCGCTCCCATTGGGGTTTTTGTGGTATAAGTTATTGTAAGGGGGTCGGGATTGGTTATTGTTTGCTATGTTGATTTAGGCTAAGGACGAATTTTGGAGGTTGTAGCAGGAGATTGTTCAGGAGCCTTTACGAGCCGTCGGCATTTTCGCAAGGCAATGTTTAACTTGTCGGCCTCGTTTGGTTGGGAAACATCCTTCTTCTGGGCAAGGGTAACCTCAAGAGGTGGTTGTTGTCGTGCTTCAGATAAGCCTGTGGCAGAGTTTTTTTTTTTGTTGGGCTAGGACAACCCAAGGTTTTTGGGTTTGTTTATTAGCTTATCTCTTTGTACGGGTAACCTTTTGAGGAGGATTGGATGCTCGTGCAAGGGCATTAGAAGCAACTTCGGAAGGGGCACCTTGAGGAATCCGAACAGAACGGATAAGTTGGACCAAGATTGGGAGTTTGGTATTGCGATGGGGATGTACCTTTACATTAAACTCCTCGATGAAAAGAGGAAGGCTCGATGGTGGAGGAGTGGGTACTCAGCCCTCAGGTCTGGTTAGAACTACTAAATGGAAAGTGAAAGATAGTAAGTTAGAATGGTCGATATTAAGAATATGGATATGAAAAAAATTGTACATCGATCAGAGACTTACATCCGTGTTTGAATAGCCAATCCTCGTCAGATAGGACGCTTACGTTCCATGGAATTGATGGTAACTTTCTGATAAAATCGTGGAATTCCTTCTGCATTTAAAATTCCAAAAGGGGTAATAATCCATTCATACAACCCATGTTGGCTTTTAAATAATATTTTCCACTCATCTCCAGGGCGAATCCTGATCTGATGGTATATACTCATAAGGTCAATTTTTGTAAAACCTTTAGCTCTTAATAGTTTATCTGACATGTCATCCAGGTAAGGAATTAGAAACCGATACTTCATAATAATCTTATTAATCTCTATACTTTCAATACACATCCTATATGACCCATCCTTATTCGGCACTAGCAAAGTAGGTACGACACACAGGCTCAAACTTTCACGGATGTAGCCTTTCTCTAATAACTTAACCACCTATCGCTGCAACTCTTCGAACTCCTTAGGACTTAGTCTGTGCGCTGGTCTATTCGGTAAACTCGATCCTAGCATAGTATCTATCTGATGTTGAATATCCTTCAGCGGCAATAATCCAGGTGGAAGCTTTTCGAGCATCAGATCAGCAAACTTTGATAGCAACTTCTACATATCGGCTAGTACTTCAGTGTTTTCATCTGTCGTACTAATCCCACAAGGAAGCAAGGCATACACAACTCCTTCATGCTTGACCTCAGTTAAGAAACTATACATTTACAATAGGCTAGTGTTCTTGACAGCCTGAACTGAACTATTTTCTTCCCTCTGATGTGCTAATACAATCTTCTTCCCTTTTATACTAAGGGAGTATATATTTCTTCGACCGTCATGAATGACACTTCAGTCGTACTGCCAACGTCTACCCAACAACATGTAGCATGCATCCATAGACACCACATCACATTAAGCATTATTAAAATATTTCTTACCAGCGAAAAAAGATGTCAAACACTTTCTGTTGATTATTATCTCGTTACCTTTGTTCAGCCATGATAGCTTATGCGATTTAGGATGTCGATCCATCCTTATTTGTAATTTATTGACAGCTTCTTTCAACACCGTGTTCTCATAACTGCCATTGTCAATAATCATTTTGTAAACCTCATCGACCACCGTGGAAGTCGTATGAAATATGTTGGTTCTCAACCAATCATCCTTAGAATCATCTTTAGGTGCCAACAGACACTTACGAATGACCAAAGTCTCTTGTTCATCACCATATAACACATCATCTTCGTCATATTCATCATATACTGGCTCTCTAGACTCTTTTATCTCATCTAACACATCTTCCTCAACCAGGAGGTTTTTGCCCTTCTAATTGGTAGGCTTCCTACACTTCTAAGCTTGATGCCCTTGTTCACTACATTTAAAACATCGAATGGTGGAGTTAGAATTACCTTGTGGTTGTTGTGGTACCGAACGGGCTTGTTGAGGGGGTGCCAACCTACTGCTTGGGCAATTCCTCATCATTGACTTTTATGTTCTACTGCTACTCTACCTCACGAGCTCGTTGATAAGCCTCAGAAATAGTCCAAATTGAATTAATACTGAGGATATCCTACAAGGGTTGTCGATGAGGGCATGTTTGGCTTAGATAGGAGTCAAGAAGTCAAAGCTTGGGTAGATCCAATTTAAGTTCCAATTGGACCAGTTACGTGAGCACTAGCCAAATGATTTAAGGAATGACTTGTTGGATTGATTCAAGAAATGTGGGCTAATCAAATTGCAAGCGATTCAATCAAGGAAGGAGATCTAAAGTTGGTTCGAGTGTTGCAAGCAAGTTCAAGTTAAGTTCAAGTAAAACAAAGAAATTTAATTTCAAATTTTCAGAGACCAGTGTCCTGCCGCTGAGAATTGTCCTTGAGATAGTGCCTCGATACAAGGTAACAGAGAGATCAGCGCCCCCAACTCTACAAATGAACTGGAAGACAGCACCCGGTGCTATGTTGCGATCTAACCAAGACGAGTTTTGTTATTTTCAATTTTATTTTATTTTTTGGATTATGTATGTTAATTAGTTAGGTTTCTTATGTAATGATACTTCATATTGGTTTAAGGATTAGGAACACATAGATTACTATAAATATAGATCTAAATATTTATAATTAATTAGTCATTATTCAATATATATTTTCTTGAAAGGATTATTCTTCATCTTTGGTTATTTAAGAATTTCTAAACTATTTATTAGTGTTCTTAAGATTTAATCTTGACATATCAGTCAACTATACATAGTTGGGTGTGGTGTCGTCTACCATAAATCAATCATCAATTGTACTAAGGTTCTAGTCTACATATAGACAATGGGTTAAGGTGTTATGGGTGTTCCATTTAACGTAGATTTTCTACACAAGCAATTGTACCAACGTTCTCACTTCTATATAAGCGATGGGTTGAGGTGTTGTGCGTATTCTACAATATGGCTTTTTGTGCGTATTCTACAATATGGCTTTTCCAGATAAGGATTCAGGCAGCGTCCACCTTACGCAAGTATACCGTGGACCCTATCATTTGTCGTAATCCATCGAAATAACGTGCCACTAATTGTTCCACTGTTTTACACAAGTCATTCCGGGCTATCCATTAGTAAAACTCTTACGTATATTCATCAACGGATATGGTTCATTGTCTCAACAATTGCAGACACTTAAACAAGGATTGAGTATAACCGAAAGGAAGGAAGTGGCTCTACATCTTTTTCTTCATCATTTCCCATTTCGTGATTTTAGATTTGCCCTATCTTTCCCATGAGCATCTCAACTGTTTCCACTAAGCAAATGCTCTGCCTTTGAGTATAATAGCAACTCATTTCACCTTGACATTTTTTGAAACCTCCTTATACTCAAATATTCACTCCACTTCATTAACCCAATCGATGAATCCTTCTGCATGTAGTGTACCAGAGAACACCGGTAGCTTCACTTTAGAGCCTAAAATCTTGTTGATAATCTATTCGACCACGTCGTTCACAGAATTGAGCCATACGGTGGTAAAGATTCTCAAAACTAGAATCAGAGTCGTAATCCTCCTCATCACAATCACCAAAATTTTATAAATATGGAATGTTACGATTAGAGTACGGAACTTTCTCAGTCGAAACCTGCCCATAATGCCCAATCATTACCTCTGGTAGGTTGCAATCAAAGTGTTGGATTTCCTCAGCCGGAACCTAACCATGACGACTGAAACCTTGGGTTGTTAGACATTGGGTTAACTCTTTAACTTCCCTCTGTAAATCCTCAATCATCATGTCCTAAATGTTAAATCACACTTTATGACTTCCTCAGCCAAAATTTGTCCACGATGGCCACGACCACGACCACTAGCCATTAAAACTGATGAGTTTTAACCCTAGGGGATGTTTGATGCTCTGATACCAACTGACACCATACAAGATAGAGATTATTCTATGGGCTAGGTAAATAGAAAAATTCACAGGCAAAGGAATAGGAGAAACAGAGAGAAAATTCTCTATTTCTCAAATTCAATATTATCAAAATCAAAAGCCCCTTCTATTAACCCACAAGTTGGGTTATATAGTTGATAGTTCTTAGGCAACAAGAAAGGAAATATCCTAAAAAGTACCAAATGACAGATTCTGACAAATCCCTAAAAATAAGTTGCATAACAAACTTTGAATTCTACTACTAAATAATGCCACGTATCATATCCTTATGATCTCACCACATGAATATACCATGTGACACCATAACAAAATTATTTACAAAATCATTACTATGAAAGGGACTCAGGCCCCATGTACTAAAATAAGATACTCAAATTGATATACAACTGCTCTGAAGCAAGTCGAGCTCATCCAAAGTTGTCAATGCTTGCTAACCTTATACTGATCCTTTAGCTCTAGATAATTCAACTATATTAATGCACTATCCAACAAGTCGGCATCATCAACTTTGAACCCTTCTGCATCAAATACTATAGGGGATTATATATTTGTAGTTTATCCATTACTTGAACGATCTTCAGTCCATACTCGATGGATAGAATTGGTGTTTGAGCTCTGTATATTTTTAAAAAATTTAGGCTTTATTATTTATTTGGGGATAAAATTGAGGAGAGAGATGAATTTGCTTTTGGTGTGTTAGTTTGTGTTCTTGGTGTAAGGAGAAAAACAAATAGTAGTATTATTTTAATTATTTTGAAATTTACTTGTTTTATTATTTAAAATGAAACTACTTAGGTGCATATCTATTATTAAAAAAAAGTCTCAACTCAATAAGAAGACTGAATTAAATTCGATTGGTCTAATTTTTGGACCATATTAAAAAAATTTCCAATTTAAGTGTCACATCATAATTGAGTGACAATTTAGAGATATAATTTTGCCATTATTCTTGTATATATTTATATTAAATAATTGGAGGTTAAGAAATGATATTATGTTTTTTGTGTAAATAAAAAAGTGATTTTTTAATACTTTTTAAAACTAATATTATTCAAAAAAAAAAAAAAAAAAATTTCTTCCTCCCATTACCTCTGATCTCCTATTTTTAAATTTTCTTTCTTCTGACACATACATCGTGTGCCATATAAATTAGTATATATATAGATATCATGGAGAGAAAGAGAGGTACGTGTGTATCTATATATTTTATGCTCTCTTTTTTTGGCTCAATTAACCTTTAAAAATATTCGTCGAAGCCACAATATTCTACAAGGTACCTAGTGCTGATCCAGGGTAGGGTTAAATACAAATAGCATTCGAATCTAGCAGTATTCAGATTGTGGTGGGCATGATGAAAAGCAAAAAGATGATGGGACCTTTACCTTGATTCTCCTGCAAATCTCTTCAACTAAATCTCTTCGCAACTTTAATACTTTTTAACTTAAATAAATACTACCAAATTTACAAATATTAAAAATAATATATAATAAATTTTTAATTAATTAATTAAAAGTGGCATGGTAACAGAAATTAGGAAGACACGCTAATTAAACTAATAAATTTTTATTTTCTTAATAGCATATCTAAATAGGAAGTGCACCAAATTATAATTAGAGCAACACAATTTAAATTCTCATTTTACTCTACAAAGTATTTGAATATATTTATATAATCACGTAGCCAGAGTTCGTGACCATTTCGACTATTTTTTTAGCTTGATTTTTCCACCGAGTCGATATTTGTTACTTATTGATTTTTAGAGGTGGGAATCGGAAAGATTAAAATTTCTTGGTCTCTATTATAAATACGCGTATACTTTGAAATCATATATGCTATTAATCCTCAATAAAAATAAAAATATATCTTTAATTAATAACTATATATAATCAGGTATTAAGGGAATTTATTCAATAATTTTATATTTTTATTGAATTATCTTGGTTAGTTATGAGTTATACATAGTCAATACCGAGTCAATTATTTAATACTTTTCATTTTTTTATACAATATATAAAATTTTCGTATATTGTAAAATATATACTTGAATATATATATGCATGAGTTGTGTTCAATATATAAAATTTTCATATATCATAAAATATTTACAATTATCTTCATTATATATGTATTATGTTAATGAGAAATGATAAATATATCAATAATAAATATTAAATATTTGTGAAAAAAAAATAATATCATAAATATTGAATAAAAAATATTCAATATATAAATTTTTCGTATATTATAAAATATTTACAATTATTTTCATTATATATGTATTATGTTAACGAGAAATGATAAATATATCAATAAAAAATATTAAATACTTGATAAAAAAAAATAATATAAACTAGTCCGTACTTCATAAATACTATCAAACTTGTATTTATAAATTTTATAAATCAGAATTTTTTTTCTTGAAACAAACTTGAGCATTAAACAAGGTATCGAGCATATAAAATTGAGAAATTTCACTTTAACCTTTATCAAACAAACTAATGGATAAACAAACCATTTTGTAACTGAAGGCCACCACAAAATGGTTTGAAGTTGACTATTTTAAGACTATTTTAAGATCGCTACATAAAGGTGAATCTTTCACAAAAAGCAATAAAAAAATTTGAAACACGAGTTAAATTTATTTTTTTCATATTAAACTGAATATCAATTTACATATGTATCATTGAATTAATTTTGTTTATATTCATATTGCTAAACTAAATATTTTTACAAAATATTAATTTTTCGTCTAAGAGTATTAAAATTTATAGAATTACTTACGTGGACAATTTAACATTTCTGCACATAAAACTTAACTAATTTATACATTCAACAATTAAAAAAATAAATTACTCTTTCACTTTCCCTATGTTTAACCCGTCAAATCTTCATCTTCGTTCTTCATGGCAGGTGACCATATTTCAATATCTATTCGACCATCTCCACCATTTTCATTCCAATTGAAGAAAGTAAAAAAACAAAATTTCATCAGATATGTTCTACCGTGACTCGATCTTTGAAATAGGACCTTTTATATATATATATATATATATATATATATATATATATATATATAGGAGAATGATCCATAGTATATATTTGCTATGAATTAAAAATGAGCATACACCATTTATAGTATCCGTTCTAAATATCAACGACCGAGATTAAACTGAGAACAATAAAAAAAATACATATCATCCGCTACTAATACTAACATACGCTAATTAGAATAAGAGTTTGACCTATATTAACTAGAGTTTTGGCCTATATTAACTATGGTTTATATTTATTAACTAGGGTTTTAGGATTTACTAACTAGGATTTAAGAATTTACATATTAGGGTTTAAGATTTACTAACTAGAGTTTTGAGTTTATTAATTAGGGTTTGTGGTTTATTAACTAAAATTTATGATTTTTTTACCCTAATATAAGCCAAAACCCTAGTTAATAAATCTTAGACCCTAGTTAATATAGGTCAAACCCTTATATTGATTAGTGTCTGCTACTCTTGTTAGCAAAAGGTATGTGTTTTTTTACCGTCCGTTAATAATAGTAGCGGATGTCGATTTTTAGTTACTAATTCTGACTGTTCCTTTTTATTTTCATTGATATAAATGATGTATGTTATATAAGGATTCATAGCAAATACATGTTATGAATAATTATATATATATATATATATATATATATATATATATATATATATATATATATAGCTTCATATGTGTTTCTCTCTTAAAAATCTGAAATTGTAGTTCAAAATTTCACAGTTTGGCTATCTTTCTCTCACTTGGTGATGGAGGACAACGAGTTGGGCTTTTGAGATTGGGGACTGAGATCGCAAAAGATTGAGATATATGATGTTTTAGATTACATATTAAGGGGCATGGGTTGCAGCCTTTGTTGCGACCTTAGAGTGTTTAGTATTAGAGTTTGTTTTGTTTTGTTTTGATTGTCGGTGTTTAGGTAGTGTTTTCATGGGTTGAGATGAGGTTTCAATTTTGGTGAAGAAGAAGTTTGTTTTTTTATTTAATTTTTTTTTATATTTTATTCTACCAGAAGCGAGATGAATTAAATAGCAAAAAAATGAAGATAAATAATGTTTATGATTTAATGTTTTACTTATTTATGTTTGTATTAGTACTTTTTTGTCCTTTGTCTATTGTCTATATTTGTTTTTTTAAAAATTAATCGTAT
Organism: Hedera helix; assembly: GCA_947179155.2. Taxonomy (NCBI): domain Eukaryota; kingdom Viridiplantae; phylum Streptophyta; class Magnoliopsida; order Apiales; family Araliaceae; genus Hedera; species Hedera helix. Next base: position 40,407,620 of record OX359264.1, on the reverse strand, counting down.
ATGGTCAAATATAAAAGTCAACATGTATTGTACAATGTAAAATCGTATTTTTAGCTTCTTTTTTTTTTTTTGAATGTATAAATGAATTAAATTCCATGTGGCATGTCACGTCATATTTTATATATTAAATTGTTCACGTAAGCAGTCCGTTATATTTTAACAGTCTTAAACGAAAAATTTTAATTTTGTAAAAAAAATTCCAGTTCAGTGATACGATTATAAAAAAAATAATTTAGTAATACAAATATAAATTGGTGTTTAATTCAATAATATAAAAAAAGTGATTTAACCCTTTGAAACACACATCACTTTCTTTTGTTGGTTAAGAATAAGTATAAATATACAAAAATCAAACATTACATTCATTTATTAAAATTTGTATTATGTTCTATTTTTTAATTATATAAATAAATATAATATTTGATATAATATTTTATTGTTATGTGTATAAATTTGTCCGTTGGTTAATGTTGCTATGGAGTAGAAGGCAACCCCATTGGTGGAGTGCGAGTGGGCATAGCCCAATGGGACACGTGGATTTTGGGTTCGAATGAATGCTTTTGTGGTGTTTGGGTTCACTTCACGTGAAGCCCCATCAGACTGTTACCACGTCTCCCCAGCTATTTGCATGCTGTTGGGGACCAAACTGTATCCAAACTCCAAGACTATATCCAAAGTTGTTACTTAGGGAATAAGAAAAGAAAAAAGAAACACCAAATCAAAATTATGATTGGTCAGTATCATGTAAGATATGCGGTTCCCTCGTTCGTTGGAAAATCGCTTGAAAGATAAACCATGACCGACATGTTGGAAAATATCTCAATTCTACTCAATAAATAGGGAACAAAAATACTTAATTAAAATAATGTAAGTTGAGGAATGCGTAACATTAGATTATTTCTATCACGGTCAATAATCTTTTCAACATTCAACAACTCTTTTTTTAGATTAATCAACACCAGAATAACTAGAGAATGCTTCTATCATTTTCCTTGGCCAATTAAAAGCGAAACAATATACACACACACACACACACACACATATATATATAGAGAGAGAGACATCTATGATAAAGATTCATAGTTGCAGTTATAAAAATATCATAATCTCATAATACATCTTTCACTTTTTAAAATTTGATCTAATGGCTAAATATTTCAAATGGCCGTAAAACTAAATTGTGGATGGAGGCTCACAATATGATTTGTCGCAAATATTTTCTTTTATAAAATAATTATCATTCGCATAATTAAACTGTGGACGACAATTATTGTTCACAAAATTAAAGTACAGACGAAACAAGAATTTGGCTTATGTCTGCAGAATTGTAAACGAAAGCCAAATTTAACTTATGGTCCGCAGTTTATAGTCCTTACGGTCTTACCAAACTAAATTGTGGATGGTGATCACCCTACAGTTACTAGCCATTCGATCACAATTTGGATGGTAAAGATCTGTTGCAATGCTATAACTATCACTAGAAATGTGGCTATGGATGCTTATATTATGATCAAATGGCTATAGTGATCACCATCCACAGTTTAGTTGGGGGACAGTAACAAACTAAAGTGCAAACGATAAGCCAAATTTGGCTTTTATCCACAATTTAATTATGCAGACATAAGGCAAATTTGGCTTTCATCTGCAATTTAATTATGCGAACAATAATTGACATGTTTAATTATGCAAACGATGATTATTTTTCAAAAAAAATAATAATTTTGACAAATCACATAGTGGACCTACGTCTGCAACTTATATTGTTAATTTCTTATAAAATATCATATATTTATGATTAATTCTTCTATATTAGCAATTGGATCTGTCTTTGCTGTAGCACATTTATTTTAAAATCAAATTCAATAGTATACTCTCTTTTTTTTTATGTTATTGAATTGTCAGAGTAAAAATAATGTGTTAGAAAAAATAAACATTTAGCGATATTTTTGTAATTACTTTAGTGATATTTAAAACTCAAAGGCATACTTTTGCTCCGACAACAATATTTTTACTCTGTCAATATCAATCGTTTTTATAAAAATCAAGATATTCTATATCCATTCTCAATGGAACTTGTATCTCCCAACATTAGACAAAAAAATATATTCTTAACCCCTTGCAAAAATTTAAATAAACCCTTTTTTGCGTAATGGAAGGAGAATTATTATGAAAATATTATTGCGAAAAAAATATAACTTCGTAGGCAAAAAATCAATTATTAATTTATGTTAATGTTGAAAAAATATTTAGACAATAAACAATTTTGAAATAGTAAAATTGTTAATTACAACTACACAACTGTAAGTTCATCACCTTTAACTTAAGGCCTTCTTAGAACATTGGCTAATTATACTGCAATTGCAAAACTATTTTTTTTTAATTATAATAATTCACTAAAACTTTTCAGTAATACGGGCCGGAGCATTGGATTTGAGAGGTTTAATGCTGGGAAGATTTGGGATTGAAAGATTAAGGCCTGACAATGATTTCGGATATAAAATATTTAAGGCTAATGCCGACTCATCTGAGGAAGTGTAGTAGTTGAGTTTAATGGATGAATTCTTGCAGCAAGGCCAGCGGCATCACGCGCCTCCATGCGTCGGTGGTGGCAAGGTGACTCCTTAGGTTCTTTGCCCGACTGTTAAAACTCCCTGGTGTGTCATTTTTACATTTGATCTAATAGTTATCATGGTAATGTGCTGACATTGTATGACAAAAAAATTGAACAAAAATATGATCAAGTAAAGCAGACATGTGAAAATGAGTAGGAGTTTGCTATAGTAGTTAGAAGCTAATTTTTGATCTTTGGATTTTGTTCGGATTTTAAGTGATTATTGTAATGCAATTTTGTTGTGGTCCAATCTAAATTTTTAGATTTGTAACATACATATTACTTGGGATTTTGCTAAAATAATCTTTTTACGATCAAAGAAAAAAATGCATGTCAACATCAAATCTATCCACCCTAGTGGGCTGCTAAGACCACGGAATCGGAGAATTCAAGAACTTCAATGAATTGACCATTTAGAAGCTTGTGGTAATCTACTTATCAATGAGCTGAAGCTAAATCAAAGAAATGAAATTGATGTTAGTACAAAAATAAATAAATAAATAAAAGAATATAAATACATAAAGATAAGAGTGTTTCCCTTAAGGTTGTTGAAACCTCATCAAGATAATGTGGTCAGAGTGATGTGGAAAGTGTAAAACATTATTACAAAAGTTGTAGTGATTAGGAGAGTTATAAAAAATAATTTAATGGTGAGACTTAGTTATGATTTCCGTGATTGAAGTGTTATCGAATGAATAATTGTTTTTATTTCTATGAATATTCAACAAACAAAGCCAAACATGGCTTCGAGAACAGTTGATAGATAAACGGCATAAGAGAGAAATGCCATAAAATTGGATAATTAGTCTGGAGAAGATCCATGAAATTGGATAATTAGTCTGGAGAAGATCTACTAAGGTCAATAACAAGTTCCATACTACATTAATTTTCCATCACATTCAGCCTTTTTGGGGCAACGAAAGTCAAACCGAAAATGAGACCGAGTGTCGGAGGCCTACGGGTCTGGCCTATGGGGTCCGGCCCTGCTGTCCTCACCCTCACACTTGGTCAATTTTTCACTGTCTTGAGATCGGATAAATGCCGAAAAGTTTCGGTCAGGGGGTTCCTAGATCCTCCAGAGACTTGGTCACTTCATGGCTCTTTTATTCATCTAAAAGCTCAATTATAAAGATAAGGTTGATTTCCCCCTCCTATTTTGTACGGGTAAGGTTGATGTTCCGGTTATTATAAACGACACACTTGGATGAGTTTGTCCAATGGTGATCTACAAAGTCATTTGGACGTCTCAAGTTAATAAATAAATAAAAATCATAGAATTAATTAATAATTAAGAAACGAGTTTATTTAAATTAGAAAATACAAAAATTAAACTTTTAATTCTTATCTAGATAATGCAAGGACTCCCACTGAGGTAAATATGTATAATAACTCAGGATAGAATAATATGGACTCGGGTACAGAACTAGAATATAGCATCCCCATGCATTGTATCTCTGCATGGCTATGATAAATCCATACTAGTGCATTGCATTACTACAATCAACTACAAGCATTAATTTATTACACTCGGATAGTTGCAAACAAACAAAAACTTTGATGAATTACTCAATATCATTCCCTTGAGCTTCACTTGTACGGCATGTGATTTAAGTGGGGGCAACTTACTTTCTCATTAATTTATTTTACAGATAATTTTGTCACAAAACAGTATCCAATTAAGCTTAAGATTCCCCGATGGAGATTGTAAAGCTATCAGTTATGCCTACACACCAAAAAGATTCTCTATTAAACAACCCCCACCGATGGCACATGTGCCCTAAAGGCTAAATTAAACCCTAAGAGCATCCTTGGTACTCACTATTTTAAGCACAAAGGTCCCATAATATCTATATTCTCCACTAAAACCAAACACGCCTATCATTACCCCACCCTTTTCATCCCACTTCTAGAGTATTTCATTGTTGTTTTTATCTTTCTCATTTACTAACATCGTATTTTAATTCTAGACCGTTTATTTTGAATAGTCCATTTAATTAGTTTAATAAAAATTAGTTATATTTATATAACTAAAGAGTTGTATTTTGGTACCTTTCTAATAAAAATAATATTCAATCACAAATTTTTAATTATATAAATGCAACTTATCTTATAAGACTGTCTAAAAGAAACAGCTTAGAATCAAGATCCCTTGGATAATTTTTTCTCCTTTTATTTCATTCATTTTTTGTGGGAAAGATGGAGCATTTATTAGTAGCATTTATATAATTAGAGAATTACATTTTGATGACATTTATTATACAAGAAATATACGATCACAACTCTCAAACTATACAAATTAATGCTACTCAACTCATTCCTATAAAACTACCTAATAAGCTCTCCAAAAGAAACTTCTCGGAATTAGAGAATCTTTTTATAGGATTTTTTGTTTTGTTTTGTTTTCCTCATTTCAGACGGCTTTTGTGACTCACAGGGAGAATTTGTTTGTTGTTTATATCAGCTTCATGCCCTATAAATAGCTCCTCCACTTCTCCTTTCTCTTCACCACCGCCAACCCAATATTTCCTACCAAGCTGATTAATCATTTCCCCCAAAATGTCTGGCGTTTGGGTTTTCAAGAATGGCGTTATACGCCTTAACGACAGCTCGACAGCCGATCAACAATCCCTTAGGAAGAAGGTTTTAGTGCACTTACCAACAGAACAAGTGGTTTCATCCTACAACACTCTCGAGGGAATTCTGACAGAATTGGGATGGGAAAGATATTATGGTGATGTTGATCTCTTTCAGTTCCACAAGCAATCTTCCATTGATCTCATTTCACTTCCTCGGGATTTCTCCAAGTTCAACTCTGTCAATATGTATGATATTGTCGTTAAAAATCCCAATATCTTCCACGTTCGTGATTGTTAGGTGTGTAGACTGTTAGAGTATATATCTTGCCCCATATGGACCGATTATTCTCCAACTGTATGTTTATTTTTGGGATTTGTGTGCTCAGTTTCCGTTTGTGTAGGACATTGTTGGTGTCGATGTCTTGGAATTTGTGTGCTCTTTTTTCTTCATTCCATCTTTTCCTGTTTCGTTTGTTGATGATTTTAATGAGTTTGGAACTGTAGTATATATCTAGCTTGTGTTGTAATGCTTGAGTTATATATGTAACAAGTTTGTTTTCTAATTGTGTTTCATGGGAGTATAATAATGCATTGATTAAATATATAGCTAACTTGTGATATAATGCATTAGGGTTTGATATACACCATCTGTACCAAATTAAAATTTTGATGGGTCGATTTCGTGTATATATACATCCTGTTAGGATGAATATTTTGCTAAGCCTGGTCTGGTAAATCTATGATGGGCTAGGCCCAACGGACTGTCAGCTTGGCAAATTCTTATGAGGACTTCTAAGTCCAATAGACTTGGGATATGTCCCTAACCTATCTGGACTGTGGCTATTTACTATATCTAATCCGAATTAGAATAGGAGTCAGGTTCCTAGATGGTTTAGGAGATTACCTTCCTATTCAAACTATACCACGTTGATGGGCAATCCCAAAGTGAATAGGTAAGAGTCAGGTATACACTATAAATACCCAGTCAATGATGGTGGAAAGGGTTACGCACACATGCATATTATAACTATATTAAATACTTGGACCTCCATTGTTGACCTTTCTTAAAACCTTCACTAACTCTCACACCGGAGGAGTCCGTCAACGGCCCAAGCCGTTAGCACTTTTGTGCAGGTATCCTACCCAGACGGCTAACAAGACAACTGAACAGAACCAGGCGTCAACACATCCTAAATGAGTTTTTACTGAATTTAGAGAATAGAAGAGAAAATGATATATATGTCCAGATTGTTTTAAATAAAAAACAGTAAAACATAATTAAAATTTAAATTTAAATTCAACATTTTTACTTCCTCAGTTCAAATATATTCTCCAAGTTCCAAAGCATAATACCAATATTGACTTTTTAAAGTCAAGTTAAGACATTTTAAAACTCAAAATTGGCTATAGCCAAATTGTAAACTATTTTAAAAATATTACTAATTGTAAGATTAATTTTTTTTTTAATTTTTAATAAATCATATTAATTTTGAATTTGAGAATATGTCAAATTAATTTTTAAAAATTCTATAATAATCTTATTGTTGGGCTGCGTATTTAGTAGTGCAAATGGGCTGTTTATATTGCGCCTTATCCCCACAGCTCATTAGGCCTAATGCGTTCACATGATGATTCCTAAGTCCAATAAACTTGAGTTCGTTACTTTATCACTTAAGGCACTAACTAGTTAACAAATTCAATACTAATTTGAATGTTAACTACCTTTTTTTAATAGGATATCTACTATAAAAATAGGAATTCTAATCCTATTAAGCATGTGTGACAACTATAAATACAAGGTAAACAATAGAAGTATGATACACAATATTCTAGTATATAAAATGTTGGTTTGCAAAAACAGTAAATACATTAGTGTGCTATCGCAAACACTCAAAAATAAAATCTTACATTGAAAAAATATTTAGTTAGTAGTGTAAGTAAGAGTCGATCCCACAAAAAATGATTAATTTAATTTTATGCAGTATAAACTAGAACTGTGGGTTTTTGAATTAATTATAATTAACTAAATAAATAAAAGTAAATTAATAAAATTAACCAATAAATTAAAAACTTCAGTTATTCGGTTCAATCTCACCCTTATAATTAATAATTTAATCAATCATAATATATTTATATCATTTCATGAAACTAATAATCCTGAGCAACAACAAGCTCTGCTACCCGGAATTTTTCTTAATTATAATCTAACAAAACAAGTTCTTCATTAGAATCTAACCATTATACAATCTAGAACAAACTCTCTAAATGCAATATAATGGAAGCATTAATATTAAGGAAATTAGATTATTCTAAGTAACAATCTCAAAAGCTTGGACTGTTTAACTTACATCATGAGCAATAAACAAAATCTTGACCACAATCATCTATTACTATTCACTACCAACGATTAAGAATAATATTAATTACACGTAATATAATTCCTAAATCTACAATTGATAATAATTTGATCAATCTAACGAGCTCTAATCAAATCAATCAAATTTAATATCAAATTAGCAATTAAAACAGATTATCATGAATAATTTCATATAAGAAAGAATAAATAATATTACTAAATAGATTTAATCATTAACTACTATTGGATTTGAAATACCCTAAAACTGAATTGAAGAATTTAGCCCGGCATACTCTGAATAGTAATCTCTATGAATGAATGAATAAATGTGTTTGTACAATTGTATCTTAAAGTCTCTATTTATAGATATATACTTTATCCTAAAATCTAATAAAAATTATAAATACAAATAAAATAATTATAGAATTCGTATTTTATTTTTCTTTTTTAAAGTTGCTGAGGATTTATTAGTAAACCCTTCTAATTACTGTTAGGACCGTGTGTTAACCAAAAAAGAATCTACTGCATTGACTTGTGGTGGGACCCATTAATTAATTAAGCAGCTGCCTATCTTCATGCTTCACGCGCCAAACAATAACAACAGGCTGCAATGTTTCCGTTACCACGCGGGCCCACATGAAACAAGGAAAAATAAAACAACAACCACCGCGCACGGTAAGAGTGCACACAAAATCGACCAAAATTAAAAAACCAATCGGACCAAATTAAACTGTTATTATTTCAAACCGAAAAATATAAAACCGAAAAAATCGAACACTATAAAATTAAAAAATCGAGACTAGTTCGGCCGGTTTGGTTTGGTTTCTCTAAAAACCAAAACTGAACAAACTGATCGAACAATTTAAAATTATAATATAATTTATATATATTTCTAATAAATATTTATTTTATATAATTATATATTTATTATGTCTTTATTGTGACAAATTTACAAAACTTCTATCTTAGTGAGTGAGTTAGGTGATTTTTGTTTTTCGAATTTAGATAACTTCTATTATAATTAGTAGTTATTGAGTTAGTGATTTATTAATTGTTATGAAAAATTGGCAATATAATAAATATCAAATTACCAATTACGGAACCGAATAACCGAATAAATCGACCTATTTAACCGAAACAGAATAAACCGATAATCGATTACGATGTAAAAATTTGGGCAGTTTTAGTTTTAATTTTTTATAACCGACTTAAATGGTTTGGTTATTTTTTTTTTCTTTTCAAAACACCGACCAAACCGACCGTATGCACCCCCTAGCGCACTGTGCATTTTTTTTATATTCTTTTCCTCGACCTGTAATGCGCATGGCGCTATATGTAACGTCCCTGAAATTCGACAAATCTTATTACCTTAAATTTCATATTTATTATACATTATTTCCTTAACGTCCAAATTTCGATTCGTTAATAAATCCTTAATCACCTTATTTAATTCCTTAATTGACTTTACAATCATCAATTATCAAATTGTTCGGTATAATTTAATTTTTTTTCATTGTATTAAAGTATTTGGACATTTCATAACTTAATATCTCGATCCTAGTCCCTGGATCGTAACCTTTACATTTTCTTTCTGTATAAGTATCGTAAAGCTCAACATTCAAAATTTAATATTATTTATATCCACACAAATATTCTTTGTTCCATAATTCATAATTAGACATATAATAGTATCTATCGTAACAACTTCCTTGAGTAATCACAATCCACAATTTAATTCTACTCGTCCTATCCGGGCCAAATTTATATGTATATATATACATCACATCAACGTAAACTTCGCCAATTTACTCACATTGAATTATGATATTAAAAATATAACAGTTATGTTCACAACCTTCTAGGGTAATCCATCTCTAACACAATCGGATATTCCTGAAATTTATTTCTTTACTTGCAAAAGTTTATATTATACAAGGAACGAGCACAACGGCTCAGCAAGTTCAACAGTTTGCACCTTTCATGCTTCATGTGGCACATAACATAGCATGCTCTGTGTGTGTTATACATCATGTGTTGTGCTTTTACTTACTCAATATATCTCAGATGTCTCATGTCTAATTCAGATTAGTAATTACGTAAAGTCAACATTTATCAATTTCAGATATAGTCACATTATTGCACCAAGTACACATCGTGGTCAAATTATACACAGATCACGTATCATATAATTTTTATGTGCATTTGAACAAGAATTAACATATCTTAACAGATAAATAATTAACATCAAAGTACTGAAGAACTTGCCTTGACGTCCAATTATTAAATTGGTAGCTCAAAACTCTTTCTCGAACAACCTTCCAAAGCTTGAAACTTTATCCTTGAAGCTTGTTATTCCTCCTTGATGGCAGCAATATTTCTCTTTCTTGGTGGTGGTGTTTCGGATGGCATGGTGGTGGTGGAAGAAGAGTGGAAGTATATTTGTTTGGTTTATTTCTCTTCCTTTTTCTTGCTTTTCTTTTCTTTTTTTTATCCCAAAGGCAACTTAACTAAATTTAAAATAAAAAAAAACTAGTCCACCGACCTTAGCCCAACCGACTTAAGTTTTCGGATTTGTCATAAAATTCATGCAAAATTAATTATTTTAATACATTACGTATTTATTTCGTGTAATAAATATTTTATATATTGTGTATAAAATATTTATTTTAATTTACCAAAATTCATAAAATGAATTATAAATAATATTTATACCTCTTTCAGGTACTTTACTTGACAAATTTTGTACACGCATAATGAAATGCATGTAATTATATGAGGTAATTTATACCTCCAAAATTCATAAAATAATTCATACAACATATTAAAAATTATTTTTCATACTTTTTCACTTCGTTACTTAGACAACATGTTTCATTAACATGTTTACGTTTCTGAAATATTATCCCTATAAAAATCATAAAAAAATTCCATTATACATAAACAAAAAATTTAATAAATTAAAACATCCCGTCTCCTCATTTATTTTCCCATTTCTTTACTATTTGAAACACTTTAAATATACACCATATAATAACATATTGTACCATTTATACAATTATATTTTCTTTCTTAATTAATGTATTCTCCTTATATAAATTATATAATCATTTTTATATAATTTATATAATTATTATTTCCTTACTATTTACATTAACTTTCCTTATATAAATTATATAATTTATTATTATATAATTTATATAATTACTTTATCCTTATATAATTTCCATTTTACCCAAAGTACAATTTATAAAAAAATTCTTCCATCCTTATTCAATTTAATCCTCTTATATAAATTTTATAATTATTCTTATATAATTTATATAATTGTTATTTTCTTCATAGTTTACTTTAATTTCCTTATATAATTTATTATTATATAATTTATATAATTTCTTTTCTTCTCAATTAATTTCTAAACTTCCTCCATAATTATTGATTAAATCTAAAATCAATTATTACAATTTTACTAACTCCCTCGTTAACTTTTCATTTAAATTTGGATTAATTTAATTATTAATCCCTTAATTCCCATAAACAATAAAATTTTATCAATATAACAATTGAACATACACACACACACACACACACACACACAAACACACCTATTTAATTCATAAACCTCACATTACCTCGTAACATCATTTAAATAATAATTTCTGCACCTCCACAACAAGTTTATTGTATAATTTTATTGTACCATTACATGTAATTTCTCTTATTCTTAATAAATTATTTTTAAACAATTTATTTATTTTTCAATTATTTTAATTCAACACCAACTATCACCATCTCTGTACAGATTTAATTTATCAATAAAATCTCATCACACACTTTAAATCACATAAAATATATCAATCATAAGTAATTTAAATAACCTTAATAATTTTGTTATTTAAATTCTTATTTAATATTATTAAAGTGATCCCGAAAATTCGGGTCCTCACATTCTTCCCCCCTTAACAGGATTCCGTCCCCGGAATCATCATTTTCGTAATAACCTTACTTATTTCATTTATAGCGATTTGCTATACTTTTATCTTGATAAATAACAACTAATCCTAATAATAACCATAACTTACCTCTTTAGTAGCTGTAATTCACATTTTTAATGGATAACCCATAATGATCGTAACAGTCAGAGTATTCAACTTTTAACTAAGTTTACAATTTCTTTGTAATATTACATTTCATAATTCTCTAAAATTTTTATTAATAAAACTTTAACTCGTTTCTTAATGCACTTATCAAGATAGTTTCTCTTTCTCTGAAAAATTTCCTTTCTTTAATCGTACTTACCCTTACTCAATCCACTTATTTCATACCCTCTATTGCACATCATTTATACTATGCACATTCAACCTTCTTTTCTTAATTCATATTCATAAATCTTCTTCACATTCCATTTCTCTTTGTAATACATCCAACATATTCAGCGAACCACATACATTTAGCACATTGTTTACATCATAAATCATTCCTTAATACCTTTATCATTTAACACCAGATTTTAAATGTTAACCTTTACTTAATTCATCATAATCCTTATTTGGAATTACTCTAAAAGTCCTGGGGTGTCACATTCACCCCTCTTTCAAAAATTTCGTCCTCGAAGTTACTGCGTACTCATATCTCATTCATTTGCAACATACATATTGCCTTTACATTCATTCTACATATCTTTCTTTCCATCCTTTCTCGTGATCATTGCACATTGCAATTTTCTAATTCATCACATTTCATAATTTCTTTACTTCACAATTTTTACTTTCATTATCGCTCACAATTAGAAAATACTACCACATCCTACCATCCAATCTTCATAAGAATAGAGGAATTTAAAATTTTTATTTTGGAAAAACTTTCATAATATGCTGAATGAACGCATATCCCGGTTTAACAGTACTTCGCTCCCAGAGTACCTCATACTGCAAACCTGCTAAAGTGATGGATTTTCATAATATGCTGAGCGAACATGGATCCCGGTTTAACAGTACTTCACTCCTAGAGTACCTCATACTGGAAACCACTGACAGTGGATCAATCTATCATTAAAGTGATGGATATCTCATCCATACATTGGCACGCTAGATGATTAGTCTGTAATGCCTATGCCTTGTTATGTCAGGTGACCATTTGATCAACCTGTAATACTCGTAATCTCTTTATGTTCCCTTTTTATAGAGTTGTTCATTTCAACATTAGAATTCATACAAAAGTAATTTGATTGAGTATAATTTTCAAAGAATATAAATTCAATAAATATATTTTAAAATTTGCCTAGCTAAATCAAATAGCTTAGACTTGTATTTCTTCAACGCTTGCCTAGCCAGATTAATTAGCATAGACTTTCTTTTAACAATTTATAACCCGTATAAATTTTAAAATATTTATCATGTCAAAACTTTTCAAAACGTCTAGCCGAAACAAGTAGCATAGACACTTTTAAAATTGCTTAAAACATTAAAAATGATTTTCGTTTTTTATCATACCGCGACAGGCAACGATACATGAATCCACACACCCGTGTTACCGTGCATGCATGAGAATAAAATTCATTTGCATTTTTAAAAGCACCATAGTGCGAAGTTAGCTTGAGGCCAAAAATTCCAAAGTCTAACAAAGCTAGAAGAGTGGGAATATCCTAAATTTCAAAACATCTGCCCCCTTCTGCTCTTCACCTAATTACTGTATTTATTGCTAGGACTATTATTATTTGTCGTACTAAAGATTTCTGGCTACTCCAACTTTTCTATACCCCCGTATAGTTCATCAAACTTACCACACATTATAAGTCCAGGAACTTACCACAAGAATATGAGTTTAGAAGCTTGTCCTAGCAATACGTAGTCTAAGAACAAATCAAAGACTATCCATATGCCGAGGGGCTTAAAACATACCATACGATTATAAGTCATGGACTTACCATATGCATGAGTTTTAAGAACTCATGCCTAAACTTAGTATTTTCTATCTATCAAATATACTTGCGAGAGAAGAATCAACTCCTCAACATTTGTATACCGATAGTGTGACTCTAACATTTCAATGATTATCACATAGTAACTAAGTAAACACAAGTCTCCTGCCCATACAAAGGATTGTGCAATTCAGTCACCACGTGAGTCTTCAATTGAAATTTCGTACCCAAGCTTTCTGCCCCCTTATCATAACATTTCTGTAATTAATGTCATTATTCTCTGAGTTCATCTCGTACTATTTCATAGTACCAAATCTTTTTATAACATCAAGCTATACCTTTTGGATCATTAACAGGACTTTTTGTTATTTCACAGTCTCATTAGATCACATCGTGATCTTACTTTACAATATATTCATTATTCGATTTCCTTATCTCGTGATCGTATCGTAGTACGATCCTCTTACTGTTCCTGATCATATTATTATGCTCTCTTTCTATACTTTCTAGATTATCTTGTCATCTTTATTGCTTGAATCAGGTGTTCCCTGATTTTCTTTGAGATTCATCTTTGAATCATTTCAAATATTCTTTCAGATATATTCTCAATTCTTACTTATGATTTTTCTCAATTCATTATCTTTATTCAAATCTTTCTTAACATCTCTATCTATTCCTTATAATCTTATATTTTTCATATTTCCTTAACCTTAGCCAATATTTGAGAACTGTATCTCTCAACTTATGGCTCTCTACTCTAATTCTCTCTACATTCATCAAACTTGACACGTATTTGGGCTCAGAAACTTACCATAATCATATGGCTTGAGGAGCTTATCCTAGTCAAGCCGTAGTCGCCCATTCGCTGAGGGACTCCACTATATAATCATGAGTCACTAGCTTACTATACGCTTGGGTTTTCAGAACACTCAACTAACCTTACTCTTTCTTACTAAGGTTATAGCCTAAGGTAACGTTTACCCAAAGTTTATAACCTCTAGCTCTGATACCATCTGTAACGTCTCTGAAATTCGACAAATCTTATTACCTTAAATTTCATATTTATTATACATTATTTCCTTAACGTCCAAATTTCGATTCGTTAATAAATCCTTAATCACCTTATTTAATTCCTTAATTGACTTTACAATCATCAATTATCAAATTGTTCGGTATAAATTTATTTTTTCATTGTATTAAAGTATTTGGACATTTAATAACTTAATATCTCGATCCTAGTCCCTGGATCGTAACCTTTACATTTTCTTTCTGTACAAGTATCGTAAAGCTCAACATTCAAAATTTAATATTGTTTATATCCACACAAATATTCTTTGTTCCATAATTCATAACTAGACATATAATAATCTCTATCGTAACAACTTCCTTGAGTAATCACAGTACACAATTTAATTCTACTCTTCCTATTCGGACCAAATTTTTATGTATATATATACATCACATGAACGTAAACTTCGCCAATTTACTCGCATTGAATTATGATATTGAAAATATAACAGTTATGTTCACAACCTTCTAGGGTAATCCATCTCTAACACAATCGGATATTCCTGAAATTTATTTCTTTACTTGCAAAAGTTTATATTATGCAAGGAATGAGCACAACGGCTCAGCAAGTTCAACAGTTTGCACCTTTCATGCTTCATGTAGCACATAACATAACATGCTCCATGTGTGTCATACATAACGTGTTGTACTTTTACTAACTCAATATATCTCACATGTCTCATGCCTAATTCAGATTAGTAATTACGTAAAGTCAACATTTATCAATTTCACATATAGTCACATCATTGCACCAAGTACACATCGTGGTCAAATTATACACATATCATGTATCACATAATTTTTATGTGCATTTGAACAAGAATTAACATATCTTAACAGATAAATAATTAACATCAAAGTACTGAATAACTTGCCTTGACGTCCAATTATTAAATTGGTAGCTCAAAACTCTTTCTCGAACAACCTTCCAAAGCTTGAAACTTCATCCTTGAAGCTTGTTATTCTCCTTGATGGCACCAATATTTCTCTCTCTTGGTTGTTGTGTTTCGGATGGATGGTGGTGCTAGAAGAAGAGAGGAAGTATATTTGTTTGTTTTATTTCTCTTCCTTTTTCTTGCTTTTCTTTTCCTTTTTTTATCCCAAAGGCAACTTAACCAAATTTTTTTAAAAAAACTAGTCCACCGACCTTAGCCCAACTGACTTAAGTTTTCGGATTTGTCATAAAATTCATGCAAAATTAATTATTTTAATATATTACGTATTTATTTCGTGTAATAAATATTTTATATAATGTGTATAAAATATTTATTTTAATTTACCAAAATTCATAAAATGAATTATAAATAATATTTATACCTCTTTCAAGTACTTTACTTGACAAATTTTGTACACGCATAATGACATGCATGTAATTATATGAGATAATTTATACCTCCAAAATTCATAAAATAATTCATACAACATATTAAAAATTATTTTTCATACTTTTTCACTTCGTTACTTGGACAACATGTTTCATTAACATGTTTACGTTTCTGAAATATTATCCCTATAAAAATCATAAAAAAATTCCATTATACATAAACAAAAATTTTAATAAATTAAAACATCCTGTCTCCTCATTTATTTTCCCATTTCTTTACTATTTGACACACTTTAAATATACACCATATAATAACATATTGTACCATTTGTACAATTATATTTCCTTTCTTAATTAATGTATTCTCCTTATATAAATTATATAATCATTTTTATATAATTTATATAATTATTATTTTCTTACTATTTACATTAACTTTCCTTATATAAATTATATAATTTATTATTATATTATTTATATAATTACTTTCTCCTTATATAATTTCCATTTTACCCAAAGTACAATTTATAAAAAATTTCTTTCATCCTTATTCAATTTAATCCTCTTATATAAATTTTATAATTATTCTTATATAATTTATATAAATATTATTTTCTTCATACTTTACTTTAATATCCTTATATAAATTATATAATTTATTATTATATAATTTATATAATTACTTTTCTTCTCAATTAATTTCTAAACTTCTCTATAATTTTTTATTAAATCTAAAATCAATAATTACAATTTTACTAACTCCCTCATTAACTTTTTATTTAAATTTGGATTAATTTAATTATTAATTCCTTAATTTCCATAAACATTAAAATTTCATCAATATAACAATTGAACATATATATATATATATACACACCTATTTAATTCATAAACCTCACATTACCTCGTAATATCATTTAAATAATAATTTTTGTACCTCCACAACAATTTTATTATACAATTTTATTGTACCATTACATGTAATTTTTCTTATTTTTAATAAATTATTTTTAAATAATTTATTTACTTTTCAATTATTTTAATTCAACACCAATTATCACCATCTTTGTACAGATTTAATTTATCAATAAAATCTCATCACACACTTTAAATCACATAAAATATATCAATCATAAGTAATTTAAATAACCTTAACAATTTTGTTATTTAAATTCTTATTTAATATTATTAAAGTGATCTCGAAAATTCGGATCCTCGCACTATACGCATGCTGAATCTCCAAGTCTAAACATCGCCGTTCCACAATTAAGCTTCTTCATACGCGTATGGCACAAACAATGCCCGATCAGGTTATTTACAGAAATGCCATCAACTTTAATTTTTGTACAAAATAAAATTAAAAATAATATAAAAGTACTAAAATTATTAAAAATACATAAAACTAAATAAATTACGTAAAACACAACAAATACTTAAAAGCTCAATAATAATTAAGCATAAAATGCGTAATAAATAGATATAAAAATCTACTTATCATACAAACAATCTAATGTATGTAATATAACGGAAGCAGGAGTAAATCATAAATAAAAAATTTCTATAAACTAAATTATAGGATCTTTCTTCTACGACAGTTATTAATTGAGGAACGATAAGAGATTATATATTTGTCGATTCAACTTTTGAATAGCTACGAGTTCACCTACCTTGATCCTTTGCATTCATCTTTAAATCCATCGATTAAAAACTACGTATCAAAGTCAACTATTAAAGCATGTAGCCTCTAGAGGTGATCCACCAAAAGATAATATAGATTGAAGATGTAGAAAATTTAGGTTTCTCCAAAAACCTTGGGTTGTTAGCCCTAATTTTATTTTCTCTTTTTAACTCTTTATATGTAGAGAATTATGAAGTATTCTCTGTTGGCTTGTAATATTCATGAGCTTAAAATCAAATTGCACAATAACAGCGGAAGAATGGTAAGATCAAATTTTAAAATTTTACAAACCATAACTAGGATCGACATTTATGCACAACTATTAATTAACAAGAATGATATAGAGAAGTATACCCTTGTAGATACTAGTTTTCCACGGGTACGTGTTCAACTTCAATTCCTTCGTGTTCTCCTTGAATTTTACAGATTAGATTCATTTGATCAATGTTAGTCACCCAAGTGTTTGACTTCTAAACGTGATCCACTAAGAAAGAATAAGGATTCAAGAAGTGGATGATGGCAAACCCTAGTTTTCTCTCTTTTCGAATTTCTTAGATTTAGAGAAAACTTGTGAGTACTCTCCCAAAAACTTATGGAAGTATATGTAATCTTAAATCATAATAAGACTCCTCTTATTTATAGATATACTCAACCCTTTTAACACGTTTAGGAATAAAGTTTTTAATTAAACTCCAAATCTAATTAGGAACTAATATAATAGTACTCTTATTAATTAATTCCTAAACATTTAGGAACTACATAATATATATATATATATATATATATATATATATATATATATATATATATATAATAATAATAAGACTCCTCTTATGAATTTATAATTAGTATTTTTAAAATACTAAATAAATATTAAGATATTTAATTTAATATGTCACCATGGTATAAATTAAAAAAACTTAATCTATTATTACAATTATGTCATTTACTTCTTAAATAAATATTTTTCATATTAAACCGGTTGTAGTATAAATCAATTAGAAAAATTCTAATCTTATTTAAATAAATAAATTAAAATATTTAATTCATTTAAATAAATAATATTTATTCTACAATATGAGTAAGCCTCCTTAGCGATTAACGACTTTCTAGATAATATAGATTTCAATATTTAATCATAAAAGAACCTTGTAGTGAATAGTTACCGTACAATTCAATCATTCAGCCATACAATTTCTCAATCAAATATAAAACATAGATTTACTATCAAGTCTTATTTTATTTGATCATATACATTTCAATTCTCTAATGCACAACTCTATTTAATGTAAATTAGAAACTCCTTTATAATTTTCATTCTGCCTCGGCCAAGGACTACTAAGTTGTCATTTATCGAATCGCATAGAACATTATCTCCTTTTACTAGAAGTAGTAGATTCGTTATTCACCATTCACCTATCTTCATGTACAATTTATTGTACCCAGGCATACACTTTAATATACCTTAATGCTCTTAAGGGATGTATCAAAGTATAACTTATCATATACAAGATACTATGATGATCTCAAGTTCAAGGATTACTTGTACTACTATCACATTTGGAATTCCTATTGATAGCCGAGTAAAACTCCATTAGGTATTCCTTTAGCGAGTAATGTTCAGTGAACTTATTCTCTAATAAGCACCTACATACTTGCTTTAGTTTCTCAACACAAATGATTATGAGATCAATCATTCTTTTCATAAAAGCAATTATAGTATGTACTAATTTATCCGGATTCACTATTTTCCAATTTTAGTGATCCCACGATTATGAACAATTTTAGTTTTAAACTATCTTGAATTTAGATTTCATTTGCATGATCATCGTCATGATTCTAAAAGCATTGCTAAAAAACTATAGGTTTATCACAATTAATATTGATTTTAAAAGCATTGCTCATAATATTAATCTGAAGTTGAAGCTTCTTCAAGCTTCTTCTATTTAGATCCGCAATATACTTTTTGCAGTTCTTCTTCTAATGACTCGACTTATTGCAATGGAATCATATTCCTCTGCTATCAGGATCAGCATTCTTATTATCTTTTGCCTTGGCCTTCTTCTTTTTCTTCTTACGAACCATCCATTACGAAATCAGATCTTGGCTTAGCTCCCCATCCATTACGAACCTTGAATGTCTAAGTTGTTCAATCAGATTGATTATCTTTAGGACATGAGTCTCAACGGTAGTGCCCTTAGTCATCCGAGATCGAAAGAGCTCTTTAGATATCTGATATCTAGAAGTCATACTTTGCTCACCATAAAGCTCCTTAAGGTGCAACAATATAGTAGGAGCATCCATCTTTTCATACTGATGCTAAAGCTCGTTACTCATCATGCAAACATGATGCATTGAGCAATAATTGCATCATCTTGCCACATCTTAAAAGTAGCAATCTCTTCCTTAGAGGTTTCTTCTGTAATAGTTGCAGGGACAGGCAAATTTAGGACATATGAAATCTTTTTAACAGTGAGAACTATTTTCAAATTCCTTAACCAGTCCGTGTAATTCGGCCCGATCAGTTTGTTAGCATCAAGTATGCTACATAGTGATAGTGAGTTTGACATTTATAAAATTCTACATGTGAAAATAGACAACATTTTAGCATACAATCTTTTAATTAATTACTAAAATAATTTAGGTATTTATTTAAATTGGTATTCTCCCACTATTTTAATCAAACTATATTCTTTTCTTATATAGTTCGGCAAGTCTAATTAAATATTTGCTAGTGAGATTAATGATCCTATTTCAAATGTATATAGACTTGTGTGACACAACAAACTATATATAAATAAATAAGTAGATAACTCTTTGTCAATTACACCAACATGTAGCTCTTTGTATTTTGCCTCTTAAATTATTGTGATCACGTGTGACATATCCAAATCAAAATTATCTAAGTTAAGTCCAACCTAGCATTTTCATATAAGTAAAGAGAAAAATATTATCCTTGTGTAACACAACAAAACAATAATGTTCAATTCCTATATAAACATCAACTATGTAATAAAAAAATATTTCAAATAATTAATATAAGCTTGCGTGACATAACAAACATATATTGATTATTTGATACGCTATTGTTTTACCATACTAGAAGGTGACGTTCGATATTCAAAATATCTTTGAATGTTTCAACTTAATATAATTTTGTTTAAGTGGTTTGTTATTAATTATCTCATCTTTTTTAGCGCGCATGCATACATATATATAAAAATACGTGTCATATTATTTAATATGCAAAACATGCTTGATAATATAGCACCGAAGGAGTCGGACCAGAAGGACAAAAGGAGTCGGACCTCCAGTCAGACGAAGCTGGCCCTGGAGGTCCGACTCCTTCTGTCCTTCTGGTCCGACTCCTTCGGTGCCGGAGGGTTCTGTTGATCTTCTATTCAGATAGATCACCATCTCCCTATAAGAAGCAAAGAAAGAAAAGAGAAGAACCAAAGAAAGAAAAGAGAGAACCAAAAGTACGGGCTTTCACCACTCACCATACTAGTGGGTGTGCAGATAGTGACCTTGACCTTGCAGAACAGGGGTTAACTACTCACAGTTCATAATCATAAATAAATTATGCATGATGCAAGGGGTAGTAGGAAAGGGACCTCACAGTTGAATTTTTAACTGAAATTATAAGTACAGGTATTATCCGACCATTTAGGCGGTAGAAATGCAGATATAATTAATCTAGCCAACAGATGCCAGTCTAATAAGATTACTTATTGAATCTGAAAATAATTACATACAAGAAGTACAAAACATAAACTGAAAATAAATAAAGTAAACAATTAACTAGACAGAAGGACTCGGGAAACAGAAAAGAAAACTTAAGATTGGTCAGAGAAGGAGCTCTGAGTCTTACGAAGTTTTCTCAGGTTTCTGCCTAAGGTGGTGTCCCCTAACTCTGAATGCAAGCTTTCCTTTTATAGAGTAAGGAGTGAGCTGCGTACAATTCATTGGGAATCTTACTATTACAAACTGGCAATTACTTTAACAAAAGTAAATGATTACAAACACTTTACTATTGCTGAACAGTACTTTTGACTAAAACAGACAACTTTTACTGTTTGCTTTTACAAAAGGAGGAAAAGCAGTATTCTTCTGACTCGGCGTGCAAGAGCAGGGGCCAGGAAGCATTGGATGCTTAAACTGAGTGTGCGGGCACTGATGACTGGGGGCCACAACATGTGGTAAGGAATCTGACTGTCGGCAAGGGTCGAAAATTACTGTGAGCTCACGGGAGCAGTGCAACAGTAGCTATGCAAAAGGATCCTGAGCATCTTGGAGATCAATGGTGCCGTAAGGATCCTGGTTTACTGAGGCTTGAGATGACTTTGAGGAAGATGAAGAATCTTCTTCCTTGATAGTGTTGACTCTTTCTTGAATTGCCTTAGCTAGTAAGTTTAGCTCGGCAATACTGTATGCTTTTACTCCTGCTAGAGTAGCAGCAACAGAGGAACCGGAACTGGAACCTTTAATTTTGGATTTGCTGGAGGAGCCAACATTTTCTAATTTGACTGGAGGAATAGGGGTAGGAGGAAACTCCTTTTGAACTTGTTGGGCAATTCGATCAATGTCAAATTTATCCCACCATTTAATAAAAAAGATTATGGTGACTGATGGAGGTTGAGAAAAAGCAGGAAGGTTATACTGCCATTTCAAAATCCAAGGAATCTTATATTTACTAGAAAAATGAAGCAGTACCGGGATACCTTCCATTTTAGGGTTATAAGGAGATTTATTACTAAAATGATTAATCTGAGTACGAAGAGACTCAGGGATAACTTCTGTAGAAAGGTCATATCTGGACCACCAAAGGGTGAACCAAATCGGGATCTGACTTTTAAATTTGTGGTCAAACTGGATAAACCAAGAGTGACTGAAATTGGAGCTCTGGTAAAGAAAGATCTTATGCCAAGCATCCATGTAATCAAAATAACAGAAATAGTTGCTAAAAGAGGATTCAAGATTATCCTCAATGACTCTTAAATCAGAAAGACGATTGGTATATCGGTGATTCTCCCAATCCTCTCCCGAAATAATTTTCTTAATATAAAGAGAATGAAAAATAATTTTTGAACTGTCAGTTTTATCAAAAATTGGTTTAATATTGACAGAGTCAGTTTTTATTAAAATATTTTTATAATAAGTAAGTGTTTTGTAAGGGCCCGGAGGGGCGAAATGCCAGCCAGGAGGGAAAAACTGGGTAGCAAGTTTGACTGGGTCATCTTTTGAGTCCATATAAGGCTCAACATAGATCAAAGCCATATGGTATCAGAGCCACAGGTTGGTTCTTGGTGCTATTGGTGGTTCCCGGTCAAAAACAGTACATAAAGTTGGATCTGTGATCGGTCGGAACAGTATTTGTTCTTGTTAGGGTCTTTACCTGTTCTCCGTCTTTTCAACCCCGTGTCGCGATTCTTTGGCGTCATGATGGTCACCCGATGTCTTTTGGTGTTAGTACCACTGAAGATCATTTTTGGTCCGCCCAAGTTGATAGTGTCACCCTGGTCATAGCCATAAGAGTCGTGGTAAGTCTCCAGGTGGGAGCAGTTTAGGCTAAGGCGTTTAACCATGGGTCTGAATCAGATTAGGGTATGTGTCCAAAAAATCAGTATGGATTATCACCTGTTTTCAAAAGGTCTGTACCGTCTAGCGATTGAGTCGTAGGGTTGATGGGTCTTAGTTGAACGAGTTTTGATTTGAGTCAAGTTCATTTCAGTTCTGGCAGTAAACAGCTAAAACTAGTTTACTGATTAGCTCGAGATCATCAGTTAGCTCAGGCGTCAACCGTGTGATCCCTTGTATCAGACACAGTCTGATTTTATTTTATAATTTTTAACATAATTAAAGAAATTCTTCTGTTGATGACCAGTTTTTCGGTGAAAAATTTTCTTCCTCTTCTTTTAAAATTAAAACCTATTTTTTTGGGGTGGAAGGGTGATAGAAATTCCGCAACGGAACAGTATGGGGATGGTGATGTATCTGAGAAGAAGATCAATAGAACCCTCCGGCACCGGAAGGAGTCGGACCAGAAGAGCAGAAGGAGCCCCACGGGCCCCGCAGTCATCATCAGCTGGCCCCACGGGCCCCACAGTCATCATCAGATGCGCATGCATCTGACAAAGTCACCAGACAGCATAAAGCAAAAGCAGATGCTGTCCCCCAGTCAATCAGCGTAAAGTAAAGTTAAAGGAATCTAATTTTAACTTTTACTTTTGCTTTTACTTTTACTTTCACTTTAGTAAATGTAAAATGTTTCTTACTTTAGTAAATTACTTTTACTTTGTACTTTTACTCCAGTAAATGTAATAGTGAATCCTGTGTGATTCAATAGTAATTTACTTTTCAGTTTTCTATTTAAACGAACTCAAGTGTTAGAGTTCTTTAGGTTTTGTTCTAAGCAGAACAGCCTCACTAGGAGGTTCGCTCTGCCTTCTCTCTACCTTCTCTCTCTAGTAAATGAAGAAGAATCTTGTTGCTTCCTTCTTCTAGTAAGATGAAGAAGAAGTCTTCCATACTTCTGTCTTCCATTTATCATGTAAACCTTCCACCAATGTATATCTATAGAGAAAGAAGAATCACTTGATTACACCGGTCATCTTACTTATTTCTTTACTCTGTTTAAATTTTTAATTTAAACTTCACGCGCTGTCATATGGTATCAGAGCCACAGGTTGGTTCTTGGTGCTATTGGTGGTTCCCGGTCAAAAACAGTATGAAGAAGAAGTAGGAGTTAACTTTTGCTTGAGAATACCTCCAAAGCCAATTTCAGAGGCATCGGTTTCAACTATTTTGAAGGCAGTAGGGTTAGCTATTCCTAGACAAGGGAGAGTCTTAACATGCCTTTTTAACTCTTGGACAACATAAGTATGAATATCTGTCCAAGGAAGGGGATTACTGTTTAAGCGATCAAAAAGAGGTTTGCATATAATCCGCAGATTTTTATAGAACTCACTAATATAATTTAGAGAGCCTCAAAATCTTTGAAGTTGATTTTTGTCAGAAATAACATCTGGGAATTTACTAGCAAATTGGATAGCTCTATGAATGGGGTAAATATGACCATACTGGATATTAAGGCCAAGGAATTTTACTTGAGTTTGGAACAAACTATATTTTGACTGGGATAGAACTAATCCATTAGTCTGAATAGTTCTAAAGAATGAATTTAGATGTTTCCAATGTTCTTCAATAGAATTTGAGAAAATTAGAACATCATCAATATAAACAATTGCAAAATGACTGAACTGGTTCAAAATATCATTCATAGTATTCTGAAATTCACTAGGAGCATTCTTGAGGCCAAATGGCATGACATTCCATTCATAGTGACCAAAAGGTGTAGTAAAGGCTGTTTTATATCTATCTTCCTCATGAATTTGGATTTGCCAAAATCCACTCTTAAGGTCGAATTTACTAAAGACAACTGCTTGGCTTAATGTACCAATTAAATCCTTTTTATTTGGTAATGGATACCTAATCCATTCCAGAACCTTATTTAAAGGTTTATAGTTAATAACAAGTCTGGGAACACCTCTTTCTATCTCAGAATTCTTATTGACATAGAAAGCAGGGCAAGACCAAGGAGACTTACTTTTCCTAATTAATCCTTTAGCAAGTAAATCATTAATTTCTTGCTTACAGAATTCCATTAACTCATGATTCATTTGTATAGGTCTAGCCTTAGTAGGAATTAAATGTTCCTTAAATTCCTTAGCATAAGGTAGCCTAACAATATGCTTTTTCCTGTGCCAAAAAGCATGAGATAAATTAGAACAAACATTTTTATCTAAAAGATCCTGAAATTTTTTTATTTTTCTTTGGACTTCAGGATTTTTTAATTGCTCTTCCACTCTTTTATAATTGATTTCATTTTTTAAATAACTTAAGTGCTGGGTTTTACTATTTAAAATATTCAAATGTTTAGTAATAGACTGTTCTTGAATACTCCTAAGGTCTCTCTCTTTAGGTTCAGTAATGAATCTAAAGGTGACCTTCTGCCCAAGGTGATTACTAGACAGTCCCTTGGTAGTAGTAGTAAAAGGGTATAATAAATATATAAATGGTAACCCTAAAATTATTTTGTCAGTCATGTTTCTGATTAAAACAAAGGATATTTTAAAACAAACATTATCTTGACAAATATGAACTTTAGGCAATTTATATTTTATTTCCATTTGACTACCATTAGCGGAGCTAAGTCTTTCACTAGTTTTTTCATAAAACCTTGTAGGAATTAATCCTTCTTGTATACAGTTAAGGTCTGCACCTGTATCAACAAGAGCAGGAAGTTCCAGAGTAAAGGTTTTATTGATAACTAATGTTATATCAATATACCATTTTTGAATAGTAATATCTTTTAAAAAATTTAAAGAATTACCTTGTTCAATTAATTCGTACTGAGAAGTTGAAATTTCAGCTTCATCCTTATTTTCTTTAGGTGAAGTGGGCTCTTCTTCTTCTTCTTCACTACTGCTCTCATTGACAGCAATAGTATTACTTATTTTAATCTTTTCAATTTCTTGTTTTAACTCAGAAATTTCTTTCTTCATATTTTTTACTTCAGAATGTAACTCTGGTAAAGTAATTTCTTTAACAGGGTTCTTAAATCTTTCAAGAGTTTTATTAAGGCTAAAAACAGGCTTATCTTTAACCTTATTAAGCTTATCAGCAAGATTATCTTTTATTAATAAATCTTTTAATTGTTTAGTATATCTTCTCTTTAATTTAGGGTCAGTAATTTTACCTATTAATTCAATAAGTAAGTTTTGTTCTTCTTCATTAGCTGTAAGAACATTAACTTTGTTAATAACATTAAGTTTTTTATTACAGCAACTATCCACACATCCAAAGGTGACATCTGGATCATTACTGCTACTAGAATTATCAGAGGAATCAGAAAATGTATTATCATAGCTATTATCACTAGAATGATTTTCTATTCTCATTAATTCTAGAATTTGTTCAGTATTTTCATCAGTAATTTTTAATTGTTTAAGTTTTTCTTTTACTTTGCATTCATTTTTATAATGACCTGGCTTACCACAATTGTGACAAATAACTTTACTTTTATCAAATTTCTTATAATTTTTCCTCTTAGGGTTATAGGAAGGTTTTTTATAAGTTTTTCTCTTATAAGGTGACTGTTTTTTATAGTAATCATTTTTATTATCATAACTTTTATGTTTTCTTCTAGGTTTGTAATTATCTTTTTTATAGTGTTTAATATGTTTTCTTCTAGAAGGGGCAACAGGCGGCAAACCATATTGTTCACAGAATGTCCCCAATTCATATTTAGCTTTGTTTTTATCCTTATTAGCTTGCTTACTAAGTTTAAAATCAATACACATTTTTAAACCAGTTTTTTTGTATTTGACTAACAATATCACCATAGGTTAAATTATCATAGTCAATAAAACCTAAGGTTTTAGATAACTCTTCTATGATTGTATGTGCAAATAAACTAGGTAAACCATTTATGAATTTTTCCTTCCAAAAGGATTTGTTACTATCTTCACGCATCATAACTTTGTTAATAAACACATCTTTATACCACGGAAAGTCACTTAAGGTAGGACAATTAAGGTTACTAAGTTGGTCATGGATTCTATCAGTAATGTTGCTAGGAGTACCAATAAAATGCTTGATTATAGTATAAATAAGAGTATTGACACCATCAGGGGGGCCAATACCTAAGACTTCATTAACTATTGGATTACCATCATTATCTACTTGAATAGCATGAATTATAGAATGCTTAGAAGTTTCAGTAAGGTGATTCTCCCACCAACTTCTAAGTGTTCCGGTAAATCCAGTAGCCAATAACTCAACAATACCAGCTTGACTTATTTCAGGGAAATTAGTCAAATAACTATTTGCAACCATAGACATATGGTTTAATTTATTTAAAATTTGTTGCTCACTAAAACCATCAATATTCCATTCATAAATCTTATTAGCAGAAAAAGAAAATTGATTATCTAGATTCCTTTCTTCAAACTGTAAGTCTGGAGGGGTTGGTCTAGTATACCAATTTTTTGTAGTACTAGTAGGATTCGGAGTTTTAAAAGTTAATTTACTAAACTGATTGATTGTTTCATCAAGTTCAGAATCATCAGATGATGTATCTGATTGACTTTGATCTTGGGTTTGGTCAATAACTGCTAACATTCTAGTTTCACTAGATTCAGGCTTATCAAGTTTTTTGATAAGTTTGTCAATGGTTTTAGCAAGGTCTTTATCTGAGGCAGGTAAACTCAATCCAACTCTCTTTTCAAGGAGACCAAGTAAAGGTTTTTCAGGTTTACTCAATTGGGTGATTAATTTATTATCAAACTTTTCTTCAATTTTATCTAACTGTTTACCTATAGAAGCAAGCTACTAGTTAGTAAAATTGTTTTGTTCAATAATTCTTTTGTTATTACCTTCTGGTTCTTTAAAAGGACTAGCAATAACGGTGGTATCTTTAACTGTGATAATTAATGATTCTAAAGGAGGGTGACTGGAAGATACAGTGGATTTATCTTCTTTAGTCCATTTGTGTTTAGTTATAACATTGCATTTTCCATAATAGGTATCGTACCAATTATAGAATGTAATGTTTATTTTTTCTTTAGTTACAAATCTTCTCCATTTTTTAACTATTTTTTCTCTCTCATCTTTGCTATGTCTAGCACGAAAGAGGTGTCTTTTAGGCTTATTTTCTTTACAGTTAAAATCATGGATCAAAAAGCGATCATTAATTTCAAACTCTTTTTTAATTACTCTAAGTTGATGATGAACTGGTTTAGGTCCAAAATCAGACTGGGTAGGAGATAAATTCTAGGATTCGTCATCCTCAGGCTGATTGACAGGCTCAAACTTGTCATAACAGAGATGACTTGTTTGTCCTTCGGTAAAAGTTCCTTGTAATTTTACATTAGGTAGATTAGCCTTTCCTAACAGATCAGAATCTTTTCTGCTGTGGGAGGAAGACTGACTGGTAATGTCTTCAATAATTAGTGGTCGCCTAAGACTTGAATCATCAAAACTTATTCTAACAGTACCATCTAAGTATTGTTTAACATTATCAAAATTAATAACTTCATTTATGACTGGTCTTTGAGGTACCTCGTTATCTAATATCCATTGACTCGGAAGAGTCACATCTTTCCAAAGAAGAGTCTTTGGGACCTGAATATTAGCATCACTGGTACTACTCTGAATTAAAATAGTTTTGTCTTTAGGACTTTTACTTAAAGCTTTTACATTTAAATTAGTTTTCATAGTTTTATAATAAATTCTGTATATTAAAGCTAAAGCTTGAGATCCTTCAATCATCTGAGTAATCTCACCAGCAGTTTTAATATTCAGAGTTAAAGCTTTTAATAAATGAGGGTCACTTAGGCTTAATGTAAAATCTGGAAAGCAATTAAAATGGACGGGTCCATTGTGCAAACTAGATTCCATTATCCCTAAGATACTTGGATGAAAGTTTAAGTATCTAGCATCTCTAAGACACAACAAGATACTTGAATTTATTCCTTTAATACTTAAAGGGTTAACAGCAACTTGAATTAATCCGATATGGATAAAGTTGTACCCTTTTCTTCTTTGTTTGTTGATGACTTCTGTAGTGAGCAAACTACAAGTTTCATGATCTTTATTAATAGCATAAATTTTTTCAACAGTTTTAACACTATAGTCTGACTTGAAATTATCTAAAAAGGTAGACTGATAAATTTCTTTGGGAGAAATACTGGGGATATTCCAGTTTCCCAAATCTTGACTAAGGTTTTCATAACTATGTTCTTCTTGGTTCACTATGTCAGGAATAGAAGATAAAGAAGATCTAGAACTGACTGAAGAATTAGATCTGAATAAACGATTCATAATAAATTTTTGAAAAACCCATTCTACAAGGCTGGTCTTCTATTCTGCACAAGGAGGATTGATAGAAATCCGAGATACTAAATCCTTAGTTGAGGGACTTAGGAGCCACAAAGGTGGATTCTCGTTGCATGTGATACTTTAAAAGAAGCCACTGCTAAAATAAAAGGAATAGAGATCAAGAAATAAATATGTACTAAGTAGTGAAATGAAATAACAATCATATAGACACATCCATTGCTTTACTTATCTGTTGTTACCACTATGTCTAAGATACAGACCCACTTACATATGTAGACACAGACCGTAGTGATCATTCCTGTAATTGCAGAATCACTGCTCAATCCAAGAGACTTACGACTGCTTCGGAAAACATCAAGGTGGTCTACCACGGCTCTACGGCTCTATCAGTGTTTTGATTTGATATTCATATCTATGTATCTATACTTCTACTGTCTACGTTTGTTCCTCTATCCTTTGATCACCTTTAGTTTCTTTTTTTAATCAATAGAACCCTCCGGCACCGAAGGAGTCGGACCAGAAGGACAGAAGGAGTCGGACCTCCAGTCAGACGAAGCTGGCCCCACAGGCCCCACACTAGTATGGGGAGATGGTGATCTATCTGAATAGAAGATCAACAGAACCCTCCGGCACCGAAGGAGTCGGACCAGAAGTTTTTCACGCGCTGTCTTATGGTATCAGAGCCACCGGTTGGTTCTTAGTGCTATTGATGGTTCCCGGTCAAAAACAGTACATAAAGTTGGATCTGTGATCAGCCGGAACAGTATTTGTTCTTGTTAGAGTCATTTCCTGTCCTCCGTCTTTTCAACCCCGTGTCGCGATTCTTTGGCGTCACGACGTTCACCCGATGTCTTTTGGTGTTAGTACCACTGAAGTTCATTTTTGGTCCGCCCAAGTTGATAGTGTCACCCTGGTAGTAGCCGTAGAGCCGTGGTAAGTCTCAGAGTGGAGCAGTGTAGGCTAAGGCGTTTAACCATGGGTCTGAATCAGATTAGGGTATGTGTCCAAAAAATCAGTATGGGTTATCACCAGTCTTCGGAAGGTCTGTATCGTCTAGCGATTGAGTCGTAGGGTTGATGGGTCTTAGTTGAACAAGTTTTGATTTGAGTCAAGTTCATTATAGTTTCGGCAGTAAACAGCAAAAACTAGTTTACTGATTAGCTCGAGTCCATCAGTTAGCTCAGGCGTCAACCGTGTGATCCCTTGTATCAGACACAGTCTGATTTTATTTTTAAATTTTTAACAGAATTGATGAAATTCTCCTGATTGATGACCAGTTTTTCGGTGAAAAATTTTCTTCCTCCTCTTTTAAAATTATACTTCTTTTTGGGGGTGGAAGGGTGATAAAAATTCCGACGTGGGATAGTATGGGGAGATGGCGATCTATCTTAATAGAAGATCAATAGAACCCTCCGGCACCGAAGGAGTTGAACCAGAAGGACAGAAGGAGTCGGACCTCCAGTCAGACGAAGCTGGCCCCACAGGCCCCACAGTCATCATCAGATGCGCATGCATCCGACAAGAGTCAATCAATCAGCAGAAAGCAAAAGCAGATGTCAATCAGTCTGCAAAAGCAAAGATGCTGTCCCCCAGTCAATCAGCATAAAGTAAAGTTAAAGGAATCTACTTTTAACTTTTACTTTTGCTTTTACTTTTACTTTCACTTTAGTAAATGTAAAATGTTTCTTACTTTTACTTTAGCAAATTACTTATACTTTGTACTTTTACTTCAGTAAATGTAATAGTGAATCCTGCGTGATTCAATAGTAATTTACTTTTCAGTTTTCTATTTAAACGAACTCAAGTGTTAGAGTTCGATAAGTTTTGTTCTAGTCTTTGTAAGAAGCAGAACAGCCTCACTAGGAGGTTCGCTCTGCCCTCTCTCTACCTTCTCTCTCTAGTAAACGAAGAAGAAGCTTGTTGC
This sequence comes from Hedera helix, assembly GCA_947179155.2. NCBI lineage: Eukaryota > Viridiplantae > Streptophyta > Magnoliopsida > Apiales > Araliaceae > Hedera > Hedera helix. The sequence continues at coordinate 40,376,265 of OX359264.1, read as the reverse complement.
TTCCTTCTTCTAGTTAGATGAAGCAGAAGTCTTCCATACTTCTGTCTTCCATTTATCTTGTAAACCTTCCACCAATGTATATATAAAGAAAGAAAGAATCACTTGATTACACCGGTCATCTTCTTACTTATTTCTTTTTATTCTGTTTAAACTTAAGAAGTTTTTCACGCGCCGTCTTATGGTATATATATATATATATATATATATAACTAGCATGCACATATAGAATACTATATTCTACTTGAATTGATTACGAACTTTTATTATAGTTTGGTTCACTAGAGCCACCAAGTGAACCAAAAGATCCAACCTGTAGTGCAAAAATTAAATTAAATATAGCTATTACATTTAAACACGGGTTCCATTACAAATGTGTTTTCAAGTTCTCATTGTTCCATGACTCTAATTCTTCAATTAATTATAACTAACATATTAAAAAATATTTTCATAAAAATAGAAACTTTGATTAACAGTCATGAGGAAGTACATAGGATGGAGATATAAATTACATTAAGAAAAAATAAAAAAGAAGAGGTACGCACATCCCATTTATAAAACTCATTCATTCATGCGTCCTATTAAAAGAAATCCAATCACATTGACCAATAGTCCATAATCAATCCCATTTATTATCATATATAACAACATACATATCAATTAATAATATTTATCTCATGAAATTTAAAACCATTTCATATATGCATTAACATCATTTAATGGACGATTAAAGTTGCATGAAATTCAATTTCAAGATTAAAATAAAACTTTAATTTTAATTATAAAATCATAAAATAAACCTTTTATTTTATTATTGAAAAATTGCACAAAAATCGCTCAAAACTGGTCCAACCCGAGAGGTCGACTGCTGTAGTGGTGAGGGACACCGCTGCGGTGGTGGGTACTACTGCTGGGCGGTGAAGGGTTCTGTCCAGTTCACAATTTATGTAGGAAAATGCGATTTTACTGTTTTCTGTTGTAAAACACGATCTTTGCAATTTATTTTTAAAACCTATGATTTTATACAACAAACTATACCCAATAAATTGTTCTAAACACATACCCATACATATACGAAATCTAAACAATTAATAATTTGTATAAAGTTTGGCTATGATACCAATGTTGGTTTGTAATATTCACGAACAAACAATCAAATTGCACAATAGTAGCAGAAGTATGGTCAAATCAGTATTTAAAATTTTACAAACCATAATCAAAGTCGACCTTTATGCAAAACTATTAATTAACAAGAAGGATATAGAGAATTAAACCCTTGTAGATAGTAGTTTTCCACAGGTATGTGTTCAACTTCAATTCCTTTGTGTTCTCCTTGACTTTTACCGATTAGATTCCTTTGATCAACATTAGCCACCCAAGTGTTTGGCCTCTAGAAGTGATCCACCAAGGAAGAATAAGGATTCAAGAAGTGGGTGATGTCAAACCCTAATTTTCTCTCTTTTCTAATTTCATAGATTTAGAGAACTTGCGAGTACTCTTCTAAAAACTTATGGAAGTGTACGTAATCTTAAATCATAATAAGACTTATCTTATTTATAGATATAGTCAACCCTCTAACACCTTTTGGAATAGGATTTTTAATTAAACTTCTAATCTAATTATGAACTAATATAAGAGTACTCTTATTAATTAATTACTAAACCATTTAGGAACCAAGTAATAATAAGACTCATTTTACTAATTTATAATTAGTATTTTCAAAATACTAAATAAATATTAAGCAATTTAATTTAATCTGTCACTATAGTATAAATCAAATAGTTAATCTATTATTACGATTATGCTATTTACTTCTTAAATAAATATTTTTCTTTTGCGGTGTGACTCTTTAGGTTCTCCATATGAAACCGGTTGTAGTAAAATCAATTAGAAGAATTCTAATCTTATTTATATAAATAGATTAAAAATATTTAATTAATTTAAATAAATAATATTTATTCTACAATATGGGTAAGCCCCTTTAGCGATCAACGACTTTTTAGATAATATAGATTTTAACATTTAATCATAAAAGAACCTTTCAGGGAATAATTACTGTTCAATGCAATCCTTCTGCCATACAATGTCCTAATCAAATATAAGACATGAGATTTACTGTCAAGTCTTACTTTATTTAATAATATACATTTCAATTCTCTAATGCATAACTCTATTAATGTAAATTATAAGCTCATTTCTAATTTCCATTCTGTCTTAACCAAGGATTACTGAGTTGTCATTTATCAAATCTCATAGAACATTCTTTCATTTGACTAGAAGTGATAGATTCTTTGTTGACCATTTACCTATCTCTACGTACAACTTATTATACCCAAGCATACCCTTTGATATACCTTAAAGATCTTAAGGGATATGTCAAAGTATAACTTATAATACACAAGATACTATGATGATCTCAAGTCCAAATATCACTTGTACTACTATCACATTTGGAATTCATAGTTACAGTTGTGTAAAACTCCAATAGGTATTCATTTAACTACTCATGTTCGGTGAACTTAATCCCTGATAAGCACCTACATACTTACTTTAGTGTCTCTACACAAATGATTATAAGATCAATCATTTTTTTATAAGAGCAATTATAGTATGTACTAATCTATCCGAATTTACTAATCTCAATTTTAGTGATTCCACAATTATGAACAATTTTAGTTTTGAGTTATCTTAAATTTAGATCTCAATTGCATGATAATCATCATGATTCTAAAAGTATTGCTAAAAAACTATGAGTTTATTACAATTAATATTACCAATTAAATATGAATAAAGAAAATGCATTTGTATAAATAAATTTTTTATTAATAAACAAATAGGATTACAAAGTATATGTAATATCATATCAAATATGATTGGCTTGTGTGCATACTACTTTCATTCTCTAACACTTGTAATAGTGTATGTAACCCCAATCTATAACCAGAGCCCTCTTATTTATAGATTTGCTCAACTCTCCTAAACTTATTAAGAGTAGGGTTTTAATTTAACTTCTAATCTAATTAGGAACTAAATTAATTTATTATAATAATTATGTTTCCTAAACCATTTATGAACTTAATTATTTATACTACCAATACTACTACTTATTACTTAATTTCTAAATCATTTAATCTAATAATAATAATAATAATAATAATAATAATAATAATAATAATAATAAAACTACTCTTATTAATTTATAATTAATATTTCCAAAATACTTAATTATAAATATTAAGCTATTTAATTTATTATATCACTATAATATAAATTAAATATACTTAATTGATTATTATCATTATGACATCTACTTCTCAAATAAATATTTTTCTTTTATGGTGTGACCATTTAGGTTCAATATTAAGTCAATAGTAGAATAAATAAATTAAACAATTCTAATATTATTTATAATAATAAATTAAACTCCTTTAATTTATTTATAAATAAAAAAATATTTATTCTACATCATGAGGGATACCTCTTAACGTATCATGATTATTTGAGAAATATGAATTTCAAAGTTTGATTACTAAGAACCTATTTCGTGAATAGTTATCGCATAATTCAATCATTCTACCACACAATTTTTCAATAAAAAAAAAGATATGGAATTACTGTCAAGTCTTATTTAATTTGATCATATGCATTTCGATTCTTACATGCACAACTCTAATTAATGTAAATTAGAAACTCATTTCTAATTTCTATTCTGCATTGGCCAAGGACTAATGGGTTGTCATTTATTAAATCACATAAGACATTCTCTCACTTTAGTAGAAGTGGTAGATCATTTGTTGATCATTCACCTATCTCCGTGTACAACTTATTATACCCGAACATATCCTTTGTTATACCCAAATAGGAATATGACAAATTATAACTCACCATACATAAGATATTATGATGATCTCAAGTCCAATGATCACTTGTATTACTATCCTGTTAGGAACTCTTATTGACAGACACGTGAAACTGTGACACCCCCAAATTCGGGTCTCAAATACCAGGATCCGGTCATCACGATCCAATACAATCATCCACCTCTAAATAACATACAATAACTAAATGCAAAATAATAAACATATGTTGTTCATTCAAAAGGCGTTACTAGTCCCAAGATACGATAACCTTACACAAAAACACATAAATACCCTTAATAAAGTATCTAAGGTTTACATCACAAAACAAGTAATTTTAGCTAGACGAATAAACTAAAGATTGTCTCTTGAAGTCTATCACTCCATCTTTCCCTTACCCTTGTTCTTTCCAAAAGTCTCAGGTTCCACTGCAATAAGGTTCATGATATAGCAAGGCTGAGCAACTAGTTTGCTCAACAAGTTTAAATAACAAAAGAAACAATATATCATTAATGAAAGGGAATAACTAAAATAATTCAACAATATGAATAACATAAGCAGGAATAATGATTTGCTTTTAGAATTAAGATAGTCAAATAGACTATGAACTATAAACATCCACTGGAGTCAATAGCAGGTTGACCCAACGGTTACTACTAGAAATATGTACTCGAGGGGATCAGCCTCAGTACAATATGTGTATGCATAACATTTAATTTCTGTGTTTTGTACCTGATATTAGATATAGGGTACTCCCTTATAATAAATGGGCGTTCATAATAGTCTAAGAATCTCCATATTCAATGATTTGGATAACTTTTAAAATCTTTAACATAAATGTCTAACCGAACAATGACTTAGACCTACTTTGAATAGTTCTTTAAACAGTAGAATATTAAATAAGGTACAAGTCAAAGACTGTACAAGATCAAGTGCACAAAGTGCGAATAAAAATAATATCGATGTGGAATCCACTGAAAGCATGTTTGGAATTATAATTCAAGCTTAAATAAATAACTTGCTCAATGAAATGAGTTTAAAGATAAGGAATTTGCCTGTCTGCTCAGCTACAACTAATGTCTAGCTTTAACTAACTGGCTTTGAAGGACCTAACATTAATAAAGTTGGTCTAATAATTAGTACGGCGTATATGCACAACAATACGCTCACTAAGGAACTTATCTACTATATAAGTACTAACACATAATTTACATCAGTCAAAACAATATTACTAACCTTATAGACCCTTAATCATATTAGGTTAATAATTTAATAAGTTAGAAAATATTTTTCTGAAGTGTTGGACACTTATTAAACCCTTACACAATTTATTACAATTAATTGCAATATTAACTTCAAATTATCTTATTAACTCAAACTCTATTCAATTACTATTTAATCTTGATTAAATAGAAATTAATTAATTCTCTTTAGTTATTATTTAAAATAAGTAATAACTAATTTAACTTACTTATTATTTAATAATAATTAAATAATAAATAATTATTGATTTAATTTTAACCTTCTTTAATTTAATATTAATCAACTAATAATTAACTAAGTAAGTAACCTCACTTATTATTTAATTTCAGGAAATTAAATAATAGCTTAATAATTTTAATAATCTTTAATTATTATTTAATGTTAATTAAATAATAATTAAATATTTAATTAGTTTTAATTATTATTTAAGGTTAATTAATCAATTTATTTATTCGTATTTATTATTTAAATTAAATAATAAATTATTAATCTAATAACTTCCCTTAATCATTATTTAATGTTAATTAAATAATAATTAATTACATAATTATCCTTATTTATTATTTAATAATATTTAAATAATAAATAGTTAATTTATAACTTTTATCTCTCTTTAATTATTATTTAATAGGAATTCAATAATAATTGCTAATTTATCACCTTTATTTATTATTAACATAATAAACAATTAATGAAATTTTTATTTATTTTACTCAACCATAATTTAGCTAACTAGATTAATATTTAAATATTAAACTTAATGAAAAATATCATCCCAAATATTATTTTTGTATTATTATTATTTTTGTTATAATTTTAAATTAATTTTCAAACATTTAAATTAATTAAATTTATCCAGAATGACAATTCTATAAATAAATCAAAAAACCGGATGGAGGGGCAATCTGGTAATTTTGCCGAAAAATTTTACTACTACGCATTGCACGTGGTTAACGGAAACACGGACCAACACGGTGCTGTTTTGAAGAATCGGAAACGACTTCCGCGCATTGCGCACGGGTTATCGTTTTTATACGCCAAACGACGTCGTTTGGCTTCGCGTCTGGCAGTATTAACAGTGGGCGATTAATGCGCGACCAGCTCTCTTTTTTTCCCTTCGCAGAATGTCTACAGTGCTCGAAAAATACACCACTTAATAAAAATTATACCTTCAAGTAAGCTTTAACTTCTCAATAAAAATCTAAAAAAATTACCAATCACTTAATATCAATTTATAACATGAAAATTTAATTTCTCATGATTTAATACCATTTTTTTTTCATAAAAAAAATTATTGTACCAAATAAACTACTATAAATCATAGCTTTTTGTGTATAACTTCATTTTGAGTGATTCAAACTTTATTTTTCTCATGATTTAATGTTCTATAATATTAGAACACTAGCATAAACCCGTGCCTTTGGCACTACAAATACCAGCAATTGAATGAAACGAAAGAATTTAATAACAATTGAATGAAATGAAATAATACCAAAAGGCAGGGATAGCAAAGATTTCCATAAGCAACTTAAGATACTACCTACCTTCTGAAGTACAGAATTCCTTGAAAATAATTTTCCCCAATCATATTTTTACTTTAAAGGAAAACAATAGAAAGCAGTCAACCAAAAAATTAAAGTTCATTCCTAATGAAACTATCTCACCGAAACACACGCTTTAGCAAACAAACATATAAATAAACCAATACATATATGTATTAAGGTTCTCCGTTTACCTGATCATCAGTAGTAAATTACACCATTGGGAACTACTACTGATGCATCAGATGCAGCAATTCTATACGCAGTGTATGCACTTGTTCGATTCTCATCAGTCTTCTCTTCATTGGTTTCTACTTTGTCTTTTGGGTTACCTTCTGTTTCTTGAATATTAGTTGAAGCCTCTTTTTTCCTCTAGAACCTCGGCTGGAGCCTCTTTATTCTCTGGAACCTCAGCTCGTTCCTTCTCTTTTTCTTGAGTCTCCTTGTCTTTCTCTTGAGCCTCAGCTCTAACCTTCTCTTTTTCTGCCTTCAACGCTTGTTCTTTCTTGTCCAATGATGAAGTCACAAAGTGAAGTCCATGGTATTTCAGGAGATTCTCTGGTTGTACCACCAAAACAATGAAACTAAATCACATTCATAAATTCACTAAAAAATTATCCCAACAGAATGATAAAATTGACCTAATTAGATCAAAGTTAGGGGAGTTTTCTCTAATGAAGTATACAATTAAGCAACAATTGATCCACAAAGCAACTCAGCGAGTCAGCATCAAAAGTTTATTCCAAATGGCAAACCTCAAATCCCAGAGTTATTTAGGCATGAAATTAATCAATATATTATCTGGATGCACAAAAAGGCTCTCTCAAAACTACTAAGATAAAAATGTCAAGCAAATTGAAAACCACAATTTTAAGTAATGGGTAAATCATCCAATCGACATTGCTAAACAATTGAGGAATATATAAAAAAGTTCATTGAAAATAAAACAAAGTTCAAATAATAATAATAAAAATAGTCTTTAATGAATTAAAAACAGAATTACATATTCCTAAAGCAAATCCTTGGATGGATAAAATCCATGATCATATATGCTTTAAAGGATACATTAATAAAAATAATGTTTCTGGACCTGCATTTAATACTTAATACACCCTCCTCAACCTTTAAAGATTGTAGTTTTTGAATTTTAATTTTGCCAAAATATTATTATACTTTTGTCCACCACAGTAATTCTAAACTTTTTCTGTAAAGACAAACAATATATTTTTTCTAAAAAAATGTGACATTATTTGGAGGATGGAGGGAATACATCATATCTGCTTTAAAGAATACATTAACAAAAATTAACACATTTATCCATATGCTAAACGTCAAAGAACACAGATGAACTTCAATCTCAAAAATCTAGCCGCAAACTCTCAGCAAAATTTACTATTTTATTTAAAATTGTTCAGGAAGATTATTATAACACAAGTTGTTAACTTATAATGGAAATAAATAATAACTTAAAAATAACTTGACTGTATCTTGAACACAACATATACGTGAAATCATCAATACTTACTCAAATTTTAAAGCAAATAAACTCTTGTAAGCTCTAACTTCTGAGAGTTTTATTTTATTTCCCCAAAATTATTAACAATGCTCTGACCTCTTGAATATAACAAAACCAAATCTTCAAATTTTTTATTGGACAAAAATCAATAATTTAACTCAATGTACACATCCCATGGCTTGGATGAGAAGAGTATGTCAGGACTAATACTGACACAAGTCATTTCTTTACTTAGCTTAAGCAAACCACTAAAACTGCAAAATGAAGACTGAAAAATAATTTACTAAATATCGTTCAGTAAGTCTCTGCTAACATAATCTACCAAGTGACATGTGCTATGCATACACATAAAAACTTCCACTTTCAGAATAATTGAATATATCACCACGTACTTCATGAAAAATCACGATAACAATCAACAATTCATATCAATAGTCATTATTGCCACCTACTTATCATCGACTCGAAGTAATAATAATAATAATAATAATAATAATAATAATAATAATAATAATAATAATAATAATAATAATAAACAATTAATTTAAATCTGAGTATCAGACACTGATGCTCTTCTATTGAGTACCAAACATCAAAAGGCAGCATAAGAATAGGTATGTATTATTATTTCTTTTAGAACATAAACTTTCCGATTGTTTGCAGAGATCACTGAAAGGATCACAATCCCATGGACCATAATGGTGTATTATATAATAGTGGGTGGAATTAGCAATTGATAATACCTTTAAGTCTTTAACTATAGTATTATGATATAATTGGATTATATTCCCAGTTTCTGAGTAAAAAATTGGTACTGAAAATAGGCCAACAACCCATTACATCAAAATAATCCCATATATTCCCACCAAACAAACAAAACCATAAACAACTTAGATTCAATACCTTAGCTCCATCTTGAGCAGAAAACCTGGAAGCTCTAACACCGTCACTTCCGGCCCCAATGACAAACAAATCAAAATCATACTGCTCATCATCTTCTTTGACTTTATCAACTTCTCCATTAATTAGCATCTTCCTTGCCATGATTAAACAACAAATTCTGTACAAACCACACCTAATCAGCCAAATATAAATTACAACAAAGATAAATAATAAATAATAACAACTCCATGTTTGATCATTTGACAACTAATAGAAAAACTTAAGTAAACAAATGCCGTATCTATACAAATAAATATCAAATAATTGTGCTTAAAGTCCAAAGTTTCTAATCATTTTCAACCTTATTCCTCTGCTTCTTTGTAAACAAAAAAAATATCAAAATAAAAATGGAACTGAATGGAAATAGTAAAAGAGCGTACCACTACAAAATCGAATGAAAATTTCCTTTTTCGCTCAGAGTTGAGTATTTCTCTCTCTTATGCGTATGAATCTCTCTTATTGCGTGTGAAGTCTAGAGTTTCGAAGAGTGTAATTGTTGAATCGCCAAAAGTATGGAAACGAAGCTTGTCAGCTATATATATCACGAAAACCGTCGTCGGTGAGCCAGAAACCACCTCCGATCTTCCCTTTCGATGTCCTCCGTGCGCTTCTCTTTTCAGTAAGTAACCTGAGATATAGGCCCCTCTAGAGTTTTTCACTTGTTGCTCTTCTAATTATCTTTATGTAGAAAGGTTTTGAGCACCCATTCCTCCGCTTCGATCAATTTCTTATCTTTGTACTCCGGATTTCTGATCTATTCCTTCTCCGTCTCTCTCTCGGGAAAACTGTGGCTGTTAAAGAGAAACAACAAATGGTGAGATTTATCCCATTTTTTAGACGGTCCTGATCAATTTGTAGGAGGTGAGCGGGAGTTTTTTTTTTTCAAAACAGATACATAAATCAAATTAAACAAAATCGGATACCAAATTCGATGAGCTTCTTGAACCATTCTCAGACCCATGCCTCTGGTTAGTCACATTAGCTAACGCCGGTCGCTTCTTCGCCATTTGAGTTAACAAAGCTGCCGCCTTTCCCAAATTCTTTGCTTGCCGCTTAGCCAAAGAAGATGATGTAATAGAAGAACACCGGTATGTGTTGGCAGGAGTTGGATGAGATGAAGAAACGACTGAAAGGGATGGAAGAAGAAGCTGCCACTCTCCGCAAAATGCATGTCGAATGGGTTTGTCCTGTTCAAGATTGTTAAAGAGGAAACAACGAACGGTTAGATTTATTACTGGCCTGAATCTTCATAACTTCCTTTATGTTTTGAGTTTTGGCTGTTTGTTTGATATTTGTAGTTATATTAGTTAGCTCAATGAATTTCTTTAGCTGCATTGCTTCGCGAGCATACTGGTATATGATTTGATTTTAAGAAGAGAAAGAAAGTAAGGCGGATATCGCTAAAAAGGGATAATGTGCATAAAACAAACCATATAACTCTTTCTTGCATTCTCAACAAACACCACAAACACAAAAAAACAAACAGTGCATAGTTGCTTGAAAATCAAATTTCTATGTTCATGGATTCAATTATTAGTAATATTAAATCAACTACTTACCAATTTAATCAAATTTCAAAACTCGAATTAATAATCACCTTGAGAACTTGCAAAAGTAACAACTTAAGTAAATAAGTATCATTAATCTCATAAAACTAAGCAGTGCATAATAAGAAAGTTATAGAGGCTGACATTCATTAATCATGCATGTATTATGAAATTTATGAGGTTAAATTAAAAAAAAAATCCATAAAGGAAACAGGAACAGGAAGCATGCATCTAAGTGTTCTCTGATTTAGGGAATATGCGTGAAAATGTCCCCATCTCAAAATGTGTACAGAAATACACAGGCACGCATCCACTTTACAATTTTCAGATAAGAACTGAACCCAAAGAGTCTAAACAGCCACTAAAATATACGGAGTACTTTATATTTCTGTGAATCTCATATGTAAAAAGTTGGCTTCTTTCGACTTGTCCGTAACTGAAAACCAAGAAAAGGAACAGATCATCAAAAAAATTAAGACAAAAGCTGATAGCCAATCAGATTCTCATCAGTAAATCTCCCAAACTAGTAAATATTCCAAGGTTTTCCTATAAATCTCCCAAATCAGTAAATCTCCCAAGGTTTTCCTATAAATATCCCAAATTCTCATCAGTAAAAAGTAGAAAATTATGGAGTATAACGCATACATACACATAACCTTGGGATTCCAGGTGGAAGATCAGAGGACACTTGAGGAAAATTATCAATTCTCATATGCATAATTTGGGCACAATAGAAACTTACCTCATTCCAAGTCCTCGACCAAGACCCCAATTTTCGCGGACATAGAGCCGGTGTCGGAGTCCGTCAACAGGAGAATGAAGGGAAAGGTAGGGCTTCACGACAACGATGATTATTGGGAGCTTCCTCTTCTTTCTTTTGACAGTAGGAGCAATTGAACCCTTTTTTCAATTGGGTGTCAAATGGAGGAGTTGCAGATTTGAATGTTGAAGAAGAAGACGACGATGGAGAAACGTCCCCAGCGACGTGTCCCGGAGTCCCGGCATGGGATGTTACAGAGAATGTGCTGCGGTTTGCTTGGAGAGAGCGAGGAGCTGAGGAAAGAAAGAGGAAGGGGAAAGAGAACTTCATTTCGGAGGGGAAGAGGATTTTGTTGCTGGATAGATTTGGCAGCTGAGAAGACGTAAAGAAGGAGAATAGACGGTGGGATTTATCCTAATGTTTGGACGGTCCTGATCAAATATTAAGAGGTGAGCGGGAATGTTTTTTTTTCAAATTCACTTGCATTTTGTTATTATAGATTAAATCTAAATTTTATAAAAAATATTTTTGGTCATTAATTCCAAAACTTGTTTACACACTACCAAACACATGTTTTTAACATACAAATTATACCAAAATACAAACCAAGTATATTAAACTCAAGTATGACATAAATACAACTACTACACATTATTAACTATATTGACATGCTTATATTCACATGTTGGTTTATTTAAATTTAACACAAAGCTAGATTTAAAATAACCCTTACCTTGTTTTAGTGGCTACTTTCCTTTTTCTTCCAAAATAAGTGGTGAATGACATGAACTAAACTAGCTTCTCCTTCTTCCTCCTTAATCTCTCAAAATACTTACTCTCACAAGTTATTTCTCTCAAACTCTCTCTTTTGGAATTGGAGAAAAAAAATGAAGTGTAAATGCCTTATTAAAGCAAGTATACTTGAATAATTTTTAGATACAAAAATTATATTTAAAAATCATGATGCACCTAACTTGGATACTTGCACAAGGAATGGGCTAAAGTACCTAAGTTGGTGAAAAGAGGAATGATGTTCATGTACTACAGAAAATAATGCAAGCAACCATTAATAAAATAAATATAAATAAAACAAAATCATTTTGCTCTCTTTATCAATATACACGGCTGATCATGGAGATTTTTGTCCCAAAAAGGTTGTCACATGCTCATTTTTTAATAAATAATAGTTACAAAATAAATTCCAAGTGGGTTCATGCTTTGGGTTTTATTTAAAATATCAATTGGGCTCCTATTAAATGACTTGAACTATTATTTAGTCAAGTTCATTTAATTTAATATTGGACTAATTAATATAACCCAAAAGATTGGTTATTAATTTTGTTACACATTAATTATCCAAGTTCATGATTAAATAAATAATTAGATTAACTAAATAATTAAATACTCTAACCCATTAATATTAAATTACTAAATGGACTACTAAATATTATTATTAATGTTTCACATTATTTACATTAATTAATAATCATATTAAGTAATTTATTATATTTAATTAACGCATTCTATTCAATTTAATTAAATATTTAATTAATAGGAAACTTATCAATTATTTTGATATTAAAACTTTAGGGTTTGTTCACTAATTTAAATAACATATTAGTGACCCCCCTTAAATTAATTCTAGCAATTAATCACAAAATCATTTAATCACGTAATTAATTAATCATACAAAAAGATTTAATTAATCTCGTAAAACTAACTCGTTATAATTTAAATAAATAATTTAATTAATAATGACGTGAAAATTCTAGGACATTACATTCTCCCCTCCTTATAAAAATTTCGTCCTCGGAATTGTAAAATAAGGTTACTCAAATAAAAACGGGTAATTCACTCTCATTTCTTCCTCTAGTTTCCACGTAGCTTTTTCAATTGCGTGATTCCTCCAAAGTACTTTGACAGAATGAATTATCTTATTCCTCAGTTTTTGTTCCTTCCTGTCAAGTATCTGGACAAGAACTTCTTCATATGATAAGTTATTTTCGAAATGAATTGGTTCATAGGATATAACGTGCTTGTAGTCTGGTTTATACGGCCCCAACACTGACACATGAAACACATTGTGAATGTGCTCAAGTTCAGGAGGTAATGCTACCTTGTATGCCACTTCACTGACTCGCCTCAAGATTTCAAACGGTCCTATAAACCTAGGGCTCAGCTTGCCCTTCTTTCCAAAATGAATCTCCCCCTTCCAGGGGGATACCTTCAGAAATTCGAAACTACTCACGTCGAAGTCTCGCTTTTGACGATGCAAATCCGCGTACTTCTTTTGACGATCTTGAGGTGCTACCGATCGATTTCTGATAAGTTGTATTGTGTCTACAGTCTGCTACACCATTTCAGGTCCAAGCAGTCTTCGCTCACCAACCTCGTCCCAACACAACGATGTTCGACACTTTCTTCCATAAAGTGCTTCGTACGGTAGCATGCCAATACTAGCGTGATAACTGTTGTTGTAAGCAAACTCTACCAGTGGCAAATGGTCGTCCCAGCTGCCCTTTAAGTCCATCACGATCGCTCAGAGCATATCCTCCAGAGTTTGAATCGTTCGCTCACTCTGGGCGTCAGTTTGAGGATGGTACGTTGTGCTTAACCTCAACTGTGTTCCCATTCTTGCTTGCAGACTTTTCCAAAAATTTGACGTGAAGCGCGGATCTTTATCGGACACAATCGATACCGACACTCTATGTCGTGACACTATCCTTCACATAGATCTTCGCTAACTGCTCTAGATTGTACCGTATTCTGATAGGTAGAAAATGCGCTGACTTGGTCAGACGATCCACTATTACCCAAATGGCGTCTAAACCATTATGTGTCGGTGGCAAACCCACCACAAAGTCCATTGTGATGTGTTCCCACTTCCACTCCGGAATCTCTAGTGGTTGAAGCAATCCGCTCGGCCGTTGATGCTCTGCTTCAACCCGCTGGCATGTTAAACATTGACTGATGCATTCTGCCACTTTCCTCTTCATATTCGGCCACCAAAAGTATTGCCGTAAATCCTGATACATCTTCGTGCTTCCGAGATGTACTGAGTACCTCGTGCTGTGAGCTTCCTAAAGAATCTCTTCCCGCAGCTCCGGATCCAACGGTACCCAGACTCTCCCTTCGAACCTTAGCAACCCTGTCCTATCAATATTGTACTTAAGCTCCTCGCCTTTAGCAATTCGCTTCTTAATACTATCACAATCTTCATCCTTTTTCTGAGCCTCTTTGATCTTGTTTAATAAGGTCGGGCTTGCTGTTATTGTAAATAACTTCTCTTCCATCTCCATCGGATATTTGATCTCCAACTCCAAACGTTCGAAATCTCTCACCAACTCTTCCTGATTTGTTAGCTTCAACAACTTCTCCTTGCCTTTTCTGCTCAAGGCATCTGCTATTACATTGGCCTTGCCCGAATGGTACAAAATCTCACAGTCGTAGTCTTTGATCAATTCTAACCATCGGCGTTACCTCATATTTAGCTCCTTCTGGGTGAAGATATATTTCAAACTTTTGTGATCTGTATATATCTCATACTTCTCGCCATACAGGTAGTGCCTCCAAATCTTCAGGGCGAAAACTACCGCTGCTAACTCCATGTCATGAGTCGGGTAACCCTTCTCATAATCCTTTAGCTGACGTGACGCATACGCAATGACCTTGCCATGTTGCATTAGCACACAACCAAGACCCTTGTGTGACGCATCACTGTACACTACGAAACCTCCCGTGTCGTCCGGAAAAGCCAACACTGGTGCCTGACTCAACCTCTTCTTCAGCTCCATAAAACTTTCTTTGCACTTTTCCGACCAAACAAACTTCACAGTCTTTCGGGTAAGATTGGTCAATGGTGATGCTATCTTTAAAAAATCCTGAATGAATCTCCGATAATATCCCGCTAACCCTAAGAAACTCCTTATCTCATTCGGCGTCTTCGGTTGTTCCCCATTGATAACTGCCTCCACCTTCGCTGGATCCACCGAAACGTTGTCCTTGTCGATAACATGTCCTAGAAACTGCACCCTTTACAACCAAAATTCACACTTCGAAAATTTGGCGTACAACTTCTCCCTTCTCAAAGCCTACAATGCAATCCGTAAATGTTCTGCATGTCTTCCTCCGTCTTCGAATACACCAATATGTCATCAATGAATACGACCACGAACTTGTCCAAGTACTGCTTGAACACTCTGTTCATTATATCCATGAATGTCGTTGGTGCATTCGTTAGTCCAAATGACATCACTAGAAACTTGAAATGACCATAATGAGTTCTGAATGCCATTTTCGGGAAATCCTCCTCCCTCACCTTTAGTTGATGATAACCCGTCCTCAAATCTATCTTTGAAAAGTATTTCGCTCCCTTAAGTTGATCAAACAAATCATTAATTCTGGGTAGCGGATATCTGTGCTTAATGGTGACCTTGTTCAACTCTCGGTAATCAATACAAAGCCTCATCGAACCATCCTTCTTCTTTACAAACAGAACCGGCGCTCCCCATGGTGACACGCTTGGTCTGATGTAACCTTTATCTAGCAGTTCCTGTAGCTGAACCATCAATTCTTTCATTTCTACTAGTGCCATACGATACGGCGCCTTCGATATCGGTGCAGTCCCCGGTACCAAATCAATAACAAACTCCACTTCTCTGTCCGGCGGTAACCCCGGAATCTTATCAGGGAAAACATCAACGAATTCCCGTACAACAGGTATTTGACTTAGTTCGTCATCGACTCATCGAGTATCGACCACATGAGCCAAATAACCTACGAAACCTTTCTTAAGCAACTTTTGTGCTTGCATCATCGTCAGACAACTAGATTGTCTCGGCGATTTACTACCGTAAAATATAACTTTTGACCTATTCAGAGTCTTTAAGTGCACACACTTCTTCTTACAGTCAATAACCACTTCGTGACTCAATAGCTAATCCATCCTTAGGAGTACGTCAAACTCCCCCAGATGAATCGGTATCAAATCCAGGTTAAGTCTAAACCCTCGCAATTCAACACAACAGTTCCTATGAATGTAGTCTACGAAAATGATTTATTTGTTTGCTACTTCTACGTTCATAGGGCGTTCTAGCTTTTCTTGAGGTAAATCTAATCTCTTAGCAAAATCTTTAGAAATAAATAAGCAGGTAGCACCCGAATCAAACAATACATTTGCATTAATATTATTGATCGGGATGATACCTGACACCACATCCTTGGAGTCGACTGCATCCTGCACAGTCATGTTGAAGGTGCGCGCTGTGGGTCGGTTAGTCTGGTTGGCTGGCCCTCCAATGTTTAGCTTGCTACTGTTGTTATTGTTGCCTCTGTTGCCTCCCAGCGTCTCTCTTCCTCTTCGGGCAGTCCTTGGCATGATGATCGGTTGCTCCACAGGAAAAACATACTCTTTTTATCTTTTTCGGGCATTGTGGGGCCATGTGTCTCGGCTGCTCGCATCTATAGCAAACACTCTTGCCTTTTAAGCATTCACCAATGTGGTTCTTACCACAATTGTTGCATCTACCAACTTTTTTAGCCTCTCCTTCGAATTTGCTTCCTCCAGATGATTGGCTCTCATTCCACTTCCTTTTATTGGGGTTGCTGCCTCCACTGCTCCCCGCCTTCTGCCCTTCATTTCTTTTCTTCCTCTCCTGATTGAATTTAGCCAGGGCCTCACTGCCACCCTCTGCAATGATTGCCATTTCTAATAGTTCTGCAAAGCTCTTAATCTTTAATACCGCAACAGAATGGTACACCCACGACTTTAGTCCCAGCTCAAACCTTCGAGCATTCCTAGCCTCAGTATCAACTTGATGAGTTACAAACCTTGCCAACTCATTAAACTTGGCCGCATACTCTGCCACAGACATGCTTCCTTGTTTTAACGCGAGGAATTTCACCTTCATTTCTTGGGGCATGCTTTCTGGAATGTAGTTTTCCAGAAACATTTCTTTAAAGCGTTCCCAGGTAATGACACCTTCTCCCGCACAGCCCTTGTTGGCCTTCCACCAGTAGTTCGCCTCCCCCTTCATCATGAAGGTAGCGAAACTAGTCTTCTGTTCTTCGGCCACCCTAGCGACCTCAAATACCTTCTCCAGTTTCTCGATCCAAGACTGTGCCTTGATCGGGTTTAAAGTTCCCTGAAACTCCGGTGGTCCAACCAGTTTGAAGTCCTTAAAATTTGCCAAGTGCGGCGCTGACTACAGTGCTAGTTGTACTACCACTGGTGGGGGTCTAGCTTGCATGGCTTTCACCAGCATCTCCACAAACATTCTCATAGGATTGGGTTGATCCCCAACCTCACTCTTTGACTCTGGGATACGTTGATTGCGTGGTCTATCTCTCGGCATGATCTGCTAAAGAGAAAATCTTAGACTTACGCTTATAGTTCTACGCATTATGTTAACCAAATTAACATTTAAATTCAAAACCATATATCAAGCACATTTAATTTAAATAAGGAAATAACTGGATTTATATTCATATACCAATGTTTTCGTACAGACTCAACAAGTGGCATACTTCTATAAACGCTCAAGGCACAAGTTGCCTAACAACAACTATCCTCCAATGAACAAAAAGTGAGGATTTACTACTATCTACCCCTCTAACAGAACAAAAGTTGGGGTCTAACTGACATACTATGCATACATCAAAACATAAGGGCTTACAAAAGCTGAAGCGTCCCTAATAGAAATAAAAGGTGGGACTCACTACTACTAGGTATAAATAAGATAACAACAATAAATCACCGCCTGTTGCGGCAAACAGTCTTACGAATAGCCCTGCGTAAAGCTTGCTGGGCTAACTCTTCCACTGTATGGCGACGAATCCAGCGTCTGTTGTTACCTGCCTCCCTAGGGTGCCTCATAACTCGACGCCTCAGTCGATCAAACGAAGTGCCAAGGGCATACTCTAAAGTGTCGATCCTAGCGGCTCTCTCCCTATCAAGCTCAGCCCTGATGGTCTGAAGAATTGTCTGACTCGCCATCTCTCTAGCGTCTAATCTCTCCACCGTTTGCCTCAGTTGACTATTCTGGATCATAAGCTGCTGCACAGAAGGACCCAATGAAGGTGAAGCACTCTCCAACTACTGAATTTTAGCCTGCAAATCGGCCATCCTCTCCTTTAGCTCCATGTTCTCACCAGAGAACATGTAAGCTACGTCCCTATACTGGTCCTCGGTCTGCTGATGAATCCAGTTTTGCTCCTCCAGGTGCTGAACCTTATTCTCTAACTCGTCGTTCACTGTAGTTAGCTCGTCGATGATGTCACTAGTAGTAGTGCCCATGCCATCAGAGTACTCTGTTGGCTCCTCCTGCTCCTCGTCCTCAGATTCGACCTCATCCTCGTTATAGGGCCTCATCACTCCACCCCTGACGGGCTCCACGACATCCCTACTATCGTCCTCATCTGGGGCTCCACGGCATCCCTACTATCGTCCTCATCCGGATTGGACTCTCCTACCGGGGACACAGGTGCAACGAGTGCATACCCTACCAACTGTTGCGTATCCACTGGTATATCAATGAATACCACATCGTCTCGAGCTCCGCTCGTCTCGTCTATAGTCATCATACAACACAACAGAAAAACTAACATTAGTACAATAATAAAATATATTCATTGAAGAAATGAAATTATATTTCATTGGGTACGACTCAACTCGATGAATTCCCCAATTCATCAAAACCACATATGATAAATCTCCCCGATTTATCTCCTAACACTCAATACGAGTTTACTACTAAGGTTATAACTTAGGTTTCACAATCCTAACATTTTTAACCTACAGCTCTGATACCAACCTGTGACGCCCCCAAATTCGGGTCTCAAATACCCAGATCCGGTCATCACGATCCAATACAAACATCCATCTCTAAACAACATATAATAACTAAATGCGGAATAATAAACATATGTTGTTCATTCAAAAGGTGTTACTAGTCCCAAGATACAATAACCTTACACAAAAGTACATAAATACGCTTAATAAAGTACCTAGGGTTTACATCACAAAACAAGTAATTTTAGCTAGACGAATAAACTAAAAACTGTGTCTTGAAGTCTATCACTTCATTTTTCCCTTACCCTTGTTCTTTCCAGAAGTCTCGGGTTCCACTGCAATAAGGTTCATGATATAGCAAGGGTGAGCAATAGAAATTAATTGAGAATGAAAAGTAATTA
The DNA here is from genome assembly GCA_947179155.2 of Hedera helix. NCBI lineage: Eukaryota > Viridiplantae > Streptophyta > Magnoliopsida > Apiales > Araliaceae > Hedera > Hedera helix. Next base: position 40,356,652 of record OX359264.1, on the reverse strand, counting down.
TATAAATTATATAATGATAAATTATATAATTTATATAAGGAAATTAAAATAATGTATGAAGAAAGTAATAATTATATAACTTATATAAAAATATTTATATAATTTATATAAGAGGATTAAGTAATAAATGTATAATTTGGTTATATAATTAAGTGATAATTATGAAGGAATTTAAGAAATTATTTAAAAAGGAATAATGTAATTATATAAATTATATAATATTAAATTATATAATTTATATGAGGAAAGTTAATGTGAATATTAAAGAAATTGAATAATAAATATGAAAAATGAATGTTTTATATTATTAAAAATTATATTTATGTATAATGGAATTATTATGACTTTTATGAAAGATAATATTTCAGAAATGTGAACATGTTAGTTTAACATGATGTCCAAGTAACGAAGTGAAAAATTATGAAAAATAAGTTTTATAGGCTATACGAATTATTTTATGATTTTTGGAGGTATTAATTATCTCAAATAATTACATGCATGATATTATGCGTGTACAAAATTTGTCAAGTAAAATACCTGAAAAATGTATTAATATTAATAATAAATCATGTTATGATTTTTAGTGAATAAAAATAAATATTTTATACATGTCATATAAAATATTTATTACACGCTATATTTACGTAATGTATTTAAATTATATTTGTATGTGATTTTTGGAAAACTCCGGAAGGTTCACGTTGGATGCAAAGTCGGTGGAAAAATTTTAAGAATGCTTAGCCTTTGGTTATAAAAGGCAAGGGGAAAAAAAGAATAAGAAAATGAAGGAAAAAGAAAAGGCAACAAAAACAAAATAAAACTCTCTCTCTCTCTTTCTTCTTATATCGAGAGCTACCGCCTCCGCCGTGCACCACCACCGTAGTCACCATGAGCCACCAAGAGGATCACCACCAAGTAGGAAATAAGCTTCAAGGAGGAAGGAAATGAGCTTTAGAAGGTATAAATAATTTAATTATGTATTTTTGGTATTAAATTAATTTTGTGAAAAAAAATAGAAAATAAATAGAATAATTATTCCAAATAATTTTTGGATTTATATGTGTGAAGTATGTGATTTATAGAGTAATTATGTTGGAATTTTTTGTGCAAAAAATGGATTAAAATTAATAAGTTGGTGCACTGTTTGCCGCTGAAGAAGGAAAACAAGTATGGGTATGCCGCGCAATGCGCGGCGCAATTTTTTTTCAGAAGCCGCGATTAAACGACGCCGTTTTCTGGGGCACGTCGGAGGGTGAGCCGCGCCTGGCGCAGAGGCTCGTGAATCGGTACCAAAACGACGTCGTTTGGTGTCTACAGTTAAGTAGCCGCGCGCAATGCGCGGCCGTCGGCACCGCTGTTTAATTATCAGCGTGCCCCTGAGGTTTTTCAATTATACCGAGCGTGTCCTTGCTTGGTAAAATTACGAATATGCCCCCAGTCTTTTCGGAAAATGTCGGATGTGTCCCTTAGGGCGCGAAAATGACCAAAATGCCCCCAAAAAATTGTTTTAATTGAAATAAATGTTTAAAAATTGTTTAAAAATTATAGAAAAATACTCAAAATATAGAAATGATATTTGGGCATTAAATTTAATATTTTTGATTAAATATTAAATATTGGGGATTAATATTTAAATGTTTAAATATTAATCTAATAAGGTTACAAGTTAGAAAATTATTAAATAAAATTTTCGGACAACCGAAAATGCTAAATTTTATCCAATGAGCCGGGTTGTCAGTAGTGAAGGTATTAAATATTAAGTTATGCTAATATTTTAAGGAATGAGGTTATTATAGTTGGCCATATAAATTAATAATTGGCCCAGAGATGATATTAATTAATAATTGGCCCATATAAATTAATAATTATTATTTGATTATTTTATGATCATAGGTTGATCGAGTTAAGGGTTTGAGCTAACAATTTAAATAACTGGACGCCAGGCAAGTTCTTCAGTCCCTTTTATGTCAAATGTTGAACTATTATGATATGCAATTCTTGTTTTTAATGCATGCAAATTATGTGCTATGTGATACGTGTTTAATATGACCACAATGTGTTCTCTGTGCAACAATATGAGATATATTGCTATAGTTGAAGCACAAGCACATGATATATGACACACACCAAGCATGTTAAGGTATGTGCTACGTGAAGCATGAACTGTTGAACTTGCTGAGCCGCTGTGCTCATTACTTGTTTAATAAACATTTTTGCAAGAAAGAAATGAAATTCAAGAATATTGGATTAAGTTTGAGATGAGTTGCCTAGAAGGTAGAAAACGTGATTGTTATATTGTTAATAATACAATTCAATGTGAGAAATTTGTTTATTTACTGTGATGAATTGTATGTATATATAAGTTGAATCTGGATATGATAAAAGTTCAATTATGAACTGTGATTGATCAGGATAATTGTTACGATATAAATTATTATATGTTGAATTACGAATTATGAAACAAAGAAAATTGTATGGTTATGAACAATATTAGAATTTGAATGCCGAGCTTTACGATAATAGTATAGAAAGAAAAAGTTAAGGTTGCGATACAGGGACCATGATCAAAAGGTCAAGATTTTTAAATATCCAAAATATTTTAATACAATGATATGATTGAGAAAAAGAAAAATTTATACCAAAAATTTAGTAATTGACGATTTTGAAATCAGCTAATGGATCAATTAAGGTTATTAAAGATTTATTAACGGACCGAAATTTGGACGTCAGGCAAATGATGTTTAATAAACATGAGATTTATAGTAATAAAGTGGGTCGAATTTCGGGGTCGCTTCAGTTGGTATCAGAGCTAGAGGTTATAAACCTTAGGTAAATGATACCTTAGGCTATAACCTAAGTAAGAAATAGTACAATTAGTTGCGTGTTCTGAAAACCGAAGCGTATGGTAAACTCGTTACTCATGATTATATGGTGGAGCCCCTTTAGTGAATGGGCGACTATGGCCTGACTAGGACAAACTCCTCAACCATATGATTATGGTAAGTTCCTGAGTCCAAATACGTGATAAGTTTGATGAACATGGGGGAAATTAGAGAGTTATAAGTTAAGAAATATTGACTGAGGTTTAGGAAATATGAAAGATAGAAGATTATAAGAAAGAGTTAAAGATGTTAAGAAAGATCGGAATGAAAGTAATGAATTGAGAAAATTTATAAGTTCAATTAAGAACATATCTGAAGGAATAATTGAAATGATTCAAAGATGAATCTCAAAGATAATCAGGGGACACCTGATTTAAACAATAAAGATGAAAGGAAATTTAAAAAGCATAGAAAGAGATCATAATAATATGATCAGGAACAGTGAGAGGATTGTACTACGATACGATCATGAGATAAGGGACGCGAGTAAGAAGTAGATTGTGAAGCAAGATCGTGATGAGATCAAGTGAGAATGTGAAATAATAGAAAGACCTGTCAATGGTCAACAAGGTATAGCTTGATGCTATAAAGAGATATGGTACTATGAAATAGTACAAGAAGAATTCAGAGAATGATGAGACATGAATGACAGAAAGGTTATGATAAGGGGGTAGAAAGCTTGGGTACGAAATTTCAATTGAGGACTCATGTGGTGACTGGGTTGCACAATCCTTTGTATGGGCGGAGGATTTGTGTTTACTTAGTTATTATGTGATAATCATTGAAATGTTAGAGTCGCGTTAGCAGTTTTGATAGATAGATAATATTAAATTTAGGCATGAGTTCTTAAAACCCATGCATGTGGTAAGTCCATGACTCATAATTGTATGGTATGTTTTGAGCCCCTCAGCATATGGATAGTCTTTGAGTTGTTCCTAGACTATATATTGCTAGGACAAGCTTCTAAACTCATATTCTTGTGGTAAGTTCTTGAACTCATAATGTGTGGTAAGTTTGATGAACTATACGGGGGTATAGAAATGTTGGAGTAGTTAGAAAATTTTTGTATAATGGTAATAATAGTCCTAGCAATAAATTTATTAATTAAGTAAAGAAACTGAAAGTGAATGTTAGGGAATTTAGGATATTCCCATTCTTCTAGCTTTGCTAGATTTCGAAAATTTTGGCCTCAAGTTGATTTGGCACGTGTGTGCTTTGAGAAATATAAATGAAATTTTTAAGCGATTTAAAAAGTGTCTATGCTACTTGTCTCGGCTAGACAAAAATGTTTTTACATCAAAATGTATTTCAAAAGAATCATCCACGCACCTCTTAGCCCGGTGCATATGTGATGAATGACGGAATGCTCAACGTGTTATTGAGACGGTGCGGTACTATTTCGTTATAAGATGATTCAACACCATAAAGTATGGTGTAGGAATTATTAACGACGGAATTCTGAACGTACTGTCAAGATGATGCGGTAACATGAAGTCATAAATGATTTTGATTTATGAAGGTATGTCAGAACTATAAGTCATTGTCATTTGACTCGGCTAGACGTTTTGAAAAGTTTTGACATGATGAATGTTTTAAAAATTTATGCGGATTATAAAGTGTTAAAAGAAAGTCTATGCTAATTGACCTAGCTAGACAAGCGTTGAAAAATTACAAGTCTAAGCTATTGATTCAGCTAGACAAATTTTAAATTATATTTATTGAATTCGTATTCTTTGAAAGTTATACCAAATCAAATTACTTTTGAATGAGTTCTAAGGCTGAGATGAACAAAAAGATTAAGAATATTGCAGGTTGATCGAATGGTCATCTGGCATAGCAAGACACAGGCATTGCAGACTGATCATCTGGCGTGCCAATGTATGGTGAAACATCCATCACTTTAATGACAGATTGATCCACTGTCAGGGTTTGCAGTGTGAAGTACTCGGGGAGAGAAGTACTGTAAACCGGGATAAATGTTGATTCAGCATATCATGAAAGTTTTCCCAAAATAAAATTTTTGAATTCTTCTACTCTTATGAAGATTGGATGGTAGGATGGGGTAGTATTCTTTAATTATTAGTGATAGTGAAAGCAATAATGGTGAAGTAAAGAAAATATGAAATATGATGAATTAGAAAATTTCAATGGCCAATGATCACAAGAAATGAAGGAAAGAACGATATGTGGAATAAATACAAAGAAAATGGTGTTTGTTACAAATGAATGAGATATTAATACATAGAAATTTCGAGGACGAAATTTTATGAAGGAGGGGTGAAAGTGACACCCAGGATTTTTGAAATAATTTTCAAATAAGGATTATGATGAATTAAGTAAATGTTGGTATTTAAAGCCTAGTGTTGAACGATAAAGGTATGAAGGGATGAATTATGGAATATGAAGAAAATTTATATGAATTAAGAAAAGAAGGACGAATGTGTAGAGTATAAATGATGTGCGATAGAGGGTATGAAATAAGCGAATAGAGTAAGGAGATGTGTGATTAAAAGGAAGGAAATTTTTCAGAAAGTAAGAAACTATCTTGATAAGTATATCAAGAAACGAGTTAAGGTTTTATTAAGAAATTTTTAGAGAAATATGAAATGTTGTATTACAAAGAAATTGTGAATTGAGTTAAGAATTTAATATTCCGACTGTTACGATCGGTATGATGTCATTTGTTAAAGCTGTGAATTATGGATATTAAGAGGTAGGTTATGATTATTATGGATTGGGTTTATTCAGCAATATAAAAGTATAGCAATGTACTATAAATGAAATACGTATGATTATTACGGCAATTATGATTCCGAGGACGGAATCCTGTTAAAGGGGGAAGAATGTGAGGATCCGAATTTTCAGGATTTCCTTAATAATATTAAATAAGAATTTAATTGATAAAATTATCAAGGTTGTTAAATTAATTATTATTTTATGTGATTTAAGGTATGTGATGAGATTTAGTTGGTAAATTAAATCTGTACAGAGATGGTAATGAATTGTGTTGATTTAAAATAATTGAAAAGTAAATAAATTGTTTAAAAACAATTTATTAAGAATGAGAAAAATTTCATATAAAGGTACAAAAGAATTGTTATGGAAGTGCAGAAATTTTGATTTAATAGTATACGTGGAAATGTGAGATATATGAATGAAATTTGTATATATATATACATATATGCGCTTATGTTAAATTGATTAATTATGCAAATAAAGTGATTAATAATTAAATTAATCCAAATTTAAATAAAAAAGTGAATGAGGGAGTTGATAAAATTGTAATTATTGATTTTAAATTAATTAAGAATTATGGAGGAAGTTTAGAAATTAATTGAGAAGGAAAAGTAATTATATAAATTATATAATGATAAATTATATAATTTATATAAGGAAATTAAAATAATGTATGAAGAAAGTAATAATTATATAACTTATATAAAAATATTTATATAATTTATATAAGAGGATTAAGTAATAAATGTATAATTTGGTTATATAATTAAGTGATAAGTATAAAGGAATTTAAAAAATTATTTAAAAAGGAATAATGTAATTATATAAATTATATAATATTAAATTATATAATTTATATAAGGAAAGTTATTGTGAATATTAAAGAAATTGAATAATAAATAAGAAAAAGGAATGTTTTAAATTATTAAAAATTATATTTATGTATAATAGAATTATTATGACTTTTATGAAAGATAATATTTCAGAAACGTGAACATGTTAGTGTAACATGATGTCCAAGTAACGAAGTGAAAAATTATGAAAAATAATTTTTATAGGCTATACGAATTATTTTATGATTTTTGGAGGTATTAATTACCTCAAATAATTACATGCAAGATATTATGCGTGTACAAAATTTGTCAAGTAAAATACCTGAAAAATGTATTAATATTACTGTTATAATTACGTAATGTATTTAAATTATATTTGTATGTGATTTTTGGAAAACTCTGGAAGGTTCACGTTGGATGCAAAGTCGGTGGAAAATTTTTAAGAATGCTTAGCCTTTGGTTATAAAAGGCAAGGGGGGGGAAAAAGAATAAGAAAATGAAGGAAAAAGAAAAGGCAACAAAAACAAAATAAAACTCTCTCTCTCTCTTTCTTCTTATACCGAGAGCTACCGCCTCCGTCGTGCACCACCACCGTAGTCACCATGAGCCACCAAGAGGATCACCACCAAGTAGGAAATAAGCTTCAAGGAGGAAGGAAATGAGCTTTAGAAGGTATAAATAATTTAATTATGTATTTTTGGTATTAAATTAATTTTGTGAAAAAAATAGAAAATAAATAGAATAATTATTCCAAATAATTTTTGGATTTATATGTGTGAAGTATGTGATTTATAGAGTAATTATGTGGGAAAATTTTGTGCAAAAAATGGATTAAAATTAATAAGTTGGTGCACTGTTTGCCGCTGAGGAAGGAAAACAAGTCTGGGTATGCCGCGCAATGCGCTGCGCAAATTTTTTTCGGAAGCCGCGATTAAACGATGCCGTTTTCTGGGGCACGTCGGAGGGTGAGCCGTGCCTGGCGCGGAGGCTCGTGAAGCGGTACCAAAACGACGCCGTTTGATATCTACAGTTAAGTAGCCGCGTGCAATGCGCGGCCGTTGGCACCGCTGGTTAATTACCAGCGTGCCCCTGAGGTTTTTCAATTATACCGAGCGTGTCCTTGCTTGGTAAAATTACGAATATGCCCCCAATCTTTTCGGAAAATGTCGGATGTGTCCCTTAGGGCGCGAAAATGACCAAAATGCCCCCAGAAAATTGTTTTAATTAAAATAAATGTTTAAAAATTAATTAAAAATTATAGAAAAATACTCAAAATATAGAAATGATATTTGGGCATTAAATTTAATATTTTTGATTAAATATTAAATATTGGGGATTAATATTTAAATGTTTAAATATTAATCTAATAAGGTTACAAGTTAGAAAATGATTAAATAAAATTTTCGGACAACCGAAAATGCTAAATTTTATCCAATGAGCCGGGTTTTCCGTAGTGAAGGTATTAAATATTAAGTTATGCTAATATTTTAAGGAATGAGGTTATTATAGTTGGCCATATAAATTAATAATTGGTCCAGAGATGATATTAATTAAGTAAATTAATATCATAAAGAGATAAATAATTATTATTTGATTATTTTATGATCATAGGTTGATCGAGTTAAGGGTTTGAGCTAACAATTTAAATAACTGGACGTCAGGCAAGTTCTTCAGTCCCTTTTATGTCAAATGTTGAACTATTATGATATGCAATTCTTGTTTTTAATGCATACAAATTATGTGCTATGTGATACGTGTTTAATATGACCACAATGTGTTCTCTGTGCAACAATATGAGATATATTGCTATAGTTGAAGCACAAACACATGATATATGACACACACCAAGCATGTTAAGGTATGTGCTACGTGAAGCATGAACTATTGAACTTGCTGAGCCGCTGTGCTCTTTACTTGTTTAATAAACATTTTTGCAGGAAAGAAATGAAATTCAAGAATATTGGATTAAGTTTGAGATGAGTTACCTAAAAGGTAGAAAACGTGATTGTTATATTGTTAATAATACAATTCAATGTGAGAAATTTGTTTATTTACTGTGATGAATTGTATGTATATATAAGTTGAATCTGGATATGATAAAAGTTCAATTATGAACTGTGATTGATCAGGATAATTGTTACGATAGAAATTATTATATGTTGAATTACGAATTATGAAACAAAGAAAATTGTATGGTTATGAACAATTTTAGAATTTGAATGCCGAGCTTTACGATAATAGTATAGAAAGAAAAAGTTAAGGTTGCGATCCAGGGACCAAGATCAAAAGGTCAAGATTTTTAAATACCCAAAATATTTTAATACAATGATATGATTGAGAAAAAGAAAAATTTATACCAAAAATTTAGTAATTGACGATTTTGAAATCAGTTAATGGATCAATTAAGGTGATTAAAGATTTATTAACGGACCGAAATTTGGACGTCAGGCAAATGATGTTTAATAAACATGAGATTTATAGTAATAAAGTGGGTTGAATTTCGGGGTCGCTACAGTACACACTTGGTTCATCATCGTCTTTGATAAAATCAAACTCTTTTGATTGTCTTATCAAAACGGATGTTCCATCTTCAAGAAACTTGCTCCAATTCATAATTGAATCGTTGTAACTTATATACTTGATTTACTCCATCTATATGGAGACAAATCCTCTTGGTTGTATCATACATACATCTTTTTGTATAGTAAGCTGCAACTGCAAGTAAAATCCGAATGGATATATGCATATTCACTAGTGAAAAATTTCATCATAGTCAACTCATTGACCTTGTTTGAAATCTTTTTACCACTAGTCAAGTCTTATAGGTCTCCACCTAGCCATCTGCTAAAGTCTTTCTCCAAAGACTCATTTCAGATTTTATGGTCATCGACCATTTCTCTTGAGTATCTAATACTATACCTCATCGTATATATCTGGATCATCATCCACTATGATGCGTACCTCATCATCATCATCTATGATGAATTCATACCATTCAGGTATCTTCGGTACTAAACCAGATTTACGAGTTGATTGTGGTATAATAGGTTTATCTACTTGTACAGATTCCTTCACTTGATCTGTAGTGTTTTGTGATTCTTGAACTTCTTCAAGATTTATTTTACTCCCATTAACCCTTTAAGGAAAAACTTCTTTTTCTTATAAGGCAGCGTGTTTCAACAAACACCTTTTAGTTAGTCGGATTATAGAAGTGATACCCTAAACTTTTTTTAGGATATCTCACAAGTTTACATTTATCAGATCTTGTCCCCAGCTTATCATGTCAAACCTTTTGACATAAGCTGAACAATCCAAATCTTAACGTGCTTAAGACTTGGTTTCCTCCCTATCCATGACTCATATAAAGTCTTAGGGACGAAATTTGAAGGTATCTTATTTAGTAGATATGCGATCGTTTCTAGAGCATAACCCTAGAAGGATACTGGAAGATCGGTAATACTCATTATGGATTATCACCATGTCCATTCTGTGAGAATACCATTTCGCTTGAGATGATCTAGAAACTTACTGCTTAAGTATTCCCTTCTCGATCTAATCGAAAAACTTTAATACTTTTGGCTTTTAGTTTCTAGACTTCACTTTTGAATTCTTTGAACGTTTCAAACGATTTGGATTTGTATTTCATCAAATACATATATCGAAATCTAGAATCATTAGTGAAAGTAATGAATGAATACCCTTCTCTTGCATTTGTTGTCATAGGTCTCACACACGACTGTGTGTACCATCTCTAACAACTCGCTCTCCATGTCCATTAAATGGAGATTTAGTTATATTGTCCATGATACAAGATTCATAAGTTGTATTTGATTCATAATCAAAAGGCTCTAAAAGCCTATCTTTATATAACTTGTTTAGTCTTGTTTCATTAGCATGACCGAGTTAACAGTATTGCATGAAGGTATGATTCATATCATCTATTTGCTTTTAGTTTGTTCAAATTGGAATATTTTTCATATAAGTCAAGTATACAAAATCCATTAAGTAATCAATCAGTTCTAAATAAAACATTATCATTATAAACAGAACAACGATTGTTCATTATTATAATGTCAAAAACCATTCCTTGTCATCACATGGAACTGAAATAATATTTCTAAGAACAAAGTAACAACTTACTAACTTAATAGGCTTGCCCGTAGGTAGTGCTAAACTATAAGTTCTCATGGCTAATGCAGCAACCTTTGCTTCATTCTCCATCACATGATTACTTATTATTTGTTTAGCTTTCTACTTCTGCTTAGTCTCTACAACGACTTGCATATGTGAGACCACCATCCGGTATCTAATACCTAAGTAAAAACTTGACTTATAGAAAGTTCTATTTTATTATGAACAAATCTGTATCTGTAGCTGAAGTTTCACTAAACTTCTTCTATTTAACTACTATAACTCTCTTACAGTTATTCTTCTAGTGTCCCAGCTTATCGCAATGAAAGCAAACTCCTTTGACCTCGGGATCACTTTTATTTACGTCCTTTGTTGAGCCTTCTACTCTTTTTGACTCCTCAGAAATACCTTTGGCCATCTTCCTCGCTTAGAAGATTCATCTACAAGTAAGACTTGGTTTTTCTAGGAAAGAAAGTGACTCTTAACAGCCTTCAACATATTTAAGAATATCAGTTAAACTGACATCTAGCTTAATAATGTTTGAAGTTCACAACATATTGTGAATTAGAGTCAGTGAGTGACTGCAAGATAGAATCTTGACTCAACTCTCCATCCTTAACAAAACTGGTTGTCCTAATTGATCAATCCAATTGATCATCTTTAGGACATGTGTCTTTTACTGTAATGCCATTGGTTATTATAGATCGATAGAGCTCCTTAGATATCTTATATCTAGTTGACCTACTTTGCTCACCATACAACTATTGAATGTGCAGCAATATAGTAAGTGGATCCATTTTCTCGTGTTGACGCTGTAACTCGATACTTATGGATGCGAGCATGATGCATTAAGCCACATTTGCATCATCTTGCCATTTAAAATAGCAATCTATTCCTCAGAGGCTTAGTCTACAACGTTTGTAGGAATAGACAAATTAAGGACATTTGCTAGCTTTTCAGCATTGAGAACTTTTCTCAAATTTGTTTAATCAATCTGAACAATTCGGTTCGAATAATTGTTAGCATCTAATATGCTATGCAGTGTTAGTGAATTAAACATAACAATATTCTTTAAGTGAATTAATAACAACATTAACATGCATTCGTTTTATTAATTACCAAAATAAATTAGGTCTTTATTTAAAATGGTGTCTCCCACTATTTTCATCAAACTATATTACCCTCCTTATATAGTTCGGCAAATCAAGTTAAAGATTTGCTAGTGAGAATAAGGATCCTATTTCAAATATATATAGCCTTGTGTGGCACAACAAACGATATATAAATAAATAGGTAGACAACTCTTGTCAATTACATCAACATGTAACTCCTTTTATTTTGCCTCTTAGATTATTATGATCATGTGTGACACATCCAAATCAAAATTATCCAAGTTAAGTCCAACCTGGCATTTTCTTATATTAGAAGAGAACAAGATTGTCCTTGTGTGACACAACAAAACAGTAATGTTCAATTCTTTTTATAAACATCAAATGTGATAAAATAATATCTCAAAAAATTAATATAAGCCTTGTGTGACACAACAAACTTATAATGATTATTTGATACTCTATCGTTTTACCATGCTAGAAGGTGATGTTCGATATTTTTAATAAATATCTTTGAACGTTACAACTTAATATTATGAGTAGTAGAATAAATAAATTAGAACAATTCTAATTTTATTTAATTGAATTAAACTCCTTTAATTCATGAATTAAACATTTTAATTCATTTTATAAATAATATTTATTCTACATCATGAGGGAGTTGTTAATATTAATTGTCTCATCTTGTTTAGCGCACATGCACATATATATATAAAATACGCATCATATTAATTAACATGCGAAACATGTTTAAATAATATATAATAAATATATATTAAGCATGCACATATAGAATACTATATTCTACTTGGATTGATTATGGACTTTTATTCTACTTTGGTTTATTCGAGCCACCAAATAAACCAATTGGTCAAACCTAGGGTGCAAGAATAAATTAAATTAAATGTAACTATTACATTTAAATTCGGGCTCCATTACAAGCGGGTTTTCATGCGCTCCTTGCTTCTTTGCTCAAATTCTTCAAAATAATTCTAATTAATCCTATTACAAAACTATTTACAATAAATAGAAACTTTGATCAACAGTCAAGGGGAAGTACATAAGAGAGAGATAGAATTATACATAAGAAAAATTAGAAAGACGAGGTACGCAGACCCCATTTATTAAAACTCATTCATTCATGCAACCAATTAAAATTAAATCGAATCACATTGGTCAATAGTCCATAATCAATCCCATTTATTATCATATATATCAACATATATATTAATAAATAATATTCATCACATGAATTAAATAAAACATTCCATATATGTATTGGTATTATTTAATGGGTAATTAAAGTTGCATGAAATCCAATTTCATCTTTAAAATAAACTTTTTATTTTAATTATAAAATTATTTAAAAAATAAACTATTTATTTTTATTATTTTTAAATTACCCAAAATAAACTCTTTTATTTTGAAATTTTAAAATCTTTATGGAATTACCAAACTATTTGGTTAATTAATATATATTATAAATATATATATATATATATATATTACTAGTCGGTTAGTATATGTATAGTATATCAAATCCGAAAGTGCCTTTACATATATATAATAACCGAATTGAAGCAAAATGTTGTGACACATATTTCGGGACATGGTTGTATGTTATATAGAATCCAATGGTTTGCTTAGTTATTATATATATAAAACCATTCCTGGCAAACACAGCAGCAAGTATATATATATATATATATATATATATATATAAAATATCCGAACACATGCGGCTGCTATAAACAAATCTGTGACTTGCCTTTTGATACCAAAATCGAGCATGCTTGTTTACTTTATATATATAATATATATCAATTACCGAAAGCTTCACTGTTTCGGCTTGTAATACCGAATATGAAAAGCAACAAAAATAAATTCACTGTTTCGGCTTTTAATAACCAATTTCGGTATATAAAAAAAATAATTTTATATAATAAATTATGCCCAATAAATTATTATAAACAAATACCTATACACATATGGAATTAAAACAATTAATAATTCGCATAAGTTTGGCTCTTGATGCCACAATTGGTTTGCAAAAATATGGCATACATATAATCAAATTATATAAGCGCAACGGAAGCAATAAAAATCAGATTTTAAATTTTTTATACAAATCAATAACCCGAATCTTTCTTATGCGACTATTATTAATTGAGGAAAGATAAAAGAATTTATACCTTTGTAGAACCAAGCTTCCACGGGTACAAGTTTATCTCTCTTTAATCATTCACGTTCTTCTTCAAATTCACCGATTAGATTCTACAGATCAATGTTAGCTCCCCAAGTGTGAAGCCTCTAGAGGTGATCCACTAAGAGATCTATGAATTAAATAAGTGAATTTTTGGTTTCTCCAAACCATAGGTGGTTAGCCCTAATTCTCTCTCTCTCTCTCTAACTCCTTAGATGTAGAGAATTATGGAGTACTGTTTCTATTCTAATGAAAAAGTGTGTTACCTTAATCTATGATAAGACTCCTCTTATTTATAGATCTAGTCAACCGTCCTAAACTATTTAGGATTAGAGTTTTAATTTAATTCCCAAATTAATTAAGAACTAAATTAATTAATTACAATTCCTAAACCATTTAGGAATCTAATTATTTAATAATGAGAGTAGTTCTTATTAATTAATTACTAAACCATTTAGTAAGTTAATTAATTATTATAATTATAATTCCTAATCTATTTAGGAACTTAATTATTTACAACAATACTACTACTTATTAATTAATTCCTAAACCATTTAGGAACTAAATAATAATACTAGTAATAATAATAATAATAGTAACAATAATAATAATAATAAGACTCCTCTTATTAATTTATAATTAATATTTCTAAAATACTAAATTATAAATATTAAGCTATTTAATTTATTCTATCACCATAGTATAAATTAAATATATTTAATTTATTATTACGATTATGCCATCCACTTCTAAAATAAATATTACTCTTTTGCGGTGTGACCCTTTAGGTTCTCCATATTAAACTAGTTGTATAATAAATAAATTAGAACAATTCTAATTCATTTATTATAAATTAACTCTTTAATTCAGAATAAATAATTATTCCACAATAAGGGTAAGCCCCCTTAACGATTAGTCGACTTTTCAGATAATATAGATTTCTACATTTGATCGTAAAAGAACCTTTCAGCAAATAGTTACCGTACAATTCAATCATTCTACCATACAATGTCTCAATCAAATATAAGACATGAAATTTTTGTCAAGTCTTATTAATTTGATCATATGCATTTCAATTCACAAATACACAACTCTAGTTAATGTAAATTAGAAACTCCTTTCTAATTCCATTTAACCCTGGCCAGGGATTTCTGAGTTGTCACTTATTGAATCGCATAGGACATTCTCTCCCTTTACTGGAAGCGGTAGATCCTTTGTTGATCATTCTCCTATCTCCATGTGTACCTTATTATACCCAAGCATATCCTTTGATATACTAATAGGTCTTAAGGAATATGTCAAAGTATAACTTAGTACACACAAGATACTATGATGATCTCAAGTTCAAGGATCACTTGTACGACTAACACATAAGGAACTCCTATTGACAGACAAGTAAAACTCCATTAGGTGTTCCTTGTGCGAGTCACGTTCAGTGAACTTATTCTCTAATAAGCACCTACATACTTGCTTTAGTGTCTCTACACAAATGATTATGAGATCAATCATTCTCTTCATAAGAGCAAACATAGTATGTATCAATCTATCCAGATCTACTAATCCCCTTTTTAGTGATCCAACGATTAGGAACACTTTTAGTTTTGAGCTATCTTGAATTTAGATCTCATTAGCATGATCCTCATCATGGTTCTAAAAGTATTGCTCAAAAACTATGGGTTTATCCATTTGATTAATTCAAGTAATTAATCACGAATAAAGAAATGTCTTGATTCTTTTATTAATAAATGAACAAGATTACAAAGTATATGCTTATCACATCAAATGTGATTGGCTTGAGGGCATACTACTTTCAGTAGAAATTCACACATATATTCTTATGCTTATTAATATATATGTAGAATGAACAAAATCACAATGAATTCTTACTAAAATAGATAAAGACCATGAATGCGATATTTTTCATGCTCTGTTGAACAGGTCAAAACTGATCTTCTATAATATTGTCCGACGTTAAATTAACAATTGGAACGACCCCGAAATTCTATCAACCTTATTACCTTAATTTTTATGTTTATTAAACATTATTTCCTTAACGTCCAAATTTCGGTTCGTTAATAAATCTTTAATCACTTTAACTAACTCATTTATTGACATTATAGTCATTAATTACCAATTTTTTTGTAATTTTATTTTTCTTCTTCTTCTCAATCATTGTATTAAAGTATTTGGATATTTAAAAACTTAATATCTCAATCCTAGTCTCTAGATCGCAACCTTTACTTTTTCTTTCTATACAAGTAACACAAAACTCAACATTCAAAATTTAATATTGTATATATCTATACAATATTCTTTGTTTCATAATTCATGATTAGACATATAATATTCTCTATCATAACAATCCTCTTGAACAATCACAGTTCATAATTTAACTCTATTCATCCTATCCGGATCCAACATATATGTACATACGAAACATCAATATAAACTTTGCAATTTATATAATCCAACATAATCCGATATTCTTGAAATATATATATTTACCTGCAAAAATGTATATTATGCAAGTAATGAGCACAACGGCTCAGCAAGTTCAACAGTTTACACCTTTCATGCTTCACGTAGCACATAGCATAGCATGCTCTGTGTGTGTCATACATCATGTGTTGTGCTTCTATTTAAGCATTATATCTTACATGCATTCATATTATAGCACAAAGTACTATAATATGGTTAATTATATTAACATCGTCCCTTAATATATTAATTTAACTTAATATAAAACATGTTAAATGCGGACAACCCGGCTTATTGGATAAAATTTAGCGTATCTGGTTGTCCGGATTTTCATTTAATCATTTTTTAACTTTTAAACTTAATAGATTAATATTTAAAATATTTAAATATTAATCTCCAATATTTAATATTTTTACAAAAATATTAATTTAATGCCCAAACATCATTTTTATATTTTTAGTATTTTTCTATAATTTTCTATAATTTTTAAACAATTTTTAAACATTTATTTCAATTAAAAACAATCTTTAGGGGCATTTTGGTAATTTTCGAAACTTTAGGGACATATTCGGTATTTCCCGGAAAGCTCAGGGACAAAACTGTAATTTGCCGTGGCCAAGGACACGTACGACTGATAAGTGGGTTTTATACTTATATATTGATTATCTTTTAGCTTAATAATTTGTGAGTTCTTAAGTATTTTATATTAGTTTAATGTGTTTTGGCTTTGTTTTGTAGGAATTGGAATAAAGGCTTAGTGGATCGAAGTTTGGAATTGTTGTGGTTGCATTTTCAGCTTGCCAATTATACAGCCGTCACTTAAAGCCTGATTTGGACGATGATAAAATCGGAATTTGTCAAATCCTAAAACATGAAAGTTGTAGATCTACTTCTTAGCTTTCCATAACATATTAGATCGTCTCAATCGGAGTTCATATGAGAAAGTTATGGCTGTTTGACTAGAGGACGTCCGTGCAGAAAATGGGTCAGCGCTGGCGGCGCTGATACTAGTACTATTCCAGAGCTGGCAGCGCTGATTACAGTGTGTTGAGCGCTGGCAGCGCTCCAGACAGCGCTGGGTGGCGTGCCAGACTTGGTTTTGACGCGTTTTTGATGGTTTTTGACTCCGAATTGGATTGGGTTTCCTTCTAATGCTAGGGATTTGATATGTAACCTATAAATATATGTTAAAATACATATTTTAAGGGAGTCTAACATAGAATTAGGAGAACTAACATAGATCTATCATAGATAGGATTATAATTAGAAGAAGGATTAATTGAAGATCTGAAGAAGGATTCAACGTGAAGGAGCAAGAATTGAAGGCAGAGATTGAAGAACGCTCTACAAGAATAAGAATTTTTATCTCTTCTCTTCTTTAATTTTTGTAACTTTACGACGTGGATTAATTATTATTTTATGGAATTGATTTCTTCTTCAGTGATGGTTTAAACTTTTATTCAGGATTTCAATGGAACCTTTTGATTTACGATAATTAATTCTTGCTTATTTTCAGTTATTGATTCTATTTGAGTTGTTTATTATATCTTATGCTTGAATTTATTAATTGTGTGCGCAACAATTAATCTGATATCTTAGACGTAATTGAGAAAGGAATCTAAGATTAGATCTGGGTATAATAACATATGAACTTGTTGATTCTTTTTAAGAGAATAGCATAATAGTGCATAGGATGAAAATATCTATGTGTCATATGTA
Organism: Hedera helix; assembly: GCA_947179155.2. NCBI lineage: Eukaryota > Viridiplantae > Streptophyta > Magnoliopsida > Apiales > Araliaceae > Hedera > Hedera helix. Next base: position 40,338,561 of record OX359264.1, on the reverse strand, counting down.
ATGTGGTGGAGAGTTTGTTCGTAATGAGTCTAGTTCAAGTTTATATTGCACGAATAGTAGCAAGGTAAGTGGATTAGATCTTTTTATTATCTATTGAACAAAGTTAATAAATAGATAGGCAATCTCCGTTAACAACTCATGAGAATTAATCAGTTGAAAAGAAGATGAAGAGATTATTATGATCAATTGGGGAAGTTATAATCCTAAGCTTTAAAATATCTGAAAATCAACTATGGTTAGTTAGTATTTAATATTTTCATAATTAAAATTGTTACTCGTTTAAGTTAGATTTAAATTGATAATTGCGTGATACTTAGAATAATTGTTATCCGTTCCCTGTGGGTTCGACATCCTTTTTACTTCTATATTACTTGATTGACCGTGTATACTTGCGCGAATTGACCATATATAAATCGGACAACAAGTTTTTGGCGCCGTTGCCGGGGAACGGTTTTAATAATTATTTGTTTTATTAGTTTTTGTCAATTTAGTTTTAATTTAAACATTTTTAATTTCTTTATTTTTTTTTCTTTGTTTTTGTAGGCTTTCATCTGCTTGAGATTGCTTTTGCGAGGAGTAATCTTAGTCTCACATGTGCACCAGGTCTTAGGTACCTCTAATCGGCGTATGTGCACGCGATCTAAAGATTATGGCTGCATTCAACTATCAACGGGCTTCAGAGTGGATGGATCAACCAAGTGTGGTGGGAGCAATAGAGCAAATGCAAGCTCAGTTGGTAGAGCTTGAAAGGAAGATTGACATGTTTGGGAATCAGTCCATTCAGAATACTTACAATCAGCAGCCTAATTACACCCCAAATTGCTATCATCCGAGTTGGCAAGATTATACGAATCATTCATGGAATAATAATGATCAAGCCCAATATTTTGCTCCAGAACAATCATATCCACCAGAATTTTCATATCCACCTCAATCTTATGAATTCTCATATCAACAACCTCCACCGCAGCAAGATCATTTATCAACTTGTGAGGAGATTCTTGCGAGGATTACAGAGTATAACGAGATGAGTATTAAACGCAATGAAGAATCAATGCGAGGTTGGGAAATTCAAATGAAAGAGGATGAGATTCGAAGGGAACAACTTGCCACTCTAGTCAACAGTTGCATTCACAATATGTTACCTAGCAATATAGAGTTAAATCTTGAGGAGGAAGGTAAAGAGCAGTGTGAGGCAGTTACATTAGAAAATGACATAGAGTTTCAAGAGGCTAAAAAAGTAAATCTAAAGAGGTTTCGTTCGGATGAAGAAGATGATGATGAGGTTGAAAAGAAATATAGCAAGGTTTGGGAAGACAAAGAGAATGATGAGGATGATCAAGTCTTGAATTCGAATGATAGTAAGAAAAATCCGATTGTGCCTTTCGTGCAGCAAATTCAGAATTTTGAGGAGTACTATCGGGTTGACTTTGTTAAAGACTATGATTACTCGGATGAATTCAAGTTTGGGGGTGGTTCACAATATTTCAAGGATGCCATGAAGATCCAAGAAAAGACAAAAAGGAGTCGTGCAAAGACAATTTTTGCGATTGAGCCTGATTGAAGAAAATGGAGTAGTCAGGCTGAGACTTAAAAACAAGCGCTTATTGGGAGGCAACCCAAGTTTTAGTTTTAGTTTTTAGTTTTTATTTTATTTTATTTTTAGTAGATTTTATTTTAGTAATAAATTTTAGTTATTTAATTATTTATTTTAATATTTTATTTAATATTGTTGTTTTTGTTTTGTTTCAGGTTTATTCATTGCAGCTCAGACTTAACAGATGAGGAGGAAAAATGCTACATATTCAGGGAAGTCTCTTGTTCTTAATTTTCTTTATTTTATACATTGAGGACAATGTATGTTTTAAGTTTGGGGGTGTGGGTAAATTTGAAAGAATTTTTCAAATTTTTAGGTTTTATTTTAGTTTAAATTTTTAGAATTTTGTGGGTAAATTCATTGCAAACCCTCACGAGACACAACTCGTCCACTTGGGGTAACCATGGGGTTTAAAGGCTTGTTGCACATGCTAAGTGCAATCGTGTTTCCTACGAAAATGGGGTAATTTAGTTTTTAGGTAGAGTCTCTTGGGCAATGAATTAGTTGAATTAGATTTTTGATCGATGATAAAAATTGATTTTTAAGTTAATAACTTTTGAAAAATGGATAAATTTTTGCATAGTTTGAATTTTGGTATATTGTTGGTTATTATTTTACTCAAGATCCTTTAATTTTTATGCACATGTCCAATTGTTTAAGCTAGTTTTAACTTAAGTGAAGTTTATTTTGTTAAATGCTCATGATAGATATTTTTGAATTCTATATTTTTATTTGATCGTAACTTGAAGTGAAATTGTGGTAAAATATAATTTAGGAGATATGATTTAAGTAAATTTTCTGGGATTATTAAAATATTAAGAGAATTATGTGATGAGTTGAGATAGAGCGTAAAACGCACTCACTCATAAATATGTGAAGAGAAGCGAGATGGAGCGTAAAACGCACTCGCTGGTGAGATGGAGCATAAAATGCACTCACCGTGGTCGAGGAAAAAGAAAAGAAAAGAAAAAATGGGAAGGAGCATAAAATGTACCCATTTAATTGAGAAAAAAACTTAAAAAAAATTAATAATCCTAGTGGTGATTAAAAGACTAAAAAAACTTTTTGATCTCCTAAGTTATATTTGCATGTATTAGCTTTAAGTGATGTGAAAAATAAAAATATAGAGTTTTCTTGTATATATTTTTTTGATATCTTTTATGAAACATTTAATTATGTGAGCGGATCAAAGTTTTTTTCGCTAGTTTGATACATTTGGATTCACACACACACGAAGGGTCTTGGGTAAAATACGATTAATAAATATGTTGGAATTTATGACATTGCATGATTTTGAAATTTTTTTGAGTTATTATTTGTGGAATCTCTGAGGTTAATAATTTAGTTCACATTGATTCATTGCTTGAGTAATTTTGGTTTAATTAGTCGAGTCTTAGTTTTAGTTTTATTTTTGTTTTGCTTGAGGGCAAGCAAAATGTTAAGTTTGGGGGTATTTGATAAGTGGGTTTTATACTTATATATTGATTATCTTTTAGCTTAATAATTTGTGAGTTCTTAAGTATTTTATATTAGTTTAATGTGTTTTGGCTTTGTTTTGTAGGAATTGGAATAAAGGCTTAGTGGATCGAAGTTTGGAATTGTTGTGGTTGCATTTTCAGCTTGCCAATTATACAGCCGTCACTTAAAGCCTGATTTGGACGATGATAAAATCGGAATTTGTCAAATCCTAAAACATGAAAGTTGTAGATCTACTTCTTAGCTTTCCAGAACATATTAGATCGTCTCAATCGGAGTTCATATGAGAAAGTTATGGCTGTTTGACTAGAGGACGTCCGTGCAGAAAATGGGTCAGCGCTGGCGGCGCTGATACTAGTACTATTCCAGAGCTGGCAGCGCTGATTACAGTGTGTTGAGCGCTGGCAGCGCTCCAGACAGCGCTGGGTGGCGTGCCAGACTTGGTTTTGACGCGTTTTTGATGGTTTTTGACTCCGAATTGGATTGGGTTTCCTTCTAATGCTAGGGATTTGATATGTAACCTATAAATATATGTTAAAATACATATTTTAAGGGAGTCTAACATAGAATTAGGAGAACTAACATAGATCTATCATAGATAGGATTATAATTAGAAGAAGGATTAATTGAAGATCTGAAGAAGGATTCAACGTGAAGGAGCAAGAATTGAAGGCAGAGATTGAAGAACGCTCTACAAGAATAAGAATTTTTATCTCTTCTCTTCTTTAATTTTTGTAACTTTACGACGTGGATTAATTATTATTTTATGGAATTGATTTCTTCTTCAGTGATGGTTTAAACTTTTATTTAGGATTTCAATGGAACCTTTTGATTTACGATAATTAATTCTTGCTTATTTTCAGTTATTGATTCTATTTGAGTTGTTTATTATATCTTATGCTTGAATTTATTAATTGTGTGCGCAACAATTAATCTGATATCTTAGACGTAATTGAGAAAGGAATCTAAGATTAGATCTGGGTATAATAACATATGAACTTGTTGATTCTTTTTAAGAGAATAGCATAATAGTGCATAGGATGAAAATATCTATGTGTCATATGTAATGTGGTGGAGAGTTTGTTCGTAATGAGTCTAGTTCAAGTTTATATTGCACGAATAGTAGCAAGGTAAGTGGATTAGATCTTTTTATTATCTATTGAACAAAGTTAATAAATAGATAGGCAATCTCCGTTAACAACTCATGAGAATTAATCAGTTGAAAAGAAGATGAAGAGATTATTATGATCAATTGGGGAAGTTATAATCCTAAGCTTTAAAATATCTGAAAATCAACTATGGTTAGTTAGTATTTAATATTTTCATAATTAAAATTGTTACTCGTTTAAGTTAGATTTAAATTGATAATTGCGTGATACTTAGAATAATTGTTATCCGTTCCCTGTGGGTTCGACATCCTTTTTACTTCTATATTACTTGATTGACCGTGTATACTTGCGTGAATTGACCATATATAAATCGGACAACAACGACATTTCTGGAAAAGGTCAGGGGCACGCTGGTTAGTTCACCGCGTTGTCGTCGGCAGCGCATTGCGCGCGGCCCCCCTACCGATGTCAAATGGCGTCGTTTCCTTGCTGTTTCCAGAAGCCTCCGCGCATGGCACGACTGCTTCTTCCGAGCGCCCCCAAAACGACGCCGTTTTACCTCTGCGTCTGAAAAAAAAAATGGTTGTCGCGCATTGCGCGGCAGCCCTGAATTTGTTTTCTTCTTCTTTCTGCCGAATATAGTAGCCAAACAACCATCCAAAAACACCATTTTTCTCCAATTTTTTCCAACAAAATTGTTCCAAAAATCATATAATCCATAGATATACATCCAAAAATTATTTAGAATAATTATTCTAATTATTTACAATTTTTTCACAAAATTATTTTACCACCAAAAAAATAATTAAATCAATTAAATTCATTTTTTATACCTTCCAAAGCTTGAACTTTATTCCTTTGAAGCTTTTTCTACCCTTGTTGGCACCAACTAATTCCCCTCTTGTAGTGGCCATGGTGGTTTCCAGTGAAGGTGTTGGTTTCGGGTGGGAGAGAATGAAGGATCAAATGTTTGTTGCATTTTTTTTTCTTTCTTTTGCTTTTCCTCCTTCCCTTTTTAAGCTTTGACTTGCATGAGTTATTTTTAAAAATCACCCAAGTCCATCGACTTCTTTCCCCACCGACTTAAGCTTCGGATAATTTACATGCACAAATTCTAATTTAATACATTACGTAACTATTTCGTGTAATAAATATTTTATCTAATATATATAAAATATTTATTTTAATTCACCAAAAATCATAACATGATTTATAAATAATGTTTATACCTTTCTCAGGTTCATTACTTGATAAATTTTATACACACATAATGACATGCATATAATTATATGAGGTAATTTATACCTCCAAAATTAATAAAATAATTCATATAACATATAAAAATTATTTTCATGCCTTTTTCACTTCATTTCTTGTACAACATGTTACATCAACATGTTTACGTTTTTGAAATATTATCCTCCATTAAACTCATAAAAAAATTCTTTATACATAAACATAATTAAAACATTCCTTCTTTTCATTCATTTTTCATTTCTTTACTATTTACATTAACTTTCATATATAAACTATATATTTTTATTATTATATAATTTATATAATTACATTCTACTATTTAATAATTTCCAATATTCCTCCATAATTATTGATTAATTATATAATCAATAATTATACCTTTACTTACTCCCTCATTAATTTCATCCTCTTATATATAATCATTCTTATATAATTTATATAATTATTCTTTCATTAATATTTTACTTTAATTTTCTTATATAAATTATATTCTTTATTAGTATATAATTTATAAAAGTATCTCCTCCTCTTAAACAATTTCTAAACATTCACCATAATTATTGATTAATTATATAATCAATATTTTTAATTTTACTAACTTCTTCATTAACTTTTCATAAATTTGGATTAATTTAATTATTAATCCCTTTATTTCCATAATTAATGAAATTTATAATTATCAATTAAACATACACATTTCTATATATATACAAATATATGTATATATGCATATCTAATTTCTATATCTCGCAATACCACATCACACTATTTAAATAATAATTTCTGCACCTCTATAATCATTTAATTGTGCAATTTTATTGTACAATTACATGTAATTTCTCTTATTCTTAATAAATTGTTTTTAAACAATTTATTTCCTTTTCAAATACAATTTTATTACCATCTTTGTACACATTTAATTTACCAATTAAATTTCCTTTACATACTTTAAATTACTCACATCATAAATAATTTAAACAACTTTGATAATCTTGTTAATTAAATTCTTATTTAATTTTATTAAGTAAAATCTGAAAATTCGGGTCCTCGCATTCTTCCCCCCTTAACAGGATTCCGTTATCGAAATCATAATTACCATAATAATCATACGTATTTTACTTATAGCACCTTGCTATACTTTTATCTTGATGAATAACAACTAAATTCATAATAATCATATTTTACCTCCTTAATATCCATAACTCACATGGATAACACCGTAATGGTCGTAACTGTCAGAATATTAAATTCTTAACTCAATTTACAATTTCTGCGTAACATTATTATTTATCAAGATAGTTTTCCATTTTCTAAAAAATTTCCTTTCTTAAATTGCACCCATTTTCTGAAAAAATTTCTTTCTTAAATCGCGCTTACCCTTATTCAATCCACTTATTTCATACTCTCTATTGCACATCATTTATACTCCACATATTCAACCTCTTTTCTTAATTCATATTCATAAATCTTCTTCACATTTCTTTTCTCTTTGTAATAAATTCAACATATTCAGTGAACCACATAGGTCATTTAGCACTTTTCTTATATCATAAATCATTCATTAATACCTCTATCATTCAACACTAGGTTTTAAATGCTAACCTTTACTTAATTCATCATAATCCTTATTTGGAATTACTCTAAAAATCCTGGGGTGCCACATTCACCCCTCCTTCAAAAAAATTGTCCTCAAAATTTTTGTGTACTCATATTTCATTCATTTGCCACTTTTCTAATTCATCACATTTCATAGTTTCTTTGTCCCACAAATATACTTTTATTATCGCTCACAATTAGAAAATGCTACCCCATCCTACCATCCATTCTTCATAAGAGTAGAGGAATTTTAAGAAAATTTTAAACAAAACTTTTTGTAATATGCTGAATGAACATTTTTCCCGGTTTAACAATACTTCGCTCCCCGAGTATTTCATACTGCAAACCACTGACAGTAGATCAATCTATCATTAAAGTGATGGATATCTCATCCATACATTGGCACGCCAGATGATCAGTCTGCAATGCCTATGTCTTTATATGCCAGGTGACCATTCGATCAACCTGCAACACCTGTAATATTTCTATTTCCCCTTTTTGCAGGGTTCATCTCAGCACTGGAATTCACAAAAGAGTAATTTGATTGGGCATAACTTTCAAAGAATATGAATTCAATAAATATATTTTAAAATTTGTCTAGCTGAATCAAATAGCTTAGACTTATATTTCTTTAACGCTTGTCTAGCCAGATCAATTAGCATAGACTTTCTTTTAACAATTTATAACCCGCAGAAAATTTTAAAACATCCATTATGCCAAAAAATTTCAAAATGTCTAGTCGAGTCAAATGGCATTGACTTATAGTTTTGACATACTTTCATAAATCCAAATCATTTATGACTTCATGTTACCGCATCATCTTGACAATACGTTGAGAATTCCGTCATTAATAATTCGTACACCACACTTTATGGTGTTGAATCATCTTATGATGTCATAGTACTGCACCGTCTCAATAACATGTTAAGCATTCTGTCATTCATCACATATACACCGGGCTAAACGGTGCATTGATGATTCTTTTAAAATACATTTTGATGTTCAAGATATTTTCGTCTAGCCGAAATAAGTAGCATAGACACTTTTTAAATTGCTTAAAATTCATTGGTATATTTAAAAGTACATTCGTGCCAAATTAGCTTGAGGCCAAAAATTTCAAAGTCTAACAAAGCTAGAAAAGTGGGAATATCCTAAATTCCCTAACATTTACCTTCTTTTCTTCACTTAATTACTAAATTTATTGCTAGGACTATTATTACTATCATACTAGAATTTTTAACTGCTCCAACTTTTCTATACCCCCGTATAGTTCATCAAACTTACCGCATATTATGAGTCCAAGAACTTACCACAAGAATATGAGTTTAGAAGCTTGTCCTAGCAATATGTAGTCTGAGAACAAATCAAAGACTATCCATATGCTGAGGGGCTCAAAACATACCATACGATTATGAGTCATGGACTTACCATATGCATGAGTTTTAAGAACTCGTGCCTAAACTTAATATTATTTATCTATCAAATATACCTACGAAATAAGAATCAATTCTTCCACAACTGTATAACGATAACGCGACTCTAACATTTCAATGATTATCACATAGTAACTAAGTAAACACAAGTCCCCTGTCCATACAAAGGCTTGTGCAACTCAGTCACCACATGAGTCCTCAATTGAAATTTCTTACCCAAACTTTCTGTCCCCTTATCATAACATTTCCGTAATTCATACTTTATCATTCTCTGAGTTCTTCTTGTACCATTTCATAGTACCATATCTCTTTATAACACCAAGCTATACCTTTTGGATCATTAACAGGCCTCTATGTGATTTTACAGTCTCATTGGATTCCATCATGATCTTGCTTTATAATCTATTCCTTATTCGTTTTCCTTATCTTGTGATCGTATCATAGTACGATCCTCTTACTGTTCCTGATCATGTTATTATGATCTCTTTCTATGCTTTTTAGATTACTTTGTCATCTTTATTGCTTGCATCAGGTGTCCCCTAATTTTCTTTGAGATTCATCTTTTAATCATTTCAAATATTCTTCAGATATATTCTTAATTAAACTTTATGAATTTTCTCAATTCGTTATCTTCATTCAAATCTTTCTTAACATCTCTATCTATTTCTTATAATCTTATATCTTTCATTTTTCCTTAACCTTAGCCAATATCTGAGAACTATATTTCTCAACTTATGGCTCTCTACTCTAATTTCCCCCCCCCCCCCCCATGTTCATCAAACTTATCACGTATTTGGACTCAGGAACTTTCCACAATCATATGGCTTGAGGAGCTTGTCCTAGTCAGGCCATAGTCGCCCATTCGCTGAGGGGCTCCACCATACAATCACGAGTCACGAGCTTACTATACGCTTAAGTTTTTAGAATACGCAACTAACTATACTCTTTCTCACTAAGGTTATAGCCTAAGGTATCGTTTACCCAAAGTTTATAACCTCTGGCTCTGATACCAACTGTAACGACCCCAAAATTCGACCAACCTTATTACCTTAAATTTCATGTTTATTAAACATTATTTCCTTAATGTCCAAATTTCGGTTCGTTAATAAATCTTTAATCACTTTAACTAACTCATTTATTGACATTATAGTCATTAATTACCAAAATTTTTTTAATTTTTTTTTCTTCTTCTTCTCAATCATTGTATTAAAGTATTTGGATATTTAAAAACATAATATCTCAATCATAGTCCTTAGATCGCAACCTTTACTTTTTCTTTCTGTACAAGTAACACAAAGCTCAACATTCAAAATTTAATATTGTATATATCCATACAATATTCTTTGTTTCATAATTCATAATTAGACATATAATATTCTCTATCGTAACAATCCTCTTAAACAATCACGGTTCACAATTTAACTATATTCGTTATATCCGGATCCAACATATATGTACATACGAAACATCAATATAAACTTTGCAATTTACCACATTCAATATAACAAGTTCATTTACAACCATTTATGTTGACTCATCTCTAACATAATCCGATATTCTTGAAATTTATATATTTACCTGCAAAAATGTATATTATGCAAGTACTAAGCACAACGGCTCAGCAAGTTCAACAGTTTACACCTTTCATGCTTCACGTAGCACATAGCATAGCATGCTCTGTGTGTGTCATACATCATGTGTTGTGCTTCTATTTAAGCATTATATCTTACATACATTCATATTATAGCATAAAGTACACATCGTTGTCATATTGTCCACAGATCACATAACACATAATTTATATGCATTTAAAATAAGAATTACATATCATAACAGACAAACATTTAACATAAAAGTACTGAAGAACTTGCCTTGACGTCCAATTATTATTATATTGCTGCTCAAAACTCTTTCTCGAATAACCTATGACCATAAGATAATTAATTAATAATTATTTATCTCCTTATGATATTAATTTAATTACTTAATATCATTTATAATGTAATTAACCCTACCCGATGGTTTATTTTAGGGTACCGGGCTAATTATCAACTAATATGGTTAATTATATTAACCTCATCCCTTAATATATTAATTTAATTTAATATAAAACATGTTCAATGCGGATAACCCGGCTTATCGGATAAAATTTAGCGTATCTGGTTGTCCGAATTTTTATTTAATAATTTCTAACTTTTAAACTTAATAGATTAATATTTAAAATATTTAAATATTAATCTCCAATTTTTAATATTTTTACAAAAATATTAATTTAGTACCCAAACATCATTTCTATATTTTTAGTATTTTTCTATAATTTTCTATAATTTTTAAACAATTTTTAAATATTTATTTCAATTAAAAACAATCTATGGGGGCATTTTGGTAATTTCAGAAACTTTAGGGACATATTCGATGTTTCCCGGAAAGCACAGGGGCAAAACCGTAATTTGCCATGGCCAAGGACATGTCCGACATTTCTGGAAAAGGCCAGGGGCACGCTGGTAATTTCACCGCGTTGCCGTCGGCCGCGGCCCCCCCTGCCGACGCCAAATGGCGTCGTTTCCAGAAGCCTCCGCGCATGGCGTGGCTGCTTCTTCCGCGCACCCCCAAAACGACTTCGTTTTACCTGCGCGTTTGGAAAAAAAAATGGTTGTCGCGCATTGCGCGACAGCCCTGAATTTGTTTTCTTCTTCTTTTTGCCGAATACAGTAGCCAAACAACCATCCAAAAACACCATTTTGCTCCAATTTTCCCCAGCAAAATTGTTCCAAAAATCATATAATCCATAGATTTACATCCAAAAATTATTTAGAATAATTATTCTAATTATTTACAAATTTTTCACAAAATTATTTTACCACCAAAATAATAAATAAATCAATTAAATTCATTTTTTATACCTTCAAAAGCTTGAACTTTATTCCTTTGAAGCTTTTTCTACCCTTGTTGGCACCAACTAATTCCCCTCTTGTGGTGGCATAGTGGTTTCCGGTGAAGGTGGTGGTTTCGGATGGGAGAGAATGAAAGAGAAAATGTTTGTTGCATTTTTTTTTTCTTTCTTTCTTTTGCTTTTCCTCCTTTCCTTTTTAAGCTTTGACTTGCATGAGTTATTTTTAAAAATCACCCAAGTCCACCGACTTATGGCCCCACCAACTTAAGCTTTGGATAATTTACATGCACAAATTCTAATTTAATACATTACGTAACTATTTCGTGTAATAAATATTTTATATAATATATATATATATAATATTTATTTTAATTCACCAAAAATCATAACATGATTTATAAATAATGTTTATACCTTTTTCGGGTTCATTAGTTGATAAATTTTGTACACGCATAATGACATGCATGTAATTATATGAGGTAATTTATACCTCCAAAATTAATAAAATAATTCATATAACATATAAAAATTATTTTCAGGCCTTTTTCACTTCGTTTCTTGTACAATATGTTACATCAACATGTTTACGTTTTTGAAATATTATCCTCCGTAAAACTTATAAAAATTTCTTTATACATAAACATAATTAAAACATTCCTTCTTTTCATTCATTTTTCATTTCTTTACTATTTACATTAACTTTCTTATATAAACTATATAATTTATTATTATATAATTTATACAATTACATTCTCCTATTTAATAATATCCAATATTCCTCCATAATTATTGATTAATTATATAATCAATAATTATACCTTTACTTACTCCCTCATTAATTTCATCATCTTATATATAATCATTCTTATATAATTTATATAATTATTCTTCCATTAATATTTTACTTTAATTTCCTTATATAAATTATATACTTTATGAGTATATAATTTATAAAATTACCTCCTCCTCTTAAACAATTTCTAAACCTTCACCAGAATTATTGATTAATTATATATTCAATATTTTTAATTTTACTAACTTCTTCATTAACTTTTCATAAATTTGGATTAATTTAATTATTAATCCCTTTATTTCCATAATTAATGAAATTTATAATTATCAATTAAATATACACATTTCTATATCTATACATATCTAGTTTCTATATCTCGCAATACCACATCACACTATTTAAATAATAATTTCTGCACCTCTATAATCATTTAATTGTACAATTTTATTGTACAATTACATGTAATTTCTCTTATTCTTAATAAATTATTTTTAAACAATTTATTTCCTTTTCAAATACAATTTTATTACCATCTTTATACAAATTTAATTTACCAATTAAATTTCCTTTACATACTTTAAATTACTCACATCATAAATAATTTAAACAACTTTGATAATCTTGTTAATTAAATTCTTATTTAATGTTATTAAGTAAAATCTGAAAATTCGTGTCCTCACAACAATGGCCTTTTAGTGCCATGAACCTTAGTCACAATAATAGTATAGATTTAGCCACGACTAATTCCACAACTTTTTCTGAATTGGCCAAAAGTTAATGGGGGCTTGACTCGATTCTCAAGGAATTTTCCCTTGGATGAAATTGTATACAATATGAAAGCCTGAGTCCTTTTAGCTGAGAGCTGTTTAATAACTTCTTGGGCCTTAGGTCACGTGCAAACCTTACACCGGGGGGAAAGATTCATCAACTAACGTGCATTATTAACATAGTATAATGTAAAATAGAACATGCTCATATTCCAACAAATCATTGAAACTATTATAAAATTATGATAGTAACACAGATTTGGGATTTTTTTTTCATGAGATATACTTTGTTTTTGCCATGGTTTACCAACATGCACAAGGTAAGTTTCAATATCAACAAGCTTATTCTATTTGTAACATTCTGATATCCATTCCTAAGGTACAAAATTGTAAAATTAACTTTCATGAAATACATTCATAGCTTACATGGTATGGCCAAATACAAGCATATCATATCATCTTTCATAGATTACATTCATAGATTACATGGTGTAGCCAAATTGAAGCATAGTATATCCAAGAACAAATGTTGTCGCTACTTAATACATCGTATTAAATGAACTCACAATACCCAATGCTCTTATTTATTCAGCCACACACTAAGAAAAAATAGATAAATACAAACTAGATAATAACTTTTACAATTACATAAAGTGAATAGATTGTTGTATTGTGGGTTTTATGTTGAATGACGCGCTCTAATGCTACATTTATTGGCTTTTTACGAGAAGTTTTTTGTGTGACACTGTTATCCTCTAATTTGTTCAAACTGAGATGCATGCGTCATCTAGGAGTACTCATATGCAGCAACTATAAGCAAATGAGAAAAAGGACTCTTCATTAACATCTACTCGACAAAATTGCAGACCCTTACAAAGACAAACAATATCCAAAAGGCATATAAAAACAAATACATCAAACTATTTACACTACTAAATTAAAAAATCAAACCTTTGAAATAATAGTTCCACAATCTGACTCAACTTGTCGAAACTTTGGGGTATTAGCTAGGAAATGCACAAACCAGGAGGATGCCGTTTGTATTCCAGTCATCTTGATACGTTGCGTCCAATTCCAAGTCCTGAGAATGCAATACACTACGTTCTAGGTTAACAAACCCTGACAATACAAAAATAACCCTTTCCTGCATAAATTACTCTCTTGGTTATTCTGAGAAAAATAAAGTGGAAAGGGTTTAAGACAGATATATCCAAAGGTATATCAGCTATGATACCAGAAGTTTGAAGGAGTTTGTAGAAGCATAAATAAACGCAGATGATTGTCCACTAGTTTCATTCTCCTTTAAATGGTGTTCTCCAAACCCTTTACCTTGTTTATGTTTCTCACCCTCATCACTTTTGTTGGGTAAACCAACACTAGTTCGCCTTGTCTTGTCATGGTTGCTTACATTTTGTCTTGAACTCATCCATGAAGGGAGATTTCTTCTCCCAGTCTTATTGGACCTAGTACAAGGGCTTATGTCTGGATCAGACATGCTATCGTATACTTATTGACTTTAAGATTCCAATAACAAAATAAATTTACTGTGGACAACTTCATATAATATAATCTTTTATCATAATTTAAACTTAGAATCAATGACTTCTAATGCTGTATACTCTATGCCATAACAAATGAAATAAAAATATATGTCCAACTGAATTCAATAAAAACATACAGAACGCTAACTCCCACGATAGCAAGAGGAAGAGGATATTCCTCAATTTATGTAACTCTTTTACACTTATCAGGGATCTCTAAAGAAAGATCATCAGTGCATTCCCAATCAGATAAAAGTGATTGAAGGGCATCTTCAGAGTTTGTCCCATCTTTAGCAGTTATATTATCTCTTCCAATTCTCCATATATCTTAAGTCAAAGAAGGAAGCCTGTTGAAGGCCTATTGTCAAAATTGATGTGTACGTTAAAGCCCAGTTTGAATTTAATATTAAAAATGCATCACTGCACAAACACAAATGTTCGACTTAGGATGGTACAACACGCAGAGAAAGAGTTATTTATAATACATGCCTCAAGAATACCAATCTTATTTAGCACCACAACAGAGGGCCGTTCAAGATAATAAGGATTGTACATACGTAATTCCTGCAAATTAAGTTTATCCATGCACATTAACACTTATCAAAACATCTCGCTTAAGATCCCAAAGCTGGCTTACAATAGTTATTATATCCTTCAATGAGGGTATATTTCCAAGCACATAAAACTTCACCAATAAGTAACAAAGATGAAAATATATCATAACTGAGTTTTCATATAATACTTAACCAGTGAACTTAAGGATATGAACATAGAAAATATAAGACATTGCTATTAGACTTGTCCTACCACTGGAAGATCATGGCCACAAAGAAACTTACAGCAATGACAAGGTCATGCTCTCTATCAGACTTATTAACACTATGACTTAGTGCTTGAAAGCTATTATAACTTTGAATAAGTGGCAAGTTCTTCAGATCTACAACAATTATTGTAAAGTTAAATTTGTAATTAGATGTCAAACACTTCTCTTTGTTCAATGACACGTGAGCATACAGAGAAAGGAAAGATTTAACCAAAATGGGAAGAATAATATGAACCTTGAGGAATTTAATATAATATATATACCTGAAACATCTATAGTATCAGTAACACATAATTGATCTACTTATGTAAATATAATAGAAACTGTCAAAGTTCAACTTATAAATAAAAGTCAAACAACTTAACAATACACACCTCACCCAACAACTTAATTAGCCGTTTACACGCATACGATTCTATAACTTCCGTCAAATAAGTGGTACAATATTATTGTTTTAAATTTGATAAACAAAAATGATGTATAAATAATTACTCTTTTCTTAAAATATAAGATGTTTTATTAAAATAAATTAATCTTCTTTACAAAGAGGAATTAATTTATATTTAAAACAAAAACAATATATATATAATAAGAAGTCTAATGCAAATTATATTTTCTGGTCACACATTTATGCAGGATTATAAGGGTATTCTAGTAAAGTGGTGGGTTGCCAGCCATTGCTTTAGCCCTTTTTTTTAATATTAAAACAGTATCTTTGTACTCTGACGTGCATTTGGTTGTTTATTTTCTAAGACTCACTAATTTAAAACATTAACAATGTTGAAAGTGTCAAAAGAACCTAGTTAGAGCAATTGCAGATGGTTCATGGCACCAATATAGGCTTTAGTAAAAATTAGAAAGGCAACCCCGATAGACTACCTATATATATACATATATATAACATACCAGAATTCAGTTCATTTTAGATTTTAATAAATCAAAGTTTGGAGTAGTGTATAAAGAAAAGTTTACTAGTGGTCTCAATAGTCTTAAATATACAATTCTTAGTAAGTGAGGAATTCTAAATACATCAAGTTGAATAGGTTAGTATGTTATGTGATAGTTTTAATCTGCTTGTAAGTCAATCCCCTTTCAAATAGTAGTGAAGTATCCAAAGTTAACACCAAAAAATTTACCCTTGCTTACCCTATCAAAAAGTAGTGATTCAGATACATATTTAATACCAAGAAGAAAATAAACATTTAGTGGATCTCATACATGGATGGCCAACGTATCAGATAGATTAAATAATGCAAAAAGATTATTAGGGACTAAGGCGGATACTTGTCAACGTAATGCTAACAGGAAGAACAATTACAAAAGCTCACAATGACTTGGGAAAACACCAACTCAAATAAAAGAAAAGAATTTTTTAAATATGTTTAGATACTGCAATTCTTCAAAAATTTTATAATTGATAATAGAAATAGTAATTATAAATAAATTATTATCATAATTCAAATTACAAAGATCTTTAAATACTTGTGTATGTAGAGGAAAGTATTCAATATGACTGCCAAATGCACGTTATTCTAACATATAAAAATCACATAATTTCATTGTGTAAGAGCCCGAGAGATTGTCACTCATTCACATCATAATTTCTTTAATTTAACATGTCCTTATTGAAGTAAACAAAGATTTAAATTTGATCCCATGCATTAAATTCCATTATTATTTTAACTAACAAGTGAAGTTTGGGTTCCACCCACCAAATCATATGAGACTAAATAGGACAGGTGAATCACAATGAATTGAATGTGTAAATCATCAAGGGATCTATCTATAACTAAATATATACTGTAATAATCTTTTGAGTTGATGCAACAAATGAACATACTGTCCCTAATAACCAAATTATCCTGTCTCTAATAACCAAATTATCCTGTCTCTAATAACCAAATTATCCTTTTAGTACTTAATTATCCTGTCTCTAATAACCAAATTATCCTTTTAGTAGCAATAATATGGGCGCTAGTGTGAATGCCTGAAAGAAAGGATAATTTTGCCAAAACAGGGGAAATTGAGAGAACAAGTACCTGCGATATTGAATGAGCATATTGGAAGCCTTCCAAATAGCAATCTTTTCAAAAGCTTTAATCGGAAGTACAAAATGAGCATTCAGAAGATTACACCATCCATCGCTAACGTTGGCTAACCCCAATATTCGGAGCACATAAATTAGTGGTAGTAACAATGATCGATGTCCCGGGAATACACCACCGGAGATCCTCCACACACCGGGCCTTGAAGTAGGCGTCGTAGATCTAAACTTGTAAAATGTATGAAATTGATTAAGAAAAAGAAGATTACTAGAAGTAGAAGATGCAGAATTAGAGATATATAATCTTAAAATTAGTGAAATTAGAAGTAGGAGATGCAAAATTACTAGAGATGAAAAAGAACTAAAAAGGAAAATGGTTTGCGAAGTGTGTAGAGGTAATGAAAAGTGTGGGGGGACTAAAAAACTCCGGAGGGAAAGCTAAAAAATTTTGGGGAAATTTGATAAATTTGGGGGAATAATTATATTTTATAATCCTATCATGTGCTTTGATTACCAACATTGGATAGTGAATTCCACTTGTAGTTCTCTTATTGGATGGCTTAGATAGTGGAATTTCAAACTTGAATATTCATTTTAACCATTGAATCAGATTTGGATGGCCCAAATTAAAACCTTTATATACATACATACATATATATATATATATATATATATATATATATAAGTATACAAATTATAATTTATAATTTTAAACTTTAATGTAATTGAAATGATTAACATATATCTTTAATAGAGTATATACTTAAAATTTTTAAAAATATTTTATATTATTTTAATGTCTATCTTTAAAATTAGAAATACTTTTGTCAAAATAAATTTTAGTAATTAATATTTAATTTTTTTTAAACAAAAATTAGTTAGTGTAGGATTCTATAAAAAAAATAAAATTTAAGAAGAAATGTCTAAGATGCTTAAATTCACATGCAATTTACAAAAACTATCAGAACTAACTTACTTAAATTTATAGCACTAGTATCATCACATAAAATAGACACGCGTGAATTGATATTACATTTCTTGTATTTGTGGCATTACATAATTCAATCTAGTATAATATTTCTTTCATTACATAATTTAATCTAGTATTAGCTATATCAATCTAGTATTGTTATATCAATTTTATACTTAATATATACAAATTCTTGTAAAATCTAAACTAGTAACTATGTATTAGTTATATCAATTTATTATAATATTTTAATTTCTTAATATATATGGTATATACGATAAGTATTACTACTTATCTTATATCTTACTCAATAATGCAAGTATCTTTATGTGTACTAGTATATATACACTATATTATACAGTTTTAATATACAACAATATTTTTGTTATATTTACTATTTAATATTTATAATGCCTATTTAGGTTAGGTATATTTTTTTAATATTACTAATATATTTTAATATTAAACTTTATATTTAATAATTTAAATATAATTACTATGCCTAATAATTTAATAGACTACATATTGACCCCCTTATACCAAATGTAGTAGATGAAGTAGAGCTAGAATTCCTAATATGTGAAGTAGAGGTAGAACACCAAACTGAAAAAGAGGATGAGTGGTATTATGAAACAGTGGTTGAGGACATTATGAAACAAAGAATGAGGGGCAGAATGAGGCTAAAGAGGTGCATCTTGAAAGGGAGGAAGATATGAATTGTCAAACAGAGGATGAAAAAGAAGGCAATTGTGAAACAGAAGGGGAATGAACAATATAATTTTACAGTTAAATTGGTTGTCCTTAAAAAAATGTTTATAAATAGTAATTTAATTTTGTAATACTTTTATCTTGACTTATATTAAATATATTTGATAATCATACTAAAATTAATTAAATGGCAGTAGTTTATTATTTAACACTTAAAGTATTGTTGGTTGTGTAGTGTAATGCAATAATATTTAAAAATTATTTATAATAAAAATTTAAAAATAAGAGAATAAATATTTGATTTAAAAGGTAATCTTTCATTTGTTCACTTTTAAAATGTCTTTTATTTAATCAAAATTTTCACTCCATAAACTTTTTGGAGAGTCACACAATATATAACTCAAACTTTTTATAAATATTACGTATAACAAAATAAAATAAATAATTTTATAAGTATGTATATTAATGCTTTAATCAAATATTTGAAAAAATTTAAAATAATCAAATATTCAATGTAAACCGTTAAATGTAATAACTTATTTAATTAATCAGTGCACTACTATAAATTCTACTATACTACTGCTACATAATACAACCCATTATAAAGCGGAATCACCAAGTAGGAGTGACATCTGCAACTATAAACACTATAGAAACACATATAAATGGCTCCTCCTCTTCGCCCCAACTTCCATTCAAATATCAAATTTACTATTTTATATAAAAATGATGCCTCGCATCTTCTTCTTCTACAGTTCCTTTGATTTGATCTGCAAAACACAAACTAATTACACACACACATAAATGGCTATGGTGAGGGTAAGCTCTGGCCTCGCATACCCCGAGCAATTCTACGTTGCAACCTCATATGATGGCTTCGTTAGATCTCCTATTTCCTTTGCCAAAGGTGTTAGCTCCAAATTCCCCAATGAAGTCACGTTCTTGCTCTACGCCTTATATCAGCAAGTTCATTGCTTTTGTGCATAATGTATAATTCTTCAATTGAATTTGGAAAGACATTTATTTGGCTTAATCCAGTGTTTTTATTGATTGAATTGGTGTTGATTTGTGTGAATTGTGTGGACATAGTAGTTTGTACCATAGGTTATATTTATGATATTATGGAACCTTTATATATCCATTGGAGCTTGCGCTGCTATTTAAAGAACAAAATCGTAGAGAAGAAATCCCTTGAGGACATTATGAGCTTTCAAATGTTACTTATCAAGGGAATTTTCAAATGTTCCTTGAGTATCATAGTTATAGGATAACTCTGGATCTGCACAGCAGCACATCATGTTTTGCATCTCCATTTTGATAATGTGTTTATCATATTGAAATGAATGATGTGCTGCATTCTGACACTTTTAAGTTTAAAAGTTTCTCTATGGCTAGAGTCCACATTATACATTCATTCCATGAAACAAGTCTTGACACAATATCAGTTATTGGTATAATATATGTTTCTAACACTCCTGCTATTACAATGGAGTAGCATGTCCAAACTAGTATGATTTTCCTAATAATCTCTTTTAGTAAAAATATCAAAATTAGAGAACTACATTTAATGGAATTGCTATATCATTTAGACATGTAATAAAAGAATAGAATAGAATATCAAAATTTAACCTTATTGGTACTTAGATTTGTGGTTATTCTTATTTGATCTCTAGCACCTCAACCCATAAGTATGCCAAAGATGTGTACTCCAAGTCCAGATAACAATTAATCTACGTTTGAAGTAATAAGCGAGGATGTAGACTATCTCTTAAAAATGGCTAAGTAATTGGTTCTTTATAGTTGCATTTATTTTTAAATTTTTTATGTTTATGTATCTATAACACTTCAACCTTGCTTTAATGCTTAGATTTATGGTTATACTTAATTGAAGACATTAAAACCTCAACAGATGCATATACCAAATATGCACCTATGTTTGTTTAATAATTAATTTAAGTATGAAGAATCAAAAGTAGTGATGTATAACTGTATGTTGAATACTTATAAATGATTGAATAGATCACAACTATATTTCTCTTTTTCTGGTTATCTACATATATAATTTTTGTACAACTACAAAGTCACAAATTTTGGTTTATTTAGATAACATCGATGGCTGGTGGCCGAACTTTAACTTTAGAATTTGGGGTGCTTAGCCGCTTAACTAATGATCCCAGTAAGTTTTACTTCTGCTGTTAGCCCAACATACTCAACTTTTCAAATATGCATTCTTTTGATTTATTTGTTTCGAAGAAAAGCAACATTTTCTGCATATAAGAGAATTCATGGGAGGCTTGTCAGTAGCTAATATCTAGATGAAATATTATTCAGTCATATATAGCCAATTTTTGGCTTACTGCTTTTAGCCCTACTTCCATCTCTTATGTTTATTTCTACACCAGATTTTTGATGATTGTTCACTTATGGTTCATGTTGTTAGCACGATTCTTTCTTAAAGACACACCTGAACATGTTACCATTTATGACTATGGATTTCACTCACAATGAGGTAGGTGTTGGGACAAGCATTGAGCGTCCCAAAAGGATAGTATGGGAAAACCTAATAACTGTATTAATTTGTGATGTTGCAGCTATTTGTAACTAATTAGTTATCAGTCCACTACTTTCTGATCCCAATTTGGTATGTGCTAAGGGGTGTGTATGTTTATATTATGCAATGACTTAAATGTGTAATCATGTGCAAACTATATTATTAGTATAATAGGTAGTACATGATAGTATTGAAAAGAAAATGGATAAGAGATAATAATTTGTTATCTTTTTAGACTAGAACATCAATGGATTATATAGTATGTAGTATGAGGTAGAACATATCCAAGAATGGCTTTAATCCGATATATAACGAATGAGATAAAAATTCACAAAACTAGCCTAAAAGTAAAAAATGTTGAAATTTCCAGAAAATTTCTATAGAATCTGGGCAGTGTGCAGGTTGTTCAGGGCAGTCAAAAGATTTTTGGTTTGTCGAGTCAATTTTTGAGCGTTACGTAGTTTTTTGATATGTTGTTCAGTTTTTTGTGTAGAGTTCAAATATGTAATTGATGCGTAAAACTTTTTGGACAACCCAAGAAGTGTGAAATTAAACTTGGAAGGAAATTTTCGCTGTTTTGTTAGTTGTGTTATAATTTCATGATATAATTATATTGCGTAGTGCTATGAATGTAATAATATACCAACAAGGTATAATATAACGAGCATAGGATGAATTGAGGACTAAGAAATTATAAAAGAAACTCAAAAAGAAATCTCTTTGTTTCTGTAGAAGGGGTTGATTTGGACCCCAAATCGAACTCAAATCGTGCGAATTGTGAAGGCGATAGGAGTTGCAGACTTCGAAGGCGATGAATGTTGCAGACCGTGTACGGGATGGATGTAGGAAATAAATTATATAAATAGAACATTCATTTGAAAGTTAGGATTTGAAAAATGATGATAACTTATTTAAATTGTCAAAATGATAAAATTTATAAACTCATTATTTTTTTCTTATTCTAACACATCTTTTCTTTTATCCTCACTCTCGACCACTCATTATCTCTTAACTCTCACTTTTGCACGTTGCTGCTCCCTCTCTCTCATTTGCAGCCGCCGCTCACTCTGTCTCACCCTCAGCCGCTGCGTCTTGTTCTTTATCTATGTAATCTCCGCCGAGGTACCTGACTATCTCCTTCTCTTCGGTATTGCAGTTGTGTTTAAAACTTTAATTGTTGACTTAATTTCACATTTACTTCATTTTTAAGGAGTTTTATATGGAACGATTGAGGGACCTATTGAAAGACCTCAAAAAAAGTTTTTATATGTCTCATATAATTTTCACAACTTTGGTTTTATGTAGATAAAATTATTTAAACGGTCTTCCCCTGTTTTATTAAGTTTAAAACCTACTGATGATTTAATGCAATGAGCTTCTTACAAAATAGGCCTTAACTGTATGTAGCAAAATTTAGCCCAAGTGCTGTTTATGATTTTTTATGTTTTCTTGATAATGGTTTGTGTGTTTTTCTTATCTACAGAATTGTTTAATTTGTAGATATATCCAAGGTAATATATTTTTAGAATGAAAATTTATATTTTTATTATACTCCTTAAGACGGGTTTGGGCCTTGAGGCAATGTCATATTAACAACCATTCTGCCTAGTAGTAGTGTGATGACTTGAATCCTATAGGTGTCTAGTCAAGTGTGCAAGTCTGATGCCTATGCACCAATTTGAATTAGACTCAACCAGGCATTTAACTCAACTAATGAGCTACTTATAATGTATTGTTTTGAATCAGAACGGGGTATGGTGTTCAAGTTTCAGTTTTTAAGAATCCTTTGGCCTAATATAAGAATTACTAAATTAAGTAGAATAAGAATAATTAAAGCTGACTAATATTAATGATCTTATATAATAATTATAGAATAGTGGAATTGGTAGAGCTCCACTTACCAGCTTAGATCAGAAAGATAAAAACTGAGTTTAGCTTGCTTATTATGTCGATTTGAGCGTCAATTTCTCTCCTTTGAATAAGATAGTTTTGTTCTTTCAGTTGGAGGTGAAAGTATTTTCCGTCCTAAAGCATAACTATAAATTCTCCTTTAGATATATACCATTATATATATTATGTTACCAACACAAAGTTAAAGCAAAATTTAATTTCCAAAAGAATGTTCTTATCAATATATATTATTGTAGCCTAAAAGATCCAGCGAGTCTATTTTTTTTTGTTTCATTAATTCGACTAGTAGTTGTCTTTCCTTCTTTCTAATTTGTTTGTCTCTCTGGTGTGCTTTAATTAGAATAAATCTTAAAGAGAATATATTTTTTACATGTGGATTTCATGCTATCTAAGACCCATGAATAGGTCTTGATAAGGAAATATCACTATGATCACCTCATTAATTATTTCCTTTTTAAATATTCCCCAATTTAATTGGTATTTATTTAGCTATAATAAGATTAATTTCTAAATTTCTAATGTTTATATAGAGTTCTCAAATTCTGTTTTCCATTTTCGTTTTTCTAAAAAAGTATTTTAAAAATAAAAAATGGTCAGATAGCATTTTATGTTTTCTGAAAACAATTAAGCTCATCTCATATAACACTGAAAAGGTGTTTTCGATTTTTATTTTATTTTATGTAATACATAATTAACCTAATATTATCAAAAAAAATATCAAGTACAATAAATTTAAAATTTCACGCATTCAAGATGTATAGAATAATAAAGAAAAAATTATGGCATATTTTTATTTGAATGCGTATTCAAAAGAATACATATCAAATCCAAACACATATATGTATGTATGAATGTACGTATGTGTGTGTGTGTGTGTGTGTGTGTGTGTGTGTATATATATATATATATATATATATATATATATATATATATATATATATATATATTCATCTTCAAAAAAAAAAAAAACAAAGGAAGAAGAAAAACGGAAAATAGAGATCACAAAAAGAAAATGAATGAAGCTAATTAATTACTCCATCATTTTCTATATTTAAAAACAAAATTAAAAAAAAAATTGTGTTATTTGTCACGGTAAAACATGACTATATATAAATGAAAAAGGGCATTTTTTTGGTTTATTTGGAATTTTCTGTATGCAAAATTATGTTGAGTGGATTTAGTAATGATTGCTATATAATAAAAAGAAACTCATTTCTCACTTCAATTTTATCTATCCCTAGTAGTAGTACTCTTTCAATTAAAGTCTTTATCTTGTTTGTTGTTTTATCATTTTATGCAAGTCACATGTTTGTAAAAATGCCCAAATTACCATGTTATGTAATTGTAGAAAAATTACCTAATAATTACCAAAAGGAATCAAGGAAATGAAATAAATAAATATGAAACTTGAAGACTAAATGTTAGCATGTGGAGGATGGTAGCTAAGCACACATGATGGTGAATTGTGATTGTAGCCAAGTCAATTTTGTTTCTGAAAACAAATGTGATTCAGAATAGCATGAAGTGCAGAATAACAAATCCCAACCCCTTTCCTTACACTCATGAAGCAAAACTTTTACGTGCCAAAAGTAAACTTAGGAAACCCCCCATAGTTCAATCACTCCCAAAACTTAAAGTGGTCAAAGAGCCTCAACTTCACCGTTTTTAGAAAATATATCATCTCGTAACAAGACTTAACAAAAAGTAATCTAATTTTGGAATTACTTGCTTTAAAGAACCGTTTCTTTTTTTTTGTTTATAGCATGTGGAATATAATGGAACTTACACTAGATACATGGTTCTCCACATAAAAAGTAATCTAATTTATATTTGACGTACCTATGTATTGACATAAGTTATCCTTTATTGAAACTGGAAGTTCTCTTTCAGCTGTGTTGATCTAATTTTATGGTTCTTATGATAATTATTTATCCCAAATCTTTTCTTAGTTTTTTGATGAAAATTTTGTGCATTTTAGTCTTCTATCAGTCACATCTTTGGTTTATGCAATTAAATCCTTGAAAGAGGTCAGAAAGGTCAAGTTTTCTATACATTGGAGCTAGAGAAGACTATTAAATGTGGTGTTTTGAAAGGGGTACCTAGTATGTTATGACCAACTTTATTTTACATCAATGAGGATGATCAACCATTAAACGAGAATCATAGAGTTTGGTTATATGGTTCGACTGAGGCACTCTTCTCTTATGCTCCTTATACTAAATACATACATACTTACACACGTTGTTGGGTGATTGCTGACTATTATGTTGTGTTTTATGCTCGTTCCATGTATTTTCCTAAACAGTATATATGTTAATATCTATCTTTATAGGTGGCCTACAATCAAGGACAATATTTAGTTAATGATTATTTTGTTACCTGTGTGTGTTTCTAAGTTTATTAGCAGAGCTTCTACGGGTAGATAATATATATATAACCAGGTACTGAAGTATGTTAACTCATGTTGAGCTAACATATTGAACAGAGTGGAGTTCATCACGGATATGCGCGTGAGCGACTGAAAGAGGCTCCCTTTAAAGAAGTGCTTACTATGTGTTGTGCTGCAATATAAAAAGCAGAACTAGTGCCCAACTCTTCGGGATTTAAGTAAGGAAGAGTGTAAGGGGTGACTGTTTCTTTCAAGAAACGGTATGATAACAATAGAATTTGTATATAGATATAAAGTTTGTATCGGATAAAAGTATTTGATAAATCTAGAGCACCTCTTTAGTCTTTTAGGTGTCTCCTTAATTTAAATTTAATTCATCTCTCTTATCCATATTATTTTCCTATATAAATTTTTTATTTGTGGTTTATTATGGTTCGGAGAAAGAGAATTTTATTCTTTTTCCAGTTATAGTCCTTACTCTATCTATCAGCATAACTAGACATTGGACGCAAAACAGTTAATTAAGCTTTCAACTTACACATACATGTTTGATTAAGATCTGATTCTAACTCCCTACTTGACTTTAAACTAGGATCATTAGCCCACAACATCTTCCGTGTTCTTAAATCACTTGAACATTTCCTTAATTTGTTTGTTTCATATTCGATTGAATATTTCAACTGATTTTTTTCTTTCATAGTTTCATTTTCAATTTTGAATCTTGTCATATACTACTGTATGCTATGCTATATAGAGTTCATAACTAAGTAGTAATTATATATTGGATGTGCTCACTCACTACCTTTATAGCAAATTCGTCATTTCTAATATTATTTTGTTATATGACATAGGTCCTTGTCTAATGGGAATCCATCCAAAAGGACTAGTGGAACATCATTCGGAAGTCCTAGTTCAGCTTTACTGTTGTGTGATCATTCTGGATTTTGATTTGCTTTGATTACTATTTTGTTTTGTGTTTTGTTGGTTGGTTGCTCTGCAGTGTTGTTGAAGTCCAATACAGTGCTCATTTGCTCTGTTTTGGCCTTATTCTCTTGTGTTGTCTTAGAATCTAAGTTTCACTGTTTGTTATGTGTTTGATATATTTCCCCTTTATGATATATATTTTTACAACTTTAAATGGTTGTGATTTGTGAGTAATTGGTCAATATTTTTTTATTTTACTTTTTTTATAAATAAATTGTTTATTAGATGATTGATATTAGAATTCGAATAATTTGTTGGTTCAAATAAAAAATGGAAACGAATATGTTCCGTATTTGGACATAATTTTCAAAATACTAAATACGACTTATTTTTTTTACAATTCTCTGAATACCAAATATGGTTTTATAAAAACATGTTTATTGGGATTATCTTAATTTAGGGAAACATTTTAATAGTCGTTGCAAAAAGTTGTATAAAATATGCAACGAATTTTTTTTTGTTGCCAATGAATGTGGTCCGTATTAGGCAACAAAATATAGCAACAAAAACACTTTTGTTGCTTACGATGAGGAGAAATCAAGTGACGTAAAATTTTGCAACGAATTTCTAACGAATTTTTTCCCGCCAATGAATTGGAAATGAAATTTTGCAACGACATATGAATTTCATTACAAAAAATGAAAGTCTTTCATAATCTATAACGAAGGACATAATTCGTTGCTAAACATTCACTTTTAGCAACGACTTTATAAGTCGCTGCCCGAAAAATCGTTGCTAAAGCCCCATTTTTTTTTGTAGTGGAAGCTCGCAACAGTCCCGACACTTCCATCCTTTACCAATTTGGTTTTCTTCTAGCAAAGTAACTTATAAGCAATGGTTTGATTGGTTTAGCTAGGTTCACATGGATTGCTACTCTCATGTTTTATTGGTGCACTCCATCCAAAATTGGATGGCTTCTTACTTGGATTAATATGTTTTGGTAGTTAATTTAGCAATTAACTTAGTTAGTTAAATTAATAAATTAATTAACCATTTTTTTAGTTACTAATTTTCTTTGTTTAATTTCTCAATTAACTGATAATTGAATTTATTAAGCTACAAGGTTAGTATAAATAATGTACTTACTAACTTAATTTAATTTTCTTAGGTCCTCCCAAAAAATATTGAGCAACTTATAAATTATTTTCCAACAAGTTTTAAAACATTAACTTGATAATTTAATCATTCTCATTTCTTAGTTAACTTAATAATTAAATTAAACAACTAATAAATTTACTTAATTTCATATTAAGTAATTAAATAGGCTAAATTAGGGTTTCTTCAATAAACCTAATTAAGGTTTCCCAAGTAGTTTACTTAGGGTTTTTAATCCACTTTGGATTTTAATTTTTTTGAACTTCATTCCAAATTAACACTATGGGGGAATGTGATAAACCGTAAAAATGAAAAAGTGTTTTTGGTGTTTATTTTTGAGGAAATTATTTTCTTGCATATAACAATGTTATTTCAGGAAATCAGATAACACCTAGTTTAAAAATAATTTTTCATGTCTACTAATGACATAACACATAAATTAGGTTACCAGTTTAACCCTAAACGCATATGATCGTATTTTCAAGTCATATTAGGTTATTAATTAAAATTAGGTTTTCAATCTCAACCTTTATTTCATCTTTTTAAGATCAAATTTAATACCCTCATAAATATCTGAGATATTATATTCACCCCTACTTATAAGAATTTTATCCTAGAAATTAAGTATAGTTATCTATATCATTATCTTCACTTCAAATTACTCAATTATCTTTAACTATGAGTTTTCTCAATCCAATTACTTAAGAACTCTAACTAAAAAATCATATATTTATGATTCTACGAATGTTCGTCAGTAACTTGAACAGACTAAGAACACTCAATTCTTGCCCACTGCCACTTGTATAAACTTAAAATTCCTAACTCTCGTTCACAGTCACATGCACAGACTGAGAACTCCTAACTTTTTCGTCTAGTCAACAGTCACCTACACACACTGATGACCCTATGCTCTTGTTTAATAATCACTTGCACAGGCTGAGAACTCTTAATTCTTTCATTCTTTGAAATTTCATTCTAATGCTTTTTAACTTTTGCTTAAAATAATTTTTCTCAATCCATATTTTATCATTCAAATTTCTTTTATAAGTTTACGTCTTACTATATCATGTTTTATGTATTAGTATATTAATTGCACAAAACATCATTCACATAACACATAGCTTCCACACTAGTTTTACCAGTACAATAGCATACTAAACTAAGTGGTTATTAAGCCAATAACTAATAAATTAGTTCCCCGTCTTATAAACACTGGTTGTAAGTACCCTCAATGTGTATTAGTTTTACCGATGTGAACTCTGATTATGCTCACTTTCGTAGCAGCACCATAAGTCGATTAGCTGATATACCATAACCATTGCCTATACAAGGGTCCGCTCAACTTAGTTACTAACATATTTATATTACTAAAGTGATTAGGTTTGACATAATAACCTTATAACTATAACCTTTCAATATACATAATAGAAAATAATCACCTTCTTAGAATATATACAAAGAATAGCTTGACACAAAATTTTAAT
Source organism: Hedera helix (assembly GCA_947179155.2). NCBI lineage: Eukaryota > Viridiplantae > Streptophyta > Magnoliopsida > Apiales > Araliaceae > Hedera > Hedera helix. The sequence goes on along the minus strand of OX359264.1, from coordinate 40,309,140 downwards.
CAACTATCAAGATAGTAAATTGAGTGGGTCCTAACCCAAGAACAAATGAATTTGTAACGACCCCGAAATTCGACTACTTTATTACCTTAAATTGTGTATTTATTACACATTATTTATCTTACGTCCAAATTTCGGTTCGTTAATATATCTTTAACCACCTTAATTGATCAATTAACTGATTTCAAAATCATCAATTACCAAATTTTCGGTATAAATTTTTCTTTTTCTCAATTCAATCGTTGTATTAAAATATTTGGATGTTTAAAATCTTTACATTTGGATCCTAGTCCCCGGACCGCAACCTTTACTTTTCTTTCTACTTACAATTATCATAATACTCTACATTCAAATTTAATATAATTCATATCCATACAAATGTTCTTTGTATCATCATTCATCATTAAACTTATAATAATCTATGTCATAACATTTATCTTGTACAATTACAGCTCATAATTTAACCTTGCTCGTCCTATCTGGATCCCATTTATAGACTCATACAAAACATCAAGGTAACATTGGCAAATTATCCACATTGCATTATAATATATCAATCACGTTTTCTACCTTCTAGGCAATTCATCTTTAACAAAATCCAATATTCTTGAATGTCATTTCTTTCCTGCAAAAATGTTATTAAGCAAGTAATGAGCACAACGGCTCAGCAAATTCAACAGTTCATGCTTCACGTAGCATATACCTTATCATGTTTCGTGTGTGTCATACATCATGTGCTTGTGCTTCTACTATAGCATTATAACTCATATATATATTCATATCGTTGCACAAAATACACATTGTGGTCATATTAATCACGTAACACATAATTTGTATACAGTTAAAACAAGAATTACATATTATAACATTCCCACATTTAACATAAAAGGGACTGAAGAACTTGCCTGGCGTCCAGTTATTTAAATTGTTAGCTCAAACCCTTAACTCGATCAACCTACGATAATAAAATAATCAAATAATAATTATTTATCTCTTTATGATATTAATTTACTTAATTAATATCATCCCTGGGCCAATTATTAATTTATATGGTTAATTATATTAACCTCGTCCTTAAAAATATAAATTTTAACTTAATATCAATGCCTTCACTACGGGCAACCCGGTTCATCGGATGAAATTTAACATAATTGGTTGTCCGAATTTTTTTATATTCATTTTCTAACATTTGAACTCATTAGATTAATATTTAAAATATTTAAATATTAATTCCCAATATTTAATATTTTTACAAAAATATTAAATTTAATGCCCAAACATCATTTCTATATTTTTAGTATTTTTCTATAATTTTCTGAAATTTTTAAAAAAAATTTAAACATTTATTTCATTAAAAACTAATTCTGGGGGCATTTTGGTAATTTCCGCGCCCTTGGGGACATAACCGAAATTTTCCAGAAAGTTCAGGGGCATTACCGTCATTTTAACGCGCCAAGGGACACAATTGGAATTTACCGAAAAATCTAGGGGCATTTCTGTAAATTGCCGAGGCTAAAGGACACGGCGGTCCTTTCCGGAAAAGACTGGGGGCATTACAGTAATTCCCCGCGTACGTCGGCCAAAATGACGTCGTTTCCTTGCCTGTTCCAGAAACTTCAACCACGCAACGCGCGGCTTTCTCCTCAGCCCCAGAAACGACGTCGTTTCTGGTCCCTTCGCGCGGAAAATTTGGCTCGCGCAATACGCGGCCAACAGTTTTCTTCTTCCTTCTTTTTTCGCGAACAGTGACCAGCCAAAACCAATTTTTACACCATTTTGCTCACAAATTTCACCACAAAATAACTTTAAAAATCACATAATTCATAGATATATATCTATAAATTATTTGGAATAATTATTCTAATTATTTGCTATTTTTCCACCATAATAAATTTAACACAAAATATTAAAATATAATTCAAAAAATAGTTTTTATACATTCTTTGGCTTTCCTTTGAAGCTTTTTCTTCCTCTTCATGGCATCAACACTTCTCTCCTTAATGGTTATGGTGGTGTAAAGTGGCGGTGATGGTGGTTGGCTTCGGTTGGAGAGGAAGAGCAATTATGTTTGCTTTATTTGGCTTTTTATTTCTTTTTCCTTTTACTCTCCCACATGACATATATATATATATATATATATATATATATACCACAAGTTGGTATAAATAAATTATAAGTCTCACACCAAATCCACCGCCTTTTTTTCTTCCGGATTGTTCCACGCAAAGAAAATCCACAATTCATGCAAAATTACATATTTAAATACATTACATAATTATTATGTATAATAAATATTTTATATAATGTATATAAAATATTTATTTTAATTTACCAAAAATCATAATTTGATTTATAAATAATATTAACACCTCTTTTGGGTACTTTACATGACAAATTTTGTACACGCAAAACAACATGCATGTAATTGCATGAGGTAATTTATACCTCCAAAAATCATAAAATAATTCATACGACTTATAAAAATATTTTTCATCACTTTTCACTTCGTTACTTGGACCACATGTTACACTAACATGTTCACGTTTCTGAAATATTATTCTTCATAAAAGTCACAATAATTCCATTATACATAAATATAATTTTTAATAACTTAAAACATTTCTTTTTCTTATTTATTATTCAATTTCTTTAATATTCATATTAATTTCTTTATATATAAATTATATAATTTAATATTATATAATTTATATAATTACATTCTCCTTTTAAATAATTTCTTAATTTCCTTCAACTTTATTCCATTTAATCACCTTATATAAATTACATAATTATTCTTATATAATTTATATAATTATTATTTTCTTCATACCTTATTTTAATTTCCTTATATAAATTATATAATTATTATTATATAATTTATATAATTACCTTTCCTTCTCCATTAATTTATAAATTTCTTCCAAAATTCTTGATAAAATCTAAAATTCAATAATTTCAACTTTTCTTAGTTTCCTCATTAACTTTTATCTTACTTTGGATTAATTTAATTATTAATCCCTTAATTCTCATAATTAATGAAATTTATAATCATCAATTAAATATTCACATATATAAATATATGTATCAAATTTAATATATTTCACATTACCACGTAACCTCAATTAAATCATAATTTCTGCATTTTCATTTAATTGTACAATTTATTGTACATTTACCTGACATTTTTCTTATCCTTCATAAATTGTTTTTAAACAACTTATTTACTTTTCAATTTTTTCTAAACCAACACAAATCATCACCATCTCTGTACAAGTTTAATTTATCAATTAAATCATATCACATACCTTAAATCACATAATATAATAATTAATTTAACAACCTTGATAATTTTATCAATTAAATTCTCATTTAATATTATTAAAGAATTTGGGCATCTCTTTATATTGATAATCCATACCTATTCAAATTCACATTAGTAAATAATAAGATTGTTCTTGGAACGAAGGGGGCCTTCCATTAAAGATGACAATTTAACGATGCGTAATTGAATAACCCCGTTTCTCGTCAAAACTTTATAGACATTGCCAAATACTGCTAAGGGTTTGATAATACACTACAATTATTTTTTCATCGAACTTACCATACATTACGAGTTCAAGAACTTGTCACAATAATATGAATCACCATATTATAAATTATGAATCACCATATGAGTATTAAGAACTTTCTTTCAACCTTAATTGTCAATTCTATCTATAATTACTTTAGTCATATCATCTTATCAATTTCTATCGCAAATCATAACTTCTTACGGCTTTATCTTTCATATGAACTATTGTTAACTCACAAAATTCATAACTTTAAACATAACACAATATCTTTCAAAGGAATAAAATTTATTTCATAATCTAAGTCATTACAATTTAATTTCTATAACAATAAGTCATTCTTGACTTTAAGTATTAAATAAATAATAACATGCTTCCTAATTTTTCTCCATTCCTTTACTTTACTGCAAGATTTGTCTGATAATTTTCTTTAACTGCAAATCAAGATTATTTGCAAGAATGAGCACGACGGCTCAACAAGTCTAACAGAAAACACATAACATGTTTCACCTTTCTCATAATTTATATATATATAACAGAGTTCACAGTCCTCAACTTATATCGTTCACATTTGCTAATTAATTTCACATAACAAATGTAATTTAAATATTTGTAATAGCATGTCGTTGCACTGAGTATGTAAAAGACTTGCACACACTATTCATATAACACATAATGCCCAAACTATAAAGAGTTGCATATGTTCTGAAAAACTTGTCTGCCTTGCTTTATTGTTTATGCTATAATTTTTTGCGTTCTCGTATGGCCGCTTGGAGTTGCAAGCTTTTAATCCCTGCTTTGCTCAAGCTATTTTCTCTACTATATATGAACTCTCTAATGCTATGATTTGCATGTAAATTGGTGAGGAATGAAGTGGGTAGAGGGCTGCTATTTATAGGGTTTTTAGGCTTAACTTCCCCACAATTTTGACAAGCTTCATGACCCTAATACCCCCTGTTGTGGGCTACAAGTTTGGATCTCAAAGAACTCTTTGAAAGCTTTATTAGTGGCAAGAAGCTTACCTCCTTACTGTTTATTCAGCCCCCAACAAACCCGACACTTCCCTCCTTTACCAATTTGGTTTTCTCCTAGCAAGGTAACTTATAAGCAATGCTTTGATTGGTTTAGCTAGGTTCATATGGATTGCTATTCTCTTGTTTGATTGGTGTATTCCTTCCTCACTTGGATGTCTTCTTTAATTGGTTAAAACACTCTTCATTTGGGATAATATGTTTTGGCGGTTAATTTAGCAATTAACTTAATTAGTGAACTTAATAAATTAATTAACCATTTGCTTAGTTAATTAATTTTTTAAATTTAATTTCTCAATTAACTTATAATTGAATTTATTAAGAAACTAGGTTAGTGTAAATAATTTACTTACTAACTTAATTAGTTACTTAATTTAGTTTTCTTAGGTCCTCCCATAAAATATTGAGCAACTTATAAATTATTTTTTAACAAGTTTTAAAATATTAACTTGATAATTTAATCATTCTCATTTCCTAGTTAACTTAATAATTAAATTAACCAACTAACTAACTTACTTAATTTTATATTAAGTAATTAAATAAGCTCAATTAAGGTTTCTTCAATTCAATTAGGGTTTCTTCAATAAACCTAATTAAGGTTTCCCAAGTAGCTTACTTAGGGTGTTTAATCCACTTTGGATTTTAATATTTTTGAACGGATATCATGTTTCCTCATTCCGAATAAACGTTATTATGGAATCTGAAAAAACATAAAAATAAAAAAGTATTTTCAGCGTTTATTTTTTGAGAATTTATTTTCTTATATATAACAACATTATATATTGAAATCACATAACATATAATTTAAAAATAAAATTTCATGCTCACTAATCACATAATACATAGATTACGTTATTAGTTTAACCCTAAACGTATATGATCAAATTTTCGTGTCGTATTAGGTCCTTAATGTATACCCAAGAAATCATTTCTTAGATATTCTATTCATTATAATTAGGTTTTAAATCTCAACCTTTATTTCATATTTTTAAGATCAAATTTAATAGCCTCGAAAATATCCGGGATATTACACTTCAAACTCTCGAAACCTCCTGCCTTTGGTCATTGTAGTCTTCGAACACCTGAAGCCTCCTGCCTTTAGTTGTTATAGTCTTCAGACTCCTGAAACATTCTGTCTTCAATTGTTGTAGTCTTTAGACTCTCGAAAGTCACTTCTCTTTAGTCGTTGTAGCCTTCGGACTCCCGAAAACCTCATGTCTTCTATCATTGTAGTCTTTAGACTACCAAAGGCCTCCTATTTCAGTCGTTTTAGCCTTCAGACTCATGAAAGCCTCTTGCCTTTGGTCGTTGTAGTCTTCGGACTACCGAAGCCTTATGTCTTCAATCATTGTAGTCTCCAAACTCCTGAACTCTACTTCTTCGCCTCATTTCATATACTGAATGTGAGTGGAGGACAATGTTGGGCTGTGTATTTACCAGCACAAATGGGATGACTATGTTATTTTTCTAGAGGCACAAGAGTGATCTAGAAAGGGTAGTTGAATAGATCAATATACATTACTGTATACTCTTTTCGCTTAAGCACTTTTACCAAATATTTATCCAATTAAATACGTAACGAAATAAGTTATTTGGTAAAAGCCCTTTTAGATCCTTGAAGACAAACACACAGTTCTGTATTCAGTTTGCTAATGGAAAGAAATCTCAAGCAGATATATCATTTATGAAAGATACATGAAAGATAGTGAAAGAAATAAAGAGATAATGAGACACATGATTTTTTAAGAGGTTCAGATCCTAAAATACTTAGTCCTCTCTTCTAATCAACTGAGCAGGATATTCCACTAAGGATTGTGTTTGTACATTTAGTTTAATGATGATTTGATTATGACAAATGAATTAACATATGTATAAATGTATATATTAACAAACAATAAATTTGCACAGCCCTTATAAAAGATCATATTGTATAAGGGCTTAAGGATCAATTATGTTAGGTTGATCCGAACTTCAAAGATAAATCTTAAATAGTCCTTATGAATGAATATGGTATAATTTATTGTAAAAGGACTTAGAGATTAAATGTGTTAGGTTGTTCCAAATCATATATGTAAAAGACTAGTCCTGAAGACTGCTGAGAAAGGTCACAAAAGGAAATAGTTTGAAGATCGTACAACTCACATTTCATAAAATCAGCTAAGTCAGAATCTCTATGATCAACATGTTAGTTTGCAGAAATAAGAACATATACAATCAAACATTGATGTAATAGCGGAAGCATGACATAAATCATATTTAAATTTTTTTATGCAATAACCTAGGATCAACCTATATGTGATATTTATTAATCGAGGAGTGATAAAAGATTATACCTTATGTATATTAATCAAAATCACGAACTGATCTACAAAGTACCAATCCTTTATTCCTGCACGCTCATTCAGATCCACGGATCAACGTCAGCTATTCAGTGTGTGTAGCACTTTAAAGGTGATCCACCAAGAGATTAATTATAGCCTAAAGAAGTAAATTTAGGCTTCTCTAAACCTTAGGTGGCTAGCCCTAATTTTCTTTCTCTCTCTCTCTCTCTCTCTCTCTCTTGTAAACTCATTTAGATTGTAGAGAATTACAAGTATTCTGAATACTTGTGAATTATGTGTAAACCCAATCTATAATATGACCCATTTTATTTATAGACTTGTTCCACTCTCCTAAACTCTTTAAGATTATGGTTTTAATTTAATTTCAAAACCAATTAGGAACTAAATTAATTATTATAATAATAACAATTCCTAAACCATTTTAAAACTTAATTGGTAATAATAATAATAATAATAATAATAATAATAATAATAATAATAATAATAATAATAATAATAATAATAATAATAATAATAATAATAATAATAATAATAATAATAATTCTCCTCTTGCTAATTTATAATTAGTATTTTCAAAGTATATAATTATAAATATTAAGTTATTTAATTTATTCTACCATGGTATAAATTAAATATACATAATTTATTATTATTAAGCCAATTACTTCTTAAATAAATATTTCTCTATTATCGTGTGACCGTTTAGGTTCGCTATTATATTGGTAGTAGAATATATAAATTAGAACCATTCTTATATTTTTTTTTATGAATTATATTCTTTTATTTCAAAATAAATAAATATATTTATTCTACATCATTGGTGACACATCTGTGTATATCATGACTATCCTAATAATATGAATTTAACATTTAATTACAAAAAACCTATTCAATAAATAGTTACCATATAATTCAATCATTTTACCATACAATGAACAAATAAAATGTAAGATATGAAATTTATGTGAACTTTTAGTTATTTGATCATATGCATTTCAATTTTCAAATGTACAACTTTAGTTAATGTAAATTAGTAACTCATTTCTAATTTTCATTCTACATTAGCTAAGGATTTCTGAGTTGTCACTTATCGAATCACATAGGACATTTTCTTCCTTTATTGGAAGTGGTAGATTATTTGTTAATCATTCACTTACCTCCATGTACACTTTAGTATACCTAAAGAGTCTTAAGAAATATGACAAAATATATCTCAGAATACACAATGTACTATGATAATCTCAAGTTTGAGAATCACTTGTACTACTATCAATATAGGAGCTCCTATTGACAAGAATGTAAAATTCCATTAGGTGTTCTTTTAAGCGAGTCACGTTCAATGAACTTATTATCCAATAAGTACCTACATACTTGCTTTAGTGTCTCCAAACAAATAATTTTGAGATCCATCATCCTCTTCAAAATAGCAAACAAAGTATGTACTAATCTATCAAGAACTACTAACTCCACATTGGTGATCCTATACTTAGGAACATTTTAGTTTTGAGCTATCTTGAATTTAGGTCTCATTAACATTATCATCATCATGATTTTTAAAAGTATTGCTCTAAAATTATGGATTTATCACATTAATTAATTCTACTAATGAAACATGGATAAATAAATACTGTTAAATGAATTAAACTCTTTTATTAATAAATGAATAAGCATACAAAGTAAAAGCTATCACATCAAATGTAATTGGCTTGTGGGCATACTATCTTCTGATGATTGGGTTTTATACCTACGAATCAGATGCTTTTGGGCTTAATAATTTGCATCCTTTAAGTATTTTTAGTTATATTTTACTTGTTCTTATGCTTATTTTTGCAAGAAAATATCAACAAAGTGTCAAAACGGTAAAGTCAAAACTTAATGGTATTTTTGTAATTTTTGGACATGAGTCGTGGCTGGGGCCATATTTATAGTGTAATTCTGTGGCCGGGACCGTGGTCAGCGAAATTAACTAGGCTGATTTGTGCGCTTTATAGAGGTTAAGCCCAATAAGGAGTTTTATGCTGCTACTATTTAAGAGCTGATATGAAGGTTTTAGAGGATGATTCTGAACATAGAGTAGAGTAGAACAAGAATTGGAGAAGCCACTCTTGGAGACTTGAAGGATTCAAAGGAAAAATACGTGAAGATCAACTTAAAGGCTAGAGAGGGAGGAAATTCGTTAGAGTTTAATATTCTATTTTATCTTTTATTTTGATTCTTTGTGATATTCTTTTCTTTTTTTAATTCATTTTTCAATTGTCATATTATGTGGAACTAAACTTTTTAATAAGATTTCAATGGAATAAATTGTTGAGCTTTAATTGATTCATCTTGATTTCATTTAATTAATCTATTTGAGATTGTTTATTATATCTTGCATTAATTTATAATTGTCTGATCAACAATTATCTGATTTCTTAGATGAAATTGGAAAAAGGAAGTCTAGGAATAGATCTGTATATAATAATGTGTTAACTTGTTTATTCTTTTTAGGGAGAATAACATAATAGTGCATATGATAAAAATATTTATGTGCCACGTGTAATATGATTGAGAGTTTGTGCTTAATGAATCAATTTTAAATGTGCTGCATGAAGATAGCAACATAACTGGAATATGTCTTATATTAATTAGTAAAAAATATTAATAAATAGATAGAAAATCTCAGTTAACAATCCATATGATTAATTGACTGGAATTAAGATGATGACATTTTAGTGACACAATTGGGGAAGTTGTTATCCTAAACCTATACATATCCGGTAATCTTTTCACGTTAAATTATTTTAGTTTTAGTTTTAATTTTAAATATTTATTAATCAAAAATTGGTGATCGTTTAAATAGAATAAAATTGGTAGAAAATTGATAATTAGATTAATTATTAACGGTTCCCTATGTATTCTACATCCTTCTTACTACTTTATTACTTGATTGACCATGTATACTTGCGCATATTTGCCATCATATAAATCGGACAACAAATTTTTGGAGCAACAAGAGAAAAAATCACATTTGGAGGAAATTATTGCAAATATCAAGATAAGTAGTAAACGCAATGAAGAATTAATGTGAGAGTGGGAAATTCAAAGGGCAGAGGATGAGATTCGAAAGGAAAAACTTGCCAATCTAGTTAACAACTGCCCTCATAAGCTTTTACCTAACAGTACAGAGATAAATTTTAAGGAGGAAGGCAAGGAGTAGTGTAATGTAGATACACTAAGTGATGGCGAAGAGTTCTATGAGGTTGTTGGTCAAGAGCTTGAGTATCAAGCGAAGCAAGAAGCTAGTGCACTTAAAGATCGTCATCTCAATACTTTGACAAATGACATTGAAGTGAATCCAAGAAGGGAAGTCGGAGAATTTGGCAATGCTGTAATAATTCAAAATGTCAATGAGTCAAATGAGGCTATGGGTGGAAGTTTGAAAAGATCACATCCTGATGGGAAAGACGGTAGCTATGATGGATAGAAAAGGGTCAAGATTTATCCACAAGAAGAAGAGGTTACATTCAAGGTGTTCAAAGAAATCAAGATCCTAAACGATCTTGAGGAATGTTACAATCGTGAGGTTTATATGGTTAAGGATGCGGTAATGGATGAATTGGATGATGGAAGTTATTTTTTGCCTTTGCTTGAAGATGAGTTTGGGGGTGGTTCACGTTTTTGCATTGATGCCAAACAATTTAAAGAAAAGATCACAAGACAGCATGTAATGACCATTTTTGCATATGAACCGAATTGATTGAACAGATGACAAAGTCAGGCTGAAAGATTCTAAATTAAGCACTCGTTGGGAGGCAACCTAATATTAGTTTATTGTTTCATGCATTTTCAATTTTTACATTGTTTTAGTTTTAATTGGCCAAGTACATGATTTTATAATTTTATTGCTTAGGATATATTACTCCATGTTAGCCATACTAATCCTTGTGAATTTTTCATCATCGTAGGTAGGGGTGAATTGAGATTGCAGTCAAACTGAAGAAGGAATTCCCCCCCCCCCCCCCCCCCCAAGAAAACAGGGACATGGCCTCGGCCGGATTTTAAGCCTAAAAATCTGGCCTCGGCCACCACCTCTCAGCTAAATCTGGCCCTGACACCTTTTGAAACTACCCCGGCCACTTGGTCTTAGCAAAATATGGCCCTAGCCGTGCACTAAAATTTGAGTTTTTTTAAAAAGAAACCAAGCGTGATCGAGACTTAGTAAACAATACCTAAGGCTTCTAAATCTCGAACTCTCTCTCCCTAAGTGCCGAGACACCTACACCGTCACTCCCCCACCCTAAAACCTTCATAAATCCTTTCCATCTCCACTCCATCACCATTATTAACTATCACCCTAATTCAATTTCATCTCAATTTCAAACCTCAATCCCAATCCAGCCCATTTGGGGTTTACTGTCAATGAAGGAGTTCGAGTTTAGTCATTAATAGGGGCTTCAACTCATCGATTAAGGATGAATCTGTGACGACCCCGTAATTCGACAAACCTTATTACCTTGAATTTCATATTTATTATACATTATTTCCATAACGTCCAAATGTTGGTTCATTAATAAATCTTTAATCACCTTATTTAATCTATTAATTGACTTTACAATCATCAATTGCCGAATTTTACGGTATAAATTTTTTTTCTCTTTTTTTCAATCATTTTATTAAAATATTTTTGACATTTAAAAACTTAGCATCTCGATCCTAGTCCCTAGATCGCAACCTTTACTTTTCTTTTCTTTCATAATAAGTATAATTGAATACTCAAAATACATGACTAAACCTTATTTATTCGATCAGAATCTGACATACATATATCTCATGAATTATAAATACTTATTCCACTAATTTAACCATATCCAACTTCTATATACAAACAAAATATATACATCAATTACAATCGCAACTTTCCTTAATGTTGCACAAAATCTCTTGTCATGATTTAATACTTCAGAAGTTTCATTTTTACCTGCAAAATTTATATTATGCAAGGAATGAGAACTAAGGTTCAGCAAGTTCAATAGTGCGCACATAGCACAGAACATAACATGTTCTGTGTGTGCCATACATCATATATTGTGCTTCTATTAAAGCAATATATTTCATATGCATCATATCTAACTCAGATTAACAATTTTCTAAAGAAGACATTGAACTACTTTACATATAGTCACATAATTGCACCAAAGGTGTAATATCCCAGATATTTGAAAGAATTAGAAATAAGATTTTTAATAGTTAATAAAGGTTAGAGTTTGATAACCTAGTTGTGGAGATTAGAATTGTGAAAAATTGGATTAAATTAAAAAATTTATGTAATCTATGTGCTAGCAAGGACCAATATGGTTCAAAATGTGTGATCAAGATTTTTTAGGAAGAATGTCCTATGAAGTATAGGAAGATAATAAATTGATAGTTATTGATATTGAAATATTTTATTTTTTTAGAAGAAATACTTCAAGAAATTGATACGTGAATAAATCAATTTAAAAGTTCAATTTATTTTGAACATATCATGTGATTATAAACCAAGTAAACTAATTAATACAATTAGTCGTTAATAAAATTTATGTAGGATATTTAATATATTACTTAGTAGTCCAAAATGTTTGGATAATTAGTGGACTAACTTTGAGTTATTTAATATCGAGAAATCGATAAGTGAAAAAAATAATTAAATATTCAGTTAAATTTGAATATAGTTTTGATAGCAAAATGAATAAATTAATTAATGTATAGTGGGAATAATATTGTAAGTCCCAAATTTATAGTCCAAATTAAGTAAATGAATAGTGGTCTAACCTAATTACATATTTAACAAGATCAATTATTTATTTGATTAAGGATTTGTGGGTTATTATTCTTGATTAAATTAATTAGTATAATAAACTAATTAATGAAAGTTTATTTGGATGTCCAATAACATAATTGGTCAAGTTCAACATGTTGGTAGAATTATTAGTCTAATTAAATTAAATTGTGTGTTTAAATGATTTAATTTAAAGTCAATTATTTGACTACCTTCTAGAAGCCTTCTTATTTGCCAAATTAGTTATCAAAATAAATCAATAATATGAGAAATAAGGGGCATGGTCGGCTGATTTGGGTGTGGTGCTCAAGGTAGGATTTTGTTGCAAATTTTTCCAAGAGATCCCTTAAAATATGGACCAACTATTGACTTTGTGAATTGCTAGTCAAAAATGATATATACATGTATTGTATCTATCATTTTCTACCTCTATAAATATGAAGCATTGCTAATGTTTTGGGGGTTAGGAGGATTGCAAGCTCTCTTCACAAATTAGTGGAGTGAGTTGAGTGAGTTGGAAATGAGTTCTAATAGTAACTCTAGTAGTGAGTTAGCGAGTTAAGGTGAGTTCATCTACCGAGTCAACCGAGTTAGGCCGAGTCAAGTGAGTCGAGCTTATCTTTTTGAAGGAGATAGGCTTGGGATGTTCATAAGCTACTTGGGTAAAGGAGAAGAGCTCACAAAACCAAAAGGTAACTTAAAAACCCTAATAATCTTAATATTAGAGGTTATATATAATTTATTGTTTGATATTTGTAAATCAAACTTTAAATGATTAAAAGCATGCTAGATATGTTAAATAAGTGTTTCATGAATTTTTGTATGGATCCATAAGCATTGATGTGGAAAAACTTAGCAAAAGTTATAAAATGATGTTTACCGGAAAACTAAAAACCGACTAGCCTCATTCCCGGAATTACTGTTCATGATCTGTAAGTCGGAATCATAATCCGTCAATTTTTTATGCTAGATCTTGAAGTTATGAATATTCTCCAACTTGAATGACTAAAATCCGATTTAAAACGAGTGAGATATGATTTTTCTTCCAAAACACTCCACTGTCGGAAGTTTTGCGTGAACAGTCCGGTTCCAGGCTGTTTTCGGAGGTCAAATCATGTCCGAAAAATTAATCCGATAATGGAAAATTGTAGCTCGGGAAGTCACGATTCCAACAATATAAAGTAGAGCACCATCGGAGTTATAGAACTTAAGTTATTAAGGTTTTAGTAAAGAACCCCAAAACTGGACAGAATCTGGAAAAGCTAAAAAGCCACTGTCGGTTTTTTTCCGGTGAACCGGTCGGAGCATTCCGGCGGCCGGTTCACCCATTTTACGGCCGGTTCCGGCAACGACCTAAACTAGAAAGTTGCTTGGAATTTCGTATACTATTTTCTGGAATTTAATGGTATTTTTATAATGTCAGTAGCTATTTTTCATAATTATTAAATGATAAAAGCTTACTAAATGTATGAAAAATAATAAAAAGCATTTTTAAATTTTGGAAAAATATGAACAAATAACCTACTGATTATTTGAAGTGTTATAGGTATTGATATGGTATTATTTCTAAAAATTGTTATTTTTCATATTATTTATGGGGTAAAGGTACACTAATTTGTGACTACCTAACTAATAACTCAAGAAAATTATAAATAAATTATTATTAAATCTTAAATATGTTCTTTATGTATTTAATAATAATATCAACATGTTTGGAGAAAATAAATAAATTATTTATTATTTAATTGATAATTAAATAGTAAATAAAGGAAGTAACTATGTAATTATTATTTAATTGATATTAAATAGTAACTAAATTATGAGAAAGTGTTTAAACTAATTATTTATTATTTAGTTAAGAGTAAATAATAAATAAAGGCAATTAATTAATTAATTATTATTTAATCAAAATTAAATAATAATTAAAGAGAGTTAATTGCTTACTATTTAATATATTAAATATTAATCAAAGGATGTTAGAGTTAATAGTATAATTTTTTATTATTTAATTAATATTAAATAATGAGTACGGATAAATAAATAAATAATTATTATTTAATTCATATTAAATAATAATTAAATGGTAATTAAGTGGAATAAATTATTACTTAATCGGAAGAAGATTATTAAGTAATTAAAATATATTGATAATATTAATGATTAACTATTAAATGATAATAGTTAAGAATTAAATCATTATTCAATAATTAATAATGATATGTAATTAATTTAAAATATTATTAAAGAATTAATAATATTGTTTAGCATTTAATTAACTATTAAATAATAATAGTTAATAGTTAAACCATTATTAAATAAATAATAATGATAAATAAAGATTTAAAATATTATTAAAGAATTAAAAATATTGTTTAGCAAGTAATTAACTATTGAATAATAATAGTTAAGGGTTGAATCATTATTAAATAATTACTAATGATACGTGAGGATTTTAAATATCATTAAATGATTAATAATATTGATGAACAATTAAATTATTATTAAAATAATTAATAATAATGAGAAGACAATTAAAATATTATTAAAGGGTAATAATACTAGCAAGCGATTAAATTATTATTAAAAGATTAATAATAATGATTAAGGTAAACTATTATTAATAAGGAATTAATAATAGTACTGATTATTTAAAATGTTATTTAACAATTAAATAATATTATAAGTTATTACTAATTAATAGTAAGAGTTTAAAATATTATCCAAGGAAGGTAATATTATGATAATTCATCGAGTTAAATGATGTGATTAAGTTAAACCAAGGGTATGGTCCATTAGTGATGTCGACGCCGGGATTTTCGTCGTCTCGTTTTTTATTATTTAAATACCCTTTCCAATTTTAGCCTTTAGATTAAGATGTGACTTTTGAAAAGGGTCGGCTTAATGTCGACGGGGTTTTGAAATGTCGAATTTTTATGAGCCAATTGACCAGAGTCGCCAGTTGGTATATTTGAAATGGATGTACCAACTCATCCGAATTTTATTTTCGTAATCGCTGGCTCATATGTGACTCCGAATTAATTGGTCCGCAAACCGAGATTCATAGAGTTCGGGGGCTTGCTTAAGCGAGGGGAAGGTGTTAGGCACCCCCCGACTTCCGTGAAACACGGTTACCGCAATCTCGATGTTTTCCTATCCTTTTAAATCCTAAAATGTGTGAGTTGCGTGTGTGTGCGTGTGTGCCTAGGTGAATGCTTGTGGTGAATTTTGTTTGGATTTTTGTATGGCAAATGTGCTTTATCTGGAAAGCGTTTTAACGTCTTTTGACCCAAATGACGAGGCTTCGTTTTAAAATAAAGATTGATTTTAATTTCGAACCGATGAGGGTTTTTTATTAGATGTCATTTTAGAAAACAAACAATTTTAAACTTTTGTCAAATAGGAATCGAGACTATACATTGCCTTTTAACAGTTAATATAAATACAATGAAGGCAACTTCTAGAACTCTTTAACCCTATGCACAAAGTTTATTTAAAACGTTCATTTATTTTACGAAATCATTTTTTTGTAACATTTTAAAACCAATTAAAGCCTTTTCATCAATTATGGATTAAAGTCTGCCAAAAAACTCTCAATTTTAAGCCTCGTGGATCTAGCATCCTAGTTTGATTCTTTTTAGAAGATCTTTATTTTTTGCCTTATTTGGAAAACCATTTTTTTGTGTCGTAAATTAAAACTAACATCCCAAAACGTGTCGGGGCTATCCATGGGCATGTGAGCCATCCAGACAACCCCAAACACTCACAATCACATATTTTATTATTATCACGGGGCCTTAACCCGAACACGACTTTGTGTCGTTTTAAGGCCCGATATTACAAAATACACATACGTGGACCCTATATCACGATTACATATACCCAAAACGTCCATCATCGGGATTCGACCACTAGGATCTCCTCCCTAGGCTCACAATCATCCAAATAGCTACATAACCAATAATAAACCAAATCTAACAATATTCAACCTCGATATCGCACTACATAACCCAAATATCACCCAAATCAAAACTACGCATTACTCATTACCACAACGAGCGAAAAATCACCGTACGGATGTCATCGGGGCGTTAGGAGGAGTTACGTTCCGATGGAACCCTCGCTAAACGACCCCTAATCCACGGATCATCACCATTACAACAACAACTATACTACACAAACCCAAAACACAATATTATCACATTTATATAAACAAGAAAAATTCAAAACAAACACCCATTTTCACCTTGCAATACACCGGAACAAGCTTTATATTCCAAGATTGATCAAACCCACAAGAATATACAACTATCTAGCAAAAGAAAGTGAGATTTCCCCTAAATTTTCTCCAACCCGAGCCCCTTCTTCTTCTTCCTCGCGATTTTCTCTCTCTAAAATTCTAACTTTTTCTCTCCTCTTCAGCTCTCGGGTGGAAATGGCGATCTATAGCCATTTCCAGGCAGCCGCAGATGCATCTGCGGCTGGCCGCAGATCCATCTGCGGCTGGGCGGCAAGCCGCCTGCGCCGCTTCCTCGGCTGCCGTGTGCCGTCTCCTCGAGCCGTGCGAAACCTCGAAAATCGTTTGGCCGCAGATGCATCCGCGGCTGTCTGGCTTGCTTTTCTCGATTTCCGTGCCACGCGGTCTTAATTCGTCAATTTCTGCGGTATTATTTTGGAAGGCTGTATTTTTGCAATCCGGAAACCCCTGGGAAACGTGCCACATTGTTCTGGGAGGCTAGTTCGGAGGGCTGCGACTTGATATAGAATTTAATAATTGTGCCTGGCTTTCAGGGGGCGCTGCCCCCTTTCCACCCCCGCCAGCTCACCGGCGAGCGAGACCCCCGAACATCGTAAGCGGAGTGGCCATTAGTCGTCCTTGGTGGTCAGCTCAGGTGTTTCGGGATCGACTGTTTGCCTTGCCTCAAGTGATCGGATGCTCGTTGTCCGTTGTGGCGGCTTTGACCGTAAATCGTTGGGGTGGCTTCGTGTTGGGGTCCACCTCCCTTTTCGCGTGTCAGGTCGAATGACGATTTTACCCTCCTGCCAGGCTTAGTAGAGAAGTGCAAAAATTGGGTGTCTACAGCTGCCCCTCTTTATCATGTTTATGGAATGCAATATGAAATGAACTTGATAAAGAAGTAGGCACCCGATGCATGAAAATGCCAAATATATTTTCAACGATGCCGCACATGCGCTAAGATGATGCGATTCACATTCAATATGCTCCTGTAGAGGTTATTTTCAAAGTTACGAATGAACACTGCCCGGGTCTCGTCTCCGGCGGGTCGATTTTGGGATGGTCAGGTATCGTCTCTGACGAGTCATTTTTTCGGGCGGTCAGGTATCGTCTCTGGCGAGTCGTTTTTTATTGGTCAGGTCTCGTATCTGACTGGTCGTTTTGATTTGGTCAGGTCTCGTATCTGACGGGTCGTTTTTGAATTGGTCAGGTCTCGTCTCTGACTGGTCGTTTTTTGAAATGGTCAGATATCGTATCTGACTGGTCGTTTTGATTTGGTTAGGTCTCGTATCTGACTGGTCGTTTTTCAATTGGTCAGGTATCGTATCTGACTGGTCGTTTTTCAATTGGTCAGGTATCGTATCTGACTGGTCGTTTTGATTTGGTCAGGTCTCGTTTCTGACTGGTCGTTTTTTGAAATGGTCAGGTATCGTATCTGACTAGTCGTTTTTGAAATGGTCAGGTATCGTATCTGACTGGTCGTTTTTCAATTGGTCAGGTATCGTATCTGACTTGTCGCTTTGATTTGGTCAGGTCTCGTATCTGACAGGTCGTTTTTTGATTGGTCAGGTATCGTATCTGACTTGTCGCTTTGATTTGGTCAGGTCTCGTATCTGACAGGTTGTTTTTGAATTGGTCAGGTCTCGTTTTTGACTGATCGGTTTTGAATGGTCAGGTATCGTATCTGACTGGTCGTTTTTCAATTGGTCAGGTATCGTATCTGACTTGTCGCTTTGATTTGGTCAGGTCTCGTATCTGACAGGTCGCTTTTGGTTTGGTCAGGTATCGTATCTGACTGGTCGTTTTTTGGTTTGGTCAGGTATCGTATCTGACTGGTCGTTTTTGGTTTGGTCAGGTATCGTATCTGACTGGTCGTTTTTGGTTTGGTCAGGTATCGTATCTGACTGGTCGTTTTTGGGTTGGTCAGGTATCGTATCTGACTGGTCGCTTTTGGGTTGGTCAGGTATCGTCTCTGACAGGTCGTTTTTGAATTGGTTAGGTAGTTTTAAAATCTTGCATCTTATCGTGGGATAAGCTACATGTTGACTCGGGGTACCAAAACGGGAGTCAAAAGGGCACCGGGAGCAGCCGCAGGGGCATTTACGGCCAGCCGCAGATGCATCTGCGGCTGGAATCGGATCCTATTTCAGATCGCGACCCCCCCGAATTGTTCACTTTTCCGCCTTCTCCCTCTCTCGTTTTCGGTTTTTCTCGTCCCCCACCCGGCTTTTTCGTCTTTTGGACATCTTTTGGCAAAATCTGCTCCGATTAAAACAGTCTACGCACTTCGGGTAACGTTTTAACTCCTTTTTCTTTGATTTTCGCTTTCGTTTGGCTATGTATTTACTTGTTTGAATGTTTTAATCTTAGCAATGCCTGCCTATGTGAGATATTGGTACTAGATGTAGCATAGATAAACAATGGGTCTTGCAGTTATGCTTTATTTATTTTGAAAAACCATGGTCTTAGTCATTTTATGCTCCTGGTGCATCATTTTCACTTGCATATGGGATTTGTGGGTTGCCTGACTTGTTTAAACATGCCGGACCGCGCATGGGATGTCCATTTTACAAACGAAACTCTGCCAAAATTTCGGGAAATCTAGCGCACCCCTAGGAATTTACTTATGCATTTCCCCTTTATAAACATGTCATGCTGCCCTATGATTCTTTAGCAATATGCAATAAGATTTACTTAAAAGATAACGAGCTAAGGATGTACCTCCTTTTCGTGATGCCGTTTCAGTCATGGATCCTGATGCTCCCAGTGGCTCCACAGTGCCCCGGGTTGCGGGAGTCCGACGTCGCAGATCGGCCACCCCAGCTCCAGCTCCCGTCCTGACCCGTCATTCTCGTAGATTGGCGGAGTCTGTCATTCGCCCCGTTCAGCCGGATGTTGATGATGATGCCCCAGTTGAGGCAGAGGCGGGCCCTTCGGGCACAGCGGCTCCTCCCCCCACGCGTCGGATCTTACCAGGGGCCCGTGCCAGGATACCGGATCTGCTCGATCCTGTTCTCAGTAGTCACCCCTCAGCCTACCTGGCGGCTAACGAGGTATATCCGTTGTTCACGTTCATTCACACCTGTATGGTTACCATGCCTGACCTTTGATGGCTGTCACAGGTTCCTGAGTTTACCCAGCCTCGGGAAAACTGGTTCAGCATCTACACCCTCTATCATGCGATGCATTCTGATTACAGGGGGATGGTGGATTCTTGGGGCTTTAGACATTTCTTCACCATCGCCCCTCGCCGATGTCCGTGGGGCTATATGAGGGCCCTATCTGAGCGTTGGTTCCACCAGACACAGTCACTTCACCTTCTGGACTGCGAGCTGCTGCTGACCCCTCTCGACTGGCGTTATATCACCGGGGTGGAGTTCTCTGGACCCCGGGTCCCTCTGGACACTGACATCACCCTCGCAGCTGTTCGATCCTTGTTGGGTTTTACTCCCCAGGAGAAAGTCTTTAAGGCCCGCAGCATTCGATCGGGAGCCTTGGCTGTAGATGCCATTGGAGGGGTCCTCTCCGAGCCATTCCCTGAGGACCGGACTACTCGTGACTTTCTGCTCCGACGCTTGTTCCTGACCATTATGAGGGGCTGTTTTCTGGGGAACAACTCCTCGACTATCCATTTCAGTATCGTTGGAGCCACCCGGGAGGTTGACCAGATCGGGGATTATGATTGGGGCTCTTTCACCTTTGCTTACTTCCTCCAGGGTCTTCGGCTTCGCTCAGAGGGACAAACGGATGCTTGGCTCGGATTCTACCCCTTCCTGCTAGTAGGTCCCTTTCTATTGTATAGTCCTTGATCTGTTCCATTTCTTTGTCCCTTCCTGCTACTTACGATTTTCCTGTTTTGTTTGACAGTTCTGGGCTTACGAGAGACTACCCTGCTTGCGGCCAGTTACTACCCTCGGCCCGGAGACTTATCCCAGGGGTCGTAGATGGCACCATAGTACTCTTGAGGAGACCCCAGTGTCAGATAGTTTTGCTCACTGTCGGCTGCAATTAGAGCTGATCTCGTCCGCGGATGTTACCTGGGTTCCCTACACGGCGGATCATTTGGCGGCTGGCCTCGCCGGTGGCTATGCCGCGGATCGGGAGCATGCCTTGTCCACTCGTCGTATTCCATTTCTGACCTATGGTGGATGGGAGCTGTATCTAGGGGAGCGCGCCATCAGATGTGTGACTGGGGAGGCTCGTATCCCTTTCGCCCCTCCCTCACAGAGAGTTTGGTTCGCGGATGCCTACCTCCCAGAGGACCTGATAGCTGGGGAGGACGGATATATGCTTTCTGCCGGTCCTCATTCGAACGAGAGCTTCAGTGCATGGTGGAGACCCCGCACTATCGGGCCTCAGACCCGTGCCACCTACTTCCTTGGAGACTTGGTTCACGGGTCGGTGATGATGGCAGATTGGATGGAGTGTGTCAGGGCCCCCACCCATTCGGACCAGATCGCTTCCCTCACTCGGCAGGTGGATCAGCTATCCCTTTTTGTTCGGAGCTTGGGTCGAGATCCCGAGGAGGCTTATGCAGCAGACCCACAGGGGTACGATTTTGGTGCGGGTTCCGGTCCTTCGTATGCCCCAGTTCCGCCTTATTCCTGCCCAGACCTGAACTTTGAGGATGAGGCCTCCGTTCCCCAGGATTTGCCTGCAGATCAGTTTGAGGACGATGCCTTCATTGATGGCATAGACTTCACTGATTAGACTTTGATAGGCTAGGACCTCTGTATTCAAACCTGCTCGTTTTATTATCATTTCTCATTTCATGGATCATGTACAGATTTATTTTATTTTATGCACAATCATTTATTTTTGATGCTCCATTTATTCCATTATAACTTGTATAATGCATGATTTATTATATACGTGGATAAAGAAAAATTGACCCCTGTATAGTCTTTTGATACTGCTTTTTTACAGATGTCATCCATAGATGTGGTTCGCGTGGACCCTCGCGTCCCGTCAGGGATCATTGGCAGGCTCCGCTTGTGGCTGGATAGTTTGCTACCCTCTGACCGGATCATTGCAGAGGGTCTTTTGTGACATTCCTTCTCCCTTTTGCCATTTCAGGTGCCGCCGGGCTTTGTTGACGGCATTCTCAGTTGTTGGATCCCGGACAGACAGGTTTTCAGGTTTGGGCTGGAGTATCTGACCCCCACTCTCGAGGAGTATGCTCGCTTTACCGGTTTGTCGGTGGATGGTCCCTGCGCACGGGTTACTTCAGGCCATATGCGCCGTCAGTTTCTGACTTTCACAGGTTTGCGGAGGACAGCTCTACTATCTGTGATTTCTTCGAGCCACCTTGTCCCTCTACCCTTCTTGGTTGACAGATTTGGCTCGGTGGATAGCTTCTCTCGATTCTCCAGTGATTTTTCAGTATCTGAGGAGCGCTGGGGTGCTTTGAGAGTGGATGTTTTGATGGCTTGCGTCATATCAGCTTTGTACATGCCTGCAGGGGATGACCTTCTGGATATGCGGGTCATTGCGGCGGTTCAGGCCCTTCAGGAGGATCATACTATCCTTCCCATGATACTTGCCGAGACTTACCTATCGGCCTCGTATTGTCATTCCTTCTCTGGTCGCATATTCAGGGGAAGTTCCATTTTGTTGTATGTATGGTTCATGAGCCATCTCAGACCTATCGAGTTTCGTCGGCATGGGTTTTGTTTCAGTCATAGCCTGGCCATGCAGTTCTCATTCCGTCCCCGGCGATGCACGGACACAGCTTCCTGGAGGGAGTTTTTATCGGCCATTGAGGAGCCCTTCCATCTTCTGATCTATTCGGGTTATTGCTCCTTCCAGAGTTTCTTGACTCATGTGCCACCTTTTGATTTCCTCCCTCTTCTTGGCTTGAGAGGGGTGACGACTTATCATCCTTTAGCTGTCATGGGGCAGTTTGACCAGATGCAGGATCTCTATCTCTTTGCGGGGGCAGCTGACTACCGATTTCTCATATCGCCTCAGACGGAGAGGGAGCTGCTGAGGGTATACGATCTTTGGTCACACAGAGCCTCGGCCGATCTCGGGGATAGTCATCCTGGTCAGACCCCTTCTTACCTGTTATGGTTGCGAGGAGATTCCGATATTGCCGACTTTGACCAGATTGGGGCCTTGGGTGGTCCTCGGGGACCTTTCCCGGTTGAGACCGGTTCAGCTGTGGTCATTCCTCCGGAGCTTTCAGGATTAGCGCCCAGATTTGAGGTCGAGGAGGTTTCTGCTTCGGTACATGTCCCTTCCCTTGATTCGGCGGATCAGATCCAGAGATTAATGATTGAGTGTACCAGACTCCGGTCAGCCTTGAGTGCTACTGAGACTGAGAGGGATACCGCCCACGCGGAGCGGGATGCTGCTGTACTGGCTCGTGATGCCGCTCTCTCTGCTAGAGATAGTGTTATCGAGCAGGTCAGATTTGTCGTGGAGGGCCATTCGGCGACTGTTACCAGCGCTGCTGCTCTTTTGACTCGGATTGACATGATGGGACAGCAGATTGCGGATGAGCCGGAGGTTCATGAGGCCTCGACTATTCTGTCTATCCTGCTCCAGCTGGTCTCTGACCTGTAGATGATTTTATTTCCTGCACGGACCATGTCAGTTTCATCACTTTTATTTAAAAGACAGACTTGTAATCAAAATGTTTTGTATATATAGAGAAATATTTATGGTTTTAGTCATTTCCCTTTTTGATGCATCGTCGCCTTTCATTGGATCCTCATTTTATCCAGCCGATTATGATTTCGATATATTGCCTTATTTCTTTCCTCAAGTCTTGATTGGAACTCCACAGATACTGCCGCGTGCCCCCTTTGATTTCATCGAGGTGAGTCTTGGACTTTGGGTTAATTATGTGGCTAGGTTTGGGTAAGTTTTGGAGTGTATAGGATTTCGGGATTTTCTGGAAGTGGTTTCGGTATAGGGACAAGGTTTATTATTTTGGTAGAGAACGGACCGGGCCATGACGGCTGAATGTATTTGTCCAAAGTAAGGTTTCGGGTTTTCTGGAAATGGGTTTGGTATAGGGACAAGATTTATTATTTTGTATAGAACGGACCGTGCCATGATGGCTGCCTACGTACTCCCACAAGGTCGGGAGATCAGGTCCCACGTAGTTCGAGTTGCAATGGAGATAGAAAGAATTTTTTTCTTTTTTTTTTTTATTTTTTTTATTTTTTTTTTAAGCGTAGAATCGTTTCACAGAGTCGGAATTCAGGGGCTGCGGAAATACCTCGCCGTCCATTTCCTGTAGGATGAGGGCCCCTCCAGATAGAACCTTCTTGATCACAAAGGGTCCTTCCCAATTTGGAGCGAATTTCCCTTTGGCTTCGTCTTGACAGGGCATGACCCTCTTTAGCACTAAATCATTTTCTTTGAACTTTCGGGACCGAATCTTTTTGTCGTATGATCGAGAAATGCGTTGCTGATACAACTGACCGTGTAATATAGCCGCCACCCTTCTTTCATCTATTAAGGCTAACTGGTCGTATCGACTTTGTATCCAATCCTCCTCGTCAATCCGAGCATCGAGCAAAATTCGAAGGGATGCCATCTCCATTTCAACTGGCAAAACGGCCTCCATCCCATATACCAAGGCGTAAGGGGTTGCTCCTGTGGACGTTCGAACTGATGTCCGGTATGCGAACAATGTGAGGGGCAGCAAATCCGGCCATCCCCGATGATTGGCAGACATTCTAGCCATAATTTTCTTTATATTCTTATTTGCTGCCTCCACGGCCCCATTCATTTTGGGCCTGTAAATGACAGAATTGAGATGCTTGATCTTGAATTGGGCGCACAACTCTTTCATAAGGGCATTGTTCAGATTCTTGGCATTGTCGGACACCAAGATTTCAGGCTGTCCGTATCGGCAAATCACATTGTTCCTGATGAAACTGACTATAACTTCCTGCGTTACTTTGGGGAAGGAAGCTGCCTCCACCCATTTAGTGAAATAGTCAATCATGACGAAAATGAACCGGTGGCCGTTGCTCGCTTTGGGCTCCACGGGCCCGATAACATCCATACCCCACATGGAGAACGGCCAAGGGGAAGTCATGCAATGCAGTTTATTAGGAGGCGCATGCATCACATTACCGTGTGCTTGGCATTGGAAACATCGCTTGACATGATCGTCACAGTCAGCCTTAAGTGATAGCCAGTAGTGCCCTGTTCTCAGAATTTTCTTGGCCAGCATTGGTCCACTCATGTGCGGCCCACATACTCCACCGTGCACTTCGCCCATGATTTTATGTGCTTGAGTCTCGTCCACACATCGCAATAATCCCAAGCCTACATCCCTCTTATACAGGGAGTTTCCGCTTAAATAGAATTTCATCGCCATCTTCTGGATTCTCTGCCTTTCCGTTCGGTTCGCCTGGTCGGGGAGTGATCTATCCCTCAAGTATTTTTGAATGTCATGATACCAGGGCTGATTTGGTTGAGCCACATCTTCTGACAACTGCGATATGTATTCTTCGTAAGCGGGAGCATTTTGCACTGTTATTTCAATCTGGGGAGTGGCTTTATTTTTGAGTACGTGGACTAACGAAGCCAGGGTGGCCAAGGCATCGGCAAAGTCATTCCGCCCCCTGGGAATGTGTCGGAAAGCTATGTCTTCAAATTCTTGTATCAATCGGATTACACACCGGTGGTAGGGGAGTAACCGAAGCTCCTTAGTGCCATATACCCCTGTCGCCTGTCTAATTACCAACTCTGAATCTCCGAATACGGCTAATCTTTTCACTCCCATATTGCGGGCGAACCTCAGTCCCAATATACATCCTTCATATTCAGCCGTATTGTTTGAGTTACTGAACTTTAGTTTGGTGAGAACAGGGTATTGCTCGCCCGTAATGGATACCAGGACCGCTCCAGCTCCAGCCCCTTCAGCATTCATGGCACCGTCAAAATACATCTTCCAAAATTGCCCTTCATCATCACACCTCGCTTGTTGGACCCACAATATGTCTTCACCCGGTAGGAAAGTCTCTAAAGGCTCCATCCCCCCTGTCGGCATCTCTGATAACTGATCTGCAATTCCCTGCCCTTTCATGGCCTTCTGGGTAACATACAGGATGTCGAATTGCTGGAGGATTAACTGCCACCTTGACAATCGACAATTCAGCATTGGCCTCTCAAATATATACTTCAAGGGGTCGATCCGCGAGATCAAATAGGTAGTGTGTCCATGGAGGTAATGCTGTAATCTCATAGCAGCCCAGGCCAAGGCGCAACATGTTTTCTCGATCGGCGTGTAATTCTGTTCACAGCTGCTGAATCTCTTGCTGAGGTAATAAATGGCATGCTCCTTACCGGATTCACTCTTCTGCCCCAGCATACAACTCATCGCCATATCATTCACGGATATATACAGGAAAAGGGGAATCCCGTCCTTTGGCGGTACCAGCACTGGCGCTTCTGTTAGTTGCTTCTTAATAGTCTGGAAGGCCTTTTGGCATTGACTGTTCCACTTCCGGGAGGCATCTTTCCTTAACAGTTTGAAGATTGGTTCGCAGGTGGTGGTCAGATGGGATATGAACCGACTGATGAAGTTTATCCTCCCCAAAAATCCCCTTATCTCTTTCTCTGTACGGGGAGCTGGCATGTCCACAATAGCCCTGATCTTAGCCGGATCCAGTTCGATGCCCCGATTGCTCACCAAGAATCCAAGGAGCCTACCTGACTGAACCCCGAAGGCACATTTGGCTGGATTGAGCTTCAAATTATACTTCCTAAGCCGCTCAAACAGCTTCTTAAAGTGAGTCACATGGTCAGATTCCGCCCTCGATTTCACAATGATGTCATCCACGTAAACCTCTATCTCCTTGTGCATCATGTCGTAGAATAGGGCCATCATGGCCCTCTGATAAGTGGCCCCTGCATTTGTGAGGCCGAAAGCGAGTCGTCTATAACAGAATGTGCCCCAGGGGGTGATGAAGGCAGTCTTTTCTCGATCCTCTTCCGCCACCATTATCTGGTGATACCCGCGAAACAATCGACAAATGAATACATTTCATATTGAGCCGTATTATCCACCAAGATGTGTATGAAAGGCACTGGGAAGTTATCCTTGAGACTGACCTTGTTCAGATCCCTATAATCGACGCATACTCTCACCTTTCCTCCGGGCTTTGCCACTGGCACTATATTGGACAGCCATTCTGGGTAAGTGGACACCATGATGATCCCAGCCTTGAATTGCTTGACTATCTCTTCCTTCACTTTTAAGCTCCACTCCAGCTTTAATTTTCTCAGCTTCTGCTTAACTGGCTTGAATCCCTCTTTGATAGGCAATCGATGTACCACAATATCCGTGGACAACCCGACCATGTCTTCATGTGACCAAGCAAACACATCCTCATATTGGCTCAATAGTTCAGCTATCTCAGCTTTCTGGTCTGGAGTCAAGTCTGCCCCAATTTTTAGCTCTTTGGGATTTTCAGGGGTTCCTATGTTGATGGTGATGGTGTGGTCTAGGTTGGGTTTGGTTTTATCCTCGACCCACTCTTTGATCTTGTCGGGGGCGTCGTCATCATCTGCTTCGTCCTGCTCAATTCCCATCAAATCGAAATCCAGTTCTATATCAAAATCATAATCGTCTTTCAAATTTGGAAAATCGTTTGTTAGGCTAGAATGACTCAAATCGATACACCTGACATGAAACAAAAATATTTGTCATATATATAAACATTAAGTACATGACTTCCTTTTTCAATAATCATGACAAAATATGAAATAGACGTGCAGATACATAAAACAAAAACACCGTCTTAAAAAACCCTTTGATCCCCCTACTGGACAAGATTCCCGGACACTCCTGCATTTACCCTTTTCTGGATACAACTGGCTGCACGGTCCAATTCCTGGGGATCACTTCGGTTTTATAGCTAGTGATGGAGGGGATCTCTGTATCGGGCACCTCTTCTATGACTGCGGCCACTTGGCTTCGGCTCTCATCTTCACTTCCCTCGGGCACTTCTAACCCGGCCCAATTGATAAATGGCATGACCTGCTCGCATTCCGATATCTTTTCTTTTCCCTTTTCATTGGGGCCTGACTGCCCTGGGAGATGGCACTTTCTCTCAAACTGCTCCATGATTTCCTGCAAGAATTCCACCTGCTGGACCAATCCTTTGGCTGGGGAAACCTCCACTTTATCCTCTGCTTCAGATGCAGGCTTGACTACCCTCAAGGAGTGTTCATTATTGGTTCTCGGTGTTGGGACTCCGGTTATCCGAACGGGAATTTTCTTGTATGAGTTCTTTGTCCTTATACCTCCGTGATATCCTAACCCCGCTCTGCCTGACTGCACTGGTATCTGGATGGGCTCGGTGATTCCTTGGCTGTTCTTGCCCAGCCCCTGCCCCGGCTGAAAGTTCATCGCCATCATTTCTCGGGCAACGAAGGTGAGCTCGGGGGACACTTTAAGCTTTAACTCCGGAGCTCCCAATTGTTTGTACTGGGGGGCGCTGATCTCAAACGCCTGATAGCTGATTGGTTCGGCTGATTCGTCCACGTGGATAACAGGCATGCCCTTCACAGAGGGAGCAGGGTAGTCAGACTCTGCTGCAATTGTTACTAAGTGCCCCTCAACGATGAATTTTATTTGCTGATGCAGGGTAGAGGGAACTGCCCCAGCCATATGAATCCAAGGCCTCCCTAAGAGCATGTTGTAACTGGCTGTGATATCCAGCACCTGGAAAGAGATGTCAAAAGTATAAGGTCTGATCTCCACCGGCAGCTCAATCTCTCCCACCGTGTCCTTTTTAGATCCGTCGAACGCCCTCACCACCACCTGGCTGGCCCGCAGGCGCTTAGGGCTGATTTTCATCTTTTCCAGAGTACTATATGGGCAAATATTCAGGGCTGACCCCCCATCAATTAAGACTCCGTTCATCACATATCCGGACGAGATGACCGAAATGTGTAACGGCTTTCGGTGCCCCCTTCCTTCTTCAGGGATGTCGTCGTCGGTAAATGATATTACGTTGCTGTCCAACAGGTGGCCCACCAAGTGGCCAAATCTCTCCGTAGTAATTGACTTGGGGACATGAGCCTCTTCCAGGACTTTGCTTAACACCCGATGGTGATCATTGGATGCCAATGCCAGGTCTATGATGGATGTCAGGGGTGGTTGCACCTCCAGTGCCTTAACCACATCTGCCTTGCCGTGATTCATTTTCTCCCAAAACTCCAATGCCTTTTTCTCCGATAGTTTTCCGTTTTCCCTTCTCGTTTTCTCAAGAACCCTCCTGGGTAGATACAATGGATTTCCCTTAGAGCTGACTGATGCGCAACTGGCCTCCTCCTCGATTTTCCCCCCATAATTCCACGGGACAGCTTTCAGATTGGTAATCGGCAATTGTGACCTGGCGGCTATGACAAGGGGTCTTGGGGCTGATAACCGGATAGGCTCTGTTTTGGTATCTCGCATCACGCCAACCAACTTGACAGGCTCGTTTTGCGCTCCCTCCTGGGCATGGGTCATGGCAATTTCTCCTTCTATCCTCCTTATGTACATTAATTTCAAGGGACCTTCTGCCCCACTGATTTCCACTACGTTCACGCCTCCCCCATTGTGTTCGGGAAGAGGGTTGGCCTTTACGTTTGGGGGTTCTGGTTGCTCTACCACTATCTCTCCGCTGTCGATCATGTTCTGGATTTTATGCTTTAGTGACCAGCATTCTTGGGTGTCGTGCCCTGGGGAAGCCGAGTGGTAGGCGCATCTCCTGCTAGGGTCATATCTCTTGCTTTTCGGGTCTGATGGAGGCAATAGCTCGATAATCTTTTTCTGGCCCACCAACAGGGCTAGTATATGTTCCAATGAATCCCCCAATGGGGTGAACTCCCTTTCTGGTGGCTTTTCAAACTTCCTGCGCCCCTCATATCTTTGATTGTTGAAATTTGACGGACGCGGGGCCTCACTTATTTGCATGCGGACCGGAGGGCTGGTCATTGTTTTCCCAGATAGTCCTTGCAGTATCAGGGACACATCCTCTTCCTTTCTCTTCTGGGGTCTCCGGGATGAACTGCCGTAGTTTCCACTCTGGATTTGCTCAGCAACAACTTCAAGAGCTGTGAAATCTCGGATCTTTCCTGACTTCAATCCCATCTCAGCCATTTCCCCATGCTTGATCATCTCCGCAAAAGACTTTCCTATTCCCGCCATTACTCTTTCATAATAGGGAGCCTCCTGGATATCAATGAAAGTCATAACCATTTCTGCCTCATTCATGGGTGGGTTTACTTGGGCTGCCATCCTCCTCCACCGTTGAGCATAGTCTCTGAAGGATTCACTGGTCTGTTTTCTGATTTTGGTCATCTGGTATCGATCCGGGGCCATCTGGGACTGAAAGCTGTATTGGGTTAGGAAAGTATGGGCCAACTCTTCCCAATTGTGAATCTTAGCATTGTCCAATCTCGCATACCACGTTCTAGCCTCCCCTGTCAGGCTTTTCTGGAACAGTTGCATTCTCAGTGATTCGTCCTCAGCATATCCCCCCAGCTCTCCGATGTATACTTTCAAATGGGTGTAAGGATCCCCTGACCCGTTATACTTTTCAAATTCGGGGAGTTTGAACTTTTCTGGATATCTGGTTCCCGAAAAGATGCAAAGGTCGGAATAGTTCACACTGCCATACGACCCGATCCCCTTCATCGCTTTGATGGCCTCTTCCATCTGCTTTATCTTCTTACTAACACCACTGGCCACCTCGTCCTCCGGGATGATAATGACTTGCTTTGGCAGCTCTACTTTTGGAGTTTCCGGGGTCAGTACGTTCCCTTGAGATGATGGCCCCGGCGGGTCCTCGAGCTGTGGCCTTGATTTTAGTTTGAAATGCTCTTTGAGCAACATAGTCAGCTCTGTCATTTGATTTCTTACAGCGTTGAACTCTTCCCGAGATACGGGAGCCAGGTCAGGATTAGGGTTCTCAGCCATCTCGACTGTTGATTCTCTGGCTTTCTTAGATCGGAGACGGGTTTGGGGAGCAATCCTGCGTATAAAACAACCGAAGTTTAGTTTCGGGAAATGACACTGGTGTATGCATGCTAAAGCAAATATTTTTGTGTTTTTGAGTTTTGTAATCTTTTCCTGCAAAATAGGGTTAGTATCCCTTTATTTTAACCAAAGTATGATAGTGTGCAATTATGATGCTCTCCAAGCTGTCCCTGTAAAACAGAGGTTAGTATCTTTATTTTGACAAAAGTGGGAGGTACAAAATGATTGACTACAGTATGATATCATGTGCGTAAATCGTAAAAGGGTATGAAGAGACCTACCACGCGTCGGGTTTATCTGAGGCTGACCTACCCTAAGTTACTCTCGCGGGCTTTTCGGCATGAAGGTTCCCAGATCTTCGCAACATATTCGAAGGAAAAAAATCCGATCTTTCAATTGGATTGGATCTGAGTGGACGCTTTTCCTGAGCCTCGCCGGGGAGCACCCCTTTGAGTCCAGTAATCCACATCCGACGGGTTTGCCTCAGGAGGAGGAACTGCTCAACATACATTCATCATTCATTCATCGTTCCTCGCCGTATGCATATGATGCTAATAAAGTAAAGACTTTGAAAAGAAATTGCAATCACACCATTCACACGCAAAAAGGTAAATCCACGCAAATAACGCAAACACACATTTTTTGGTTTTTAAAGGATAAGAAAACATCAGGATTTTAAATGCGGCTTAAGCCCTCTAATGTCCCCAGCAGAGTCGCCAGCTGTCGACGCCGGGATTTTCGTCGTCTCGTTTTTTATTATTTAAATACCCTTTCCAATTTTAGCCTTTAGATTAAGATGTGACTTTTGAAAAGGGTCGGCTTAGTGTCGACGGGGTTTTGAAATGTCGAATTTTTATGAGCCAATTGACCAGAGTCGCCAGTTGGTATATTTGAAATGGATGTACCAACTCATTCGAATTTTGTTTTCGTAATCGCTGGCTCATATGTGACTCCGAATTAATTGGTCCGCAAACCGAGATTCATAGAGTTCGGGGGCTTGCTTAAGTGAGGGGAAGGTGTTAGGCACCCCCCGACTTCCGTGAAACACGGTTACCGCAATCTCGATGTTTTCCTATCCTTTTAAATCCTAAAATGTGTGAGTTGCGTGTGTGTGCGTGTGTGCCTAGGTGAATGCTTGTGGTGAATTTTGTTTGGATTTTTGTATGGCAAATGTGCTTTATCTGGAAAGCGTTTTAACGTCTTTTGACCCAAATGACGAGGCTTCGTTTTAAAATAAAGATTGATTTTAATTTCGAACCGATGAGGGTTTTTTATTAGATGTCATTTTAGAAAACAAACAATTTTAAACTTTTGTCAAATAGGAATCGAGACTATACATTGCCTTTTAACAGTTAATATAAATACAATGAAGGCAACTTCTAGAACTCTTTAACCCTATGCACAAAGTTTATTTAAAACGTTCATTTATTTTACGAAATCATTTTTTTGTAACATTTTAAAACCAATTAAAGCCTTTTCATCAATTATGGATTAAAGTCTGCCAAAAAACTCTCAATTTTAAGCCTCATGGATCTAGCATCCTAGTTTGATTCTTTTTAGAAGATCTTTATTTTTTGCCTTATTTGGAAAACCATTTTTTTGTGTCGTAAATTAAAACAAACATCCCAAAACGTGTCGGGGCTATCCATGGGCATGTGAGCCATCCAGACAACCCCAAACACCCACAATCACATATTTTATTATTATCACGGGGCCTTAACCCGAACACGACTTTGTGTCGTTTTAAGGCCCGATATTACAAAATACACATACGTGGACCCTATATCACGATTACATATACCCAAAACGTCCATCATCGGGATTCGACCACTAGGATCTCCTCCCTAGGCTCACAATCATCCAAATAGCTACATAACCAATAATAAACCAAATCTAACAATATTCAACCTCGATATCGCACTACATAACCCAAATATCACCCAAATCAAAACTACGCATTACTCATTACCACAACGAGCGAAAAATCACCGTACGGATGTCATCGGGGCGTTAGGAGGAGTTACGTTCCGATTGAACCCTCGCTAAACGACCCCTAATCCACGGATCATCACCATTACAACAACAACTATACTACACAAACCCAAAACACAATATTATCACATTTATATAAACAAGAAAAATTCAAAACAAACACCCATTTTCACCTTGCAATACACCGGAACAAGCTTTATATTCCAAGATTGATCAAACCCACAAGAATATACAACTATCTAGCAAAAGAAAGTGAGATTTCCCCTAAATTTTCTCCAACCCGAGCCCCTTCTTCTTCTTCCTCGCGATTTTCTCTCTCTAAAATTCTAACTTTTTCTCTCCTCTTCAGCTCTCGGGTGGAAATGGCGATCTATAGCCATTTCCAGGCAGCCGCAGATGCATCTGCGGCTGGGCGGCAAGCCGCCTGCGCTGCTTCCTCGGCTACCGTGTGTCGTCTCCTCGAGCCGTGCGAAACCTCGAAAATCGTTTGGCCGCAGATGCATCCGCGGCTGTCTGGCTTGCTTTTCTCGATTTCCGTGCCACGCGGTCTTAATTCGCCAATTTCTGCGGTATTATTTTGGAAGGCTGTATTTTTGCAATCCGAAAACCCCTGGGAAACGTGCCACATTGTTCTGGGAGGCTAGTTCGGAGGGCTGCGACTTGATATAGAATTTAATAATTGTGCCTGGCTTTCAGGGGGCGCTGCCCCCTTTCCACCCCCGCCAGCTCACCGGCAAGCGAGACCCCCGAACATCGTAAGCGGAGTGGCCATTAGTCGTCCTTGGTGGTCAGCTCAGGTGTTTCGGGATCGACTGTTTGCCTTGCCTCAAGTGATCGGATGCTCGTTGTCCGTTGTGGCGGCTTTGACCGTAAATCGTTGGGGTGGCTTCGTGTTGGGGTCCACCTCCCTTTTCGCGTGTCAGGTCGAATGACGATTTTACCCTCCTGCCAGGGTTAGTAGAGAAGTGCAAAAATTGGGTGTCTACAGTGACTAATTAGCTGTTCGACCTAAACAGAAATAAGGTCTAGGCATTAATGTTCTGACATTAATAAATGTCAGAACTGCATAGTTTTGTACAAAAGATTTACGGTGTTGAATATGAAATACTGAGTCAAGTCAATGAGAGACTAAAATATAAAATTAACCCTATTGATTTAAAAGGGGACAGTAAGAAGAAATAAATATATTTAAAGATTTAGTATTGAGTCAAACTGTGACTGATATTGTGCACCGTTGATCTCACATACTGTATAGGTGATGCAAGGAACGTGAAAGGTTAGCGTAAGCTGGCTATACAAGTCCAGGCAAGTTTTTCAGAATGTGTTACATTATGTGCCTGATTTAGAATACTATAAAATTATTATGTGTGCATATGTTATTATGTGCAATAATGTGGTAATGTGCTTTTGTGATACAAGTTGAAATAAACTGTTGATATACAGTAGATGATTAAGTTGATTGTTCTATATATATTGAACTGTATGAAATTATAAATGACATGCATGAATACCGTGAATCATAGAGTAAATACAAAGCATGATATGCATGAGATATGTAGTCATTGCAAAGCATGAGATGTATGAAG
Source organism: Hedera helix (assembly GCA_947179155.2). NCBI lineage: Eukaryota > Viridiplantae > Streptophyta > Magnoliopsida > Apiales > Araliaceae > Hedera > Hedera helix. The sequence goes on along the minus strand of OX359264.1, from coordinate 40,274,590 downwards.
CATGATGAAATATGTTTATGTGTTATGTGAAACTGTTAGACTTGCTGAGCCATCGTGCTCACCCTTGCTTAAAACAAAACATTACAGAAAAGCTTGAGGAAGCTGATTACTCTGGTAGAAGCGAAGATGAAGATTGACTAACAAGTCATCAAGATCGAAGCGTATGTGCTTTTATAGTAAAACCCTGCGATATAATAAATTATCTTTGTGGGTATTACTTGCGAAGATTTTTTTGTCTTAAATGTGCTATAGATTAGCAAACCGAAATGTTAAAAGAACATATATAGATTATTTTAAATCATTTTCAGATGTTGTCCCTTATGTATAAGGGTGACAGGTTGGTATGCTAAATCATTATTCATACGATTAGAAAGTGTAATAAAAATATTTAAAGATTTCGATTCTGGAATAATATGAAGTTGGATGTTGTATCCATTTAAGGTTTATACCTGGTATATAGTAATAATTGTATTTGCTTGTGGTTTGTAAGACAAATATAATTAGATTAAACTCAGGATTGAGGTTACTTTTAACGGACCAGATCCAGGGTTAAAGGAGTCCGGATTTAGGGCTGTTACAATTGGTATCAGAGCTGATAGGTTATAGTTCTTAGGTAGTAGTACCTTAGGCTATAATCATGAAAAGATAATGAAGACAGTGAAAGGATAAACTCAGATAGAGTTTAGGTATTAAGAAATGAACATATACAGTTCATAAAGGAGAAAATAAGTCTATATAGATACATAGATATATGAATAGATTCAAAGAAGGATCTTCAAAGAGTGTAATCCAAATAAATGGGGGGAAAAAAGAATCAGGGAACACTTGATTCAAGAATTTAAGAATCAGGGAACACTTGATTCAAGAATTTAAAAAGAGAATGATCGTACAGTAAAATGATCAGAGATGAATGATAAAATGATAGAATTAAACGATCCTAAGATAAAAGAGAAATTGTACAGTGAAATCAATTGTGGTATAAGATCATGGTGATCATAGTAAAATCATGGAATGACAGATGGTATATTAAATGATTAAGAGATTGTGTTGATAGCACGGTGCTATAATAATGAGGATACTGTGAAACAGTAATAAGTGAACTTTTGAGGTGTCGAGTGTGATAAGCTATGAATTGAGAAAATTCATATCAAATTAAGAGAAGTTAGAGGTTTGTGGGTTTTTAATTGAGGACTCGTGTTAGTGGCTGAGTTGTACAATTCCTTGTATGGGCGGGGAAATTGTGCTTGGTTTTAGAACCGCTTAGCTTCCTATATTAATATAGTGGTTGAGTTGAACAATTCTTTGTATGGGCAAGGGATTTGTTCTTGGTTTAACGACCGCTTAACTTCCTATATTGATTAGTGGCTGAGTTGACCAATTTCTTGTATGGGGCAGGAGATTGTGTTTGGTTTGACGACCACTTAGCTTCCTATAGTGATAATCGATTGAAACCTGGTGTCGCACTATTCGTTATATGTATGTTGAGAAGGTGATTCTTTTCTCATGTGTATAACGAATAGGTAGAGGATGTTAAAAGAAGTTCATGTTCTGAGAACCGACACGTATGGTAAGTTCATGACTCATAGTCATGTGGTGGAGCCCCTCAGCGAATGGGCGACTTTGGCCTGACTAGGACCAGCTCCTCAAACCATATGATTGTGGTAAGTTCCTGAGCCCAAATACGTGGTAAGTTTGATGAACAGTGAGTATGAATAAAGTTAAGTAGCAAGATTAAAGTTATACTAGATTTAGTTATTAAGCTGGAAAAGAATGTGGAGGGAAAATTTGAGGTGTTTGAGGTTTTAGGATATTCCAAATATTCTAGCTATGCTGACCTTGAAATTCTTAAAAATTGTGCCAAAATCGCACTTTTGTGCTTTTGAAAAAGACAAATGTATTTTAAATATCATTAATGCACTTAGTGCGGAGATGATAAACGATGGAGTCATCAATGCAGAGTAACCTAGTGTTGGATGTAGCCTTAAGCCCACTATGGTATGATGTAGTATGACAAAGTCATAAAACGATTTTCAGTATTTTAAAACGTTTAGAGAAGAGTCTATGCTAATTGTTTCGGCTAGACAAAGTGATTTTAAAATATCAAAATGTATTTCTAAAATCATCACACGCCATTAAAGCCATGGTGCAAAGATGAAAAGGACAGAATATTCAACGCACTGTTGCAACGGTGCGGTAGTATGAAGTCCTAAAAAAATGAATTTTGGTTATTTTAACCAATCTAAAATGATTTTCAGTTCGTAATATACGAACAGTTTAATGATGTGAGTCTATGTCATTTATTTTGACTGGACATTTTTGGTCAGAAATGACTCAAGTTTTATTATCCAATCCAAATTATTTGGAACGGAATTTGGTAGTAAGTCTGAGGTGAACAACCCTATAATGGGGGATATGTCAGAGCCATGAATAAAGAACCCACGAGGGGCGCCCAAGAGTGGTGGCATGCTGATAGAACAAAATATGGGTTGGTAAATCCAGAGAGTTCAACCCTGAATGAAGTCGTTGTGCACAGCGCTAGAGTACGATAGGCTGATCACCTAGCGTACAAAACAATTGTGAAATGTTTTCAGTCTTTGTGATTGATAAACCTTCTCGCATATGTTCACAGTCTTTATGACTCCTCAGAATAGTATGAAAGTTTTAATGAATATTTTGATTTTCAATTTATTCTTTTGTAAGATATTGATTTTCAATTTATTCTTCTACAAGATATTCCATTGTTCTGGAATTGTGAGTTTAGAAGTATGAACTTCCTAGAAAAGGGTGGTCATAGAATTTGATTAGTAAAGAAATATTCTCAGAAATGAAAATTGGTAGAAATGAGTATGCTGTAATTTCGAGGACGAAATTTTTTGAAGGAGGAGTGAATGTAATATCCCAGATATTTGAAAGAATTAGAAATAAGATTTTTAATAGTTAATAAAGGTTAGAGTTTGATAACCTAGTTGTGGAGATTAGAATTGTGAAAAATTGGATTAAATTAAAAAATTTATGTAATCTATGTGCTAGCAAGGACCAATATGGTTCAAAATGTGTGATCAAGATTTTTTAGGAAGAATGTCCTATGAAGTATAGGAAGATAATAAATTGATAGTTATTGATATTGAAATATTTTATTTTTTTAGAAGAAATACTTCAAGAAATTGATACGTGAATAAATCAATTTAAAAGTTCAATTTATTTTGAACATATCATGTGATTATAAACCAAGTAAACTAATTAATACAATTAGTCGTTAATAAAATTTATGTAGGATATTTAATATATTACTTAGTAGTCCAAAATGTTTGGATAATTAGTGGACTAACTTTGAGTTATTTAATATCGAGAAATCGATAAGTGAAAAAAATAATTAAATATTCAGTTAAATTTGAATATAGTTTTGATAGCAAAATGAATAAATTAATTAATGTATAGTGGGAATAATATTGTAAGTCCCAAATTTATAGTCCAAATTAAGTAAATGAATAGTGGTCTAACCTAATTACATATTTAACAAGATCAATTATTTATTTGATTAAGGATTTGTGGGTTATTATTCTTGATTAAATTAATTAGTATAATAAACTAATTAATGAAAGTTTATTTGGATGTCCAATAACATAATTGGTCAAGTTCAACATGTTGGTAGAATTATTAGTCTAATTAAATTAAATTGTGTGTTTAAATGATTTAATTTAAAGTCAATTATTTGACTACCTTCTAGAAGCCTTCTTATTTGCCAAATTAGTTATCAAAATAAATCAATAATATGAGAAATAAGGGGCATGGTCGGCTGATTTGGGTGTGGTGCTCAAGGTAGGATTTTGTTGCAAATTTTTCCAAGAGATCCCTTAAAATATGGACCAACTATTGACTTTGTGAATTGCTAGTCAAAAATGATATATACATGTATTGTATCTATCATTTTCTACCTCTATAAATATGAAGCATTGCTAATGTTTTGGGGGTTAGGAGGATTGCAAGCTCTCTTCACAAATTAGTGGAGTGAGTTGAGTGAGTTGGAAATGAGTTCTAATAGTAACTCTAGTAGTGAGTTAGCGAGTTAAGGTGAGTTCATCTACCGAGTCAACCGAGTTAGGCCGAGTCAAGTGAGTCGAGCTTATCTTTTTGAAGGAGATAGGCTTGGGATGTTCATAAGCTACTTGGGTAAAGGAGAAGAGCTCACAAAACCAAAAGGTAACTTAAAAACCCTAATAATCTTAATATTAGAGGTTATATATAATTTATTGTTTGATATTCGTAAATCAAACTTTAAATGATTAAAAGCATGCTAGATATGTTAAATAAGTGTTTCATGAATTTTTGTATGGATCCATAAGCATTGATGTGGAAAAACTTAGCAAAAGTTATAAAATGATGTTTACCGGAAAACTAAAAACCGACTAGCCTCATTCCCGGAATTACTGTTCATGATCTGTAAGTCGGAATCATAATCCGTCAATTTTTTATGCTAGATCTTGAAGTTATGAATATTCTCCAACTTGAATGACTAAAATCCGATTTAAAACGAGTGAGATATGATTTTTCTTCCAAAACACTCCACTGTCGGAAGTTTTGCGTGAACAGTCCGGTTCCAGGCTGTTTTCGGAGGTCAAATCATGTCCGAAAAATTAATCCGATAATGGAAAATTGTAGCTCGGGAAGTCACGATTCCAACAATATAAAGTAGAGCACCATCGGAGTTATAGAACTTAAGTTATTAAGGTTTTAGTAAAGAACCCCAAAACTGGACAGAATCTGGAAAAGCTAAAAAGCCACTGCCGGTTTTTTTCCGGTGAACCGGTCGGAGCATTCCGGCGGCCGGTTCACCCATTTTACGGCCGGTTCCGGCAACGACCTAAACTAGAAAGTTGCTTGGAATTTCGTATACTATTTTCTGGAATTTAATGGTATTTTTATAATGTCAGTAGCTATTTTTCATAATTATTAAATGATAAAAGCTTACTAAATGTATGAAAAATAATAAAAAGCATTTTTAAATTTTGGAAAAATATGAACAAATAACCTACTGATTATTTGAAGTGTTATAGGTATTGATATGGTATTATTTCTAAAAATTGGTATTTTTCATATTATTTATGGGGTAAAGGTACACTAATTTGTGACTACCTAACTAATAACTCAAGAAAATTATAAATAAATTATTATTAAATCTTAAATATGTTCTTTATGTATTTAATAATAATATCAACATGTTTGGAGAAAATAAATAAATTATTTATTATTTAATTGATAATTAAATAGTAAATAAAGGAAGTAACTATGTAATTATTATTTAATTGATATTAAATAGTAACTAAATTATGAGAAAGTGTTTAAACTAATTATTTATTATTTAGTTAAGAGTAAATAATAAATAAAGGCAATTAATTAATTAATTATTATTTAATCAAAATTAAATAATAATTAAAGAGAGTTAATTGCTTACTATTTAATATATTAAATATTAATCAAAGGATGTTAGAGTTAATAGTATAATTTTTTATTATTTAATTAATATTAAATAATGAGTACGGATAAATAAATAAATAATTATTATTTAATTCATATTAAATAATAATTAAATGGTAATTAAGTGGAATAAATTATTACTTAATCGGAAGAAGATTATTAAGTAATTAAAATATATTGATAATATTAATGATTAACTATTAAATGATAATAGTTAAGAATTAAATCATTATTCAATAATTAATAATGATATGTAATTAATTTAAAATATTATTAAAGAATTAATAATATTGTTTAGCATTTAATTAACTATTAAATAATAATAGTTAATAGTTAAACCATTATTAAATAAATAATAATGATAAATAAAGATTTAAAATATTATTAAAGAATTAAAAATATTGTTTAGCAAGTAATTAACTATTGAATAATAATAGTTAAGGGTTGAATCATTAGTAAATAATTACTAATGATACGTGAGGATTTTAAATATCATTAAATGATTAATAATATTGATGAACAATTAAATTATTATTAAAATAATTAATAATAATGAGAAGACAATTAAAATATTATTAAAGGGTAATAATACTAGCAAGCGATTAAATTATTATTAAAAGATTAATAATAATGATTAAGGTAAACTATTATTAATAAGGAATTAATAATAGTACTAATTATTTAAAATGTTATTTAACAATTAAATAATATTATAAGTTATTACTAATTAATAGTAAGAGTTTAAAATATTATCCAAGGAAGGTAATATTATGATAATTCATCGAGTTAAATGATGTGATTAAGTTAAACCAAGGGTATGGTCCATTAGTGACTAATTAGCTGTTCGACCTAAACAGAAATAAGGTCTAGGCATTAATGTTCTGACATTAATAAATGTCAGAACTGCATAGTTTTGTACAAAAGATTTACGGTGTTGAATATGAAATACTGAGTCAAGTCAATGAGAGACTAAAATATAAAATTAACCCTATTGATTTAAAAGGGGACAGTAAGAAGAAATAAATATATTTAAAGATTTAGTATTGAGTCAAACTGTGACTGATATTGTGCACCGTTGATCTCACATACTGTATAGGTGATGCAAGGAACGTGAAAGGTTAGCGTAAGCTGGCTATACAAGTCCAGGCAAGTTTTTCAGAATGTGTTACATTATGTGCCTGATTTAGAATACTATAAAATTATTATGTGTGCATATGTTATTATGTGCAATAATGTGGTAATGTGCTTTTGTGATACAAGTTGAAATAAACTGTTGATATACAGTAGATGATTAAGTTGATTGTTCTATATATATTGAACTGTATGAAATTATAAATGACATGCATGAATACCGTGAATCATAGAGTAAATACAAAGCATGATATGCATGAGATATGTAGTCATTGCAAAGCATGAGATGTATGAAGCATGATGAAATATGTTTATGTGTTATGTGAAACTGTTAGACTTGCTGAGCCATCGTGCTCACCCTTGCTTAAAACAAAACATTACAGAAAAGCTTGAGGAAGCTGATTACTCTGGTAGAAGCGAAGATGAAGATTGACTAACAAGTCATCAAGATCGAAGCGTATGTGCTTTTATAGTAAAACCCTGCGATATAATAAATTATCTTTGTGGGTATTACTTGCGAAGATTTTTTTTGTCTTAAATGTGCTATAGATTAGCAAACCGAAATGTTAAGAGAACATATATAGATTATTTTAAATCATTTTCAGATGTTGTCCCTTATGTATAAGGGTGACAGGTTGGTATGCTAAATCATTATTCATACGATTAGAAAGTGTAATAAAAATATTTAAAGATTTCGATTCTGGAATAATATGAAGTTGGATGTTGTATCCATTTAAGGTTTATACCTGGTATATAGTAATAATTGTATTTGCTTGTGGTTTGTAAGACAAATATAATTAGATTAAACTCAGGATTGAGGTTACTTTTAACGGACCAGATCCAGGGTTAAAGGAGTCCGGATTTAGGGCTGTTACAGAAGGCACATCTCAGTCACATCATCCACATATCATATAACACATAATTTCTATACACATTTGAACAAAGTAAGCATATAACATCATATAACAATTAATATCAAGTACTGAAGAACTTGCATCGGTGTCCGATTATTAATTTAATGGCTAATAATCATTTCTTGGACGACCTATAGTAAATCAATTAAATAATAATTGATTAGCGCTCTAATATATTAATTTAATTAATATAAAACACATTCAATGCGGACAACCCGGCTTGTCGGATAAAATTTAGCGTATTCGGTTGTCCGGATTTTATTTAACAATTTTTTAAATTTTAAACTTACTAGATTAATATTTAAAATATTTAAATATTAATCCCAATATTTAATATTTTTACAAATATATTAAATTTAATGCACAAATATCATTTCTATATTTTTAGTATTTTTTTTATAATTTTTAAACATTTATTTTAATTAAAAATAATTTTTTATGGCATTTTCTTAATTTTGACAACTTCAGGGACCCGTTCGGCATTTTCAGAAAAGATCAGGGGCACGTTTGTAATTAACCAGCATTGTCATCCGCACATTGTGCGGCCCCCTTTTACCGCATATGCCAAACGGTGTTGTATCCCTTGCCGGTTACCGAAAGAAAATGGTCGTCGCGCATGGCGCGACTCCCCTCTTTCCACTCCCCAAAACGCTGTCGTTTCGGCCCGGTTTCGAAAAAAAAATTGGGCGTCGCGCAATGTGCGGGCGACCTTAAATTTTTTTCTTTTTTCTTTTTTCTTTTCGTCTAACAGTAGCCTAATCCCAATCAAAATCACCATTTTTTTATCTCACTTTCTACAACATAATTACTCTAAAAATCATATAATCCACATATATATATATATATATATATATATATATATATATATATATATATATATATATATATATCCAAAAATTATATAGAATAATTATTCTAATTATTTACTAATTTTTACAAAATTTATTTATCACCAAAAATACTAAATAAATTCAAATAAATTAATTTTTACACCTTTCAAAAGCTTGAAAACTTTTCCTATGATACCTGTTCTACCCTTTGATGGCACCAAAAATTCCTCCCTCAGTGGTGGTGGTGCTCTGTGGCGGTGATGGAAGAAAAAGAAAGCTAAGGAAATGAGATGGTTTTTGCGCGGGTGTTTGTTTGCTTTGTTTTTTTTATTCTTTTCCTTACTCTTTATTAAAGCTTCACTTGTATGAATTATTTCCAATCCTCACTCCATCCACCGACTTGCCCACAACCGACTTTGTCAATTCCGGATTAGCACAAAAATTCAAGCATAATAAATATTTTCAATACATTACGTGGTTATTTCGTGTAATAAATATTTTACATAATGTATGTAAAATATTTATTTTAATTCACCAACATTCATAAAATAATTTATAAATAATATTTATACCTTGTTCAAGTACTTTACTTGATAAATTTTGTACACGCATAATGACATGCCTGTAATTATATGAGGTAATTTATACTTCCAAAATTAATAAAATAATACATACCACTTATAAAAGTTAATTTTCATACTTTTTCATTTCGTTACACGGACAACATGTTTAATTAACATGTTTACGTTTCTAAAATATTATTCCCCGTAAAAATTAAAATAATTTCATCATACAATAAACATAATTTTAATAAATTAAAACATTCATTCTCCTCATTTATTTTTCTATTTCTTTTCTACTTGACACGCTTTATATATAAACCATATAATAAAATATTACACAATTTGTACAATTATATATTTCATTTCTTAATTAATGTACTCTTCTTATATAAATTATATAATTATTTTTATATAATTTATATAATCATTATTTCATTACTATTTACTTTAACTTTCTTATATAAATTATATAATTTATATAATTACATTCTCCTTTTTAAATAATTTCCAAAATTTCTTCATAATTATCGATTAATTATATAATCAATAATTATACATTTATTAACTCTCTCATTATTTCATATTTTATTCATTACTCATTACACTTTATGTAAACTATACAATAACATATTGTACAATTTATATAATTTTTCTTCCATCCTCAATTAATTAAATCCTGTTATATAAATTATATAATTATTCTGATATAATTTATATAATTATTATTTCATTAATATTTTACTTAAATTTCTTTATATAAATTACATAATTTATTATTATATAATTTATATAATTACTTTTTCTTCTTAAATAATTTCCAACTTCCTCCATAATTATTGATTGATCCTATAATCAATAATTATACTATTACTGTAATGTCCTAGAATTTTCACGTCACTATTAATTAAAATATTAATTTAATTTCTAACAAGTTAATTTTACGAGATTAATTAAATCTTTTTGTGTGATTAATTAATTACATGATTAAATGATTATGTGATTAATTGCTAGAATTAATTAAAGGGGGTCACTAATATGTTATTTAAATTAGTGAACAAACCCTAAAGTTTTAATATTAAAATAATTGTTAAGTTTCCTATTAATTAAATATTCAATTAAATTGAATATAATGAGTTAATTAAATTTGGTAAATTAATTAATATGATTATTAATTAATGTTAACAATGTGAAATATTAATAATAATAGTTATTAGTCCATTTAGTAATTTAATACTAATGTGTTAGAGTATCTAATTATTTATTTAATCATGGATTGGATAATTAATGTGTAACAAAATTAATAATTAATCATTTGGGTTATAGTTAAATAGTCCAATGATGAATTAAATGGACTTCACTAGGTAGTAGCCCAAGTGATTTATTAGGAGCCCATTGGATTTTAAATGAAGTCCAAATCATAAGCCCACTTGGAATTAATGGTGTAACTTATATTAATTATTAAAAAAGTGACCTATGACCATCTTTTTAGGACAATTCCATTCCCATCAGTTGTGTATGGTGAGTAAGCGAGCAAAATGATGTTTTATTTTATTTTATTTTTCATTTACTTAATTTTAGTTGCTTGTTTGGTTTTATGTAGTACATGGACCATCCCTCTTTTCATCAACTCGAGTCCTTAGTCCATCTCTTGTGTAAGTATCCAAGATAGCTTCATGATGGTCTAGAGTATTAGGTATAATTTGTGTATCTAATATTTTTAGAAGTATATTTGCATTTATGGACGTTGCACTTCATTATTTTTCCAAAAGAGAGTTGAGAGATTTAATGGTTATTTTAAATCTAGCTTTGTTTTTAAATTAAATAAACCATCATGTTAGTATTAACATGTTAATATAGGTAGTAATGTATATTAGTAATATTTATGTCATGCTTGAGTTTAATATGTTTGGTCTGTATGTTGGTACGTTTTGTATGATAAAAACATGTGTTTGGTAGCGTGTAAACAAGTCTTGAAATAATAACCAAAAATATTTTTATAAAGTTTAGATTTAATGTTCTAATATTATAGAACATTAAATCATGAGAAAAACAAAGTTTGAATCACTCAAAATAGAGTTATACATAAAAAGTTTTGATTTGTAGTAGTTTAAGTGGTACAATAATTTTGATGAAAAATATGGAATTAAATCATGGGTAATTAAATTTTCATGTTATAAATTATTATTAAGTGATGGGTAATTATTTTGGATTTTTTAAAGAGATTAAAAGCTTACTTGAAGGTATAATTTTTATTAAGGTTGTGTATTCCCGAGCATGATAGCTAATCTGCTTAACAAATAAAAAAGAAAAAAAAAAGCTAGCCGCGCATTGCGCGCCGGCGGTTTTATGTCGGACGCGGAGAGAAAACGACATCGTTTGGAGCGTAAAAACTATAACCCACGCGTTATGTGCGGAAGCCGTCCTCCGGTTATTCAAAACGACACCATTTTGTTGGTTTGTAAAATTCATAGACACAATCAAATTGCATAAAATAGCGAAAGCATAGTAAAATCAAATTTAAAAATTTACAAACCATAATCCAGGATCGACCCTTATGCGCATCTATTAATTAATAAAAAAAAAGTTAGAGATATACCCTTGTAGAACTCAAAGCTTCAACGGGTACAAGTTCACCTCCAAATCCTTCACGATCTCCTTGAATTTCACCGATTGGATTCCAATGATCAACGTTAGCCACCCAAGTGTTTGGCCTCTAGAGGTGATCCACTAAGGAATAATAATAATTCAAGAAGTGGGTGGTGGCAAACCCTAGTTTTCTCTCTCTAGAGAATATGTGAGTACTCTCCCAAAAACTTATGAAAGTTTATGTGTGTAACCTTAATCCATAATAAGACTTCTCTTATTTATAGATTTAGTAAACCCTCCTAACACCTTTAGGAATAGGATTTTTAATTGAACTCCTAATCTAATTAGGAACTTAATTGATTTAATATAATAATTATAATTCCTAAACTATTTAGGAACTTAATTATTAATTATGAAAGTACTATTGTTAATTAATTCCTAAACCATTTAGGAACTAAATAATAATGATAATAGTACTAATAATAATAATAATAATAATAATAATAATAATAATAATAATAATAATAATAATAATAATAATAATAATAATAATAATAATAAGACTCCTCTTATTAATTTATAATTATTATTTCCAAAATACTAAATAATAAATATTAAGCTATTTAATTTATTCTATCCACATAGTATAAATTAAATATACTTTATTTATTATTACAATTATGTCATTTACTTCTTGAATAATTATTTTTCTTTTACGGTGTGACCCTTTAGGTTCTCCATATTAAACCGGTTATAGAATAAATTAATTAGAACTATTCTAATCTTATTTATATAAATAAATTAAACTATTTAATTCATTTAAATAAATAATATTTATTCCATAATAAGGGTAAGCCCCTTAGCGATCAACGACTTTCCATATAATATGGATTTCAACATTTAATCACAAAAGAAGCGAATAGTTACTGTACAATTCAATCCTTCTACCTCACAATGTTCCAATCAAATATAAGATATGGTATTACTGTCAAGTCTTATTTTATTTGATTATATGCATTTCGATCCTTAAATGAATAACTCTAATTAATGTAAATTAGAAACACTTTCTAATTTTCATTCTGCCTTGGTCAAGGACTACTGAGTTGTCATTTATCGAATCGCATAGGACATTCCCTTCTTTTACTAGAAGTGGTAGATTATTTGTTGATCACTCACCTATCTCCATGTATGACTGATTATATCCAATCATACCCTTTGATACACCCTAAAGGTTTTAAGGAATATGTCAAAATATAATTCATCATACACAAGATACTATGATGATCTCAAGTCTAAGGATCACTTGTACTACTATCACAAAAGGAACTCCTATTGACAGGCAAGTAAGACTCCATTAGGTGTTCCTTGAGCGAGTCACGTTCAGTGAACTTATTCTCTAATAAGCACCTACATACTTGCTTTAGTGTCTCTACATAAATGATTATGAGATAAATCATTCTCTTCATAAGAGCAAACATAGTATGTACTAATCTATCCAGATTCACTAATCCCCATTTTAGTAATCCAACGATTAGGAACAATTTTGGTTTTAAGAATTCTTGAATTTAGATCTCATTAGCATGATCCTCATCATGGTTCTAAAAGTATTGCTCGAAAACTATGGGTTTATCCATTTGATTAATTCAAGTAATTAATAATAAATAAAGAAATACCTTGATTCTTTTATTAATAAACAAATAAAATTACAAAGTAAATGCTTATCACATCAAATGTGATTGGCTTGAGGGCATACTACTTTCAATCTCCCACTTGCACTAAACCAATCGCCCTTTGGTATCCCCATACCATTCTTCTCTAAGTGGCGTACAAATTGCTTAGTAAATGCTTTAGTTAATGGATCTGTAATGTTGTTCTAAGAGCTTACCATCTTTATAGTGTCGTCTCCTTTTCAATGATTCATCTAATCATATGAAAGTGCTGCAACATATGTTTAGATTTCAGATGAGACCTAGGTTGTTTGCAAATTAAACTCCTTTAATACTAGGAACCATTATAAGTTCTGTAATGAACTTGTTGAACTATGTCTTTGTCACTAAATCCGCAACTCCTTGCTGTTTGGAATTTTTTCAACTCACTGCAGCACCGTTCAAGGTAATCATATTACCTGAAATGGATATGCTGTTATCTTGGTTAGTCTGAACAACCTTGAGTTTGTTAAGCCCTCTAGTTTTATATCGGACCCATCATTAGAAACTCTTTTCTAATATTCTTCTCCAGAAATGAACTGATATCTGCTTATCATGCATAAGCAATATCAGGTCAAGTACATATCATCCTGTACATGATAGATCTTATTGTTGAGGCATAAGGAGTCTTACTTATACGGTCTCTCTCTTCAGGTGTCTTTGGAATCTGCTACTTCGAGAGATGTATTCCAGAACCCATCGGCATGAGCCCTTTCTTGGAATCTTTCATGCTAAACTTCTTTAGCATAGAATCAATGTATGTTCTTTGGGATAAGCCAAGCATCCTTTTCGATCTATCTCTATAGACCTATATCCCCAAAATATAGGATGTTTATCCCAAGTCCTTTATGAAAAAGTGTTTAGACAACCACATGTTAACTGATTGTAGCAATGGTACGTCATTCCTTATAAGTATTATATCACCATATAATACTAGAAATGTCATAGTGCTCCCACTAACCTTTGTACACACTTGGTTCATCATCGTCTTTGATAAAATCAAACTCTTTTGATTGTCTCATCAAAACGGATGTTCCATCTTTGAGAAATTTGCTTCAATCCATAAGTGGATCGTTGTAACTTACATACTTGATTTGCTCCATCTATATGGAAACAAATCTTCCTGGTTGTATCATACATACATCCTTTTGTATAGTAAGTTATAACTGCAAGTAAAATCCAAATGGATATAAGCATTTTCACTAATGAAAAATTTCATCATAGTCAACTTATTGACCTTGTTTGAAATCTTTTTACCACTAGTCAGGTCTTATAGGTCTCCACCTTGCCATCTGCTCTAGTCTTTCTCCAAAGACACATTTCGGATTTTATGATCATCAGTCATTTCTCTTGAGTATCTAATACTCATGCATCGTCGTATGTAACTGGATCATCATCCACTATGATGTGTACCTCATCATCATCATCTATAATGAATCCATACTATTCAGGTATCTTTGGTACTAAACCAGATTTACGACTTGGTTATGGTACAATAGGTTTATCTACTTACACAGATTCCTTCACTTGATCTGTAGTGTTTTGTGGTTCTTGAACTTCTTCAAGATCTATTTTACTCCCACTAATCCTTTAAGGAAAAACCTCTTTTCCTATAGGTAGCGTGTTTCAACAAACACCTTTTAATTAGCCAGATCATAGAAGTGATATTCTAAACTTTCTTTAAGATATCCCACAAGTTTACACTTGTCAAATCTTGTCCTAAGCTTATCACTGTCAAACCTTTTGACATAAGCTAGACAATCCAATCTCAACATATTTAAGACTTGGTTTCCTCCCTATCCATAACTCATATGAAGTCTTAGGGATGGAATTTGAAAGTACCTTGTTTAGTAGATATGCGGTTGTTTCTAAGGTATAACCCTAGAAGGATACTGGAAGATTGGTATAACTTATCATGGATCATCACCATGTCCATTGTGAGATAATACCATTTCGCTTGAGATGATCTAGAAACTTATTGCTTAAGTATTCTCTTCTCGGTCTAATCAAAGAACATTAATACTTTTGGCCTTTAGTTTCTATACTTCACTTTTGAATTCTTTGAACGTTTCAAATGAGTTAAATTTGTATTTCATCAAATATATATATCGAAATCTAGAATCATTAGTGAAAGTAATGAATGAATACCTTTCTATTGCAAGTGTTTTCATAGGTCCCATACACAACTGTATGTACCATCTCTAACAACTCTGCAACTCTCTCTTCATGTCCACTAAATGGAGATTTAGTCATATTGTCCATGAAACAAGATTCACAAGTTGCATTTGATTCATAATCAAAAGACTCTAAAAGTCTATCTTTATACAACTTGTTTAGTCTTGTTTCATTAGAATGACCGAGTTAACAGTATTGCATGAAGGTATGATTCATATCATCTCTTTGCTTTTAGTTTGTTCAAATTGGAATATTTTTCATGTAAGTCAAGTATACAAAATCCATTAAGTAATCAATATAGTAACATCTTACTAACTAAATAGACTTGCCCGTAGGCTATACTAAACTGTAAGTTCCTATGATTAATGCAACAACCTTTTGCTCCATTCCCCACGTACATGATTACTTATCTTTAGTTCAGCCTTCTACTTCTGCCTAGTCTTTGCAACGGCTTGCATATTTGAGACCACCAGTCGGTATCTAATACCCAAGTAGAACTTGACTTATAGAAAGTTCTTTTTCATTATGAACAAATCTATATCTGTAGTTGAAGCTTCACTAAGCTTCTTCTACTTAACTACTGAAACTCTCTTTGCAGTTGTTCTTCCAGTGTCCCAGCTTATCGCAATGAAAGCAAACTTCTTTGCCCTCGGGATCACTTTTATTTATGTCCTTTGTTTAGCCTTTATATTGCCATCTATCTTTTCTGACTCCTCAGAAACACCTTTGGCCATCTTCTTCAACTTAGAAAAATCATCTACAAGTAAGACTTGGTCTTTCTTGGAAGGAAAGTAACTCTCAACTTATTCAACATATTTAAGCAAATCAGGTAAACTGACTTCAAGCTTATTAATGTTAAAGTTCACAACAAATTGTGAAAGAGAGTCAACGACTGACTGCAAGATCGAATCTTGACTCAACTCTCCATCCTTGATAAAACCTAGGTGTCCTAATTGATCAATCAGATTGATCATCTTTAGGATACGTGTCTTTACTGTAGTGTCATTGGTTATTATAGATCGGAAGAGCTCCTTAGATATCTTATATCTAGTTGACCTACTTTGTTCACCAAACAACTATCGAATGTGCAACAATATAGTAGGTGCATCCATTTTCTCATGTTGACGCTGTAACTCGATACTTATGGATGCGAGCATGATGCATTAAGCCACCTTTGCATCATCTTGTCATTTCTTAAAATAACAATATCTTCCTTAGAGGCTTAGTCTACAACGTTTGCAGGAATAGGCAAATTAAGGACATTTGCTAGCTTTTCAGCATTGAGAACTATTCACAAATTTGTTTAATCAATCAGAACAATTCGGTTCGATTAATTGTTAGTATACATTATGCTATGCAGTGTTAGTGAATTAAACATAGTAATATTCTTTAAGTGAATTAATAACAACATTAACATGCATTCATTTTATTAATTACCAAAATAAATTAGGTCTTTATTTAAAATGGTGTCTCCCATTATTTTCGTCAAACTATATTACTCTCCTTGTATATTTCGGCAAATCTAGTTAAAGATTTGCTAGTGAGAATAAGGATCCTATCGACATAAGTATAAGCCTTGTGTGTGCACAACAAACTATAGTTTATTCAATAGGTAGACAACTCCTTGCCAATTACACTATGTAACTCCTTGTATTTTGCCTCTTAGATTATTATGATCATGTGTGTGCACATCCAAATCAAAATTATCTAAGTTAAGTCAGACCTAGCACTTCCATATAAGTGAAGAGAAAAATACCGTCCTTGTGTGTGCACAGCAAAACAGTAATGTTCAATTCCTTTATAAGCATCCAATGTAATAAAACAACATCTCAAATAATCGATATAAGCCTTGTGTGTGCACAACAAACTATATCGAGTATTTGATACTCTATCGTTTTATCATGCTAGAAGGCGACGTTCGATATTCCAAATATCTTTGAACGTTACAACTTAATATTTTAGTAGTAGAATAAATAAATTAGAACCATTCTAATTTTATTTAATTGAATTAAACATTTTAATTCATTTTTTAAATAATATTTATTCTACTACATGAGGGGTTTGTTAATATTAATTGTCTCATCTTATTTAGCGAACATGCACACACACACACATACACACACACACACACAGATATATATATATATATATATAAAATACGCGTCATATTATTTAACATGCGAAGCATGTTTGGATAATATATAATATATATAATTAACATGCACATATAGAATACTATATTCTACTTGAATTGATTATGGACTTTTATTATAGTTTGGTTCACTAGAACCACCAAGTAAACCAAAAGGTCAAACCTAGGGTGCGAGAATAAATTAAATTAAATATAACTATTACATTTAAATTCGGGCTTCATTACAAATAGGTCTTTATGCGCTCTTTGCTCCTTGGTTCCAATTCTTCAAAATAATTCTAAATAATCATATTACAAATTATTTATAATAAATAAGAAACCTTGATCAACAGTCAAGGGGAAGTACATAGAAGAGAGATAGAATTATACATAAGAAAAATTAGAAAGACGAGGCACACAGACCCCATTTATAAAACTCATTCATTCATGCATTCATTTAAAATTAAATCCAATCACATTGGTTAATAGTCCATAATCAATCCCATTTATTTATCATATATATCAACATATATATCAATAAATAATATTCATCTAATGAATTAAATAAAACATTCCATATATGTATTGGTATCATTTAATGGGCAATTAAAGTTGCATGAAATCCAATTTCATGTTTAAAATAAACTTTTTATTTTAATTATAAAATTATTTTAAAATAAACTATTTATTTTTATTATTTTAAAATTACCCAAAATAAACTCTTTTATTTTGAAATTTTAAAATCTACACAAAATTACCAAACTGTTTGGCTAATTAATATATATTATAAAAATATCATATATATTAGTAATATATATATATATATATATATATATATATATATATATATATATATATATAACATCAATTTCGGAAGTGGCTGGGCAGCTCATTCGGTCAAGCAAGGCACTTGTTCGGTCAAGGCAAAGTAGCTTTATCAATTCACCAAAACCGTGGGTTGCCTCTTTTTTTTTTTTAATCACAGTGACTCCAATTCAGGACAAGCCTTATTTGATATCACCAAAACCGAAAGTTGCTACTTTATCAAACATACACAAAACCGAGGCAGGCGCCGCATTGATATATATATATATATATATATATATATATATATATATATAACCGAAAACAGTTTTCAGTATAAACCAAAACAACAATTGCTTTTTTTTTTTAATTTGGCAAAAATAATAATAATTTTATACAACAAATTATGCCCAATAAATTATTTTAAACACATACTCATACATATATGAAATCAAAACAATTAATAATTCGCATAAAGTTTGGCATTTGATGCCACTGTTGGTTTGTAAAATTCATAGACACAATCAAATTGCATAAAATAGCGGAAGCATGGTAAAATCAAATTTAAAAATTTACAAACCATAATCCAGGATCGACCTTTATGCGCAACTATTAATTAATAAAGAAAAAGTTAGAGATATACCCTTCTAGAACTCAAAGCTTCAACGGGTACAAGTTCACCTTCAAATCATTCACGATCTCCTTCAATTTCACCAATTAGATTTCAATGATCAACGTTAGCCACCCAAATGTTTGGCCTCTAGAGGTGATCCACCAAGGAATAATAATAATTCAAGAAGTGGGTGGTGGCAAACCCTAGTTTTCTCTCTCTAGAGAATATGTGAGTAATTTTCCAAAAACTTATGGAAGTGTATGTGTGTAACCTTAATCCATAATAAGACTTCTTTTATTTATAGATTTAGTAAACCCTCTAAACACCTTTAGGAATAGGGTTTTAATTAAACTCTTAATCTAATTAGGAACTTAATTGATTTAATATAATAATTATAATTCCTAAACTATTTAGGAACGTAATTATTAATTATGAGAGTACTCTTATTAATTAATTTCTAAACCATTTAGGAACTAAATAATAAAGATAATAGTAATAATAATAATAAGACTCCTCTTATTAATTTATAATTAGTATTTCCAAAATACTAAATAATAAATATTAAGCTATTTAATTTATTCTATCCACATAGTATAAATTAAATATACTTTATTTATTATTACAATTATGTCATTTACTTCTTAAATAATTATTTTCCTTTTGCGATGTAGTAACGACCCCGAAATTCGACCAACTTTATTCCCTTTAAATTTGTATTTATTATACCTTATCTTCATAACGTCCAAATTTCGGTCCGTTAATAAATCTTTAATCATCTTATTTCATCCATTAATTGATTTTAAAATCATTAATTACTAATTTTTTGGTATAAATTTTTCTTTTTCTCAATCATTATATTAAATATTTGATCATTTAAAACTTTGTATCTCGATCCTCGTCCCTGGATCGCAACCTTTACTTTTTCTTTCTATTACCATTATCATAATTCTCAACACTCACAATTTAATATTGATCATCTCCTTACAATTATTTCTTGATTCATAATTCATAATTAGATATATAATAGTCTCTGTCGTAACATCTATCTAGTACAAATCACAATTCATAATCTAACTTTACTTGTTCTGCCTGGATTCCACCTGTACATGCATATATCACATCAATACAAACTTTTCAAATGTATTCACATTGAGTTATACTTCTGAAATTATAACAATTACATCTACCACCTTTTGAGTTAATCCATCTCTAATATATTCTGATATGCCTGAAATTTGTTTATTTACCTGCAAAAGTTTATTTTAAGCAAGTAATGAGCACAACGGCTCAGCAAGTTCAACAGTTTATGTGTCACGTAACACATACCTTAACATGCTCGGTGTGTGTCATACATCATATGCTTGTGCTTCTACTATAGCAATATATCTCACATCATTGCACAAATTCCACATAGTTGTCATATTATCCACATATCACATAACATATAATTTATATGCATTTGAACAAGTATTATCATATCATAGCAGTCAACATTTAACATCTAAGGACTGAAGAACTTGCCTGAATTGTAGCATTAAATAATAAATATCATTTTTATATTGCTCCTCGTACAACCTATGATCATAAAATAATCAAATAATAATTATTTATCCCCTTATAATATTAATTTAATTAATTAATATCATCTATAATGTAATTAACCCTACTCGACGATTTATTTTAGGGTACTGGGTCAATTGTTAATTAATATGGTTAATTATATTAATCTCGTCCCGTAAAATATTAATATAACTTAATCTTTAATGCCTTCACTACGGACAACCCGACTCATCGGATAAAATTTAACATATTTGGTTGTCCGAAAATTTTGTTTAACCATTTTCTAAATTATAACCTTATTAGATTAATATTTAAACATTTAAATACTAATCCCCAATATTTAATATTTTTACAAAAATATCAAATTTAATGCCCAAACATCATTTCTATATTTTTAGTATTTTTCTATAATTTTCTATGATTTTTAAACATTTATTTCAATTAAAAATCACTTCGAGGGCATTTTGGTAATTTCCGCGCCCTTAAGGACACAACCAGAATTTTTTGGAAAGTCCAGGGGCATTTCCGTAATTTCCGTGGCTTTAGGGACTCATTCGGTATTTTTCGAAAAGACAGGGGGCAAAAGAGTAATTTCATAGGCTAATGACACGTTCAGTATTTCTTGAAAAGGGCAGGGGCATGCTGGTAATTAACCAGCGTGACGACCGCCGCACATTGCGCGCGGCCCTTCCTGCGCCAGCCAAACGACGTCATTTGGCTTGACAGTGACCCAAATACAGCCGCGCATAGCGCGACCCTGCACCAACTGCTCTTAAACGACGCCGTTTTGTGCCCAGCGTCCAAAAAAAAAATAGGCCGCTGCGCAATGCACGACGACCCTGTTTCTTCTTCTTCCTCCTGCCGAAACAGTAGCCACATTTCCCACATTTTTCCATTTTTTTGCACATAAATTTCTCAACATAAATTTTCCAAACATGATATAATCAACATATCTTCATCCAAAAATTGTTTAGAATAATTATCCTAATTATTTTCTAATTTTTCCTCAAATTATTTTAACATCATAATACTAAAATAATTCACCAACAAAATAAATTATACCTTCCTTGAAGCTTAGAAACTTCCCTTGGAGACTTGTTCTACACCATGATGGCACAAGATTTCTTCCTTCTCGGCGGCTACAGTGGTCACGACTGGTGGTGGCGTGGGGAGAGAGAGTAAGAATTAAGCATTTGTTTTGTTGCCTTTTTCCTTTTCTTTTTCGTTGCTTTGTTTCTTCTCCCACTTATATAACCAACTACCACTTAGCCATTTGGAATAATAAAAAAAAATTGCACTGACTTATTTGCATGCCACGGAAACTTCCGGATTTTTCAAGAAAAAGGCATGCAAAATTTTAATTTAAATACATTACGTAATTATTTCGTATAATAAATATTTTATATAATGTATATAAAATATTTATTTTAATTCACCAAAATTCATAACATGATTTATAAATAATTTTAATACCTCTTTTGGGTACTTTACTTGACAAATTTTGTACACGCATAATGACATGCATGTAATTATATGAGATAATTTATACCTCCAAAATTCATAAAATAATTCATATAGCATATAAAAATTATTTTTCATAATTTTTCATTTCATTACTTGGACAACATGTTACACTAACATGTTCACGTTTTTAAAATATTATCCTTCATAAAAGTCATAATAATTTCATTATACATAACCATAATTTTTAATAACTCAAAACATTCCTTCTTCTTATTTATTTTCATTTCTTTACAATTTACAATAACTTTCTTTATATAAATTATATAATTTATTATTATATAATTTATATAATTACTTTATCCTTAATTAATTTTCATTTTACACAAAACACCATTTATAAAAATTTCTTCCATCCTTATTCAATTTAATCCTCTTATATAAATTATATAATTATTCTTATATAATTTATATAATTAAAATTTCCTTCATACATCACTTTAATTTTCTTATATAAATTATATAATTTATATAATTACATTTCTTCTCAATAAATTTCTAAACTTCCTCCATAATTCTTGGTAAAATCTAAAATCAATAATTACAATTTTACTAACTTCCTCATTATAAATTTCTGGATTAATTTAATTATTAATCCCTCTATTTTCATAATTAATGAAATATATAATTTTATCAATTAAACATAACACACACACACACACACACACACACACACACACACACACACATATATATATATATATATATATATATATATATATATATAAATACCTACCTTTACATGTAATTTCTTTTATTCTTCATAAATTATTTTAACATAATTTATTTACTTTTTAATTATTCTAATTCAACACAATTCATTACCATCTCTGTACAGATTTAATTTCCTAATTAAATCTCATCGCATACCTTAAATAAAATAATAATTAATTTACACAACCTTGATAATTTTATCGATTAAATTCTTATTTAATTTTATTAAATAAATCCTGAAAATCCGGATCCTCACAAGTGTGACCCTTTAGGTTCTCCATATTAAACCAGTTATAGAATAAATTAATTAGAACTATTCTAATCTTATTTATATAAATAAATTAAACTATTTAATTCATTTAAATAAATAATATTTATTCCATAATAAGGGTAAGCCCCTTTAGCGATCAACGACTTTCCAGATAATATAGATTTCAACATTTAATCACAAAAGAACCTATTTAGCGAATAGTTACCGTACAATTCAATCATTCTACCTCACAATGTCCCAATCAAATATAAGACATGTTATTACTGTCAAGTCTTATTTTATTTGATTATATGCATTTCGATCCTTAAATGAATAACTCTAATTAATGTAAATTAGAAATTACTTTCTAATTTTCATTCTGCCTTGGCCAATGACTACTGAGTTGTCATTTATCAAATTGCATAGGACATTCCATTTTTTTACTAGAAGTGGTAGATTATTTGTTGATCACTCACCTATCTCCATGTATGACTTATTATATCTAATCATACCATTTGATACACCCTAAAGGTTTTAAGGAATATGTCAAAATATAATTCATCATACACAAGATACTATGATGATCTCAAGTCTAATGATCACTTGTATTACTATCACAAAAGGAACTCCTATTGACAGGCAAGTAAGACTCCATTAGGTGTTCCTTGAGCGAGTCACGCTCAGTGAACTTATTCTCTAATAAGCACCTGCACACTTGCTTTAGTGTCTCTACACAAATGACTATGAGATCAATCATTCTCTTCATAAGAGCAAACATAGTATGTACTAATCTATCCGGATTCACTAATCCCCATTTTAGTAATCCAACGATTAGGAACAATTTTAGTTTTAAGCTATCTTGAATTTAGATCTCATTAGCATGATCCTCATCATGGTTCTAAAAGCATTGCTCGAAAATTATAGGTTTATCCATTTGATTAATTCAAATAATTAATCATAAATAAAGAAATGTTTTGATTCTTTTATTAATAAACGAATAAGATTACAAAGTATATGCTTATCACATCAAATGTGATTGGCTTGAGGACATACTACTTTCACGTTTTGGGCCGTTTCTTTTTCTAAGCGCACGATGCGCGGGAGCCAATTTCGGTAAAATTACAGTTTTGCCCCTCCGTTCGATTTTCTGTTTAATTACAACATTGCACTCGGTCCAGTTTTTCAGTTTATTTACAAGTTTGTCATTCTGCATATTTTTAATTAATTTAAATGTTTAAAAATTAATTTAAAATTTTAATAAAAATAATAATAATACAAAAGTGATATTTGGGATTATATTTTTCATTTTGATTAATATTTAAATACTTTAAATATCAATCTATTTAGCTAAATTTATGGTTAAGTTACATAAATACAAATTTCATTAATTATTTATTATTTAATTAAAAATTTAATAATAAATAAGGATAAATAAATTGATTATTATTTAACATTAAATAATAATTAGATAAATAATTAATTATTAATTTAATTGACATTAAATAATAATTAAAGAGGATTAAATTAATAAACTATTATTTAATTTTTTTAAATTAAATAATAAGTGAGGATAATTACTTAGTAAATTGTTAGTTGATTATATTAACTAATAAGATATTAGAAGTCATTAATTATTATTTAATTAATAAATAATAATTAAAAGATAAATAAAGTTAATAATTTAATCATTTATTATATTAAGAAATTAATTATTATTAAATAATAATTAAAGAAATGTAAGATTAATTAATTATTATTTAACTAAGATTAAATAATAATTACATAAGATTATAATAAAGATAAATAATTAATTATTATCTCATTAATCTTATGTAATAATTAAGAAGCATTAAAATAAACTAATATTTTAGGTAAGATTAATTAGTTATTATTTATAACTAAATAATGACTAAAGGTAGTTAGTTAATTACTATTTAATTAACAACAAAAAGTAATTAATTAAAGAAAGAGTTAATGAAATATAAGGTATTTAATAATTTGCCAATTAAACAATTATATTAAATTGTTTAAAGATTCCTTAAGTGTTTAACACTTAAGAAAAATACTCTTAACTTATTAAATCATTAACCTAAGTTGTTTAAGTGTATATAGGGTTAGTGATTGCATATCGAATTATGTGAATTATATGTTAGACTTATTTGATACATAAGTTTCTAATTAGCATACAAACATACCAGTATACGCTGTATTAATTGTTAGACCAACTTGATTAATATTAGGTCCTTCAAAGCCATTTAATTAAAGCTACTTTGTTATAGCTGAGAAGACATGCAAGTTCCTTATCTCTAAACTCATTTCATTGAGCAAATTATTTATTTAAGCTTGAATTATAATTCCAAGCATGCTTTAAGTGGTTCAAATTACTTTACAATTATTCCACATCGATGTTGTTGTTCTTCGCACTTGGTGCACTAGATCTTATACAGTCTTTGACTTGTACTTTATTTAACTTTCTATTGTTTAAAGAACTGTTCAAAGTAGGTCTAAGACATTGTTCGGCTAGACATTTATGTTAAAAATTTTAAAGGCTATCTAAATTGTTGAAGATGCGAATTCTTGGACTATTATGAACACATCCTTATTATAAGGGAGTACCCTATATCTAATATCAGGTACAAAACACGAAAATTAAATGTATGCATACACATATTGTACTGAGGCTGATCCCCTCGGGTACATATTTCTGGTAATAACCATTGGGTCAACCTGCTATTGACTCCAATGGATGTTTATAGTTCATAGTCTATATGACTATCTTAATTCTAAAAGCAAATCATTATTCCTACTTATGTTATCCATATTGTTAAATTGTTTCAGCTATTCCCTTTCATTCATCATATATTGTTTCTTTTGTTATTTAAATTTGTTGAGCAAACTAGTTGCTCACCCTTGCTATATCATGAACCTTATTGCAGTGGAACCCGAGACTTCTGGAAAGAACAAGGGTAACGGAAAGATGAAGTGATAGACTTCAAGAGACAGTCTTTAGTTTATTCGTCTAGCTAAAATTACTTATTTTGTGATGTAAACCCTAAGTACTTTATTAAGGGTATTTATGTACTTTTGTGTAAGGTTATCGTATCTTGGGACTAGTAATACCTTTTTAATGAACAACATATGTTTATTATTTCGCATTTAGTTATTGTATGTTGTTCAGAGGTGGATGTTTGTATATGAGCAAGTTAATTATATAACCGAATATTATTCAATGATATTATCATCAAAGAGTGTTATGTCTTTAAATTCGATATAACTTAGAATTGTTAAACATTAAAACAATGTTGATAAAGAACTATATATCTAAATGAGGATATTGAATAACATTATGAGTGTTGTAAGAACAGAGATCTAGCACCGATGAAGAAACAAAATTCATCGCAAGGTTCCTCCGTTCCGAGTACAAGTGTGTTATTAATATTGTGAATTTCAAATAAATATGAAATATCGATATAAAGAGATATCACTATATATATATATATATATATATATATATATATATATATCTAAGTGAGTGTATTGAACGATATGAGGAGTTCTATAAGAAAATAAATCTTATCACGGATAAAGATACGAAAATTTATTGCAAGATTCTTCTATTCCAAGAACAATCCTATTGTTAATGCTGTAATGCCCCAAAAATCTCTGTACTCATTACAACGGACTTTGTGCCTTAAACTCCATACATCTACCAACTTATCCAATAATCACATAATAATATTGGTTGTACTAGTCTATTTCTGGCAATTCATTATAAATTTATTTTACTTAATCCCTTGATCTTAACGTAGTTTCGATCTCATTATTTTCTACAAATATCAACTTATAGTTCATCTGTATATATGGATAACACCCTATATATTGGTCAATTTTTAATTTTAAGATTTAGACATTATACACTTTTATATATCCAAGGTTCACAACATTAACAATAGGATGGTTCTTGGAACAGAAAAATCTTACGAAAAATGTTTGTATCTTTATCTGTTGCAAGATTTCTTTTTCTTATAAAACATACTATATTATTCAACAACCTCACTTGCATACATATCTTCATAGAGATATTCCCTATCTATCTGAAAATCAAAATATTAATAACACAGTTGTACTTGGAATCGAGAAATCTTATGATGAATTTTTCTTCTTCATTAGTGATTCTGTCTCGAATTCTTATAACACTCACAATGTTATTCAATATCCTCATTCAAATTTATAGTTCTTTATCAATATTGTTTTAATATTTAACAATTCTAAGTTATATCAAATTTAAAGACATAACACACTTTTGATGATAAGAACATGATATTATTCATATAATATTTGGTTCCATGGTTTGTTTGTATTACAACAATCATTATGTCTTTATACGAATACAAGTAAATAAAGCATGAAACTTAGTCTATGCTTCTTCTTTACGTTCATGATCTTCTTATCATTCTTCTTTAACTGCAAATAAATTTTATTCACAAGAATGAACACGACGGCTCAACAAGTCTAACAAATAACACATACACAGTTTATTCTTTCATATAAATTTTAACATGCTTTGACTTAACATATCTCTCAATTCAATATCAAAAATAACTTTTATTTCAACAATTTATATCACGTTGTCACATAAAGCATATAAAACATGTATATAACTTGTAAACATAACACATAAGAGTTAGAAAACTTGTCTTGATTCGATAATACACTTTAAGTTAATTTCGATGTTTAATCATACGGCTTACACTGTATGTGAGGTTGACATAATCATTAGTCCTCTTGTGACTCCATACTCTAGTTAATAATAACTATTTTATTTATATTTTTCTTACTTTACTAACATATGAACATAAACTAGACATTCATGTCTAGTTTCATTGTTCATTACTTTAATTAATTACAACTTGATGTCTCAAGCATATCGTTTAGGACATCGTATATTACTCAAGAATATTCAAATTAAATTAAACACAACAATTCGGTCACCACGTGAGTCTTCAATTGAAATTTCGTACTCAAGCTTCCTGCCCCCTATCATAAACTTTCATTTATGTCTTTCATGTCTTATCATTCTCTGAATTCTTCTTGTACTATTTCATAATACCATTTTTCTTTATAGCATCAAGCTATACCTTTTGGACCATTAACAGGTCTCTCTGTTCTTTTACAGTCTCATTAGATCCCATCATAGTCTTACTTTACAATCCATTCCTTACTCGTTTCCCTTATCTCGTGATCGTATCGTAGTACGATCCTCTTACCGTTCCTGATCATGTTGTTATGATCTCTTCCTAGACGTTTTGGATTACCTTGTCATCTTTATTACTTAAATCAGGTGTTCCCTGATTATCTTTGAGATTCATCTTTGAATCATTTCAACTATTCTTTCAGATATGTTCTTAATTAGACTTATAAATTTTCTCAATTTATCTCTTTCTTGTAATCTTATATTTTTTCATATTTCCTTTACTTTAGCCAATATCTGAGATCCGTATTTCTTAACTTACATCTTTCTATCTTATTTCTCCCATGTTCATCAAACTTATCACGTATTTGGACTCAGGAACTTACCATAATCATATGGTTGAGGAGCTTGTCATAGTCAGGCCATAGTCGCCCATTCTCTAAAGGGGCTCCACCATATAATCATGAGTCACGAGTTTACCATACGCTTGAGTTTTCAGAACACTCAACTAACCGTACTCTTTCTTACTTTAGGTTATAGTCTAAGGTATCATTTCCTAAGGGTTATAACCTCTAGCTCTGATACCAACTGTAACGACCCCGAAATTCGACCCACTTTATTCCCTTAAATCTTATATTTAATAAACATTATTTTCATTACGTCCAAATTTCGGTCCGTTAATAAATATTTGCTTACCTACTTTAATCCATTAACTGATCAATTACTGAATTTTTCGATATAATTTTTTTTTTCTTTTTCTCAACTTAATCATTGCATTAAAACATTTGGATGTTTAAAATCTTTACATTTCGATCCTAGTCCCATGGATCGTAACCTTTACTTTTTCGTTTCTTTCTTGTATCATAAATCTTGTCATTCAAATTTTAATACCATTCATATCCATATAAATATTCTTTGTTTCATCGTTCATAATCAAACGTGTAATAATTTCTCACGTAACAATTAATTTGAACATCCACAGTTCACAATTTAGTACAACTCGTCCTATCCGGATCCACCCTATATGTATATACAAAATATTCATGTAATCTTGACAAATTGTTCACATTAAATCATAATATAAACGTATAACATTCACAACCTCTTAGGAACATTCGTCTCTACATAATCTGATATTCTTGAAATTCTTTCTTTCCTGCAAAACGTTTATTAAGCAAGTAATGAGCACAACGGCTCAGCAAGTTCAACAGTTATACTTCACATAGCACATACCTTATCATGCTTGGTGTGTGTCATACATCATGTGCTTGTGCTTCTACTATAGCAATATATCTCCTATATATTCATATTGTTGCACAAATACACATTGTGATCATATTAATCACATATCACGTAACACATAATTTGTATGCAGTTAAAACAAAAATTATATATTTTAATAGTCCAACATTTAACATAAAAGGGACTGAAGAACTTGTCTGGCGTTCAATTAATAGCTCAACTTATTAAATTGGTAGTTCATACCCTTTACTCGATCAACCTATGATCATAAAATAATCAAATAATAATTATTTAACTCCTCGTGATATTAATTTAATTAATTAATATCATCTCTAGGCCAAATATTAATTTATATGGCCAATTATATTAACCTCGTTCCTTAAAATATTAGCATAACTTAATATTTAATACCTTCACTACGGACAACCCGGCTCAATAGATAAAATTTACATATTTGGTGGTCCGAAAATTTTATTTAAGCATTTTCTAACCTTTAAACCCATTTGATTAATATTTAAATATTAATCCTCAATATTTAATATTTTTACAAAAATATTAAATTTAATGCCCAAACATCATTTCTATATTTTTTGTATTTTTCTATATTTTTCTATGATTTTTAAATAATTTTTAAACATTTATTTAAAAAAAAACTGATTCTGGGGGCATTTTGGTAATTTTCACGCCCTTAGGGACATAACCGGAATTTCTCGGAAAGTCCAGGGGTATTTCTGTAATTTCCGTGACCCTGGGGACACGTTGGTCATTTTTCGGAAAGTTCAGGGGCCTAACCGTCATTTTACGTGGCCAAAGGACACGCCGGTCCTTTCCAAAAAAGTTCGGGGGCAAAACTGTCATTTCGCCCCGGCCGCGCATTGCGCAATCCATCCGTATTGCGCGCCAAAAACGACGTCGTTCCTTGGCCGTTTCCGGAAACTTCATCCGCGCAAGGCGCGACCCGTCTTCTCGGCTCCAAAACGACGCCGTTTCGTCGCCTGTTACCGAAGATACGCCCGCGCCATGCGCGGGCTACTGTTCCTGTTTCTCCTTCAGATTTCGCGCACAGTACACCACCTTTTCAAAAATAAGTAAATTTCCACCATTTTTAAACCACTTTTTCACCGCAAAATAATTCCAAAAATCATGAAATTCATAAGTATACATCTAAAAATTATTTAGAATAATTATACTAATTATTTTCTATTTTTTCACAAAATTTAATTAATACCATAAATACACAATTAAATCAAATAAATTAATTTATACCTTTCAAGCACTCGAAAATCTTTCCTTGAAGCTTGGTATTTCCTCCCTTTGGTGGCTATGGTGGTCTTGGGTGGCATGGTGGCGGCGGGTGGTGGTGTTCGGATGGAAAGCAAAGAGAGAAGGAGAGGTGTGATGTTTTGTTTGTTTTTTTCTTTTCCATTTCCTTTCTTATTCCTTTTTTCCTTATATAAACATAATAGTATAAATTATTTTTAACACCTACACTCACATCCACCGCCTCAACTATGCACACCACCGCCTTTGAATTTCGGGAGATTTCCATGCAATAATTAAATTTTTAATACATTACGTAACCATTTCATGTAATAAATATTTTATATAATAAATATAAAATAGTTATTTTAATTCACCAAAATTCATTATACAATTTATAAATAATATTATTACCCTTTTTAGGTACTTTACTTGACAAATTTTGTACACGCATAATGACATGCATGTAATTATATGAGGTAATTTATACCTCCAAAAATCATAAAATAATTCATATAGCTTATAAAAATTATTTTTCATAATTTTTCACTTCATTACTTGGACATCATATTACATTAACATGTTCACGTTTTTAAAATATTATCCTTCATAACAATCATAATAATTCCATTATACATAAATATAATTTTTAATAACTTAAAACATTCATTTTTCTTATTTATTATTCAATTTCTTTAATATTCATATTAATTCCTTTATATATATAAATTATATAATTTAATATTATATAATTTATATAATTACATTCTCCTTTTATATAATTTCTTAATTTCCTCCAACTTTATTTTATTTAATCACCTTATATAAATTACATAATTATTCCTATATAATTTACATAATTATTATTTTCTTCATGCCTTATTTTAATTTCCTTATATAAATTATATAATTTATTATTATATAATTTATATAATTACCTTTCCTTATCAATTAATTTCTAAACTTCTTCCAAAATTCTTGATAAAATCTAAAATTCAATAATTTCAATTTTACTTAATTTCCTCATTAATTTTTATTTTACTTTGGATTAATTTAATTATTAATCCCTTAATTCTCATAATTAATAACATTTATAAATATAACAATTACATATATATACATATTTAATTCATATTTCTTACATTTCCATATAACCTCATTTAAAACATAATTTCTGCACTTTCATAATAATTTAATTGTACAATTTATTGTACCTTTACCTGAAATTTCTCTTATTCTTAATAAATTGTCTTTAAACAATTTATTTACTTTTCTAATATTTAAATTTAATATCATTTATCATAATCTCTGCACAAATTTAATTTACTAATTAAATCTCATCACATACCTTAATTCACATAAAATAATAATTTTTTTACACAACCTTGAAAATTGTGTCTATTAAATTCTTATTTAATCTTATTAAATAATTCCGAAAATTCGGATGCTCACAACATTCAAGGTCTAAATAACCCCTCAGTATCAGTTAAAGTTATCCTCAAAATGAGGAAATAGTTGAATAGCCTTTATAACAAGATTTAGGCTAAGGTTGAAATAACATACAATTAACGGTTTGAAACCTAGTATAATGAAAGGAAAATGTGGAGATTTAACATTCTTGACATAATCTAGGTATTGGGAATTTAATGTGAGTAAAGATGGATTAAGAAAAATTCATAGTATGAGAAAATCTCATAAAATGTTTAAGTGATATGGATTGAAATTTATGGAAGAGAAAATTAGAGATTATTATAGTGTAATGTTGATAACGAAATTCTTATGAGTAAAAGTGAATGTAATATCCTAAATATTTATAAAAACATATAAATATGATATGAAAAAGGTAGAAAATAATATACTATAATTTTGAGGACAAAATTCTTGTAAGTTGGGTTGAATGTAATATCCCAAATACTTCTGAAGTTATTAAAAATGATCTTGAAAGATTAAATTAAGGGTTAAGAATTAAAACTTAGTTTTATGAAGAGAATACTTAAGAATTTTATTTCTCAGGTGTACAGTAGATTAACTACGACTTGTAATTGTAAATCGTACATAAATAGATGTTAAACTTTTAAACCTAATCTATGTGTTATATGATTGAATTATTCATCAATATGTGTTATGTGTTTTCTATATATTAGATTTTGTGTTTCGGTTCAAGTATGCAACCTTAACACTTGATAAAATCTTAAGAAACCCAGTTATGGTTAAAACCTAAAGGGTTATAACCTAAACCCTAAGGGTTATAACTTAAAAATTAGTATACATGTGGAATTCATCTTGCATCTTTTTAGGACTTTTTGAATTTCACGAGATATTGTTTAAACAGGATAAAGATGCATAATATGCAATAATTTTTTTTTGAGAAAAAGACAAAAAACACAATTCCTGAGAAAACGTTTTTCGTTGTTTTCATTATTCTGTTCGTTGTTTTGATTTTTTGTATTTAACGATATAGCATTTATACGAGGTATAGATGCCAGGGAGCCAATAATATATTTCCAAAAAAAAAGGTGAAAAATATTATTCACCTAAAAATCGTCTTTCTTTTTTTTTAAAATTTTTTTTACAATTCTGAATAGCGTTTTTACGGACAATAAATACATTTTGACCAAAAAAATTTTTACAAAAAATATTTTTTGGAGATTACTATTCACTAATACGTAAAGAATACGAAGAATAATACAAGTATACTGTAATTTATAATACGAGAATTATACAAAATATTATACGAGATTAATACAAAGATTAACATGAGGTATAATACCAATAGAATACAAGTATTATGCGATCTATAATATGAAAGCAATTCGTATAAATACTTATGTATTATACTATTTAACTAATTAGTTGAAATCAAATTAATTTGTAACTGTGAATCCAAGTGTATTACTTTCGACCAGTTACATTCGAGTGTGGAAATCCATGTGATATATTATTGACCAATCAAATTTAAGGAAAGCTAACTAGCAATCCAAGTGAACCAGAAACTGAAATAGACCAATCAAATTTAGAGTAACCAAGTTAGAGTAACCAAACGAGGAAACCTAATTTAAGGAAAGCTAACTAGCAATCCAAGTGAATAATTTTCGATCAATCATAGCAAAGGATGATGTAAGCCTAATTTGGCATGACATAAGGCTTAAATAAACACAAATATGATGTCATCGTGATGTCATGATGATATCGCTTTATGGAGAAAAAGTAATAAAAGTTTAGGTTATTAAAGTGTAATTAACCAAGGTACCAAAGTGAAATTAACCATATTTTTCTAGCCTATAAATAGTCCATCATCCATTCATTATTTAATACCATTCAAGAAGCATTTCAAGAGAAAAAGTATTCTATAGTTATAAAATGTGAGCTACTGTGAGCGAAAAATATATTCCAAGTATCAAAGTCCTGTGCAAAATATGTTAAAGTAAGCACTACAAGAGGTATAATCTAGTGGTTATTATGTTCATTTTGCTTCTTATATTTAGTATAAATATACTTTTATAAGTAGTTATAATGCCCAAATTATTTTAGATATATAATCCAAAAGTCTGATTCATAAACAATTATAATGTCCGATTTATTTATATTATAAAGAAGAAATACTCATTTTACAAGTAGTTACTAACTTTAATTTTCTTCAAGTGTTTAGTAAGAATATTCATTTTATAAGTATTATAATGCTCAAATTATTTCGAATATAGTAGATGAATATTCATTTTACAAGTAGCTATAATGATCAATTCATTTTAAAATATAGTAAAAGAAATTCTATTTATAAGCGGGTATAATGTCCGAAGTGACCGAATTGCATAATCCTTTGTATGGGCGGAGGATTTGTGTTTACTCAGTTACTATGTGATAATCATTGAAATGTTAGAGTCGCGCTAGCAGTTTGATAGATAGATAATATTAAGTTTAGGCACGAGTTCTTAAAACTCATGCATATGGTAAGTCCATGACTCATAATTGTATGGTATGTTTGAGCCCCTCAGCATATGGATAGTCTTTGATTTGTTCTCAGACTACGTATTGCTAGGACAAGCTTTAAAACTCATATTTTTGTGGTAAGTTCCTGGACTCATAATGTGGCAAGTTTGATGAACTATACGGGGGTATAGAAAAGTTGGAGTAGTTAGAAATTTTAATACGATAAATAATAATAATTCTAGCAATAAAGTTAATAATTAAGTAAAGAAGTAGAAAGTGAATGTTAGGAAATTTAGGATATTTTCACTCTTCTAGCTTTGCTAGATTTCAAAACAATTTGGCCTCAAGTTGATTTGGCACGTGTGTGCTTTGAGAAATACAAACGAATTTTTAAGCAATTTAAAAAGTGTCTATGCTATTTGACTCGGCTAGACAAAAATGTTTTTACGTCAAAATGTATTTCAAAGGAATCACACGCACCTTTTAGCCCGGTGCAGATGTGATGAATGACGGAATGCTCAACGTGTTGTTGAGACAGTGCAGTACTATTTCGTTATAAGATGATTCAACACCATAAAGTATGGTTTATGGTGTAGGAATTATTAACGACGGAATTCTCAACGAACTGTCAAAATGATGCGGTAACATGAAGTCATAAATGATTTTGATTTATGAAGGTATGTCAGAACTATAAGTCAATGCCATTTGACTCGGCTTGATATTTTGAAAAGTTTTGACATGATAAATGTTCAAAAATTTCTGCGGATTATAAAGTGTTAAAAGAAAGTCTATGCTAATTGAACTAGCTAGACAAGCGTTGAAAAATTACAAGTCTAAGCTATTTGATTCAGCTAGACAAATTTTGAAATGTATTGACTTCATATTCCTTGAAAGTTATACAAAATGTAATTACTTTTGAATGAGTTCTAAGGCTGAGATGAACAAAAAGATTAAGAATATTGCAGGTTGATCGAATGGTCACCTGGCATAGCAAGACACAGACATTGCAGATTGATCATCTGGCGTGCCAATATATGGTGAAACATCCATCACTTTAATGACAGAATGATCCACTGTCAGGGTTTGCAGTATGAAGTACTCGGGGAGCGAAGTACTGTAAACCGGGATAAATGTTCATTCAGCATATCATGAAAGTTTTTCCAAAAAAAAAAAAATTTTGAATTCCTCTATTCTTATGAAGATTGGATGGTAGGATGGGTTCGTTACAGTTGGTAGGAATAATGAAAGTATAAATTGTGAAGTAAAGAAATTATGAAATATGATGGATTAGAAATGACAATGTGTAATGACTATGAGGACGGAATGAAAGAAAGATATGTGGAATGAGTAAAAAGAAATTGTAATTGTTACAAATGAATGAGATATTAATACATCAAAATTTCGAGGACGGAATTTTATGAAGGAGGGGTGAATGTGACACCCAAGATTTTTGGAATAATTTTAAATAAGGATTATGATGAATTAATTAAATGTTAGTGTTTAAAACTAGTGTTGAATAATACAGGTACTAAAGAATGAATTATGAAAGGTAAAGAAGATTTATGAATGTAAGAAGAAAAGGATGAAAAGGAACATGAAGAAGAATTTATATGAATTAAGAAAATAAGGTTGAATGTACAAAGTATGTAATATGTGAATGGAGTAAAGAGATGTGTGAGTAGAGAAAGGAAATATTTCAGAGAATAAGGAACCAAAGAAAATATGAATTGAATTAAGAGTTGAATATTCTAACAATTATAACCATTATGGTATTATCCATGTAAGTTATGGATATCAAAGAGGAAAAATATAATTATTATAGATTAAATTGTTATTCACCAAGATATAAAGGTATTGCAAGGTACTATAAACAAAATACGTATGAATATTACGGCAATTATGATTCCGAGGACGAAATCCTGTTAAGGGGGGAAGAATGTGAGGATCCGAATTTTCGAAATTATTTAATAAGATTAAATAAGAATTTAATAGACACAATTTTCAAGGTTGTGTAAAGAAATTATTATTTTATGTGAATTAAGGTATGTGATGAGATTTAATTAGTAAATTAAATTTGTGCAGAGATTATGATAAATGATATTAAATTTAAATATTAGAAAAGTAAATAAATTGTTTAAAGACAATTTATTAAGAATAAGAGAAATTTCAGGTAAAGGTACAATAAATTGTACAATTAAATTATTATGAAAGTGCAGAAATTATGTTTTAAATGAGGTTATATGGAAATGTAAGAAATATGAATTAAATATGTATATATATGTAATTGTTATATTTATAAATGTTATTAATTATGAGAATTAAGGGATTAATAATTAAATTAATCCAAAGTAAAATAAAAATTAATGAGGAAATTAAGTAAAATTGAAATTATTGAATTTTAGATTTTATCAAGAATTTTGGAAGAAGTTTAGAAATTAATTGATAAGGAAAGGTAATTATATAAATTATATAATAATAAATTATATAATTTATATAAGGAAATTAAAATAAGGCATGAAGAAAATAATAATTATGTAAATTATATAGGAATAATTATGTAATTTATATAAGGTGATTAAATGAAATAAAGTTGGAGGAAATTAAGAAATTATATAAAAGGAGAATGTAATTATATAAATTATATAATATTAAATTATATAATTTATATATATAAAGGAATTAATATGAATATTAAAGAAATTGAATAATAAATAAAAAAAATGAATGTTTTAAGTTATTAAAAATTATATTTATGTATAATGGAATTATTATGATTGTTATGAAGGATAATATTTTAAAAACGTGAACATGTTAATGTAATATGATGTCCAAGTAATGAAGTGAAAAATTATGAAAAATAATTTTTATAAGCTATATGAATTATTTTATGATTTTTGGAAGTATAAATTACCTCATATAATTACATGCATGTCATTATGCGTGTACAAAATTTGTCAAGTAAAGTACCCAAAAAGGGTAATAATATTATTTATAAATTGTATAATGAATTTTGGTGAATTAAAATAAATATTTTATATTTATTATATAAAATATTTATTACATGAAATGGTTATGTAATGTATTAAAAATTTAATTATTGCATGGAAATCTCCCGAAATTCAAAGGCGGTGGTGTGCATAGTTGAGGCGGTGGATGTGAGTGTAGGTGTTAAAAATAATTTATACTATTATGTTTATATAAGGAAAAAAGGAATAAGAAAGGAAATGGAAAAGAAAAAAACAAACAAAACATAACACCTCTCCTTTTCTCTTTGCTTTCCATCCGAACACCACCACCCGCCGCCACCATGCCACCCAAGACCACCATAGCCACCAAGGGGAGGAAATACCAAGCTTCAAGGAAAGATTTTCGAGTGCTTGAAAGGTATAAATTAATTTATTTGATTTAATTGTGTATTTATGGTATTAATTAAATTTTGTGAAAAAATAGAAAATAATTAGTATAATTATTCTAAATAATTTTTAGATGTATACTTATAAATTTCATGATTTTTGGAATTATTTTGCGGTGAAAAAGTGGTTTAAAAATGGTGGAAATTTAATTATTTTTGAAAAGGTGGTGTACTGTGCGCGAAATCTGAAGGAGAAACAGGAACAGTAGCCCGCGCATGGCGCGGGCGTATCTTCGGTAACAGGCGACGAAACGGCGTCGTTTTGGAGCCGGGAAGATTGGTCGCGCCTTGCGCGAATGAAGTTTCCAGAAGCGGCCAAGGAACGACGTCGTTTTTAGCGCGCAATACGGATGGATCGCGCAATGCGCGGCCGGGGCGAAATGACAGTTTTGCCCCCGAACTTTTCTGGAAAGGACCGGCGTGTCCTTTGGCCACGTAAAATGACGGTTAGGCCCTTGAACTTTCTGAAAAATGACCAACGTGTCCCCAGGGTCACGGAAATTACAGAAATACCCCTGGACTTTCCGAGAAATTCCGGTTATGTCCCTAAGGGCGCGAAAATTACCAAAATGCCCCCATAATCAGTTTTTAATTAAATAAATGTTTAAAAATTATTTAAAAATCATAGAAAATTATAGAAAAATACTAAAAATATAGAAATGATATTTGGGCATTAAATTTAATATTTTTGTAAAAATATTAAATATTGAGGATTAATATTTAAATATTAATCAAATGGGTTTAAAGGTTAAAAAATGCTTAAATAAAATTTTCGGACAACCAAATATGTAAATTTTATCTATTGAGTCGGGTTGTCCGTAGTGAAGGAATTAAATATTAAGTTATGCTAATATTTTAAGGAACGAGGTTAATATAATTGGCCATATAAATTAATATTTGGCCTAGAGATGATATTAATTAATTAAATTAATATCACGAGGAGTTAAATAATTATTATTTGATTATTTTATGATCATAGGTTGATCGAGTAAAGGGTATGAATTACCAATTTAATAAGTTGAGCTATTAATTGGACGTCAGGCAAGTTATTCAGTCCCTTTTATGTTAAATGTTGGACTATTAAAATATGTAATTTTTGTTTTAACTGCATACAAATTATGTGTTACGTGATATGTGATTAATATGATCACAATGTGTATTTGTGCAACAATATGAATATATAGGAGATATATTGCTATAGTAGAAGCACAAGCACATGATGTATGACACACACCAAGCATGATAAGGTATGTGCTATGTGAAGTATAACTGTTGAACTTGCTGAGCCGTTGTGCTCATTACTTGCTTAATAAACATTTTGCAGGAAAGAAAGAATTTCAAGAATATCAGATTATGTAGAGACGAATGTTCCTAAGAGGTTGTGAATGTTATACGTTTATATTATGATTTAATGTGAACAATTTGTCAAGATTACATGAATATTTTGTATATACATATAGGGTGGATCCGGATAGGACGAGTTGTATTAAATTGTGAACTGTGGATGTTCAAATTAATTGTTACGTGAGAAATTATTACACGTTTGATTATGAACGATGAAACAAAGAATATTTATATGGATATGAATGGTATTAAAATTTGAATGACAAGATTTATGATACAAGAAAGAAACGAAAAAGTAAAGGTTACGATCCATGGGACTAGGATCGAAATGTAAAGATTTTAAACATCCAAATGTTTTAATGCAATGATTAAGTTGAGAAAAAGAAAAAAAAAATTATATCGAAAAATTCAGTAATTGATCAGTTAATGGATTAAAGTAGGTAAGCAAAGATTTATTAACGGACCGAAATTTGGACGTAATGAAAATAATGTTTATTAAATATAAGATTTAAGGGAATAAAGTGGGTCGAATTTCGGGGTCGTTACAAATGTTTCGTTTTGTTCATCAGTCATTATAGACTTTAGAACATTCCCTGAACGATATGTTTGTGAGACATTAAAGACTTTGAACGCTCCAAGGATATTTGTAGGTGATCAGTCTACTCGTATCCAATTGCTCCAAACACATATAATGTTATGTCGGTATATCTAATGCTCCAATTCCTCCATAAATAATAGAGTTATTCAGCTTAGTCTCAATACAAGATTCAGTAGTAGAACAATCTAGATTGGAAGATTTCTTACCTAACCATAACACAAGTTTTACAAATATATAGTAATATAGTAAACTGATTGGTTTGTTTAAACTGTGAACAAATATATCAGTTCCCGTGACACCCAGGATTTTAAAAATAATTCCAAATAAAGATTATGAAAAAAATAAGTAAAGGTTAGCAATTAAAACCTAGTGTTGAATGATAGAAGGTATTAAGAAATGAATTATGAAATGTGAAGAAGATTTATATGAATTAAGAAAAGAAGGACGAATGTGTAGAGTATAAATGATGTGCGATAGAGGGTATGAAATAAGCGAATAGAGTAAGGAGATGTATGATTAAAAGGAAGAAAATTTTTCAGAAAGTAAGAAACTATCTTGATAAGTATATCAAGAAACGAGTTAAGGTTTTATTAAGAAATTTTTAGAGAAATATGAAATGTGGTATTACAAAGAAATTGTGAATTAAGTTAAGAATTTAATATTCCGACTGTTACGATCAGTATGATGTCATTTGTTAAAGCTGTGAATTATGGATATTAAGAGGTAGGTTATGATTATTATGGACGGGTTTATTCAGCAATGTAAAGGTATAACAAGGCGCTATAAATAATATATGTATGATTATTACGGTAATTATGATTTCGAGGACGGAATCCTGTTAAGGGGGGAAGAATGTGAGGATCCGAATTTCAGGATTCCTTTAATAATATCAAATAAGAATTAATTGATAAAAATATCAAGGTTGTTTAAGTTAATTATTATTTAAAGTGTTTGAAGGGATTTAATTAGTAAATTAAATGTGTACAGAGATGGTGATGAATTATGTGAATTTAAAATAATTGAAAAGTAAATAAATTGTGTAAATACAATTTATGAAGAATAAAAGAAATTTCAGGTAAATGTACAATAAATTGTACAATTTAATTATTGTGGAAGTACAAAAATTATGTTTTAAATAAGATTATGTGATAATGTAAATGCATGAATTAAATATGTATATATTTATATATATACATTTGTATATATGTGTGTGTTATGTTTAATTGATAATTATAAATTTCATTAATTATGAGAATTAAGGGATTAATAATTAAATTAATCCAAAGTAAGATAAAAGTTAATGAGGAAATTAAGTAAAATTGAAATTATTGAATTTTAGATTTTATCAAGAATTTTGGAAGAAGTTAGAAATTAATTGAGAAGGAAAGGTAATTATATAAATTATATAATTTATATAAGGAAATTAAAATAAGGTAAAAAGAAAGTAATAATTATATAGATTATATAAGAATAATTATGTAATTTATATAATGTGATTAAATGGAATAAGGTTGGAGGAAATTAAGAAATTATTTAAGGAAGAAGAATGTAAATATATAAATTATATAATATTAAATTATATAATTTATATATAAAGAAATTAATGAGAAATGTAAAGGAATTAAATTAAATGAGGAAAAAGGAAGGATTTAATTTATTAAAAAATTATGGTTATGTGTAATGGAATTATTATGACTTTTACGAAGGATAATATTTTGGAAACGTGAACATGTTAATGTAACATGTTGTACAAGTAACGAGGTGAAAAATTACGAAAAAATAATTTTATAAGTTATGTGAATTATTTTATGATTTTTGGAGATATAAATTATCTCAAATAATTACATGCATGTTATTATGCGTGTACAAAATTTGTCAAGTAAAATACCAAAAGGGGTGTTAATATTATTGATAAATCATATTATGAATTTTGGTACGATAAAATAATTATTTTACATATATTATGTAAAATAATTATTACACGATATAATTACGTAATGTATTAAAAAGTAAATTTGCATGTTATTTTGGAAAATTCCCGAAGTCTCGCGTGGCTAAGGCGGTGGAAAATTTTTATTGCAAAAAGGATTTACTTGTTGACTATAAAAAGGCAAGATAAAGAATAAGAAGGAAAAAGGAAAAGAAGAAAAACCAAACAAAACATGAACAAACTCTCTTTCTCTCTCCCTCATCCGAAACCACCGCCACCCACCGGAAGTCAACCGTGAACCACCATGGTTACCAAGAAAGGGGGAGTTTTGTGCCATCCAAGTGGGAAATAAACTTCAAAGGAAGGTATATATTAATTAAATTTGATTTATTTTGGTATTTTTGATAAATTATTATTGTGGAAAAAAATTAGAAAATAAATAGAATTATTATTCTAAATAATTTTAAGATATATATTTATGATTTTTATGATTTATAGAATGGTTATGTGTGGAAGTTTTGAGGAAAAAAATTGGTGAAAAAAAGAAGTTGGTGTACTGTTGCGCGGCTGGGTGAAGAAGAAGAAAAAGGGCTGCCGCGCATTGCGCGACAGCCATTTTTTTCCCGACACAGATATAAAACGACGTCGTTTTGTGGCGTGGTTTTTGGTCGGCCGCGCAATGCGCGGCCTGGCGCCAAACGACGCCGTTTCGTAGGAAGCCAGAGAAGAAAGGCAGCACCATGCGCGAGCAGAGTTTTGGGGCAGAAATTACTATTTTGCCCCTGGCCTTTTCTGGAAAGGACCAGCGTGTCCTTTGGCCGTGTCAAATTACAGAAATGCCCCTGGACTTTTCGTTTAAGTCCGGTTATGTCCCTAACGTTGCGGAATTTACGGAAATGCCCCTGAGCTTTCCGGAAAATGCCAATTTTGTCCCTTTGACCGCGGAAATTACATAAATGCCCTCAGAAGTGATTTTTAATGAAATAAATGTTTTAAAATTGTTTAAAAATTATAAAAAAAAATACTAAAAATATAGAAATGATGTTTGGGCATTAAATTTAATATTTTTGTAAAAATATTAAATATTGGGAATTAATCCAATAAGGTTAAAGTTAGAAAATGGTTAAATAAAATCTTCGGACAACCAAAAATGTTAAATTTATCCGATAAGCCCGGTTGTCCGTAGGGAATGTATTTGATATTAAGTTAAATTAATTTATTAAGGAACGAGGTTAATATAATTAACCATATTATTTAATAATTAACCCGGTACCCTAAAATAAATCGTCGGGTAGGGTTAATTACATTATAGATGATATTAATTAATTAAATTAATATCATAAAAGAGATAAATAATTATTATTTTATTATTTTATGATCATAGGTTGATCGAGTTAAGGGTTTGAGCTAACAATTTAAATAACTGGACGCCAGGCAAGTTCTTCAGTCCCTTGTATGTTAAATGTTGGACTTTTATGATATGTAATTCTTGTTTTAAATGCATATAAATTGTGTGCTACATGATACGTGATTAATATGACCACAATGTGTATTTTGTGCAACGATATGGATATATATGAGATATATTACTATAGTAGAAGCACAAGCACATGATGTACGACACACACCAAGCATGATAAGGTATGTGCTACGTGAATCATAACTGTTGAACTTGCTGAGCCATTGTGCTCATTACTTGCTTAATAAACATTTTTGCAGGTAAAGATATAAATTTCAAGAAATATCGGATTATGACGGATTTTTCCTAAAAGGTTGTGAACGTTATTATCAAACGTTTATATTATGATCCAATGTGGATAATTTGTCTCAGTTATATGGATGTTTTGTATGTACATATATGTTGGATCTGG
Organism: Hedera helix; assembly: GCA_947179155.2. Classification (NCBI taxonomy): domain Eukaryota; kingdom Viridiplantae; phylum Streptophyta; class Magnoliopsida; order Apiales; family Araliaceae; genus Hedera; species Hedera helix. The sequence continues at coordinate 40,230,842 of OX359264.1, read as the reverse complement.
ATAGAACGAATAGTGTTAAATTAGGAATTGTGATTATTCATGATGATGGTCAGGATAGAGATTATTATGAATGATTATGATACAAAGAACATTTGTATAGATATGAATGATATTAAATGGTTAATGTTGAACATTATGATACCGGTAATAGAAAGAAAAAGTTAAGGTTGCGATCCATGGGACTAGGATCGAAATGTAAGGATTTTAAATATCCAAATGTTTTAATACAATGATTAAGTTGAGAAAAAGAAAAATTTATACCGAAAATTGGTAATTGATGATTTTTGAAATCAGATAATGGATCAATTAGGGTTTATATAAAGTGATGAAAGGTTTATTAACGAACCGAAATTTGGACGTTAGAAAGATAATGTATCATAAATACAAGATTTAAGGTAAGAATATGGGTCGAATTTCGGGGTCGTTACAGTTCCCCTCTCTTATCAACACGGGGATGAATATGTCTCAGTGCATATCATACAGGTGATATCACACTGAAATGCCAATTTCGTAGCCGCATCAGGTAAGTCGGTTCGACTGACATATCATAGCCCAAGCCCAAAATAAGAGTTCGTTCTCTCAGTAACTAACATACAAATATCTTTTAAAACTATTAGTTTGACGTAACTAATAACTAATCAATATACTTATGAGAAAAGAATCAACTTCTCATAATATATATAAAGAATAGTTTGACACAAGATTTCAATCTATTATCATGATAGTCAACTGAGTGGTTCCTCACCCAAGAACTAATGAATCAGTTTCTCGTCTCATCCACACTATTCTCAAATGATATCATTCAGTGTGTAACCCGCTTTGAAAACACTTGTAACGACTCCGAAATTCGACCTACTTCATTCCCTTAAATCTTGTATTTATTAAACATTATCTTTCTTACGTCCAAATTTCGGTTCGTTAGTATATCTTTAACCACCTTAACTGATCCATTATCTGATATTTAAAATCATTAATTATCAAAATTCTCATATAAATTTTTCTTTTTCTCGATTTAATCGTTGCATTAAGATATTTGGATATTTAAAATCCTTACATTCTGGATCCTAGTCCCTGGATCGCAACCTTTACTTTTTCTTTTCTTTCTGTTACCAATATCGTAAAGCTCAACATTTAAAATTTAATATTGTATATATATCCATACAACATCTTTCGTTTCATAAATCATACTTAAATCATTTAATAATCTTTATCGTAACATCTATCTAATACAATCACAGTTCAAAATTTAACTTTACTTATCATGTCTGGATTCGACATATATACATATATATATATATACATATATATATATATATATGAAACAACATTATAAACTTAACACATGTATCCACATTGAATGGAAAATATAACAAAACGTTTCCCACCTTCTAGACAATTCATCTCTAACAATTAATCCGATATTCTTGAATTTTCATTTCTTTCCTGCAAAAATGTTTATTAAGCAAGTAATGAGCACAACGGCTCAGCAAGTTCAACAGTTATAATTCACGTAGCACATACCTTATCATAATTGGTGTGTGTCATACATCATGTGTTTGTGCTTCTACTATAGCAATATATTTCATATATATTCATATCGTTGCACAAAATACACATTGTGGTCATATTAATCACGTATCACGTAACACATAATTTGTATGCAGTTAAAACAAGAATTTCATATCATACCAGTCCAACATTTAACATAAAAGGGACTGAAGAACTTGTCTGGCGTCCAGTTATTTAAATTGATATCTCAAACTCTTAACTCGATCAACCTATGATCATAAAATAATCAAATAATAATTATTTATCTCCTTATGATATTAATTTACTTAATTAATATCATCTCCGGACCAATTATTAATTTATATGGTTTATTAAATTAACCTCATTCCCTAATATATTCATCTAACTTAATATCCAACACCGTTAATACGGACAACCCGGCTCATCGGACAAATTTTAACATAACTGGGTGTCCCAAAAATTTTATTTAACCATTTTCTAAATGGTAACCTTATTAGATTAATATTTAAACATTTAAATATTAATCCCCAATATTTAATATTTTTACAAAAATATTAAATTTAATGCCCAAACATCATTTCTATATTTTTTAGTATTTTTCTATAATTTTCTAGAATTTTTAAACAATTTTTAAACATTTATTTCATTAAAAACTGATTCTGGGGGCATTTTGGTAATTTTCGCGCCCTTAGGGACACGCTGGTCATTTTCCGGAAAGTTCAGGGACAATCCGGTCATTTTGCAAAGCAAGGGACACAATCGGAAATTTCCCGAAAAGTCAAGGGCATTACCGTAATTTTACTTGGTCAGGGATACGGTCGGTATTAACCGAAAAGGGCAGGGGCACGCTGGTAATTTTCAGCGTTGCCGACCGCGCATTGCGCGCGTCCCCTTTACTGCCGACGCCAAAACGGCGTCGTTTCCAGTCGCTGTTCGTGACAGCCGCGCATTGCGCGGACGACCGAACTTTCGCGCCCCAAAACGACGTCGTTTTGAGCTCGCGTGTCAGAAATTCAGCAGCCGCGCATTGCGCGGCCTTGCCCAGAAAATTATCCGAAACAGTGCGCCAACTTCAAAATTTCTCCATTATTTACACAAATTTTTGCCACAATACCATTCCAAAAAATTATATAACTCATATATATATATCCTAAAATTATTAGGAATTATTATTCTAATTAATTACTAATTTTTCAACAAATTATTTTATCACTAAAAATACATAATAAATCATAAAAGAAATAATATATATACCTTCCAAAGCTTAAATTTCTTCCTTTGATGACACCAAATCTTCCTCATCTCTTGGTGGTGGCCATGAAAATTTCCGGGTGGCAAGGTGGTGGTCGGATAGAGCAATATTGAGAGAGATAGTGTATATATTTGTTTGGTTTTTTTTTCTTCTTTTTCTCTTCCTTCTTATTCTTTATCTTGCCTTTTTATAGCCAACATGTCATGCTTTCTTAAAAAAAATCCACCGCCTTTGACTATCCCGAAACTTCCAAATTTGGCAAAACAAATGAAGCATAAAAATATTTTAACACATTACGTAAATATTTCGTATAATAAATATTTTATATAATGTATATAAAATATTTATTTTAATTCACCTAAAATCGTATCATGATTTATAAATAATTTTAATATTTCTTTTGGGTACTTTACTTGACAAATTTTGTACACGCATAATGACATGCATGTACTTAAATAAGGTAATTTATACCTCCAAAAATCATAAAATAAATCATCGGACATATAAAAATTATTTTTCATAATTTTTCGTTCCGTTACTTGGACAACATGTTACATTAACATGTTCACGTTTCCGAAATATTATCTTTCATAAAAGTCATAATAATTCCATTATACATAACCATAATTTTTATTAACTTAAAACATTCATTTTTCTTATTTATTATTCAATTCTTTAATATTCACATTAACTTCTTTCTTTATATATATAAATTATATAATTTAATATTATATAATTTATATAATTACATTCTCCTTTGAAATAATTTCTTAATTTCCTCTAACTTTATTCCATATAATTACCTTATATAAATTACATAATTATTCTTATATAATTTATATAATTATTATTTTCTTCATACCTTATTTTAATTTCCTTATATAAATTATATAATTTATTATTATATAATTTATATAATTACTTTTCCTTCTCAATTAGTTTCTAAATTTCCATCATAAATCTTAATTTAATTTAAAATCCATAATTACAATTTTATTAACTTCTCCATTCGCTTTTCATTTAAAAATTGGATTAATTTAATTATTAATCCCTTAATTTCCTTAATTAATAACATTTATAATTATCACTTAAACATTCACATATATAAATATACATATCAAATTTAATATATTTCACATTACCACGTAACTTCAATTAAATCATAATTTCAGCATTTTCATTTAATTGTACAATTTATTGTACATTTACCTGACATTTTCTTATCTTTCATAAATTGTTTTTAAACAACTTATTTACTTTTCAATTCTTCTAAACCAACACAAATCATCACCATCTCTGTACAAGTTTAATTTATCAATTAAATCATATCACATACCTTAAATCACATAATATAATAATAATTTAACAACCTTGATAATTTTATCAATTAAATTCTCATTTGATATTATTAAAGAAATCCTGGAAATTCGGATCCTCACAACACTGACCATGAATCATTCGTACCAACAATGTAGTTAGATCGGTTCCCTAACATATATTAAACTCCTACCTCCCTCAATAGAGTCGTTCAACTCAACTGTTATCATGAGTTTTCAATGGAAATTTAATGTACTTTGACTTAAACTATCTCTAATTACTTTTCTTCAAATTTTCATCGTTTACAACTCATTATAAGCGTAATTCTTACAATCTCCAAATAAATTTTGATTATCTCCAAATGAATTTCTCATTAACATCCCTCTATGAGTTTACTTCTTTACTCTTTTTTTTTTTCCAGGTTTTATGCCTTAATAATATAATAACACATATTACCAAATACACCATTTATTTTGATGAAAAAGCTTCACACAAAAATATTAAAGATTTAATTTTTCTTATTACTTACTTGAGAACTCTTTATGAGTCCATTCCTTTCCAGATATTCTCGTAACGAGTTTATCTTTCTTCAGTATATTTATTTCACATAATATTTTTATATACTCCCTCCGTCCCAAGATAAAAGTCATTCATTGACTTTTGTCAAATTGACCATTTTTAAAATTAATAATTAAACATATATATCTAGATTTTCAAAAAAAAATTATTGAGATTAGTACTAAATTGTATATAGTTTATAATGTTTATAAGTTTTTTATATATATATAAAAGAATAACAAAATATATTGATTTAAAAAATGGTCAATTTGACCATAAAAGTCAATAGAGGACTTTTATCCTGGGACGGAGGGAGTATTAAGATTTATTTAGATTTTTACATATCTTTTAATTATCTAGGGACTCTTCACAAGTCCATTTACTCCTAACCCTCAGATTATATCCTCGGGTACTTGATACCTTAGGGCTATTATCTACAGCTCTGATACTAACTATAAAGCCCCCCCAAATCCCTGTACTAGTTACAGCTAACTTTGACATTAAACTTCATACATCTACCAACTTAACCACTGATGCCATAATCATTTTGGTTGTACTAGTCTATTTCAGACAATTCTTTAAAAATTTATTTTACTTAATCCCTGGATAATAACTTAGTTTCGATCTTATCTTTTTCTACAAGTATCAACTTGTATTTCATCCGTAAATATGAAAAACACCCTATATAGCGATCAATTTTTAATATTAAGATTTAGACATTTTTTTGCTTATATATAACCAAGGTTCACAACATGAATAATAGGATGGTTCTTAGAACAGAAGAATCTTGCGATAAATATTTGTATCTTTATTAGTGGCAAGATTCCTTTTTCTTATAGAACATACCATATTATTTAACACCCTTACTTGAATACATATCTTCATAGCGATAGCTCTTTATATCTATATTCCATATCTATCTAAAATTTAAAATATTAATAACACACTTGTACTTAGAACCGATGAATCTTATGATGAATTTGCCTTCTTGATTGGTGATTATGTCTTGAATTTTTACAGCACACATAATATTATTCAATATCCACATTCAGATTTATAGTTCTTTATCACAATTGTTTTAATGTTTAATAATTCTACGTTATATCAAATTTAAAGACATAACATTATTTTTAGGATAATAACATGGTATTATTCATATAATATTAGGTTACATGGTTTGTTTGTTCGTATTACAATAATCATTATGACTATATACAAATACAAGTAAATAAAGCATGAAACTTAGTCTACGCTTCTTCTTTATATTCATGAAAGCATGATCTTCTTATCATTCGTCTTTAACTGCAAATAATTTTTTTTCTCAAGAATGATCACGACGGCTCAACAAGTCTAACAAATAACACATACACAGTTTATGCTTTTATATAAATTTTGACATGCTTTGACTTAACATATCTCTCAATTCAATATCACAAATAACTTTTATTTCAACAATTTATATCACGTTGTCACATAAAGCATATAAAACATGTATATAACTTATAAACATAACACATAAGAGTTAGAAAACTTGCCTTGATTTGATAATGCAGTTTAAGTTAATTTATGTGTTTAATCATACAGACTACAAGGTATGTGAGATTGGCATAACCATTAGTCCTATTACAACTCCGTACTCTAGTTAATAATAACTAGTTTATTTATATTTTTCTTGCGTCACTAACATATGAATATAAACTAGATATTCAAGACTAATTTCATTTTTTATTCCTTTGATTAATTACAACTTGATGTCACAAGCATATCATGCTAGGACATCATGTATTACTCAAGAATATTCAAATTAAATTGAACATAATAACAACTAGTGTTTTTGATCATTTATTCTTTATTAATGGAATAAAATTGGACATTCTATCAGCTTATAAATAGAATTTCTTCTACGATATTTAAAAATGAATTGACCATTATAATTACTTGTAAAATGAATATTCATCTACTATATTTAAAATAATTTCAGCATTATAACTTCTTATAAAATGAATATTCTTATGAAACACTTGAAGAAAATTGAATATTGTAACTACCTGTAAAATGAGTATTTCTTCTTTATAATAGAAATAAATCAGACATTATAACTACTTATAAATAGAAATTTTGTACTATATATCTAAAATAATTTGGGCATTATAACTACTTATAAAATTATATTTATATTAAATATAAGAAGAAAAATGAACATAATAACCACTAGAGTATACCTCTTGTAGTGCTTGTTTTAACATATTTTGCGTAGGATTTTGATATTTGAAATATATTTTTCGCTCGTAATAGCTCTTAGATTATAAATATAGAGTATATTTTTTTCTCTTGAAATGCTTCTTGAATGGTATGAAATAATGAATGGATGATGGTCTATTTATAGGATGGAAAAATGTGGTTAATTTCACTTTGGTATTTTGGTTAATTACACTTTAATAGCCTACATTTTTCTCACTTATTCTCTACCAAGAGACATCATCATGACATTATGATGACATCATCTTTGTGTTTCTTTTAGCCTTTTGTCATGCCACATCATGCTTACATCATCCTCTCATACGATTGATAGTTAGCTTTCCTTAAATTTGATTGGTCTATTTCAGTTTCTGGTTGCTGTAATTGTGCTAGTTTTCCTAGTTTGGTTACTCCAACTTGATTTTGTCTAGCTTGACTCTGATTGGTCAATAACATATCATATCGATTGCCACACTTGAATGTGACTGGTCAAAAGTAATACACATGGATTCATAGTTACAAACTGATTTAGTTTCAACTAATTAGTAATATAGTATATTACATAAATATTTATACGTATTTCTTTCATATTATACATCGTATAATATTCGTATTCTACTGGTATTATATCTCGTGTTAATTATTCGCATTCTTTTCGTATTCGTCCTATATTCGCGAATAGTAATCTCTGGAAATTATTTTCGATAAAAAATTTATTGGTCAAAACGTATTTATTGTCCTCCGTAAAAATGCTACTCAAGAATGTGAAATTTTAAAAAAAAAACGAAAGACGATTTTCATATGAATAATGTTTTTCACCTTTTTCTCGGGAAATATATTATTGGCTCCCCGATATCTATATCGCGTATAAATGCTATGTCATGAAATACAAAAAGTCAAAAATGACGAAAAATATTTTCTCAAAAATTGTGTTTTTCGCCTTTTTCTCAGAATTTTTTTTATTTCATATTATGTATCTTTACCCTATTTAAACAATATTTCGTGAAATGCAAAAAGTCCTAAAAATATGTAAGATGAATTCCACACACATATTAATTTTTAACCCTAACTAGGTTTTTTACGATTTTATTAAGCATGAAGGTTGCATACTTGAACCGAAACACAAAATCTAACATATAAAAAAACACATAACACATATTGATGTATAATCCAATCAAATAACACATAGATTATGTTTAAAAGTTTAACATCTATTTATGTACGATTTGCAATTAAAGATCGTATTTACTCTACTGTATACCCGAGAAATCAAATTCTTAAGTATTCTCTTCATAAAATTAAGTTTTAATTCTTAACCCTTAATTTAATCTTTCAAGATCATTTTTAATAACTTCAGAAGTATTTGGGACATTACATTCAACCCAACTTAGAAGAATTTTGTCCTCAAAATTATAGTATATTATTCTCTACCTTTTTTTATATCATATTTATATGTTTTATAAATATTCATGATATTACAAATGTTCTGAGCCTTGGATATATTGAAGTATAGAATGTCCAAATCTTAAGGTTAAAAATTACCCGGTATATATGGTGTCATCCATATATATACAGATGAACTACAAGTTAATATTTGTATAAAGGATGAAATCGAGACCAAGTTAAGATGTAGAGATTAATTAAATTTTTTTTTAAAGATTTTTTGCTTTTAAAGAATTGTCTGTAACAGACTAGTACAGCAATATGATTATGGGATTATTAGTTAGGTTGGAAGATGTTTTGAAAGTTTAATCTACAAAATCCGCTATAACAAGTACGGAGATTTTGGGGCGTTACAAGGGACATGGATTTTAGTACAAAAGCACTACCGGGGCAATGTCCAAAAAGGTCACGGCCGGGGCCATGGATTCCAGTTCAAAAGCATAGCCGGGGCCATGGTACTAGAATTTGATTTTTGATTTTTTCATGTAGGTTTTTCAAAAATTAAAATAAAAGGTTATTTTACATGATTTTATAATTAAAATAAAGCGTTTATTTTAAACTTGAAATTGAATTTCATGCAACTTTAAATTTTCCATTAAATTATATATATATATATATATATATATATATATATATATATATATATATATATATAACAGTTTTAATTCATGAGATGAATGATACATATGATGATATGTATGATATAAATTATGTATTGATACATATGATGTTATATATTGATACATATGATGATATGTATAATAATACAAATGATTGATTATGGACTATTGACCAATGTGATTGGATTTATTTTATTTAGATGCTTGAATAAATGAGTTTTATTAAATGGGATCAGCGTACCTCGTCTTTATCTATTTTTCTGTTATAAATTATATCTCCCTCCTATGTACTTTCCCTTGAATACTGATTAAGGTTTCTGTTTTATGAAAATAAATTGTAATATGATTAGATAGAATTATTTGAAGAATTGGAGCAGAAGATCAAGGAGCGCTTGAAGACTCGTTTGTAATGGAGTTCGAGTTATTGAATGTAATAGTTATATTCAATGTATTTATTCTTATTACCTAGGTTTGACCTTTTGGTTTATTTGGTGGCTCAAATAAACTAAACTAGAATAAAGTCCATAATCAATCCATATAAAATATAGTATTCTATATGTGCATGCTTATTATGTATATATTATGCTTCACATGTTAAATAATATGATGCATATATTTATATATATATATATATATATATATATATATATATGTGTGTGTGTGTGTGTGTGTGTGTGTGTGTGTGTGTGTGTGTGCGTGCGCGCGCGCGCACTAAATAAGATGAGACAATTAATAATAAAATCCTTAAGTTAAACAATATTAAGTTGTAACATTCAAAGATATTAAGAATATCAAACGTCGCTTTCTAGCATGATAAAACGATAGACTATCAAATACTCAATATACTTTTGTTGGACACACACAAGGCTTATATTGATTATTTGAGACGTTGTTTTATTACATTGGATGCTTATAAGGAATTGAACATTAATATTGTTTTGTTGTGCACACACAAGGACAATATTTTTCTCTTAACATATATAGAAGTGCTAGGTCAGACTTAACTTAGATAATTTTGATTCAGATGTGTACATACTTGATTATAATAATCTAATAGGCAAAATTAAAAGGAGTTACATGTTGATGTAATTGACAAGGAGTTGACTACCACTACAAAAAATGGGGCTTTAGCAACAACTGATTTTCATTACTAAAGGTGCCAAATTTCGTTGTGAAAGGTCTTTAGCAATGATTTTCTTATCATTACACCTTTCGTTACGCAATGAGCGTTGCTAATTGTTACGCAACGAATGTATTTTGTTCGTTGCCGAAAGTGATACATTTTATAACGAAAGTTGTCTTTCGTGCAAAAGCCTCGATCCTTTAGTAACAAAATTTATTGTTGCAAAATCAATAAAAATTGTTATTGAAAATCATCATTTGTTACAAAAATCCTACTAATTGATAATGAAATGAACTCTTTCTTTTGGCAACGAACATGTAGTTTCGTTGCGGTTGGTTCACTTTTGCCAACAATCAGTTTTGTTGCGGAATAACATGAAAATTGTTGCCTATAAACCTGTTTTCGTTGCAGATTGTATACTTTTCAGCAACGATGTTCGTTGCTGATTATACTATTTTGCAACGACAATATGATTAATCAGCAATGATAATGTTTTTTGGGGGTTATTTTTCAATAGCAACGAAAGTTGTTGATTAGCAACGACACTATATGTTGCTGTTTCTTTATATTTGCAACGAAAATTGATATGATTTGCAACGATATAAATGTTGACGATTTATTTGGGTATAACAACAACATTCTCCCCGTTGTTATAAGGTTAATTTTTCATTGCCAATTTTTTTTTTAATACTATTAGCAATGAAAACTTGTTGCTAAATGTATAAAAAGTTGATGCTATATCCTTAATTGTATAACGCTTTGGTAACGAAAGAATCATTGACTGTATCGTTGCCAAATCAAAAATTGACAATCTTGTTGTGTACCTAACTGGCTCAATAAATAGCAAATAATGGCAACAAAAAAAAAAAACTAAAATATTATTAACTTAATAAAATCATCCAGTACATAATCATTCATCATCTTTACAATGAATCATCTAAGGTTGCCATAGTTCTTCAATAAAATATATATTTACATATATAGATAGAGTACACTTCTTATTTCGTCCCTTTTCTACCGTAAACATAGTGCATCATATACAGGAAATTTGGTACCCAATATTGTAAGGCAGATAAAAGTAGTCTTCCTACACATATTTAAATATAATAGCAAGTCATAGCTATAGGAAAATAAAGCAATAGGTCAGCAGAGGCATATAGTGCCAAAATCAATACATAAAGACAATAAAGTTGCAGCGTGGTACTATTTGACACCCTTTATTACTTTTGGGTGCAACATTTAGCTCCAAGTCTCTCTTCAGGACAATCACAATGCTGAGGTGAGATTTGATTAAAAATGTAAATATGCATGTATTTCATCAAAAGAAAAGAAACATGTAGTAGTGCAAAAATAAAAATAAAAATTAGTGTACTGTTAACCACCTGTACTACGAGTAACTTGGCTTCTTCTTCTAACAGTTGGGCTCTTTCAACATCAACATTAAGGACATATTGCAAGGCTGATATATCATCACTGATGTGACAAAAAAATTGTAACTTCAAGTGCACAGTGTCAAATTGAAGAACGAGCAAGTACATGTCGAACCATAAAGACTAAATTAATTTCATATATTTCAAACAAATTAGAAATAAAAAATGGTGGAGATGATTAATTAACTAAATAATGCGAATTAAAAATTAATAACGAAAACTAATAATGAGAAAAACTACATAGGAATCTGAATCCATTAAATACTAACATAATAATTAAATTATTCATTTCCTTAATTAATTTTTAATTATTTTTCCTTCCCTTTAAAAATAGTTGTGATTCATATAATTAATATGGACAAGCATAGATTATAATAATTTAAGGATTAACTATAACTCATCAAAACTTCATTAAACAAGTATGAATTATGAAAAACTCATATCTTAACAATAACCTATCAAAACCTCACAAATAATATAGAATCAAAACGAATTACGCGCGAAGGTATAATTTGAATGAACAAATAATTAGACATTAATATCATAACAAACAGAAAATATTAATATGCAATACATAGTTTCATCTTCGTCCTAGATATTAGAAATTTAGTTAGCCATAAAATTATAAATTAAACACATAATAATAATTGCATAGAATAAAAAAAATAGAATAATTAAAGAGAAATTTTATAAAACTAATAAAGAATGTAACAAAAGGTTGCTATGATCATTTTGTTGCCAAAAGCTGCCGACATGATGAATAAAAAATAATTTCCCAACTCTCTCTTCCTTTACCGAAACTAGAAATAGAAAAATAAAAATAAAAATATATTTTCCTTTCTCTAAAACAAGACTCCTATTTATAGAGAAAATAAATTGAACCCTAATTTAGTTTGGAATAATTTGGACTCTTCTTTCCTTCTTGACTTCAACTTCTACATGGTAATCTTCCAACACTTTATTGGAGTCCAAATAAAAATCAACTTGAAAACTTTTAGAACTTCTTTTCCCACTCAACTTCAATTATTTATCTATTTCCTGCAAAACAAAATAACATATATTAATTAATTAAATAAACATATAAAATAATAAAAATGGGAATATTAAAATGTATAATTATGTGTCTATCAAATATCCCCATACCTAGCTTTTACTCGTCCTTGAGTAAAATAAATAAATAAAAAACAAAATCTAAACTACCCCATTTTCATAGGAAACACGATTGCACTTAGCATGTGTAACAAGCCTTTAAACCCCAAGGTTAACCCAAGTGGACAGGTTGTGTCTTGTGAGGGTTTGCAGTGAATATACGCACAAAATTCAAAATTCAAAACAAATAAATAAATAAAAATCTTTTTTAGTTTAACCAATTATGAAATCAAAAGAAAACTTCTAAGCATGTATGGGCATTACACATAAATAAGATCAAATTCAAAATCACACTTTCACCTTATAAAAAATACTCCATCTTCATTCTAAATACCGTCCTTCATAAAATTAATTCCATGTGATGCATGCATGTGATAATAAAAGAGTGATGCAAAAAGGCAAGTGCGTGTGAACTTTTCATGATTTTCAGGTGGTCTAAAAAATTGAAAATAATCAAAATTTTCATTATAGTTATACTTAGAATCGACCATAAGAAAATTTTTACTTATATTTTCAAAACATGAAACGATTTGTTCGTTTCACATTCAAATTTTATTGACTCGTGTGTAGTAAACCTCAACAACTCATTGACATTATCTAAATATTCAGGCTCATCTCAATTTTGATTAAGGTGATTTAAGAAAAAGTCTATTGGATCATCCAAAACCATAAATGTATTTTCATTCATTTCTTAGGTCATGGACAACTCTTGGATCATGTTTGCTCCAACAGGCTGGTTAGAAAAATCATTAGGTTCCTTTCCCACATTAAACACATTTAAGACAATTGCTATGTTCCCAAATGTCAATTTCATTAGTCCATTTCTACAATTGATTAACACAGTAGAGGTTGCTAGAAATGGTCTACCTAAAATGATAGGAATTTGAATGTTGGGGTTTGCAATAGGTTGGGTTTCAAGAACAACAAAATCGACAGGGAACACAAAATCACCAATCTTAATGAGTACATCTTCAACTATTTCCTTTGGCACTTTGATGGAACAGTCAGCTAGTTGGAGTGTGACTCTTGTATTTTTCAACTCCCCTAAGCCCAAGATTTGGTACACATAAAATGGTAAAAGGTTAATACTCGCTCCTAAATCAAGCATAGCTTTTTCAATTAAGGTGTCACCTATGATACATGAAATAGTAGGACAACCGGGGTCTTCATACTTCACAAGGACTTGGCATGAAATGATTGAACTAACATGGGTTGTTAGAAAAGTTTTCTTAGGGACATAAGTGGTTCTTTTGTGTGTGCACAAATCTTTTAAAGATTTAGCATATAAGGGAACTTGTTGAATGACATCTAGAAGAGGAATATTTAATTTTCACTTGTTTGAACACTTCTAGAATTTTGTCTAGCTGAGCTGACTGCTTGTTTGAAATTAGTCTTTGGGGGAATGTGGCTTTTGGTTTAAAGACTTTTTCATTTGAATCAAAAGATGTGGTTTGATCATTCTTTGATAATTGCTTGGTAGAGGGACATACTGACTCAGGCTTTGTGGGCTTTTTGGGCTGGGCTGATTTCGAAGATGAATTATTAGATTCATCAATTAAAATTTTCTTTTCTTCATTATCAATGCCAACATGATTGTTAAAATAATTTTCAGACCTTAAAGAGATTATAGAATTCACATAACTGACTTGGTTATTTTCAAGTATTTGATTAGGGACTGAAAATTTCAGATTGATTTCAGGCTGACTAGGAAACTTACCCTTCTCTCCTTCAATAACTATTGTGGCTACTTGACTCAATTGGATCTCGAAACGAGATATAGCTTAGTTAGTTTGGATCTGAGATTTCATTAAAGTTTTTATATTTTTCTTTAACGTGTTAAGTCTCTTCTCACTTTCATTAGGAAACCCTGGTGGATATTGAGTTGTTGAATTTGAATTTTGATACGGACCATGATTTGACTTTTGGTAAGGTTGAATGGATTGATTTAGAGATTGGTTGACCTGATTTGAAGAGTTATTCGGGTAGGGTCCTTAGTTCCATGCAAAATTAGGATGATTTCTCCAACCTGGATTATAAGTGGGTGCAAATGGGTCATTCCTAGTTCTTTGAAACATTGCATTGACTTGATCAAAATCTTCAAGTTGGTTTACATGTCATGACTCCCTTTTTTTCTAAAGCCTCAAGTCTTTTAAGTATACTAGCTAACTTAGCTTCGGTGACAATTGAATTATCATCAATTGTATGAACACCCCTAGATGAGCTAGGTTTATCAGTCTCTCGGGTGGTTTCCCATTGCATGGTTTTTTCAGCTAAGTCTTCTAAAAACTCTCAAGCCCTTTCCTCATCAATTTTTAGAAAATCCCCTTGACACATTGACTCTAAAATTGTTTTAGTGAAAAAATCTAAACCTTCGTAGGCAATTTAACACAATCTCCATTTCTCAAATCCATGGTGTGGGCACTAAGATAACAAATTTTTGAATCTATCAAAATATTTCCAAAATGACTCATTTTCAAGTTGGCAAAATTGATAAATTGTAGTCTTAATTTTGGAAGTTTATTGAATTTAATTTTTTTTTTTAAAAACATGTAACAATAAATCCATCCTAGGTTATTATGGAAATATTTACTAGGCTATATAACCACTTTTTAGCATTATCTTTTAAAGCGAATGCGATCAATCTTAACCTAATCGAGTCTGCAGACATTTGTTGAATTTTCACTAAAGCATAAACTTCTTCAAATTTTGAAGGAATAAATATGGATCTTCTACCCCGGTGAACTTAGGTAACATATTTATAAAATGTGGTTTAAGTTCAATATTATTACAAGTTACCGATGGTAAACCGATGCATGAAGGTTGGGCAGAGCGGGAAGGATAACTGTAACATCCCCAAATCCGGGTACCTTGAACCTTAGACTTGGTACGTCACGATACATCATCTTCATACATGTTCTATAACTAATGCGCAATATATAAACATAAATTGTTTATTCTACAACATTTCCCAAGGTTTCTAACCTTAACTTACATATATACCTTTAGATTCATAAAAAGGTTTACACAATTACTTACATCATATAATAATTTAGTTATCATGCATAACACTATAATCTTGTCTTTTGCTTCTGTCTCCGTCTCTCCTCGGATATTCGTATTATTCTGAAATTTGTCATCATGATCTAGCAAGAGTGAGCAATGACTTTGCTCAGCAAGTTTAAATACAATAACGATATATCATGATTGAAAGAAATAATAAGCTTTTGGATTTTCAACAATATAATAATTGTGAAAGAGTGTGAATCATAATTTCAATAATTGAATGACTGAATTAATTAATGTTGAGTGTCAATAATGACCATGAACAAATTTAACTGAACCTTATGGTAATGAAGGTGATCAGCCTTTCATACCTGATGAACACATGCAACAAGCACTATGTGCGAATCAACAATTTAAAGAGGTGGAATAATTATACAGAATTAAACCGCTAGCATGCTTGAAACATAATAACTTGAGTTTGAGTTAGGAACTTGAACAATAAAATAATATATCCTGCTCGAATATAAATTGAGTAGGGTTTAGGAAACTTGTCTGTCTGCTCAGCTACAATAAATGTCTAGCTTTAACTAACTGGCTTTGAAAGACCTAACATTAATAAAGTTGGTCTAATAATTAGTACAACGTATTTGCACAACTATACGCTTACTAAGGAACTTATCTACCACATAAGTACTAACAAATGATATCCATCAGTCAAAACAATATTATTAACCTTATAGACCCTCAATCATATTAGGTTAATAATTTAATAAGTTAGAACATAATTTTCTCAAGTGTTAAACACTTATTAAACTATTAAACAATTTATTATAATTGTTTAAACAAAAGAGTTAAAAGACATTTTCTTTATTTCATTAAATCTAATTTCATTTAATTACTATTTAACATTAATTAAATAGTAAGTAATTAACTACCTTTAGTTATTATTTAATAATAAATAATAACTTACTAGATTTATTTATTATTTAAAGTTAATCAAATAATAAATAATTATATTATATTAAAAATAATCAAATATCTTTAGTTATTATTTAATAATAAATAATAACTAACTAACTAGATTCATTTATTATTTAACGTTAATTAAATAATAAATAATAAAATTATATAGTAAATACTCAAATATCATTAGTTATTATTTAAAGTTAATCAAATAAGAAATAATTAAATAATCAATCTTAGTTGTCTTTAATTATTATTTAATAGTAATTAAATAATAATTAATTAATTTATCATCCTTGTTTATTATTTAATATTAATTAAATAATAAAAAATTAATTTAATCATAAATTCAGAAGATATAATATTAAAATAGCTAGATTAATATTTAAAACATTTAAATATTAATCCTAAATATTTATTATATTTGAAAAATATAATATTAAACTAACTAGATTAATATTTAAAACATTTAAATATTAATCTTAAATACTTATTATATTTGGAAAATATAATATTAAATACCTAAATATCATTTTTGTATTATTATTATTTTTGTTATAATTTTAAATTAATTTTTTAAACATTTAAATAAATTAAAAATATGCAGAATGGCAAACTTGTAAATAAGCTGAAAAACCGGACCGATGGCAAATTCGTAATTAATCAGAAAACCGAACGGAATGGCAAATTGGTAATTTCACCGAAAAATTTATTCCCACGCATTGCGTGCACATACATAACCCAGGCCCCAAAACCGAACGGAAGGGCAATTTGGTACCGTTTTGGGGAACCGGAATCGACCTCCGCGCATTGCGCGCGGGTTATTTTTTTATACGCCAAACGACGTCGTTTTGTCTCCGCGTCCGATAGTGAACAGGATTACGCGCAATGCGCGGCAGTCCCTTATTTTTATTTCCTAAGCAGAACATCTACAGTATCGGCAATACACTACCATATAAAAAAATTATACCTTCAAGTAAGCTTTTAATCTCTCAATAAAAATCCAAAAAAATTACCAATCAGTTAATATCAATTTATAACATGAAAATTTATTTTTTTCATGATTTAATATCATTTTTTTTATAAAAATTTCTACATCACATAAACTACCACAAATCACAACTTTTTTGTGTATAACTCCATTTTGAGTGATCCAAACTTTGTTTTTCTCATGATTTAATGTTCTAAAATATTATAACATTAAATCTAAATTTTATAACAAATATTTTTTGTCATTATTTTTGAGACTTGATTACACACTACCAAACACATGTTTTCCATAATTAAAACTTATAAAACCTAAGTTAAACTCATGATCAATCATAGAAGCATACATAACATGATTTTAACCATAAAAATTACTATGTTAATATTCCTACCATAAACTTGAAAGAAAACAAGATTAAGGTTTGCAAAAATAACTACTTTGTTTTGATAGCTGTAATGTCCTAGAATTTTCACGTCATTATTAATTAAATTATTAATTTAATTTCCGAGGAGTTAGTTTTACGAGATTATTTAAATCTTTTTATGTGATTAATTAATTATGTGATTAAATAATTATGTAATTAATTACTAAAATTAATTAAAGGGGGGTCACTAATATGTTATTAAATTAGTGAACAAACCCTAAAGTTTTAATATCAAAATAATTGATAAGTTTCCTATTAATTAAATATTCAATTAAATTGAATATAACGAGCGGATTAAATATAATAAATTAATTAATATGATTATTAATTAATGTAAATAATGTGAAATATTAATAATAATATTTATTAGTCCATTTAGTAATTTAATACTTATGGGTTAGAATATTTAATTATTTATTCAATCTAATTATTTATTTAATCATGGATTGAATAATTAATGTGTAAATTATTAAATTAGCCCAACATGGGTCAATTAGTAGCCCAAGTGGAGAATAATAAAATTTGACAATTTAGTAGCCCAAACAATTTAATAGAAGCCCAATTGGTATTTTAAATTAAAGCCCAATGATTGGCCCACTTGGAAAATACTTAAATTAACTAATAATTATTAAAGTAAGCAAAATGACTATTATTTTGGGACAAAAATGATAGCCATCAGCCGACCACATGGAGGAGAGAGAGAAGAAAAATTGATTTTTGTTTATTTTAGTTTATTTTTCATTTATTTAATTAATGGTTGCTTGTTTTATTTTTTCAAGTACATGGACCATTCTTCTTTTCACCAACTAAGTCATTTAACCCATTCCTTGTGTAAGTTGTCATCTAGGAGCATGGGCTAAATTATTAGATATATTATGTGCATCTAATAATTTTGTAAGTATACTTGAAATTGGTAGAGCTTATTTCATTATTTTCTTCAAGTCCAAAAGAGAGAGCTAGAGAGCATTTGAGAGGGTGAGAAAATATTGAGAGCAAGATACTAAGAGAGGAGAAGGAGTTCTTGGTTCATGTCATCTTCTTTCACCACCTATTTTGGAAGAAAAAGGAGGATAGCCATTAAATCAAGGTAATGGTTATTCTAAATTTAATTTTGTTTTAAATTAAATAAACTAACATGTGTATATAAATATGTTAATATAGTTAATAATGTGTGGTAGTAATATTTATGCCATGCTTGAGTTTAATATGCTTGGTTTGTATTTTGGTATATTTTGTATGCTAAAATATGTGTTTAGTAGTGTATAAACAAGTTTTGGAATTTATGACCAAAAATATTTTTATAAAACTTAGGTTTAATGTTCTAATATTATAGAACATTAAATCATGAGAAAAACAAAGTTTGAATCACTCAAAATGGAGTTATACACAAAAAGTTATGATTTATGGTAGTTTATGTGATGTAAAAATTTTTATAAAAAAGAAATGATATTAAATCATGAAAAATTAAATTTTCATGTTATAAATTGATATTAAGTGATTGGTAAATTTTTTAGATTTTTATTAAGGATTTAAAGCTTACTTGATGGTATATTTTTATTTAAAATGGGTTTCCGCGCAATGCGCGACCACTGTTCATGAAGGACGCGGAGCCAAACGACGTCGTTTGGCGTCCGTATAATGTTACTCCGCGCATACGCGCGGAAGCCGTTTCCGGCTTCTCAAAACGGCACCGTTTTGGGCCGTTCTGAATGCTTCACGCGCAATGCGCGGAAGACGGATGTTGCGGAACTTACAATTCTGCCCCTCCGTGTTTTTCTCGGCGAAATTACTATTTTTCCCTCGGTTCAGTTTTCAACTTATTTACAAAAATGCCATTCGGGTTTAATTTAATTAATTTAAATATTTAAAAACTAATTTAAAATTATAACAAAAATAATAATAATTCAAAAATGATATTGGGGAGGATATTCTTAATTAAGTTTAATATTTAAATATTTTAAATATTAATCTAGTTAGCTAAATCATGGTTAAGTTAAATAAATTTATTAGCTATTTATTATTTAAAATGTTAATAATAAATAAAGGAGATAAATTAACAATTATTATTTAATTCACATTAAATAATAATTAAAGAAGATATAAAAATTTATAAATTAACTATTTATTATTTAAATATTATTAAATAATAAATAAGGATAATTAAGTAATTAATTATTATTTAATTAGCATTAAATAATGATTAAGGGAAATTAAGTTATTTAATTTAAATAATAAATAAGGATAAATAAATTAAATTTTATTTAATCTTAAATAATAATTAAAATTAATTAAATAATTAATTATTATTTAATTGACATTAAATAATAATTAAAGAGGATTAAAATGAGTAAACTATTATTTAATTTCCTTAAATTAAATAATAGGTAAGGTTAATTACTTAGTTAACTATTAATTGATTAATATTAAATTAAAGAGGGTTAAAATGAATCAATAATTATTTATTATTTAATTACGATTAAATAATAAGTAAGTACAATTAGTTATTATTTTAAATAATAACTACAGTTAATTAATTAATTTCTATTTAACCAAGATTAAATAGTAATTAAATAGAGATTGAATTAATAAAATAAATTTAATTTAATTATACTTTAATTAAACAATTGTAATAAGTTGTTTAAGGGTTTAATAAGTGTCCAACACTTAAGAAAAATATTTTCTAACTTATTAAATTATTAACCTAAAATGATTAAGGGTCTATAAGGTTAATAATATTGTTTTGACTAATGTAAATTATGTGTTAGTACTTATATGATAAATAAGTACTCTAGTGAGCGTATAGTTGTGCAAATACGCCGTACTAATTATTAGACCAACTTTATTAATGTTAGGTCTTTTCAAAGCCAGTTAGTTAAAGCTAGACATATATTGTAGCTGAGCAGACAAGCAAGTTCCTTATCTCTAAACTCATTTCATTGAGCAAATTATTTATCTAAGCTTGAACTGTTATTTCCAAGCATGCTTTGAGTGGTTTAATTACTTTACAATTATTCCACATCGATATTATTGTTATTCGCACTTGTTGCACTTGAGATTGTACAGTCATTGACTTGTACTTAATTACTGTTCTACTGTTTAAAAAACTGTTCAAAGTAGGTCTAAGCCATTGTTCGGCTAGACATTTATGTTAAAGATTTTAAAAGCTATCCAAATCATTGAAGATGCGGATTCTTAGACTGTTATGAACACCCCTTTATTATAGGGGAGTACCCTGTATCTATTATCAGGTACAAAAATACGGAAATTAAATGTTATGCATACACATATTGTACTGAGGCTGATCCCCTCGGGTACATATTTCTGGTAGTAACCATTGAGTCAACTTGCTATTGACTACAGTGGATATTTATAGTTCATAGTCTATTTGACTATCCTAATTTTAAAAGCAACTCATTATTCCTGCTTATGTTATTCACATTATTGAATTGTTCAGCTATTCCCTTTCATTCATGATATATTATTCCTTGTTGTTATTTAAACTTGTTGAGCAAACTAGTTGTTCACTCTTGCTATATCATGAAACCTTATTGCAGTGCAACCCGAGACTTCGGGAAAGAACAAGGGTAAAGGAAAGATGAAGTAATAGACTTCGAGATGCAGCCCTGTAGTTAATTAAATTAACTGTTATGTAATATAAACCCTAAGTACTTTATTAAGGGTAGTTGTGTACTTTTGTGTAAGGTTATCGTATCTTGGGACTAGTAACACCTTTTGAATGAACAACATATGTTTATTATTCCGCATTTAGTTATTGTATGTTGTTTAGAGGTGAATGTTTGTATTGGATCGTGATGACCGGATCCGGGTATTTGGAACCCGAATTTGGGGGCGTCACAATAGTTATTCTCTTCTTCTTTCCAAAATATGTTGTGAAGCTTGAAGACATAAACTAAGAACTCATTCTCTACATTCTCCTTGACCCAATATCACTCTCTATTAATTTGTGACACCAAGTGTTCTTGCTCTCAAATAATATTCTCTCTAATTTGAAAAGTGAAAGAAGAAGAAATGACTAACAATTATCTCTCTCTAATGACTTAAGTCTTCCATGATGTATAGATATATATCTTATATCTATGAAATTAGACCAACACAAGCTAGCTATTGGATACTTACACAAGCTAAGCCATTAGGTGAAAAGAAGAATGGTGTACATGTACTAAAAAAAACCCATACAAGCAATCCAATTGTTAAATAATTGGAAAATACAAAAATCAAACATCTCACTCCCTCTCTCCTAAGCATACACGGCTGGTCATTTTTTTGTCCCAAAAAGATTGTCACCTTAGCTTGCTTTATTAATTAAAAGTGCTACACATTTACTTTTGTAATTAGATTTATTATTTATATTACATTTAATAATTATTGGACTCCAAAAAAATGACTTGAACTAATATTTGGTCAGCCATATTTAATTTAACATTGGACTAATTAATATAACCCAAAAGATTGGTTATTAATTTTGTTACACATTAATTATCCAATCCATAATTAAATAAATAACTAGATTGAATAAATAATTAAATACTCTAACCAATTAGTATTAAATTATTAAATGGACTAATAAATATTATTATTATTATTTCACATTGTTCACATAAATTAATAATCATATTAATTAATTTATAAAATTTAATTAACTCAATATATTCAATTTAATTGAATATTTAATTAATCGAAAACTTATCAATTATTTTGATATTAAAACTTTAGAGTTTGTTTGCTAATAATAATATATATATATAATCTATATATATATGTATATTATTTATACACATTACTTTACTTTAAAAACAATTTCACAATAAATTATGAAATTAAAATAAATACAATATATAATTTAATATATATTATTTAGGCCATAAATCAAATTATTTAATACATTTACATTAAATAATCCATTTCTCATCAATTATGGAAATAAATCCATTTACCCAAAAATACATTAAAGTAATAATATATTTACTCAATTTCTTATTTAAATAATTTATTAAATTATTTAATTAATATTACACAAATAATTGTATAATTAAATTTCTCACTCCCATAAATCATTTACAATGATTTATTTAATTATAGAATATATTTATTTAATATATTCAATTACTATTTAAAATTACTCAATTAATTTAATCCCTTTATATATATATATATATAATTACTATTATCCCTTAATTAATTTAACTACCTTATATAATTTATAATTATATAAATTACATAATTATTCCTCACAAATAATTTATCAATAATTTGCATAAATATTGATTAATGAATATAATCAATATAATAACTAAATTAATTCCACAATAAACCTTTTAATTCAATATGAATTAATTTAATATTAATCTATTTATTTGCCACAATTTAATTAACCATTAAATTATGTTACTAAATATGCACGTATATATATATATATATATATATATATATATATATATATATATATATATATATATATATATATATTCATATAAATACATATTTAATTTACACGCAACCATATCGCATAATTACATAACTCCACTAATTAATTTTCTTAATCTAATTAGACTTGCCATTAGTCAAGCTTATTGAATTATCACTTTACATGCTAACTTATAAAAAAAAAATTTGATATCACCATATCTAAGTTAGTTCATTAAATTTAATTTGGACCTCTATTTATCTACCACTACTAGGTTATCAAACTCCAACCTTTATTAAATATTAAATATTTTATTTCTAATTCATTTAAATATCTGGGATATTACAATAACATCGATCCCTTAAAGAAATGGTTTGTGTTACCTTCATTTTTAAAGTGAGATATTTTAAAGTGAATTCCGACACTAATCGGGATGTTTTGTCCCTAACCCACACTTTTTGCATACATTACTAACAAATAAGCAAATTAAGAACACAAAAACAAATAAGAGAAAATAAAAATAAAAACTACTTCTAAGGTCATATTAAAGAAAATCTAGATAGCCCATAACTGTTCCAAGATACTCTTTAAGGTCCACCAAATTCGAAATTAATCACACCACTAGCCAGATAAGTGTAAGAACGTGGGAGTCTCTCCATAGGTACGGTGACTAATTAAGTAACCACGTGTTCTTTAGGCGTTTACCTTTTGAACCACTTTCCTAGACACCAGTAGTTTGATTAATTTAAAATTCAGACTCCTCTTAAAGTCCCTTGTCCTAATTAAGCTCAAGAGTCATGGGGGCCAACGTCTACTTGATTTTATTTAGTCGGTTATGCAAAGTGTGGTTGTTTGTGGGGCCAAAGAAGGGTTATAAAATCCCCACCTTGTATTGTTACTCATTTTTACCCTTAATGTTAAATTATAAATAAAAATGCACAAATAAAAAAAATTGTAAACAAATAAAATGTCCTAAAACTGTGAATTACGAAAGAATGAGAAATTTGTTGTACCTCAATTATCCAACAATCACCACAGTTTATATTTAACAAAAATTAAATTAAATTAAAATCTAACCAGGATGTGCTCTACGTCAGTGAATGCATGAACGCGTCAATTAATTTTTAAGCTAAAAATAATAAACTAAACTACTAATTTTTTTTTCTATTTTATAAAAATTATATTAATAAATATGGAGATACGAAGTACCAAGAAAGCGCAGTAACAAAATATTTATGTTTTTGCTCCTTCGATCCGCTTCGATAATCCTAAAAAATAAAAATAAAAATATTAGTGGTAAAAACTAATTCGAATAAATAAAAATTAAGGAATAAATAAAAATTAAATCTAGTCCCCGGGAACGGCGACAAAAACTTGATGTGATAAAAAATAGTAACTACAAGTGTACAGCGTCAAATTGAAGATCGGACAGGTACATGTCGAACCACATAGACTAAATTAATTTCAATGTTCCTTTAATTTATATTCTAAACAAATTAGAAATAAAAAATGGTGGAGATGATTAATTAACTAAATAATACAAATTAAAAATTAATAACGAAAACTAATAATGAGAAAAACTACGTAGGAATTCGAATCCATTAAATACTAACATAATAATTAAATTATTCCTTTCATTAATTAATTTCTAATTATTTTTCCTTCCCTTTAAAAATAGTAGTGATTCATATAATTAATATAGGCAAACATAGATTATGAAAATTTAAGGATTAACTATAACTCATCAAAACTTCATTAAGCAAGTATGAATTATGAAAAACTCATATATTAACAATAACCTATCAAAATCTCACAATTAATATAGAACCAAAACGAATTATGCGCGAAGGTATAATTTGAAAGAACAAACAATTAGACATTAATATCGGAACGGAAAGAAAATATTAATATGCAATACATAGTTTCATCTTCATCCTAGATATTAGAAATTTAGTTAGCCATAGAATTATAAATTAAACACATAATAATAATTGCATAGAATAAAAAAAAAGAATAATTAAAGAGAAATTTTATAAAACTAATAAAGAATGTAACAGAAGGTAACAAAAGGTTGCTATGATCATTCTGTTGCCAAAAGCTGCCGACATGATGAATAAAAAACAATTTCCCGACTCTCTCTTCCTTTACCGAAACTAGAAAAAGAAAAAGAAAAAGAAAAAGAAAAAGATATTATCATTTCTCTAAAACAAGACTCCTATTTATAGAGAAAATAAATTGAACCCTAATCTAATTTGGAATAATTTGGACTATTCTTTCCTTCTTGACTTCAACTTCTACATGGTAATATTTCAACGCTTTATTGGAGTCCAAATAAAAATCAACTTGAAAGCTTCTAGAACTCCTTTTCCAACTCAACTTCAATTATTTATCTATTTCCTGCAAAATAAAATAAAATATATTAATTAAATAAAATAAACATATGAAATAATAAAAATGGGAATATTAAAATGTATAATTATGTGTCTATCAATCGCCAACAACTTCTTGCTTTACATGTAATATTTGGCAGTTTTTAGGAATACCATCAATGACATGCATAGCCATGTACAGAAGGAAAGTTGTTTTTCGTGTACCATTCCTTCCAATAAGGCCAATGAAAACAAAGACAACACTATATAATGCATCACAAAAGATAGATACCAAACAACTATTATAAATACTAGAAAATAGATGTCCTCAACAAGTAAAAGACGAATGTAGAAAAGAAAAGTGTACAAGACGAGTTACGTATTCCTTCGGTGTCTGCTAAAGGCTAAGATAAGTAAGTATATGCAAACAATACTGGGAATTACTATACTTTACACTCGGGTATTATAATATAAATGAGTTTTATTTTATTCACACATATTGATCTGCAACATTTGGGCTAATTGAGGAACATGCTCCCACATGTGCATAAGGTGACATATGTATTAATTAAGTTCAATTCTCAAGAAATGAAAACAAAACAGGTAGGTTACCACTCCGCATCAAAGGTACAAGGCTACATACTTATCAAACATCCTCTCCATGATTGCCTCCAATCTAGGATTAATAATTATTGCATCATCATTTGACTCAGCAACCTTGGTCTTATGACTAGCACATTCATCTATAGCTTTAGCTGAGAAAAAAAACTAGCAGGATGCAAAAAAAATTAGAAATTAAGAATTAACCAACACACTTTAAAAAGCATATAAAGTCTAAAAATCTTTCTACAACCACTAAGTTGAACACAATGTAGAAACTGGCTACAATAACGTAACATTTTTTTTTATAACAAGTACAACTTATTAAAATCTTAATTTTAGCACCCATAAATAGGCAACAAAAATGATCAAATGTAAGAATTATAAGCAGAAGCGTATGAACATAATCTGAATCCTTCGAAACATCAAATAGAGGGCCAGCTCCAAGAGCATATGATAACGAGTCATTAAGTTCACCCAAGTAATAGAAAACCTAAGGATGTAAAAAGCGCAATCTATGAGAAATATATTATCACACATATTATAGAGTACCAATTTTTTTCTTGATAAGAATCTTGGGAGTAATTATTATGATGTGTTCTTTCTTGAATACCCCATTTCTAAATTTAATAGGTACTCTACCAGAATCTTATAAGAGGGTGGATACAATGAAAAGACAAAGAAAAGTATGTTTGCAATCGCTAAAAAAAAAGAAACTGGAATTGTAGCATTCAAAATGCCTTTAGGAAAGAAAATGCAAAACAATATTGGAAAGTTCTGTAATATCATTCCACTTTGCAATACTTTACACAAGGCAGACTTTTTTTGCTTATACTTTTAATTTTCATAAAATAAGAAGATTCAATAAAGAAAGCGTAATATTAACAAAGAAATAAGTTCTCGTTGAACCGCGAAAACAAACAGATTCAACTACAACAGTATCATTAGCTTGCTTTGACTAGCCTCCTTGGCGATGTCAAAATAATTGGTACAATACAATATCATGTAAAAACGTGAGGGAAGTCTTCATAGAAACTATTTAGAGGGACTTTTAATACTATTTAGAGGGACTATTTAGGTAAGAATTGAGAACAAAATAACAACACTATGTGCATTCAATGATCTTTCGACATAAAATTCAATTGAGGACTAGTATACTGTGTTTGTAGCTCTGATCCGGGGACGCTTGAATGACATCAACGGAGTTGACATTTTCACAGAAAAATAACACTATGAGCATTAAGATGAAATAAATGAAATTTAAACAAACAGGGTTTAAATAATTTGGACAAGAGAGTTTAAACCAATGAAAACCTAATTAAGAGAGATAATTTACCATATAATATTGATTTGATAACTGAGTTGGAGATGAAAGAGAGTGAAGGTAGCAACCGGGTAGGTGGGGGTGGACGTGGCGTGACTGGGTGGTTGAGGAGTAATTAAGGTGGTGTGACTAAGTGGGTGGGTGGGTGACGGTGGGGGTGGAGGTGGCACAATTGGGTGGGTGGGGTGGAGATTGTGACGCTCCCAAATTCGGGTCTCAAATATCTGGATCCGGTTATCACGAACCAATACAAACATCCACCTCTAAACAATATACAATAACTAAATGCGGAATAATAAACATATGTTGTTCATTCAAAAGGTGTTATGTGAGGATCCGAATTTTTAGAATTATTTAATAAAATTAAATGAGAATTTAATTGATAAAATTATCAAGGTTGTTTAAATTAATTATTATATTATGTGATTTAAGGTATGTGATATGATTTAATTGATAAATTAAATTTGTACAAAGATTATGATAAAGTATGTTAAATTAAAATAATTGAAAAGTAAATAAATTGTTTAAAAATAATTTATGATAAATGAAAGAATTTTAGGTAATTGTACAATAAATTGTACAATTAAATTATTATGGAAATGCAGAAATTATGATTTAATTGGGGTTACGTGATAATGTGAAATATATTAAATTAGATATGTATATACATACATTTGTATATATATAAATATATATGTTTAAGTGATAATTATAAAGGTTATTAATTATGGAAATTAAGGGATTAATAATTAAATTAATCCAATTTTAAATGAAAAGCGAATGGGGAAGTTAATCAAGTTGTAATTATGGATTTTAAATTTAATTAAGATTTATGGTGGAAATTTAGAAATTAATTGAGAAGGAAAGGTAATTATATAAATTATATAATAATAATTATATAATTTATATAAGGAAATTAAAATAAGGTATGAAGAAAATAATAATTATATAAATTATATAAGAAAAATTATGTAATTTATATAAGGTGATTAAATGGAATAAAGTTGGAGAAAATTAAGAAATTATTTAAAAGGAGAATGTAATTATATAAATTATATAATATTAAATTATATAATTTATATATAAAGAAATTAATATGAATATTAAAGAAATTGAATAATAAATTAGGAAAAGGAATGTTTTAAGTTATTAAAAATTATATTTATGTATAATGAAATTATTATGACTTTTATGAAGGATAATATTTTAGAAACGTGAACATGTTAATGTAACATGATGTCCAAGTAATGAAATGAAAAATTATGAAAAATAATTTTTATATGTCCTATGAATTAGTTTATGATTTTTGGAGGTATAAATTACCTCATATAATTACATGCATGTGGTTATGCGTGTACAAAATTTGTCAAGAAAAGTACCAGAAGAGGTATTAATATTACTCATAAATCAAATTATGATTTTTAGTGAACTAAAATAAATATTTTATATATATTATATAAAATATTTATTACACGAAATAATTACGTAATGTATTAAATTAATTGATTATTCAAGATTTATGCATGCGAATGGTCCGGAAATTTCTTGGCCGCGTGAGAGAGTCGGTGGAATTGTATGATAGATTTAAAATGATTAATTGTTTTTAAGTATAAAAGAAAAGAAAAGGAAGAGAAGAAGAGAAAATAAAAAGAAAAGACAATATTGTTTCTTTCTTCTTCTTCCACCAAACCGAGCACCATCACCGCACCATATCCGACAGTGCACACCATGGCTATCAAGAGAGAAGATTTGGTGCCATCAAAGGAAGAAATTTAAGCTTTGGAAGGTAGAGATATTATTTTTTTATGATTTATTATGTATTTTTAGTGATAAAATAATTTGTTGGAAAATTAGTAATTAATTAGTATAATTATTCCAAATAATTTTTGGATGTATATCTATGAGTTATTTAATTTTTGGAAAGGTTTTGTTGTGAAAATTTGGATCAAAATGGTATATTTTGGGTGTTGGCGGGCTACTGCGCGCGAAGGAAATGAAGAAGAAAAGAAAAGGCTGCCGCGCTTGGCGCGACAGCCATTTTTTTCCGGAACGGCTTGAAACGACGCCGTTTTGATGGCCGCGCGGACGAAGCTTTCGCGCAATGCGTGGAGGCTTCTGGAACGACAAGAAACGACGTCGTTTTGTGGCGTCGGCAGGAACAGTCGTCGCGCAATGCGCGGGCGACCGGCAACGCTGGAAATTACCAGCGTGCCCCTGCACTTTTCAGATTATACCGACCGTGTCCCTAAGGGCACGGAAATTACAGAATTGCCCCTGGACAATCCGGAAAATTCCGGATTTGTCCCTAACGTTGCCGAAATGACGGAAATGCCCCTGGGCTTTTCGCGAAATGCCGAATGAGTCCCTATGGGCGCGGAAATTACCAAAATGCCCCCAGAATCAGATTTTTAATTAAATAAATGTTTAAAAATTGTTTAAAAATCATAGAAAATTATAGAAAAATACTAAAAATATAGAAATGATGTTTGGACATTAAATTTAATATTTTTGTAAAAATATTAAATATTGGGGATTAATATTTAAATGTTTAAATATTAATTTAATAAGGTTACCATTTAGAAAATGGTTAAATAAAATTTTTGGGACACCCAGATATGTTAAAATTTATCCGATGAGCCGGGTTGTCCGTATTAGAGGTATTGGATATTAAATTAAACGAATATTTTAAGGAACGAGATTAATATAATTGGCCATATAAATTAATAATTGGCCTAGAGATGATATTAATTAATTAAATTAATATCATAAGGAGATAAATAATTATTATTTGATTATTTTATGATCATAGGTTGATCGAGTTAAGGGTTTGGGCTAACAATTTAAATGACTGGACGTCAGGCAAGTTCTTCAGTCTTTTTTTATGTTAAACGTTGAACTATTATGATATGAAATTCTTGTTTTAAATGCATACAAATTATGTGCTATGTGATACGTGTTTAATATGACCACAATGTGTTCTTTGTGTAACGATATGAGATATATTGCTATATTAAAGCACAAGCACACGATATATGTCACACATCAAGCATGTTAAGGTATGTGTTACGTGAAATATAAACTGTTGAACTTGCTGAGCCGTTGTGCTCATTACTTGCTTAATAAACATTTTTGCAGGAAAGAAATAAATTGCAAGAATATTGGATTAATTGTTAAGGATGAATTGTCTAGAAGGTGGGAAAACGTTTTATTATATTCAATGTGGATACATGTAATAATTCTATAATGATGTTTCATATGTTTATATATGTCGAATCCAGACAGGATAAGTAAAGTTAAATTTTGAACTGTAATTTGTACTAGATAGTTGTTACGATAGAAATTATTAAATGATTTAATTATGATTTATGAAACGAAAAATGTTGTATGGATATATACAATATTAAACTTTAAATGTTGAGCTTCACGATATTTGTAATAGAAAGAAAAGAGAAAGTAAAGGTTGCGATCCATGGGACTAGGATCGAAATGTAAGGACTTTAAATATCCAAATATTTTAATGCAATGATTAAAAGAAAAAGAAAAATTTATACCGAAAAATTTAGTAATTGAAGATGGTAAAGCGAATTATTGGATTAAAGAAGGGATTGAAGATTTATTAACGGACCGAAATTTGGACGTAAGAAAGATAATGTATCATAAATACAAAATTTAAGGTAAAAATATGGGTCGAATTTCGGGGTCGTTACAGTTGGTATCAGAGCTAGAGGTTATAAACCTTAGGTAAATGATACCTTAGGCTATAACCTAAGTAAGGAAGAGTACGGTTAGTTGAGTGTTCTGAAAACTCAAGCGTATAGTAAGCTCGTGACTCATAAATGTATGGTGGAGCCCCTTTAGCGAATGGGCGACTAAGGCCTGACTAGGACAAGCTCCTCAACCATATGATTATGGTAAGTTCCTGAGCCCAAATACGTGATAAGTTTGATGAACATGGGGAAATTAGGATGGAACAGATGTAAGTTGAGAAAGATGTTCTTAGATGTTGGCTAAAGTAAAGGAAATATGAAAGATTGTAAGGAAGAGATAAGATTATAAGGAAGAGATAAAGATGTTAAGAAAGATCTGAACAAAGGCAGGGAATTGAGAAAATTTATAAGTTTAATTAAAAATTTATTTGAAGGAATAATTGAAATGATTCAAAGATGAATCTAAAAAATGATCAGGGGACACCTGATTTAAACAATAAAGATGACAAGATAATCCAAAACGTATAGAAAGAGATCATAATAACATGATCAGGAAGGGTAAGAAGATCGTACTACGATACGATCACGAGATAAGAGAAGTGAGTAAGAAGTAGGTTGTGAAGCAAGATCATGATGAAATCAAGTGAAAATGTGAAATAATAGAGAGACCTGTTAATGGTCGAAAAGGCATATTTTAATGTTATAAAGAGATATGGTACTATGAAATAGTACAAGAAGAATTCAGAGAATGATGAGACATGAATAACAGAAAAGTTATGATAAGGGGCAGGAAACTTGGGTACGAAATTTCATTTGAGGACTCATGTGGTGACTGAGTTGCACAATCCTTTGTATGGGCGGGGGATTTGTGTTTACTTAGTTACTATGTGATAATCATTGAAATGTTAGAGTCGCGCTAAGAATTTTTGATAGATATATAATATTAAAATTAGGCACGAGTTCTTAAAACTCATGCATATGGTAAGTCCATGACTCATAATCGTATGGTATGTTTTGAGCCCTCAGCATATGGATAGTCTTTGATTTGTTCTTAGACTACATATTGCTAGGACAAGCTTTAAAACTCATATTCTTGTGGTAAGTTCCTGGACTCACAATGTGTGGCAAGTTTGATGAACTATACGGGGGTATAGAAACATTGGAGTAGATAGAAAATTCTAATATGATAAATGAAAATAGTCCTAGCAATAAATTTACTATTTAAGTGAAGAAGCAGAAAGTGAATGTTAGGGAATTTAGGATATTTCCACTCATCTAGCGTTGCTAGACTTCAAAATTTTTGGCCTCAAGTTGATTTGGCACGGGTGTGTTTTGAAAAATATAAATGAAATTTTTTAAACGATTCAAAAAGTGTCTATGCTACTTGTCTCGGCTAGACAAAAATGTTTTTACATCAAAATGTATTTCAAAAGAATCATCCACGCACCTTTTAGCTCGGTGCAGATGTGATGAATGACGGAATGCTCAACGTGTTGTTGAGACGGTGCGGTACTATTTCGTTATAAGATGATTCAACACCATAAAGTACGGTTTATGGTGTAGGAATTATTAACGACGAAATCCTCAACGAACTGTCAAAATGATGCGGTAACATGAAGTCATAAATGATTTTGATTTATAAAAGTATGTCAAAGCTATAAGTCATTGCCATTTGACTCGGCTAGACGTTTTGAAAAGTTTTGACATGATAAAGGTTTTAGAAAAATTTCTGCGAGTTACAAATTGTTAAAAGTAAGTCTATGCTAATTGGTCTAGCTAGACAAGCGTTGAAGAAATATAAGTCTGAGCTATTGATTCAGCTAGACAAATTTTAAATTATATTTATTGACTTCGTATTCTTTGAAAGTTATAACTAAGTAAATTTCTTTTGAATGAATTCTAAGGCTGAGATGAACAAAAAGATTAAGACTATTGCAGGTTGATCGAATGGTCACCTGGCATAGCAAGACACAGGCATTGCAGATTGATCATCTGGCGTGCCAATATATGGTGAAACATCCATTACTTTAATGACAGATTGATCCACTGTCAGGGTTTGCAGTATGAAGTACTCGGGGAGCGAAGTACTGTAAACCGGGATAAAAGTTCATTCAGCAAAGTATGAAAGTTGCTAAAATAAAAATTTTGAATCCTTCTACTCTTATGAAGATTGGATGGTAGGATGGGGTAATATTCTTTAATTGTGAGCGATGATGAAAGCAATGATGGTGAGGTAAAGAAAGTATGGAATGTAATGGATTAAGAAAGGGTAATGTGCAATGACTGTGAGAAAGAAAGGACAGAAAAATATGTGGAATAAATGTAAACAAATTGTGAAGTATTAGTACATAGAAATTTCGAGGACGAAATTTTATGAAGGAAGGATGAATGTGACACCCAGGATTCTTAAAATAATTTTAAATAAGGATTATGATAAATCAAGTAAAGGTTAGTATTTAAAATCTAATGTTAAATAATGGAGGTATTAAAGAATAAATTATGAAATATGAAGAAGATTATGAACGTGAATTAAGAAGAAAATGATGAATGTACAGAGTATATATGAGGTGTAATAGAAGGTATGAAATAAGTTGATTAAGTAAGGATATGTACGATTAGAGGAAAACAAAGTTTTCAAAAAATGAGAACATATCTTGATAAATACATCAAGGAAAGAGCTAAAGCTTTATAGTCACAAAGAAATTGTGAATGTGATTTAAGAATTGAATATTCTGACAATTATGATTTTATGAGGTTATCCATGTAAGTTAAGAATATTAAAGAGTAAAATATAATTATTATGGAATGAGTTGTATTCACCAAGATAAAGATATTGCAAGGTACTATAAATAAATTACGTATGATTATTACGGCAATTATGATTCCGAGGACGGAATCCTGTTAAGGGGGGAAGAATGTGAGGATCCGAATTTTTAGAATTATTTAATAAAATTAAATGAGAATTTAATTGATAAAATTATCAAGGTTGTTTAAATTAATTATTATATTATGTGATTTAAGGTATGTGATATGATTTAATTGATAAATTAAATTTGTACAGAGATTATGATAAAGTATGTTAAATTAAAATAATTGAAAAGTAAATAAATTGTTTAAAAACAATTTATGAGAAATGAAAGAATTTTAGGTAATTGTACAATTAAATTATTATGGAAATGCAGAAATTATGATTTAATTGGGGTTACGTGATAATGTGAAATATATTAAATTAGATATGTATATACATACATTTGTATATATATAAATATATATGTTTAAGTGATAATTATAAAGGTTATTAATTATGGAAATTAAGGGATTAATAATTAAATTAATCCAATTTTAAATGAAAAGCGAATGGGGAAGTTAATCAAGTTGTAATTATGGATTTTAAATTTAATTAAGATTTATGGTGGAAATTTAGAAATTAATTGAGAAGGAAAGGTAATTATATAAATTATATAATAATAATTATATAATTTATATAAGGAAATTAAAATAAGGTATGAAGAAAATAATAATTATATAAATTATATAAGAAAAATTATGTAATTTATATAAGGTGATTAAATGGAATAAAGTTGGAGAAAATTAAGAAATTATTTAAAAGGAGAATGTAATTATATAAATTATATAATATTAAATTATATAATTTATATATAAAGAAATTAATATGAATATTAAAGAAATTGAATAATAAATTAGGAAAAGGAATGTTTTAAGTTATTAAAAATTATATTTATGTATAATGAAATTATTATGACTTTTATGAAGGATAATATTTTAGAAACGTGAACATGTTAATGTAACATGATGTCCAAGTAATGAAATGAAAAATTATGAAAAATAATTTTTATATGTCCTATGAATTAGTTTATGATTTTTGGAGGTATAAATTACCTCATATAATTACATGCATGTGGTTATGCGTGTACAAAATTTGTCAAGAAAAGTACCAGAAGAGGTATTAATATTACTCATAAATCAAATTATGATTTTTAGTGAACTAAAATAAATATTTTATATATATTATATAAAATATTTATTACACGAAATAATTACGTAATGTATTAAATTAATTGATTATTCAAGATTTATGCATGCGAATGGTCCGGAAATTTCTTGGCCGCGTGAGAGAGTCGGTGGAATTGTATGATAGATTTAAAATGATTAATTGTTTTTAAGTATAAAAGAAAAGAAAAGGAAGAGAAGAAGAGAAAATAAAAAGAAAAGACAATATTGTTTCTTTCTTCTTCTTCCACCAAACCGAGCACCATCACCGCACCATATCCGACAGTGCACACCATGGCTATCAAGAGAGAAGATTTGGTGCCATCAAAGGAAGAAATTTAAGCTTTGGAAGGTAGAGATATTATTTTTTTATGATTTATTATGTATTTTTAGTGATAAAATAATTTGTTGGAAAATTAGTAATTAATTAGTATAATTATTCCAAATAATTTTTGGATGTATATCTATGAGTTATTTAATTTTTGGAAAGGTTTTGTTGTGAAAATTTGGATCAAAATGGTATATTTTGGGTGTTGGCGGGCTACTGCGCGCGAAGGAAATGAAGAAGAAAAGAAAAGGCTGCCGCGCTTGGCGCGACAGCCATTTTTTTCCGGAACGGCTTGAAACGACGCCGTTTTGATGGCCGCGCGGACGAAGCTTTCGCGCAATGCGTGGAGGCTTCTGGAACGACAAGAAACGACGTCGTTTTGTGGCGTCGGCAGGAACAGTCGTCGCGCAATGCGCGGGCGACCGGCAACGCTGGAAATTACCAGCGTGCCCCTGCACTTTTCAGATTATACCGACCGTGTCCCTAAGGGCACGGAAATTACAGAATTGCCCCTGGACAATCCGGAAAATTCCGGATTTGTCCCTAACGTTGCCGAAATGACGGAAATGCCCCTGGGCTTTTCGCGAAATGCCGAATGAGTCCCTATGGGCGCGGAAATTACCAAAATGCCCCCAGAATCAGATTTTTAATTAAATAAATGTTTAAAAATTGTTTAAAAATCATAGAAAATTATAGAAAAATACTAAAAATATAGAAATGATGTTTGGACATTAAATTTAATATTTTTGTAAAAATATTAAATATTGGGGATTAATATTTAAATGTTTAAATATTAATTTAATAAGGTTACCATTTAGAAAATGGTTAAATAAAATTTTTGGGACACCCAGATATGTTAAAATTTATCCGATGAGCCGGGTTGTCCGTATTAGAGGTATTGGATATTAAATTAAACGAATATTTTAAGGAACGAGATTAATATAATTGGCCATATAAATTAATAATTGGCCTAGAGATGATATTAATTAATTAAATTAATATCATAAGGAGATAAATAATTATTATTTGATTATTTTATGATCATAGGTTGATCGAGTTAAGGGTTTGGGCTAACAATTTAAATGACTGGACGTCAGGCAAGTTCTTCAGTCTTTTTTTATGTTAAACGTTGAACTATTATGATATGAAATTCTTGTTTTAAATGCATACAAATTATGTGCTATGTGATACGTGTTTAATATGACCACAATGTGTTCTTTGTGTAACGATATGAGATATATTGCTATATTAAAGCACAAGCACACGATATATGTCACACATCAAGCATGTTAAGGTATGTGTTACGTGAAATATAAACTGTTGAACTTGCTGAGCCGTTGTGCTCATTACTTGCTTAATAAACATTTTTGCAGGAAAGAAATAAATTGCAAGAATATTGGATTAATTGTTAAGGATGAATTGTCTAGAAGGTGGGAAAACGTTTTATTATATTCAATGTGGATACATGTAATAATTCTATAATGATGTTTCATATGTTTATATATGTCGAATCCAGACAGGATAAGTAAAGTTAAATTTTGAACTGTAATTTGTACTAGATAGTTGTTACGATAGAAATTATTAAATGATTTAATTATGATTTATGAAACGAAAAATGTTGTATGGATATATACAATATTAAACTTTAAATGTTGAGCTTCACGATATTTGTAATAGAAAGAAAAGAGAAAGTAAATGTTGCGATCCATGGGACTAGGATCGAAATGTAAGGACTTTAAATATCCAAATATTTTAATGCAATGATTAAAAGAAAAAGAAAAATTTATACCGAAAAATTTAGTAATTGAAGATGGTAAAGCGAATTATTGGATTAAAGAAGGGATTGAAGATTTATTAACGGACCGAAATTTGGACGTAAGAAAGATAATGTATCATAAATACAAAATTTAAGGTAAAAATATGGGTCGAATTTCGGGGTCGTTACAGTTGGTATCAGAGCTAGAGGTTATAAACCTTAGGTAAATGATACCTTAGGCTATAACCTAAGTAAGGAAGAGTACGGTTAGTTGAGTGTTCTGAAAACTCAAGCGTATAGTAAGCTCGTGACTCATAAATGTATGGTGGAGCCCCTTTAGCGAATGGGCGACTAAGGCCTGACTAGGACAAGCTCCTCAACCATATGATTATGGTAAGTTCCTGAGCCCAAATACGTGATAAGTTTGATGAACATGGGGAAATTAGGATGGAACAGATGTAAGTTGAGAAAGATGTTCTTAGATGTTGGCTAAAGTAAAGGAAATATGAAAGATTGTAAGGAAGAGATAAGATTATAAGGAAGAGATAAAGATGTTAAGAAAGATCTGAACAAAGGCAGGGAATTGAGAAAATTTATAAGTTTAATTAAAAATTTATTTGAAGGAATAATTGAAATGATTCAAAGATGAATCTAAAAAATGATCAGGGGACACCTGATTTAAACAATAAAGATGACAAGATAATCCAAAACGTATAGAAAGAGATCATAATAACATGATCAGGAAGGGTAAGAAGATCGTACTACGATACGATCACGAGATAAGAGAAGTGAGTAAGAAGTAGGTTGTGAAGCAAGATCATGATGAAATCAAGTGAAAATGTGAAATAATAGAGAGACCTGTTAATGGTCGAAAAGGCATATTTTAATGTTATAAAGAGATATGGTACTATGAAATAGTACAAGAAGAATTCAGAGAATGATGAGACATGAATAACAGAAAAGTTATGATAAGGGGCAGGAAACTTGGGTACGAAATTTCATTTGAGGACTCATGTGGTGACTGAGTTGCACAATCCTTTGTATGGGCGGGGGATTTGTGTTTACTTAGTTACTATGTGATAATCATTGAAATGTTAGAGTCGCGCTAAGAATTTTTGATAGATATATAATATTAAAATTAGGCACGAGTTCTTAAAACTCATGCATATGGTAAGTCCATGACTCATAATCGTATGGTATGTTTTGAGCCCTCAGCATATGGATAGTCTTTGATTTGTTCTTAGACTACATATTGCTAGGACAAGCTTTAAAACTCATATTCTTGTGGTAAGTTCCTGGACTCACAATGTGTGGCAAGTTTGATGAACTATACGGGGGTATAGAAACATTGGAGTAGATAGAAAATTCTAATATGATAAATGAAAATAGTCCTAGCAATAAATTTACTATTTAAGTGAAGAAGCAGAAAGTGAATGTTAGGGAATTTAGGATATTTCCACTCATCTAGCGTTGCTAGACTTCAAAATTTTTGGCCTCAAGTTGATTTGGCACGGGTGTGTTTTGAAAAATATAAATGAAATTTTTTAAACGATTCAAAAAGTGTCTATGCTACTTGTCTCGGCTAGACAAAAATGTTTTTACATCAAAATGTATTTCAAAAGAATCATCCACGCACCTTTTAGCTCGGTGCAGATGTGATGAATGACGGAATGCTCAACGTGTTGTTGAGACGGTGCGGTACTATTTCGTTATAAGATGATTCAACACCATAAAGTACGGTTTATGGTGTAGGAATTATTAACGACGAAATCCTCAACGAACTGTCAAAATGATGCGGTAACATGAAGTCATAAATGATTTTGATTTATAAAAGTATGTCAAAGCTATAAGTCATTGCCATTTGACTCGGCTAGACGTTTTGAAAAGTTTTGACATGATAAAGGTTTTAGAAAAATTTCTGCGAGTTACAAATTGTTAAAAGTAAGTCTATGCTAATTGGTCTAGCTAGACAAGCGTTGAAGAAATATAAGTCTGAGCTATTGATTCAGCTAGACAAATTTTAAATTATATTTATTGACTTCGTATTCTTTGAAAGTTATAACTAAGTAAATTTCTTTTGAATGAATTCTAAGGCTGAGATGAACAAAAAGATTAAGACTATTGCAGGTTGATCGAATGGTCACCTGGCA
Organism: Hedera helix; assembly: GCA_947179155.2. Taxonomy (NCBI): domain Eukaryota; kingdom Viridiplantae; phylum Streptophyta; class Magnoliopsida; order Apiales; family Araliaceae; genus Hedera; species Hedera helix. The sequence continues at coordinate 40,191,134 of OX359264.1, read as the reverse complement.
TAGCAAGACACAGGCATTGCAGATTGATCATCTGGCGTGCCAATATATGGTGAAACATCCATTACTTTAATGACAGATTGATCCACTGTCAGGGTTTGCAGTATGAAGTACTCGGGGAGCGAAGTACTGTAAACCGGGATAAAAGTTCATTCAGCAAAGTATGAAAGTTGCTAAAATAAAAATTTTGAATCCTTCTACTCTTATGAAGATTGGATGGTAGGATGGGGTAATATTCTTTAATTGTGAGCGATGATGAAAGCAATGATGGTGAGGTAAAGAAAGTATGGAATGTAATGGATTAAGAAAGGGTAATGTGCAATGACTGTGAGAAAGAAAGGACAGAAAAATATGTGGAATAAATGTAAACAAATTGTGAAGTATTAGTACATAGAAATTTCGAGGACGAAATTTTATGAAGGAAGGATGAATGTGACACCCAGGATTCTTAAAATAATTTTAAATAAGGATTATGATAAATCAAGTAAAGGTTAGTATTTAAAATCTAATGTTAAATAATGGAGGTATTAAAGAATAAATTATGAAATATGAAGAAGATTATGAACGTGAATTAAGAAGAAAATGATGAATGTACAGAGTATATATGAGGTGTAATAGAAGGTATGAAATAAGTTGATTAAGTAAGGATATGTACGATTAGAGGAAAACAAAGTTTTCAAAAAATGAGAACATATCTTGATAAATACATCAAGGAAAGAGCTAAAGCTTTATAGTCACAAAGAAATTGTGAATGTGATTTAAGAATTGAATATTCTGACAATTATGATTTTATGAGGTTATCCATGTAAGTTAAGAATATTAAAGAGTAAAATATAATTATTATGGAATGAGTTGTATTCACCAAGATAAAGATATTGCAAGGTACTATAAATAAATTACGTATGATTATTACGGCAATTATGATTCCGAGGACGGAATCCTGTTAAGGGGGGAAGAATGTGAGGATCCGAATTTTTAGAATTATTTAATAAAATTAAATGAGAATTTAATTGATAAAATTATCAAGGTTGTTTAAATTAATTATTATATTATGTGATTTAAGGTATGTGATATGATTTAATTGATAAATTAAATTTGTACAGAGATTATGATAAAGTATGTTAAATTAAAATAATTGAAAAGTAAATAAATTGTTTAAAAACAATTTATGAGAAATGAAAGAATTTTAGGTAATTGTACAATAAATTGTACAATTAAATTATTATGGAAATGCAGAAATTATGATTTAATTGGGGTTACGTGATAATGTGAAATATATTAAATTAGATATGTATATACATACATTTGTATATATATAAATATATATGTTTAAGTGATAATTATAAAGGTTATTAATTATGGAAATTAAGGGATTAATAATTAAATTAATCCAATTTTAAATGAAAAGCGAATGGGGAAGTTAATCAAGTTGTAATTATGGATTTTAAATTTAATTAAGATTTATGGTGGAAATTTAGAAATTAATTGAGAAGGAAAGGTAATTATATAAATTATATAATAATAATTATATAATTTATATAAGGAAATTAAAATAAGGTATGAAGAAAATAATAATTATATAAATTATATAAGAAAAATTATGTAATTTATATAAGGTGATTAAATGGAATAAAGTTGGAGAAAATTAAGAAATTATTTAAAAGGAGAATGTAATTATATAAATTATATAATATTAAATTATATAATTTATATATAAAGAAATTAATATGAATATTAAAGAAATTGAATAATAAATTAGGAAAATGAATGTTTTAAGTTATTAAAAATTATATTTATGTATAATGAAATTATTATGACTTTTATGAAGGATAATATTTTAGAAACGTGAACATGTTAATGTAACATGATGTCCAAGTAATGAAATGAAAAATTATGAAAAATAATTTTTATATGTCCTATGAATTAGTTTATGATTTTTGGAGGTATAAATTACCTCATATAATTACATGCATGTGGTTATGCGTGTACAAAATTTGTCAAGAAAAGTACCAGAAGAGGTATTAATATTACTCATAAATCAAATTATGATTTTTAGTGAATTAAAATAAATATTTTATATATATTATATAAAATATTTATTACACGAAATAATTACGTAATGTATTAAATTAATTGATTATTCAAGATTTATGCATGCGAATGGTCCGGAAATTTCTTGGCCGCGTGAGAGAGTCGGTGGAATTGTATGATAGATTTAAAATGATTAATTGTTTTTAAGTATAAAAGAAAAGAAAAGGAAGAGAAGAAGAGAAAATAAAAAGAAAAGACAATATTGTTTCTTTCTTCTTCTTCCACCAAACCGAGCACCATCACCGCACCATATCCGACAGTGCACACCATGGCTATCAAGAGAGAAGATTTGGTGCCATCAAAGGAAGAAATTTAAGCTTTGGAAGGTAGAGATATTATTTTTTTATGATTTATTATGTATTTTTAGTGATAAAATAATTTGTTGGAAAATTAGTAATTAATTAGTATAATTATTCCAAATAATTTTTGGATGTATATCTATGAGTTATTTAATTTTTGGAAAGGTTTTGTTGTGAAAATTTGGATCAAAATGGTATATTTTGGGTGTTGGCGGGCTACTGCGCGCGAAGGAAATGAAGAAGAAAAGAAAAGGCTGCCGCGCATGGCGCGGCAGCCATTTTTTTCCGGAACGGCTTGAAACGACGCCGTTTTGATGGCCGCGCGGACGAAGCTTTCGCGCAATGCGTGGAGGCTTCTGGAACGACAAGAAACGACGTCGTTTTGTGGCGTCGGCAGGAACAGTCGCCGCGCAATGCGCGGGCGACCGGCAACGCTGGAAATTACCAGCGTGCCCCTGCACTTTTCAGATTATACCGACCGTGTCCCTAAGGGCACGGAAATTACAGAATTGCCCCTGGACAATCCGGAAAATTCCGGATTTGTCCCTAACGTTGCCGAAATGACGGAAATGCCCCTGGGCTTTTCGCGAAATGCCGAATGAGTCCCTATGGGCGCGGAAATTACCAAAATGCCCCCAGAATCAGATTTTTAATTAAATAAATGTTTAAAAATTGTTTAAAAATCATAGAAAATTATAGAAAAATACTAAAAATATAGAAATGATGTTTGGACATTAAATTTAATATTTTTGTAAAAATATTAAATATTGGGGATTAATATTTAAATGTTTAAATATTAATTTAATAAGGTTACCATTTAGAAAATGGTTAAATAAAATTTTTGGGACACCCAGATATGTTAAAATTTATCCGATGAGCCGGGTTGTCCGTATTAGAGGTATTGGATATTAAATTAAACGAATATTTTAAGGAACGAGATTAATATAATTGACCATATAAATTAATAATTGGCCTAGAGATGATATTAATTAATTAAATTAATATCATAAGGAGATAAATAATTATTATTTGATTATTTTATGATCATAGGTTGATCGAGTTAAGGGTTTGGGCTAACAATTTAAATGACTGGACGTCAGGCAAGTTCTTCAGTCTTTTTTTATGTTAAACGTTGAACTATTATGATATGAAATTCTTGTTTTAAATGCATACAAATTATGTGCTATGTGATACGTGTTTAATATGACCACAATGTGTTCTTTGTGTAACGATATGAGATATATTGCTATATTAAAGCACAAGCACACGATATATGTCACACATCAAGCATGTTAAGGTATGTGTTACGTGAAATATAAACTGTTGAACTTGCTGAGCCGTTGTGCTCATTACTTGCTTAATAAACATTTTTGCAGGAAAGAAATAAATTGCAAGAATATTGGATTAATTGTTAAGGATGAATTGTCTAGAAGGTGGGAAAACGTTTTATTATATTCAATGTGGATACATGTAATAATTCTATAATGATGTTTCATATGTTTATATATGTCGAATCCAGACAGGATAAGTAAAGTTAAATTTTGAACTGTAATTTGTACTAGATAGTTGTTACGATAGAAATTATTAAATGATTTAATTATGATTTATGAAACGAAAAATGTTGTATGGATATATACAATATTAAACTTTAAATGTTGAGCTTCACGATATTTGTAATAGAAAGAAAAGAGAAAGTAAAGGTTGCGATCCATGGGACTAGGATCGAAATGTAAGGACTTTAAATATCCAAATATTTTAATGCAATGATTAAAAGAAAAAGAAAAATTTATACCGAAAAATTTAGTAATTGAAGATGGTAAAGCGAATTATTGGATTAAAGAAGGGATTGAAGATTTATTAACGGACCGAAATTTGGACGTAAGAAAGATAATGTATCATAAATACAAAATTTAAGGTAAAAATATGGGTCGAATTTCGGGGTCGTTACATGTTACTAGTCCCAAGATACGGTAACCTTACACAAAAGTACACAAATACCCTTAATAAAGTACTTAGGGTTTATATTACATAACAAATAATTTAGTTAACTAAAAGGCTGCATCCTGAAGTCTATCACTTCATCTTTCCCATACCCTTGTTCTTCCCAGAAGTCTCGGGTTGCACTGCAATAAAGTTTCATAATATAGCAAGGGTGAGCAACTAGTTTGCTCAATAAGTTTAAATAACAACAAGAAACAATATATGTGAGGACCTGAATTTTCGGGATTTCCTTAATAAAAATAAATAAGAATTTAATTAACATAATTATCAAAGTTGTTTAAACTATTTATTATTTTATGTGATTTAAAGTATGTGAAGAGATTTAATTGGTAAATTAAATCTGTGCAGAGATCATGATAAATTGTGTGGATTTAAAGTAATTAAAGTGTAAATAAATTGTTTAAAAACAATTTATTAAGAATGAGAGAAATTACATGCATTGGTACAATAAAATTGTATAATTAAATGATTATAGAGGGGCAAAAATTATTATTTAAATGATGTTACGAGGTAATGTGAGGTTTATGAATTAAATAGGTGTGTGTGTGTGTGTGTGTGTGTGTGTGTGTGTGTGTGTGTGTGTATCTAATTGTTATATTGATAAAATTTCATTAATTATGAAAATTAAGGGATTAATAATTAAATTAATCCAAAGTTAAATAAAAAGTGAATGAGGAAGTTAGTAAAGTTAAAAATATTGATTATATAATTAATCAATAATTATGGTGAAGGTTTAGAAATTGTTTAAGAGGAGGAGGTAATTTTATAAATTATATACTAATAAAGTATATAATTTATACAGGGAAATTAAAGTAAAATATTAATGGAAGAATAATTATATAAATTATATAAAAATGATTATATATAAGAGGATGGAATTAATGAGGGAGTAAATAAATGTATAATTATTGGTTATATAATTAATCAATAATTATGGAGGAAGTTTAGAAATTAATTAAGAATAAAAGTAGTTATATAAATTATATAATTTATATAAGGAAAGTTAATGTAAATAGTAAAGAAATGAAAAATGAATGAAGAAAAGGAATGTTTTAATTTATTAAAAATTATGTTTATGTATAATGGAATTTTTATGATTTTTATGGAGAATAATATTTTAGAAACGTGAACATGTTAGTGTAACATGTTGTCCAAGTAACGAAGTGAAAAAGTATGAAAAATAATTTTTATAAGTTATATGAATTATTTTATGAATTTTGGAGGTATAAATTACCTCATATAATTACATGCATGACATTGTGCGTGTACAAAATTTGTCAAGTAAAATACCTGAAAAAGGTATTAATATTGTTTATAAATCAATTTATGATTTTTAGTGAATTAAAATAAATATTTTATATATATTATATAAAATATTTATTACACGAAATAATTACGTAATGTATTAAATTAGTAATTTCGCATGGTAATTATCCGAATTGGCAAAGTCGGTGTGGCATAGGTCGGTGGAATTGATTTTTATTCAAAAATTGGTTAAGTTGGTTGGTTATAAAAAGGAAATAATAATAAAAAAAAAAAAAACAAACAAAAGAAGAAAAGAAAAACAAAACACAAAGTCTGTTTCTAAGCACACCACCACCCGAAACCACCACCACCCAAACCACCACCACCGACCACCTTAGCTGCCATGAGAGAGAGAAATAAAGGTGTCAACAAGGAGTTTATCAAGCTTTGGAAGGTATAAAGTATTTTAATTGACTTATTTTGTATTTATTGGTGTTAAAATAATTTTATGGAAAATTAAAAAATAATTAGAATAATGGTTCTAAATAATTTTTGGATGAATATGTGTAAATTATATGATTTTTAGAACAATTATGTTGTGGAAAGTAGGATCAAAAATGGTATTTTTTTTGGTTAAGTTAGCTACTGTTGCTGGGAAAGAAGGAAGAAGAAAACTGGGCCGTCCGCGCAATGCATTGTGCGGCGACCTAATTTTTTTCAGAAGCCGGAGATAAAACGACATCATTTAGGAGCGTTTGGGGCAGGGTCGCGCCATGCGTGGCTGTAATTGCTCACCGCCAAGCCAAACGAGCAGTGAAGGCCGCGCGAAATGCACGGCAGTCGGTCATGCGGTGAAATTACCAGCGTACCCTTGACCTTTTAAAGTTAATGACTGGTGTGTCCTTTTGCCTCGGGAAATTACGGTGTTGCCCCTGAGCTTTCCGGAAAATACCAAATGTGTCCCTAAGGTCGCGGAAATTATCAAAATGCCCCCAAAAATTGGTTTTTAATTAAATAAATGTTTAAAAATTATAGAAAATTACTAAAAATATAGAAATGATATTTGGGCATTAAATTTAATATTTTTGTAAGAATATTAAATATTTAGGATTAATATTTAAATATTTTAAATATTAATCTAATACATTTAAAATTTAGAAAATGATTAAATGAAAATTCGGACAACCATATATGCTAAATTTTAATCGATGAGTCGGGTTGTCCGTATTGAATATGTTTGATATAAAGTTAAATTAATATATTGAAGAATGAGGTTAATATAATTAACCATATAAATTGACAATTGGCCAGGTACCCTAAAATAAACCGCCGGGAAGGGTTAATTTCATTATAAATGATATTAATTAAGTAAATTAATATCATGAGAGGATAAATAATTATTAAATAATTATTATATGGTCATAGGTTGTTCGAGAAAGGATTTTGAGCTATCAATTAAATAATTGAAAATCAAGGCAAGTTCTTCAGTACTTTTATGTTAAATGGTTATCTGTTATAATATGTTAATTCTTGTTTCAAATGCATATAAATTATGTGTTATGTGGTATGTGGATAACATGACAAAGATGTGTACTTTGTACAATAATATGAATATATGTGGGATATAATGCTTGAGTAGAAGCACATCACATGACGTATGACACACACAGAGCATGCTATGCTATGTGTTACGTGAAGTATGAAAGGTGCACACTGTTGAACTTGCTGAGTCGTTGTGCTCATCACTTGCATAATATAAACTTTTGCAGGTAAAGAAACAAATTTCAAGAATATCGGATTATGTTAGAGATGGATTAATGTGAGGATACGAATTTCCAAGATTTCTTTAATAATATTAAGTGAGAATTTTATTGATAAAAATTATCAAGGTTGTTATATTAATTATCATTTTATGTGGTGTAAGGTATGTGAAGGAATTTAATTGGTGAATTAAATCGGTATAAAGATGATAACAAATGGTGTTTGAATAGAAATAATTAAAGAATAAATAAATTGTTTAAAAACAATTTATGAAAAATAAGAGAAACTTTAATGAAATTATTGATATTTAGAAATTGTTTTGAAGGTATAGAAATTAAATGATGTTATGTGGTAATGTGAAATGTATGAATTAGATATGTATATATATACATTTGTATATATATATATATATATATATAAATGTATATGTTTAAGTGATAATTATAAATGTTATTAATTATGAAAATTAAGGGATTAATAATTAAATTAATCCAAAGTAAGATAAAAGTTAATGAGGAAACTAAGAAAAGTTGAAATTATTGAATTTTAGATTTATCAAGAATTTTGGAAGAAATTTAGAAATTAATTGAGAAGGAAAGGTAATTATATAAATTATATAATAATAGTTATATAATTTATATAAGGAAATTAAAATAAGGTATAAAGAAAATAATAATTATATAAATTATATAAGAATAATTATGTAATTTATATAAGGTGATTAAATGGACTAAAGTTGGAGGAAATTAAGAAATTATTTAAAAAGGAGAATGTAATTATATAAATTATATAATATTAAATTATATAATTTATATATAAAGAAATTAATATGGATATTAAAGAAATTGAATAATAAATAAGAAAAATGAATGTTTTAAGTTATTAAAAATTATAATTATGTATAATGAAATTATTATGACTTTTATGAAGGATAATATTTCGGAAACGTGAACATGTTAATGTAGCATGTTGTCCAAGTAACAAAGCGAAAAATTATGAAAAATAAATTTTATAAGTCATATGAATTATTTTATGATTTTTGGAGGTATAAATTATCTCATATAATTACATGCATGGCATTATGCGTGTACAAAATTTGTCAAGTAAGGTACCCAAAAGAGGCATTAAAATTAATTATAAATCATGTTATGATTTTTAGTGAATTAAAATAAATATTTTATATATATTATGTAAAATATTTATTACACGTAATAATTACGTAATGTATTTAATTAATTAAATTGCATGAAAAATTGGAATTTACCCGAAATTGGAATGTTCGAGAGAGGGGCTAAGTCGGTGAATTTTTTTTAAAGCAATTTGGAGTGTTATAAAAGCCAAAAAAAAATGGGAAAGAAAGAGAGGAGAAGAAAGAAAAGAAACAAGAACTAAAAAAAGAAATAAAAACCAACAAGTAGCTCCTCTCTCTTCCTCCACCCGACGCCACCCCATGCCACCCAAAGACCTCCATAGCCACCATAAGGAGAGAAAATTTATGATGAAGGAAAAGCTTCAAGGAAGGACTATATTGCCTTGGAAAGGTATAAATTAATTGTTTTTGTGATTTATTATGTAATTTTTAGTAATAAATTAATTGTGTGGAAAAATAGAAAATAATTAAAATAATTATTCTAAATAATTATTTGATGTATATGTATGAGTTATAGAATTTTTGGAATGATTTTGTGGTGAAAAAGTGAGCAAAAATTGTGTTTTTTTTTTTTTTTTCCTTCTTGGCTGGCTACTGTTTCGGCTGGGAAGAAGGAGGCTGAAGCGAGTCCAAAACGACGTCGTTTTGGCCGCGCGGAAGAAATGGCTGCGCCATGGGCGGCTGCCTGTTCTCGCCACACCAAACGACGTCGTTTGGCTGGCGTAAGTAGATGAAGCCGCGCGCAATGTGCGGCGGCCGACGCAATGCGCTGAAATTACGATGGTGCCCCCGGGCTTTTCCTGAAATGCCGAGTGTGTCCCTGACCCTCGTTAAAGTACGATTTTACCCCTGAACTTTCCGGAAAATGCCCAGCGTGTCCCTAGACGCGCCGAAATTACATAATTGCCCCTGAACTTTCCGAAAAATTCCGAATTTGTCCCTAACATTACTGAAATTACGGATAATCCCCCAGCCTTTCCAGGAAATGCCGGATATATCCCTAAGGGCGCGGAAATTACCGAAATACCCCCAGAAATTATTTTTAATTGAAATAAATGTTTAAAAATTGTTTAAAAATTCTAGAAAATTCTAGAAAAATACTAAAAATATAGAAATGATACTTGAACATTAAATTTAATATTTTTGTAAAAATATTAAATATTGGGGATTAGTATTTAAATATTTTAAATATTAATCTAATGAATTTAAAGGTTAGAAAACGAATAAAGGTAAATCCGGACAATCGAATACGCTAGAATTTGTCCAATGAACCGGGTTGTCCGTATTAAAGGTATATGATATTAAGTTAAATTAATTTATTAAGGAACGAGGTTAATTTAATTAACCATATTAGTAAATAATTGGCCCAAAGATGATATAAATTAACTAAATTGATATCATAAAGAGATAAATAATTATTATTTGATTATTTTATGATCATAGGTTGATCGAGTTAAGGGTTTGAGCTATCAATTTAAATAACTGGACGCCAGGCAAGTTCTTCAGTCCTTTTTATGTTAAACTATTATGATATGAAATTCTTGTTTTAAATGCATACAAATTATGTGCTATGTGATACGTGTTTAATATGACCACAATGTGTTCTTTGTGTAACGATATGAGATATATTGCTATATTTGAAACACAAGCACATGATATATGACACACACCAAGCATGTTAAGGTATGTGCTATGTGAAATATAAACTGTTGAACTTGCTGAGCCGTTGTGCTCATTACTTGCTTAAAATAAACTTTTGCAGGTAAATAAATGAGTTTCAGAAATATCAGATTGTGCTAAAGATGAATTATCTAGAAGGTTGGATACGTAACTGTTATAATTTCGATGTCATGATTCAATGTGAGTGAATTGTATTAAATGTGAGTGAATTGGTAAAATTTATGTGAATGTGTTGTATCTATTTACAAATTGGTCCGGGTAGGACGAATAGAGTTACATGGCGAACTAGGGTTGTTTAAGATGATTGTTACGATAAAGATTTGTTAAATGGTCTAATTGTGAATTACGATTGAAAATAACAAATGTGAAGATATAATTATTATTAAATTTTAAATGTTGAACGTTATGATATTTGTAAAGAAGTAAAAAGTCAAGGTTGCGATCCAGGGACTAGGATCCAGAATGTAAGGATTTTAAATATCCAAATATCTTAATACAACGATTGAATCGAGAAAAAGAAAAATTTATATGAGAATTTTGGTGATTGATAATTTTAAAAATCAATTAATGGATCAATTAAAGTGATTAAAGATTTATTAACGAACCGAAATTTGGACGTAAGGAATATAATGTTAAACAAATATGAAAGTTAAGAAAATAAATTGGGTCGAATTTCGGGGTCGTTACAATTAATCTAAAAGGTTGTAAACATAATTGTTATATTTTCAATATCATATTTCAATTGGTGAAGTTTACATTAATGTGTTGTATGTACATATAAATTGGATCCGGATAGGATGAATAAAGTTATAATGTGAACTGTGATTGTTCAAGGTAGTTGTTACGATAGACAATATTATATGTTTAATTTTGAACTATGAAACAAAGAAAATAATGTGGATATGAACAATATTAAACTGTGAATGTTGAGTTTTATGACACAAATGAAATTTCGTACCCAAACTTTCTACCCCCTTATCATAACCTTTCTGTCATTCATGTCTTATCATTCTCTGAATTTTTCGTGTACTATTTCATAGTACCATATCTCTTTATAGCATCAAGCTATACCTTGTTGACCATTAACAGGTCTTTCTATTATTTTATATTCTTACTTGATCCCATCATAACCTTGCTTTACATTCTATTCCTTACTCGTTTCTCTTATCTCATGATCGTATCGTAGTACGATCCTCTTACCGCTCCTTGATCATATTATTATGATCTCTTTCCATACTTTTCAGCTTACCTTGTCATATATATTGCTTGATTCAGGTGTCCCCTGATTTTCTTTGAGATTCATCTTTGAATCGTTTCAAATATTCTCTTTCAATTATGTTCTTAATTGAACTTATAAATTTTCTCAATTCGTTATCTTCATTCAAATCCTTCTTAACATCTTTATCTCTTTCTTATAATCTTATCTTTCATATTTCATTAGCCTTAGCCAATATTTGAGAACATCTTTCTCAACTTATATCTTTCCATTCTAGTCCCCCCCATGTTCATCAAACTTATCACGTATTTGGACTCAGGAACTTACCATTATCATATGGTTGAGGAGCTTGTCCTAGTCAGGCCATAGTCGCCCATTCGCTAAAGGGGCTCCACCATATAATCATGAGTCACGAGTTTATCATACGCTTGAGTTTTCAAAACACTCAACTAATCGTACTCTTGCTTACTTTAAGTTATAACCTAAGGTATCATTTACCTAAGGTTTATAACCTCTGGCTCTGATACCAACTGTAACGACCCCGAAATTCGACCTATTTCACTGTCTTAATTCTCATGATTATTAAACATTATTTTCATTACGTCCAAATTTCGGTCCGTTAATAATCTTTAATTACCTTATATAAACCCTTAATTGATCCATTATCTGATTTTAAAATCATCAATTATCAAAATTCTCGTATAAATTTTTCTTTTTCTCAATTCAATCGTTGTATTAAAATATTTTGATATTTAAAATCCATACATCTCGATCCTAGTCCTTGGATCGCAACCTTTACTTATTCTTTCTATTCTCATTATCATGAAACTTAATAAAGTTCAACATTTAAATTCAATGTTGTTTATATTCATCCAATATTCTTTGTCTCATGATTCATCATTTAAACATAGATATATAATCGTCTCTATCATAATATTCATATAGAACAATTTCAGTTCATAGTTTAACTATACACATCATATTCAGATCCCACTTACATGTACATATAACATATCCAAGTAACTCGGCAAATTATCCACATTGCAGTATAATATAACAATCACGTTTTCTACCTTCTACTCAATTCATCTTTAACAAAATCCAATATTCTTGAATGTCATTTCTTTCCTGCAAAAATGTTATTGAGCAAGTAATGAGCACAACGGCTCAGCAAGTTCAACAGTTCATGCTTCACATAGCACATACCTTAACATGCTTGGTGTGTGTCATTTATCATGTGCTTGTGCTTCAACTATAGCAATATATCTCATATCATTGCACAAAGAACACATTGTGGTCATATATATCACGTATCACGTAACACATAATTTGTATGCAGTTAAAACAAGAATTATATATCATAACAGTCCAACATTTAACATAAAAAGGGACTGAAGAACTTGCCTCGGTTTGCGTTCATTCTGTAACACTTATAAACATCTCACATATAGCCTTGTTCGTCAATTAACATTTCTGTGATCTTTATCATTCATCACATAACCTATATATCAAACTCAGGTTATATCACAACCAATAATCTCGTTCAAGAAATAATATTCTTCTAAATTATTCTACTAAACTTTAACAACGTTGCCCTTTATCGCAACTTTTTCGTTACTTAATCTTTTACGTTCACTAGTCAGTCAACACACGATCCACAACATCCTAACATCTCACGAGTCTAATAAACCTTTCAAAGTCTCCAAAATATTATTCTAAACTTTTCAACCCATTTTTACATTTGTCGAATTATCCGACAATTTTCTATAATTATTTCTATTTATAATCTATTATTTAATAGCTTTAAAATAGAAATAATAATACAACATACTTTTATATCCTCCAAAAACCATCCATATTTATCTTATATTATTATAAGACTTTTCACCAAGTTTCATAATTTTTCAACATTCGTAGAATTTTCCATGAATTTCTACTTATTTTTGCATTAACTTTTAATAGCCTTAAAAATACAATAAATACTATGATCTTCAATAAATTACCAAACTTTTTCACAATTTCTGGAATAATATAACAATAATGCTGTCCAAAACAAATTTTAGCACAAAAATATTTTTAGTAATTAAATTTTAATTTTAATGCACTGAAACTTCCAAAATTCACAGTAATTAGCACGTTTATCCGAAAATTACGAATCTTAAGTCCATTCCACACGAAATTTAATTCTCTACAACTTTGTAGAAGAAAATTTTTCCAGATTCTGCACTGAAATGAACAGACTCCCGACAGATTCACGTTTCACTGTGCTAATTCTTCCGAAATTCATAGAAATTAGCTCGTTTATCAGAAAATTACAAATTTTAAGTCCATTCCACACGAAATTTAATTCTCTACAACTTTGTAGAAGGAAAGTTTTCCAAATTCAGCACCAACATGAACAGAATTGCTACTGTTCGTGACTGTTCATTTTAATTTCCAAAATTTCATGTTTTGATCCAAATTTTTTTCACAATAATTACTCTAAACATCATATATTCCACATATACACCTCTAAAAATCATCAATAACAATCATTCTAATTATTTTCTAATTAATTTTTTTTTCTTTACATAAATGAAATAATATTTATAACTTAATAAAATAACCAAATCAATATAATTTATACCTTCATAATGCTTGAAAATCTATTTCTTGAAATTTGATATCCTCCTAGATGGCACAACCTTCTTCTTCATTTGATGGTGGTGGTGTATGGTGGCAGTGACGGTGGGGAGAAAAGGAGAGTTTGTGCTATGTTTTGTTTGTTTTTTTTTTTTTTTTTTTTTCCTTCTTTCATTTGTATATATATATGCATTATTTTCTTTCTTTGTTGCATGACTTAAACAATTTGGAAAATTCCTCACATCCGCCGACTTGACGCCACAACCGACTTAGTTTCGGATAAATAACATGCAAAATTAAGAATTTAACACATTACGTAATTATTTCGTGTAATAAATATTTTATATAATAAATATAAATTATTTATTTTAACTTACCAAAATTCATAATATGATTTATGAATAATATTTAGACCTTTTTTTGGTACTTTTCTTGACAAATTTTGTACACGCATAATGACATGCATGTAATTATATGAGGTAATTTATACCTCCAAAAATCATAAATTAATTCATTGGACAAATAAAAATTATTTTTCATAATTTTTCACTTCATTACTTGGACAACATGTTACATTAACATGTTCACATTTCCGAAATATTATCTTTCATAAAAGTCATAATAATTACATTATACATAAATATAATTTTTTTTTATAACTTAAAACATTCTTTTTCTTATTTATTATTCAATTCTTTACATTTCACATTACTTTCCTTATATAAATTATATAATTTATTATTATATAATTTATATAATTAAATTATCCCTTTTTATAATTTCCATTTCACGCAAAATATAATTTATAAAATTTCTTCCATCCTCATTCAATTTAGTCACCTTATATAAATTATATAATTATTCTTATATAATTTATATAATTATTATTTTTCTTACATTTCACTTTAATTTCCTTATATACATTATATAATTTATTATTATATAATTTATATAATTACATCTCTTCTTTATAAATTCTAAACTTTCTCCATAATTCTTAATTAAAATCTAAAATCAACACATACAATTTTACCAACTCCCTCATTCACTTTTCATTTAATATTGGATTAACTTAATTATTAATCCCTTAATTTTCATAATTAATGAAATTTATATTTATCACTCAAACATATACACACATATACATAAAAATGTATATATATAAATATATACATATTTAATTCATGCCTTTCACATTAACACATAACCTTATTTAAAATCATAATTCCTGCATTTCCATAATAATTTAATTTTACAATTTATTGTACAATTACTTAAAATTCTTTTATTTCTCATAAATTGTTTTTAAACAATTTATTTACTTTTCAATTATTTTAATTCAACATACTTTATCATAATCTCTGTACAGATTTAATTTACTAATTAAATCTCATCACATACTTTTATTCACATAAAATAACCATTTCTTTACACAACCTTGAAAATTGTATCAATTAAATTCTTATTTAATTTTATTAAATAATTCTGAAAATTCGGATCCTCACATTCTTCCCCCCTTAACAGGATTCCGTCCTCGGAATCATAATTACCGTAATAATCATACGTAATTTCATTTATAGTATCTTGCTATACTTTTATATTACTGAATAAACCCAATCCATAATAATCATAACCTACCTCTAAATATCCATAATTCACAGCTTTAACAAATGACATCATACCGATCGTAACAGTCGGAATATTAAATTCTTAACTCAATTCACAATTTCTTTGATTTCTCATTCTCTAAAAATTTTCTTTCTTTAATCATATTTAGCCTTACTCAATCCACTTATTTCATACCCTCTATTGCACATCATTTATACTCTACATATTCGTCCTTCTTTTCTTAATATAAATCTTCTTCACATTTCATAATTCATTTCTTAATACCTTCTATCATCCAACACTAGGTTTTAATTGCTAACATTTACTTAATTTTATCATAATCTTTATTTGGAATTATTTTTAAAATCCTGGGTGTCACATTCACCCCTCCTTCATAAAATTTCGTCCTCGAAATTTCTATGTACTCATACTTCATAATTTCTTTACATTTATTCCACATATCTTTATTTCCTTCCTTTCTTGCAATCATTGCACATTGAAATTTTCCAATCCATCATATTTCATAATTTCTTTATTTTAAAATATTACTTTCCTTATCATTCACACTTAAATAATATTACTCCATCCTACCATCCAATCTTCATAAGAGTAGAGGAATTCAAAAATTTATTTTGGAAATCTTTCATGATATGCTGAATGAACATTTATCCCGGTTTACAGTACTTCGCTCCCCGAGTACTTCATACTGCAAACCCTGACAGTGGATCAGCCTGCCATTAAAGTGGTATATATTTAATCCGTGATTTGGCATGCCAGTAGAACAATCTGTAATGCCAGTGTTTCCTTATGCCAGGTGACCATTTAATCAACCTGCAATATTCTTAATCTTTTTGTTCATCTCAGCCTTAGAATTCATTCAAAAGTAATTTGATTTGGTATAACTTCAAAGAATACGAATTCAATAAATATATGTTAAAATTTGTCTAGCTGAATCAATAGCCTAGACTTATACTTCTTCAACGCTTGTCTAGCTAGATCAATTAGCATAGACTTTCCTTTAACACTTTATAATCCGCAGAAATTTTTTAAAACATTCATCATGTCAAAACTTTTCAAAACGTTTAGCCGAGTCAAATGGCAATGACTTATAGCTTTGACATACTTCATAAATCAAAATTATTTATGACTTCATGTTACCGCATCATCTTGACAGTCCGTTGAGAATTTCATCGTTAATAATTCCTACACCATAAACCATACTTTATGGTGTTGAATCATCTTATGACGAAATAGTACTGCACCGTCTCAACAACACGTTGAGCATTCCGTCATTCATCACATCTGCACCGGGCTAAAAGGTGTGTGGATGATTCTTTTGAAATACATTTTGATATAAAAACATTTTTGTCTAGCCGAGACAAGTAGCATAGACACTATTTAAATCTCTTAAAAATTTCATTTGCATCTTTTTCCAAAGCACAACTGTGCCAAATTAGCTTGAGGCCAAAAATTTTGAAGTCTAGCAAAGCTAGAAGAATGAGAATATCCTAAATTCCCTAACATTTTTAACACATCTGCCACCTTTGTCTCTATCACTTAATTATATTATTCATTACTAGGACTATTGTTATTTATCATACCAAAATTTCTAACTACTCCAACTTTTCTATACCCCCGTATAGTTCATCAAACTTGCCACACATTGTGAGTCCAGGAACTTACCACAAGAATATGAGTTTTAAAATTTGTCCTAGCAATATGTAGTCTAAGAACAAATCAAAGACTATCCATATGCTGAGGAGCTCAAAACATACCATACGATTATGAGTCATGAACTTACCACATGCATGAGTTTTAAGAACTCGTGCCTAAACTTAATATTATTTATCTATCAAAACTCTTAACGCGACTCTAACATTTCAATGATTATCACATAGTAACTAAGTAAACACAAATCCCCCGCCCATACAAAGGATTGTGCAACTCAGTCATCACATGAGTCCTCAAATGAAATTTCGTACCCAAACTTTCTACCCCCTTATCATAACCTTTCTGTCATTCATGTCTTATCATTCTCTGAATTTTTCGTGTACTATTTCATAGTACCATATCTCTTTATAGCATCAAGCTATACCTTGTTGACCATTAACAGGTCTTTCTATTATTTTATATTCTTACTTGATCCCATCATAACCTTGCTTTACATTCTATTCCTTACTCGTTTCTCTTATCTCATGATCGTATCGTAGTACGATCCTCTTACCGCTCCTTGATCATATTATTATGATCTCTTTCCATACTTTTCAGCTTACCTTGTCATATATATTGCTTGATTCAGGTGTCCCCTGATTTTCTTTGAGATTCATCTTTGAATCGTTTCAAATATTCTCTTTCAATTATGTTCTTAATTGAACTTATAAATTTTCTCAATTCGTTATCTTCATTCAAATCCTTCTTAACATCTTTATCTCTTTCTTATAATCTTATCTTTCATATTTCATTAGCCTTAGCCAATATTTGAGAACATCTTTCTCAACTTATATCTTTCCATTCTAGTCCCCCCCATGTTTATCAAACTTATCACGTATTTGGACTCAGGAACTTACCGTTATCATATGGTTGAGGAGCTTGTCCTAGTCAGGCCATAGTCGCCCATTCGCTAAAGGGGCTCCACCATATAATCATGAGTCACGAGTTTATCATACGCTTGAGTTTTCAGAACACTCAACTAATCGTACTCTTGCTTACTTTAAGTTATAACCTAAGGTATCATTTACCTAAGGTTTATAACCTCTGGCTCTGATACCAACTGTAACGACCCCGAAATTCGACCTATTTCACTGTCTTAATTCTCATGATTATTAAACATTATTTTCATTACGTCCAAATTTCGGTCCGTTAATAATCTTTAATTACCTTATATAAACCCTTAATTGATCCATTATCTGATTTTAAAATCATCAATTATCAAAATTCTCGTATAAATTTTTCTTTTTCTCAATTCAATCGTTGTATTAAAATATTTTGATATTTAAAATCCATACATCTCGATCCTAGTCCTTGGATCGCAACCTTTACTTATTCTTTCTATTCTCATTATCATGAAACTTAATAAAGTTCAACATTTAAATTCAATGTTGTTTATATTCATCCAATATTCTTTGTCTCATGATTCATCATTTAAACATAGATATATAATCGTCTCTATCATAATATTCATATAGAACAATTTCAGTTCATAGTTTAACTATACACATCATATTCAGATCCCACTTACATGTACATATAACATATCCAAGTAACTCGGCAAATTATCCACATTGCAGTATAATATAACAATCACGTTTTCTACCTTCTACTCAATTCATCTTTAACAAAATCCAATATTCTTGAATGTCATTTCTTTCCTGCAAAAATGTTATTGAGCAAGTAATGAGCACAACGGCTCAGCAAGTTCAACAGTTCATGCTTCACATAGCACATACCTTAACATGCTTGGTGTGTGTCATTTATCATGTGCTTGTGCTTCAACTATAGCAATATATCTCATATCATTGCACAAAGAACACATTGTGGTCATATATATCACGTATCACGTAACACATAATTTGTATGCAGTTAAAACAAGAATTATATATCATAACAGTCCAACATTTAACATAAAAAGGGACTGAAGAACTTGCCTCGGTTTGCGTTCATTCTGTAACACTTATAAACATCTCACATATAGCCTTGTTCGTCAATTAACATTTCTGTGATCTTTATCATTCATCACATAACCTATATATCAAACTCAGGTTATATCACAACCAATAATCTCGTTCAAGAAATAATATTCTTCTAAATTATTCTACTAAACTTTAACAACGTTGCCCTTTATCGCAACTTTTTCGTTACTTAATCTTTTACGTTCACTAGTCAGTCAACACACGATCCACAACATCCTAACATCTCACGAGTCTAATAAACCTTTCAAAGTCTCCAAAATATTATTCTAAACTTTTCAACCCATTTTTACATTTGTCGAATTATCCGACAATTTTCTATAATTATTTCTATTTATAATCTATTATTTAATAGCTTTAAAATAGAAATAATAATACAACATACTTTTATATCCTCCAAAAACCATCCATATTTATCTTATATTATTATAAGACTTTTCACCAAGTTTCATAATTTTTCAACATTCGTAGAATTTTCCATGAATTTCTACTTATTTTTGCATTAACTTTTAATAGCCTTAAAAATACAATAAATACTATGATCTTCAATAAATTACCAAACTTTTTCACAATTTCTGGAATAATATAACAATAATGCTGTCCAAAACAAATTTTAGCACAAAAATATTTTTAGTAATTAAAATTTAATTTTAATGCACTGAAACTTCCAAAATTCACAGTAATTAGCACGTTTATCCGAAAATTACGAATCTTAAGTCCATTCCACACGAAATTTAATTCTCTACAACTTTGTAGAAGAAAATTTTTCCAGATTCTGCACTGAAATGAACAGACTCCGGACAGATTCACGTTTCACTGTGCTAATTCTTCCGAAATTCATAGAAATTAGCTCGTTTATCAGAAAATTACAAATTTTAAGTCCATTCCACACGAAATTTAATTCTCTACAACTTTGTAGAAGGAAAGTTTTCCAAATTCAGCACCAACATGAACAGAATTGCTACTGTTCGTGACTGTTCATTTTAATTTCCAAAATTTCATGTTTTGATCCAAATTTTTTTCACAATAATTACTCTAAACATCATATATTCCACATATACACCTCTAAAAATCATCAATAACAATCATTCTAATTATTTTCTAATTAATTTTTTTTTCTTTACATAAATGAAATAATATTTATAACTTAATAAAATAACCAAATCAATATAATTTATACCTTCATAATGCTTGAAAATCTATTTCTTGAAATTTGATATCCTCCTAGATGGCACAACCTTCTTCTTCATTTGATGGTGGTGGTGTATGGTGGCAGTGACGGTGGGGAGAAAAGGAGAGTTTGTGCTATGTTTTGTTTGTTTTTTTTTTTTTTTTTTTTCCTTCTTTCATTTGTATATATATATGCATTATTTTCTTTCTTTGTTGCATGACTTAAACAATTTGGAAAATTCCTCACATCTGCCGACTTGACGCCACAACCGACTTAGTTTCGGATAAATAACATGCAAAATTAAGAATTTAACACATTACGTAATTATTTCGTGTAATAAATATTTTATATAATAAATATAAATTATTTATTTTAACTTACCAAAATTCATAATATGATTTATGAATAATATTTAGACCTTTTTTTGGTACTTTTCTTGACAAATTTTGTACACGCATAATGACATGCATGTAATTATATGAGGTAATTTATACCTCCAAAAATCATAAATTAATTCATTGGACAAATAAAAATTATTTTTCATAATTTTTCACTTCATTACTTGGACAACATGTTACATTAACATGTTCACATTTCCGAAATATTATCTTTCATAAAAGTCATAATAATTACATTATACATAAATATAATTTTTTTTTATAACTTAAAACATTCTTTTTCTTATTTATTATTCAATTCTTTACATTTCACATTACTTTCCTTATATAAATTATATAATTTATTATTATATAATTTATATAATTAAATTATCCCTTTTTATAATTTCCATTTCACGCAAAATATAATTTATAAAATTTCTTCCATCCTCATTCAATTTAGTCACCTTATATAAATTATATAATTATTCTTATATAATTTATATAATTATTATTTTTCTTACATTTCACTTTAATTTCCTTATATACATTATATAATTTATTATTATATAATTTATATAATTACATCTCTTCTTTATAAATTCTAAACTTTCTCCATAATTCTTAATTAAAATCTAAAATCAACACATACAATTTTACCAACTCCCTCATTCACTTTTCATTTAATATTGGATTAACTTAATTATTAATCCCTTAATTTTCATAATTAATGAAATTTATATTTATCACTCAAACATATACACACATATACATAAAAATGTATATATATAAATATATACATATTTAATTCATGCCTTTCACATTAACACATAACCTTATTTAAAATCATAATTCCTGCATTTCCATAATAATTTAATTTTACAATTTATTGTACAATTACCTAAAATTCTTTTATTTCTCATAAATTGTTTTTAAACAATTTATTTACTTTTCAATTATTTTAATTCAACATACTTTATCATAATCTCTGTACAGATTTAATTTACTAATTAAATCTCATCACATACTTTTATTCACATAAAATAACCATTTCTTTACACAACCTTGAAAATTGTATCAATTAAATTCTTATTTAATTTTATTAAATAATTCTGAAAATTCGGATCCTCACATAGACTATGAACTATAAACATCCACTATAGTCAATAGCAGGTTGACCCAATGGTTACTACTAAAAATATGTACCCGAGGGGATTAGCCTCAGTACAATATGTGTATGCATAACATTTAATTTTCGTGTTTTGTACCTGATATTAGATACATGCTACTCCCCTATAATAAAGGGGTGTTCATAATAGTCTAAAAATCCGCATATTCAATGATTTGGATAGCTTTTAAAATCTTTAACATAAATGTCTAGTCGAACAATGACTTAGACCTACTTTGAATAGTTCTTTAAACAGTAGAACATTAAATAAGGTACAAGTCAAAGATTGTACAAGATCAAGTGCACCAAGTGCGAATAACAATAATATCGATGTGGAATAATTATAAAGTAATTTAAACCACTGAAAGCATGCTTGGAATTATAATTCAAGCTTAAATAAATAACTTGCTCAATGAAATGAGTTAAGGACTTCAGTTCAGTAAAGGAGAAGAATATTATAAAGGAGTTTATAATGGTAGGTCTGATTTAAAATTAGATGACTATAAAGACTCAAGTTTTTTAGACTGGCCAGGACAACAACAAATCCATTCCAGGTTATATGATTACCTTGAACGGTGATGTAGTAAGTTAGAAAACTTTCAAGTAGCAAAGAATTGTTGATTTAATGTCAAAGACATAATATATAGTTATAAGTGAAGTTACAAAGAAGGTTATTTGGATGAACAAATTCAATATAGAACTTAGAATGGTTCTTAGCATTAAAGGAGTTTAATTTGCCAAGGAATCTGGGTCTCATATGAATTTCAAACATGTGTCGTAGCACTTTCATTTGATTAGATGAATCATTAAAATATGAAATGACACCATAGACATGGTAGACTCTCAGAACAACATTGCAGATCCATTAACTAAATTATTTTACTAAGTAATTCATTTGATCGCCACTTAGAGAATAATGGTATAGGATACCAAAGGTCGATTGACTTTAGTTCAAGTGGGAGATTGAAAGTACTATGTCTTCAAGTCAATCACATTTGACGTGATAAAACATATACTTTATATTCTTATTCATTTATTAATAAAAGTTTTATTAAAGGAAATTCTTTATTCATGATTAACTGGTTGAATTAATTAAATAAATAAACCTATAGTTTTGAGCAATACTTTTAGAATCATGATGTTGATTATGTAAATGAGATCTAAAATTAAAATAGCTCAAAACTAAAATGTTCATAATCGTGGGATCACTTAAATGGAAATTATTGAATCCAGATATATTAGTACATACTATACTTAATCTTATGAAGATGATGATTGATCTCATAATCATTTGCGTGGAGACAATAAAGCTAGTATGTAAGTGTTTATAAAAGAATAAGGTCACTGAACATGACTCGCTCATAGAACACCTAATGGAGTTTTACTTACCAGTCAATAGGAGTTCTTTATCTGACAGTAGTACAAGTGATCATTGGACTTGAGATCATTATAGTATTTTGTGTATGATGAGTTATACTTTGACATATTCCTTAAGATATTTAGTATATAACAAAAGGTATACTCAGGTATAATAAGTTATACGTAGAGATAGGTGAATAATCAACAAATAATCTACCACTTCTAGTAAATAGAGAGAATGTCATATGTAATTCGATAAATGACAACTCATAAATCATTGGCTAAGGTGGAATGAAAATTAGAAAGGAGTTTCTAATTTACATTAGAGTTATGTATTTGAGAATTGAAATGCATATGATCAAATAAAATAAGACTTGACAGTATTACGTGTCTTATATTTGATTGAGACATTGTACGGTAGAATGATTAAATTTTATGGTAACTTCTCACGGAATAAGTTATTTGTGATTAAATGTTGAAATTCATATTATTTAAAAAGTTGTTGATCACTAAGGGGGCTTACTCATATTATTGAATAAATATTATTTATTTAAATGAATTAAATAGTTTAATTCATTTATATAAATAAAATTAGAATGGTTCTAATTTATTTATTCTACAACTGGTATAATATGTAGAATCTAAAGGATCACAACGCAAAAGAGAAATATTTATTTAATAAGTCAGTTGCATAATTGTAATAATAAATTAAGTATATTTAATTTATACTATCCTGATAAAATAAATTAGATAGCTTAATATTTATATTTTAATATTTTAAAAATACTAATTATAAATTAATAAGAGGATTATTATTATTATTATTATTATTATTATTATTATTATTATTATTATTATTATTATTTATTTTTGAAATGGTTTAGGAATTAATTAATAAATAATAGTAATATTATAAATAATATAGTTCCTAATTTGTTTAAGAATTAAATTAAAATCCTATTCATAAAGAGTTTAGGAGAGTTGAGCATATATATAAATAACAGAAGTCTAATTATGGATTGAGTTGATACTCCATTCACACAAGTATTGGAGAATACTTCTAATAATTCTCTACATCGAAGAGTTGGAGAGTGAGATAGAAAGAATTAGGGCTAGCCACCTATAGTTTGAGAAACCAAAATTTACTTCTTGAATTCATAGATCACTTGGTGGATCACCTTTAGAAGCTAAACACTTGGGTAAGTAACACTGATCCGAAGATTCTAATCAGTGAATTTGAAAAAGAACGTGAAGGATTCAAAGGAGGTAAATCGTAGCTGTTCAAGAGTTGAATCTGCAAAGGTATAACCCACTGTCATTTCTCAATTAATAATATCACATAAGAAAGATCTTGTACTTTATTTTATCAAAAAATTTAAATATGATTTATGCATTGCTTCCGTTGCGTTGTACAATTAGAATGTATGTATGCCATGTTTTTGCAAACTAACATTTTGTGGGTTAGACTCCATCATTCTTAGGTGGTTCATATAAATCACGACAGTAAAGTAGAATTCGTTTTCTTGGTTTCCAAATAGCATAATTTGAAGTCTTGAGTTTAATCATACAACTTGCAGTCCAATCCTCTATTTAATTCGTACAAAAAAAAAAACCCCCACAAAACAACCAAGTTCTAATACCACTGTTGGAAAAAATGAACCTAAAATAATCTCAATCTTAGGAATTACTCTTTCCTCTTTGTGTAATTAAATAGAAAATTAACAAATCCAATAATGAGAACAAAAACAACAAATAAGCATCCACAAGTAAGGCACAATATTTAATGTGGAAAACCCTTTAATGAACAAATTAAACCACGGGCCAAACTCTAATTCTCCGCTATATCAATAATATTATTAATGAGTTTATAATAATTCTCCAAAATTTTACATCCTAAAACTTAAGGTTACATATTAAAATGAGAGAGTACAAAATTACTTTAATTAGGTTGAGAAACCTAATCAATTTCACCACCCAAAAGATTCCAAATAATAAAGTCTTCAAGTTTTCAATTGAACAAAGATGGTAGCGAAAAGCCACAAGCAACAAACTGTAATCTTCTTAATTTATTATTTATAAACCTTTTTGCTACAGAGTTTCTCTCATAATGATAAGATTGCCTCATTACTTTATTTATAATACTTTTTCTAATCCATTTCTATTATGGATTGGAAACAACTTCATACCCACCACACATTCTTGGCTAATAAATTATTCTCATAATTAGATATAGGGATCCCGTTAACTTGTAAAGCTAACAAATAAATATTCATTTTCAACTTAGATTATTTTTATGGGTGAAAACCCACACCGAATAATCTAGTCAATTTAAAAACCAAAACATAATTAAACTTTGGGAATATAACAATAAAAGCAAAACTATAATATCGTACCGACGACTATGTGTTGATATATGGCTGCAAAAGTCTATCTACAAAGATATAACCTGAAGTGGTGGTACCATGTAGAAAATATAGAGAAAATTATATAGAATGATATGCGTTTTACTTGAAAATATAAATTTGTCTTTATATACACAAAATTTATCTTGGGCATCACACAACTTAGTAACTAAGGCATATCCAATATAAAATATACCTAATATAAAATATGCCAAATCTTTCAATAATAATGTTAGTGCATATTTATGTTTAAGTTTATTTGGATTTAATGACGATTACTAAAATACTGATTATGAAAAGATTCATGTATATTTGTAATCAGAAAAAAAAAGTAATATTGTAAAGTCCTTTAGAGATAATCATTGAAAAAGGACTTAGGGATCAAATAATGTTACGTTGATCCATTTGTTAGAGATAAAACTTGTAATAGACTAGAAAGACCAAGTTCGCACATAAAAGACATCAGATAAGAGATCAGACAAGAGATATTTGACAATAGATCAGATAAATAGATTGAAAAATACGTCAGCCAAGAGTTTGGATAAAAGATAAGATAAGAGATTAAAGAAGATATCAGACAAGAGTTCTGGAAAAAATAAATCTAATACAAGATCGGATGAGACATCAGACAAAGAGATCGAATAAGAAATCAGATGAAATATTAGGCAACGAGATCGGATAAGAGATTGGATGAGACATCAAATTAGAGATCAGATAAGGATCAGATAAGACATATCTAATCAAAGATCATATAGAGATTACATAAGAGATCGGGTGAGAGTCTGCATAGTTGAGGCTTAGTTACTCTGAGATCGCAAAGAGAACTAAGCAACTGGTAAAGTCGTTGAGAAGAATGCAAATGAGAGTTAGCAGAAGTAACAAAAGGACAGAGCTAAAACAAAGAAAGACGTTAGACGCTATAAGTAAAAGGCGATACAGCGATGAGATATGACGACCAATGCTAAAACCCGTCGCCATATGACCCTTAAGCCGACGAGAATTTATACTCCATCAGTATAGATTTAACAGGAAGACTGATGCCAATTATTTGGGACTAAAAAACATAAGATGACTATAGCACCGTTGCTATAGGACCCATAAACTGACGGATATTTTTGCCCGATCGGTATAGATTAGGCGGGAATACTTGCGCCAATTACTTGGTACCAAATAAAATAAGGCGACCATAGTACCGTCACTATAGGATTATAATCTAACACATATATATACCCGATTGAATTATTTGTTCAAGTATATATCTTATAATTAAAGTTTTATGAAGCTACAAGTGAAACATAGTAGGATTATTAATGCAACTTTTGTTCATAGCACCTTTTGTCAAGTATTTGCCAATTGTACATAAAATTAAGCTACAAGTGAATTGAAGTAACTTTTTTTATAGATAATTTTTATTAAGCTGAACTAATTACTTGTTATAGCTCTGTATGCACAATGAATTTATAAAATGAATATTTGAAATTGTTTGACTTTTAACTTTAATATATGTTATTTTAAATAAAAAGGTTTATGTTATAGCTACCTATCAAATGGTAATAGATTTTGAAATAGAAAGCTGTATACCGACGACTCCTTGTGGTCGCCATAGTGTTATAAACAAAAGGTGTTATCATATCTACGCCGACGGTGAACGTTGTCGTCTTAGGACATCGTAAGTCTCAATGAAATAGCACCCATCGCTATAGAGATAACAACACCAGGATTTATTACCTTTATGCCGATGGTAGCACCCGTCGCTATAGTACTTTTTATCTACTGTGGTTATCAGTCGGTATTAGTCATGAGATCGCTGACATTTGGACTCTAATGCTTAGTGGCAAAAATTGTATAGTGACGAGAGACCCGTCGACATAAGGGTGTGAAAATATCAGCATAAGTCTATGGCCACGACGCTAACAGCTATGGGTGGGTACCGTCGACATATCTTATGGCAACAACTTTTAGTTCTATGCCGACATGACCTTACCATCGCCATAGCCTAATTTTCTTGTAGTGAGATTGTTAAATAGTAGAACGACTTCTAAATAGCCAAGACATAGTCGGTTAGTATCATATAACGAACTACAAGAATCTTTACTTTACGATCCAAAACTATTATATCATATAGTGCAAATGATTAATGGGTTTTATTGCTACGAATCGAGTATTTTAAAGCTTAATTATGTGTTATCTTTGAGTATTTTTAGTTCTTTCTTACTTGTTTTTATGTTAATTTTATAGATAATGGCAACGGAGGGTTAAAATGGTAAAATCGGAGCTTAAGGGCATTTTTGTAATTTTTGAATAGGGGTCACTGTTGGCGCCAAATTTATAGTGTAATTACGTGGCTAGTGTCGTGGTTAGTGAAATCAACTAGGCTGATTCGTGCGCTTACAGAGGTTGAGCCAAATAAGGAGTGTTATGCTGCTACGATTTAAGAGCATTTAGGAGGGCTTTAGAGGATATTTCTAAGCATAACAAGAGAGAGATAAAATAAGGATTGGAGGCTAGATATTGGAGGCTTAAAGAATTAGAGGAAGAGCATAGAAGATCAAGTTAAGGCTAGGAAGATAGATATAATTCGATTAACGATGGTTTTCAACATAATTATGTGGAACTAAACTTTTTATTAGGATTTCAATGGAACGTCTTGCTTTGCAATAAATTACTCATGCCTATTTTTAGTTATTGATTTTGTTCTAAGTTGTTTATCATATCTTGTGCTTATTCATTAATTGTGTGGCCAATAGTTAATTAGATATCTTAGACATAATTGAAAAGAAAATATAAGATTAGATCTGGATGTGATAATGCACGAATCTATTATTGTTCTATGAAGAATAGTATAATAATGCATATGATGAATATACCTATGTGTCATGCGTCATATATTTGTGAGTTTGTGCTTAATGAGTCTATTTTAAGCATTTTGCATGAACGTAGCTGAAAGTAATATGCCCTCAAGCCAATCACATTTGATGTGATAAGCATATACTTTGTAATCTTGTTCATTTATTAATAAAAGTATCAAGGCATTTCTTTATTCATGATTAGTTACTTGAATTAATCAAATGGATAAACCCATAGTTTTTTAGCAACGCTTTTAGAACCATGATGAGGATCATGCTAATGAGATCTAAATTCAAGATAGCTCAAAAACTAAAATTGTTCCTAATCGTTGGATCACTAAAAAGGGGATTAGTAGATCCGGATAGATTGGTACATACTATACTTGCTCTTATGAAGAGGATGATTGATCTCATAATCATTTGTGTAGAGACACTAAAGCAAGTATGTAGGTGCTTATTAGAAAATAAGTTCACTGAACGTGACTCGCTCAAGGAACACCTAATGGAGTTTTACTCGTCTGTCAATAGAAGTTCCTTATGTGATAGTCGTACAAGTGATCCTTAGACTTGAGATCATCTTAGTATCTTGTGTGTACTAAGTTATACTTTGACATATTCCTTAAGACCTATAGGTATATCAAAGGATATGATTGGGTATAATAAGGTACACATGGAGATAGATGAATGATCAACAAAAGATCTACCATTTCCAGTAAAGGGAGAGAATGTCCTATGCGATTCAATAAGTGACAACTCAGAAATCCCTGACCAGGGTTAAATGGAACTAGAAATGAGTTTCTAATTTACATTAACTAGAGTTGTGTATTTGTGAATTGAAATGCATATAATCAAATAAATAAGACTTGACAGAAATTCCGTGTCTTATATTTGATTGGGACATTGTATGGTAGAAGGATTGAATTGTACGGTAACTATTTGCTGAAAGGTTCTTTTACGATTAAATGTTGAAATCTATATTATCTGGAAAATCGACTAATCGCTAAGGAGGCTTACCCTTATTGTGGAATAATTATTTATTCTGAATTAAAGAGTTAATTCGTAATAAATGAATTAGAATTGTTCTAATTTATTTATTATACAACCGGTTTAATATGGAGAACCTAAATGGTCACACCGCAAAAGAGTAATATTTATTTTAGAAGTGGATGACATAATTGTAATAATAAATTAAGTATATTTAATTTATGCTATGATGATAGAATAAATTAAATAGCTTAATATTATAATTTAGTATTTTAGAAATACTAATTATAAATTAATAAGAGGAGTCTTATTATTATTATTATTATTATTATTATTATTATTATTATTATTATTATTATTATTATTATTATTATTATTATTATTACTACTACTACTACTAGTATTATTATTTAGTTCCTAAATGGTTTATGAATTAATTAATAAGTAGTAATATTATTATTAAATAATTAAGTTCCTAAATAGGTTAGGAATTATAATTATAATAATTAATTAAGTTACTAAATGGTTTAGTAATTAATTAATAAGAAGTACTCTCATTATTAAATAATTAAGTTCCTAAATGATTTAGGAATTGTAATTAATTAATTTAGTTCCTAATTAAATTGGGAATTAAATTAAAACCCTAATCCTAAATAATTTAGGAGGGTTGACTAGATCTATAAATTAGAGGAGTCTTATCATAGATCAAGGTTACACACTCTTTCATTAGGAGAGAGAGAGAGTACTCCATAATTCTCTAGATCTAAGAGTTAGAGAGAGAGAGAGAGAATGAGGGCTAGCCACCCATGGTTTGGAGAAACCAAGATCCACTTCTTTAATTCATAGATCTCTTGGTGGATCACCTCTAGAGGCTCAACACTTGGGGAGCTAACATTGATCCGTGGAATCTAATCGGTGAATTTGAAGAAGAACATGAAGGATTAAAGGGAGATGAACTTGTACCCGTGGAAGCTTGGTTCTACAAAGGTATAAATTCTTTTATCCTTTCTCAATTAATAATAGTCGCATAAGAAAGATCCGGGTTATTGGTTTGTACAAAAAATTTTAAAATTTGATTTTTATTGCTTCTGTTGCACTTATATAATTTGATTATATATATGCCATAATTTTTGCATACCAACAGTGGTATCAAGAGCCAGACTTATGCGAATTATTAATTATTTTGATTTCGTATATGTATGGGTATATGTTTAGAACAATTTATTAGGCATACTTTATTATATAAAATTATTTTTTTTAAAAATATAACCAATCCGTAAATTGATTTTTTAATTAACTGAATTTAATTTAATTTACGGATTCAGTTTTAAATACATCACTGATTCGGTAATACAAAGCATGTTGGGCACGATTCAAGATGTCACTTGTTAAATAATATATATATTTAATCGGTTAGTATATATATATATATATATATTTATTTATTTATTTAATTCATGTGATGAATATTATTTATTAATATATATGTTGATATATATGATAATAAATGTGATTGATTATGGACTATTGACCAATATGATTGGATTTAATTTTAATTAAATGCATGAATGAATGTGTTTTAATAAATGGGGTCTGCGTACCTCGTCTTTCTAATTTTTCTTATGTATAATTCTATCTCCCTCCTATGTACTTCCCATTGACTGTTGATCAAGGTTTCTATTTATTGTAAATAATTTGTAATAGGATTAGTTAGAATTATTTTGAAGAATTGGAGCACAGAAGCAAGGAGCGCATGAAGACCCGTTTGTAATGGAGCCCGAATTTAAATGTAATAGTTACATTTAATTTAATTTATTCTTGCACCCTAGGTTTGACTAATTGGTTTATCTGGTGGCTCAAATAAACTAAACTAGAATAAAAGTGCATAATCAATTCAAGTAGAATATAGTATTCTATATGTGCATGCTTATTTATATATATTATATATTATCAAACATGCTTCGCATGTTAATTAATATGACGCGTATTTTATATATATATGTGCATGTGCGCTAAACAAGATGAGACAATTAATATTAATAAACCCCTCATGATGTAGAATAAATATTATTTATAAAATGAATTAAAGGAGTTTAATTCAATTAAATAAAATTAGAATTATTCTAATTTATTTATTCTACTACTCATAATATTAAGTTGTAACGCTCAAAGATATTTATCAAAATATCGAACGTCGCCTTCTAGCATGATAAAACGATAGAGTATCAAATAGTCAATATACGTTTGTTGTGCATACACAAGGCTTATATCGATTATTTGAGATGTTGTTTTATCACATTTGATGCTTATAAAAAAATTGAACATTACTCTTTTGTTGTGCACACACAAGGGCAGTATTTTTCTGTTCACTTATATGGAAGTGCTAGGTTTGACTTAACTTAGATAATTTTGATTTGGATGTGCACACACATGATCATAATAATCTAAGAGGCAAAATACAAAGGAGTTACATGTTGATGTAATTGACAAGGAGTTGTTTACCTATTGAATAAACTATAGTTTGTTGTGCACACACAAGGCTGTACTTATGTCAATATGATCCTTTTCTCACTAGCAAATTTTTAACTAGATTTGTCGAACTATATAAGGAGGGTAATATAGTTTGATGAAAATAGTGGGAGACACCATTTTTAAATAAAGACCTAATTTATTTTGGTAATTAATAAAATGAATGCATGTTAATGTTGTTATTAATTCACTTAAAGAATATTGCTATGTTTAATTCACTAACACTGCATAGCATAATGTATGCTAAAAATTAATCGAACCGAATTGTTCGGATTGATTAAACAAATTTGAGAATAGTTCTCAATGCTGGAAAGCTAGCAAATGTCCTTAATTTGTCTATTCCTACAAACGTTGTAGACTAAGCCTCTGAGGAAGAGATTGCTATTTTAAATGGCAAGATGATGCAAAGGTGGCTCAATGCATCATGCTCACATCCATAAGTATCGAGTTACAGCGTCAACACGAGAAAATGGATGCACCTACTATATTGTTGCACATTCAATAGTTGTATGGTGAGCAAAGTAAGTCAACTAGATATAAGATATCTAAGGAGCTCTTCCGATCTATAATAACCAATGGAACTATAGTAAAAGACACATGTCCTAAAGATGATCAATTGGATTGATCAATTAGGACAACAGGTTTTGTCAAGGATGGAGAGTTGAGTCAAGATTCGATCTTGCAGTCATTCACTGACTCTTATTCAGAAGATGTTGTGAACTTCAAACATTAATAAGCTAGAAGTCAGTTTAAGTGATTTGCTTACTATGTTGAAGACTGTTGAGAGTCACTTTCCTTCCTAGAAAAACCAAGTTTTACTTGTAGATGAATCTTCTAAGCGGAGGAAGATGGCCAAAGGTATTTCTGAGGAGTCAGAAAAAGTAGAAGGCAAAAGAAAGGCTAAACAAATGACATAAATAAAAGTGATCCCGAGGGCAAAGGAGTTTGCTTTCATTGCGATAAGCTGGGACACTGGAAGAACAACTACAAGAGAGTTGTAGTATTTAAGTAGAAGAAGTTTAGTGAAGCTTCAACTACAGATATAGATTTGTTCATAATGAAATAGAACTTTCTATAAGTCAAGTTCTACTTAGGTATTAGATACCGGATGGTGGTCTCACATATGCAAGTCGTTGCAGAGACTAAGCAGAAGTAGAAAGCTAAATAAATGATAAGTAATCATGTGCTGGGGAATGAAGTAAAGGTTGCTGCATTAGCCATGTGAACTTATAATTTAGCACTGCCTACGAGCAAGCCTATTAAGTTAGTAAGTTGCTACTATGTTTCAGTTCTTAGAAACATTATTTCAGTTCCATGTGATGACAATGAATGTTTTTTTGACATTATAATAATGAACAATCGTTGTTCTGTTTATAATGATAATGTTTTATTTAGAACTGGTTGATTACTTAATAGATTTTGTATACTTGACTTATATGAAAAATATTCCAATTTGAACAAACTAAAAGCAAATAGATGATATGAATCATACCTTCATGCAATACTGTTAACTCGGTCATGCTAATGAAACAAGACTAAACAAGTTGTATAAAGATAGGCTTTTAGAGCTTTTGATTATGAATCAACTACAACTTGTGAATCTTGTATCATGGACAATATGACTAAATCTCCATTTAGTGGACATGGAAAGCGAGTTACGGAGTTGTTAGAGATGGTACACACAGTCGTGTGTGGGACCTATGACAATAAATACAAGAGGAGGGTATTAATTCATTACTTTCACTAATGATTCTAGATTTTGATATATGTATTTGATGAAATACAAATCCAAATCGTTTGAAATGTTCAAAGAATTCAAAAGTGAAGTATAGAAACTAAAGGCCAAAAGTATTAAAGTTCTTCGATTAGATCGAGAAGGGAATACTTAAGCAGTAAGTTTCTAGATCATCTCAAGCGAAATGGTATTCTCACAGAATGGACATGGTGATGATCCATAATGAGTATTATTGATCTTCCAGTATCCTTCTAGGTTTATGCTCTAGAAACGATCGCATATCTACTAAATAAGATACCTTCAAATTCCGTCCCTAAGACTTCATATGAGTCATGGATAGGGAGGAAACCAAGTCTTAAGCATGTTAAGATTTGAATTGTTCAGCTTATGTGAAAAGGTTTGACATGATAAGCTACGGACAAGATCTGATAAGTGTAAACTTGTGGGATATCCTAAAGAAAATTTATGGTATCACTTCTATAATTCGACTAACTAAAATGTGTTCGTTGAAACACGCTGCCTTCTAGGAAAAAAGTTATTTTTCCTTAAAGGGTTAGTAGGAGTAAAATAGATCTTGAAGAAGTTCAAGAACCACAAAACACTACAGATAAAATGAAGGAATCTGTACAAGTAGATAAACCTATTGTACCACAACCAAGTCGTAAATCTGGTTTAGTACCGAAGATACCTGAATGGTATGGATTCATCATAGATGATGATGATAAGGTACGCATCATAGTGGATGATGATCCAGATATATATGATGAGGTATGAGTGTTAGATACTCAAGAGAAATGGCTGATGACCATAAAATCCGAAATGGGTCTTTGGAGAAAGACTAAAGCAGATGGCTAGGTGGAGACCTATAAGACCTAACTAGTGGTAAAAAGATTTCAAACAAGGTCAATGAGTTGACTAAGATGAAATTTTTCACTAGTGAAAATGCATATATCCATTCGAATTTTACTTGTAGTAACAGCTTACTATACAAAAGGATATATGTATGATACAACCAAAAGAATTTGTCTCCATATAGATGGAGCAAATCAAGTATGTAAGTTACAACGATCCAATTATGAATTGAAGCAAATTTCTCGAAGAATGGAACATCCGTTTTGATGAGACAATCAAAAGAGTTTGATTTTATCAAGGACAAGGATGAACCAAGTATGTACAAAGGTTAGTAGGAGCACTGTGACATTCCTAGTATTATATGTTGATATACTACCGATAAGGAATGACATACTGATGCTACAATCAGTAAAGATGTGGTTGTCTAAAAACTTCTCCATTAAGGACATGGGAGAAACGTCCTAACATTCAATTTAGGATAAATGTCTATAGAGATAGATCATAAAGGATGCTCGGCTTAACCCAAGGGACGTACATTGATTCATTGAAATGTACTAGACTTGATATTGATTATGTATAATAAGCAGATATCAGTTCAATTTTGGAGAAGAATATTAGAAAAGAGTTTCTAATGATGGGTCTG
Organism: Hedera helix; assembly: GCA_947179155.2. Classification (NCBI taxonomy): domain Eukaryota; kingdom Viridiplantae; phylum Streptophyta; class Magnoliopsida; order Apiales; family Araliaceae; genus Hedera; species Hedera helix. Next base: position 40,155,712 of record OX359264.1, on the reverse strand, counting down.
ATATAAAACTAGAGGGTTTAACAAACTCAAGTTTGTTCAGACTAACCAAGATAACAACATATCCGTTTCAGGTAATATGATTACCGTGAACAGTGCTGCAGTGAGTTGGAAAAGTTCCAAACAGCAAATAGTTGTTGATTTAGTGACAAAGACATAATAAATAACTATAAGTGAAGCTGCAAAGGTGATTGTTTGGTTAAATAAATTCATTACAGAACTTATAATGGTTCCTAACATTAAAGGAGTTTAATTCGCCAAGGAACCTAGGTCTCATCTGAAATCCAAACATGTGTTGCGGCACTTTTATATGATTAGATGAATCATTGAAAATGAGACGACACCATAAAGATGGTAGACTCTTAGAACATCATTACAGATCCATTAACTAAAGCATTTACTAAGCAATTTGTACGCCACTTAGAGAAGAATGGTATGGGGATACCAAAGGGCGATTGGCTTTAGTGCAAGTGGGAGATTGAAAGTAATATGCCCTCAAGCCAATCACATTTGATGTGATAAGCATATACTTTGTAATCTTGTTCATTTATTAATAAAAGTATCAAGGCATTTCTTTATTCATGATTAGTTACTTGAATTAATCAAATGGATAAACCCATAGTTTTTTAGCAACACTTTTAGAACCATGATGAGGATCATGCTAATGAGATCTAAATTCAAGATAGCTCAAAAACTAAAATTGTTCCTAATCGTTGGATCACTAAAAAGGGGATTAGTAGATCTGGATAGATTGGTACATACTATGCTTGCTCTTATGAAGAGGATGATTGATCTCATAATCATTTGTGTAGAGACACTAAAGCAAGTATGTATGTGCTTATTAGAAAATAAGTTCACTGAACGTGACTCGCTCAAGGAACACCTAATGGAGTTTTACTCGTCTGTCAATAGGAGTTCCTTATGTGATAGTCGTACAAGTGATCCTTAGACTTGAGATCATCTTAGTATCTTGTGTGTACTAAGTTATACTTTGACATATTCCTTAAGACCTATAGGTATATCAAAGGATATGATTAGGTATAATAAGGTACACATGGAGATAGATGAATGATCAACAAAAGATCTACCACTTCCAGTAAAGGGAGAGAATGTCCTATGTGATTCAATAAGTGACAACTCAGAAATCCCTGGCCAAGGTTGAATGAAATTAGAAAGGAGTTTCTAATTTACATTAACTAGAGTTGTGTATTTGTGAATTGAAATGCATATAATCAAATAAATAAGACTTGACAGAAATTCCGTGTCTTATATTTGATTGGGACATTGTATGGTAGAATGATTGAATTGTACGGTAACTATTTGCTGAAAGGTTCTTTTACGATTAAATGTTGAAATCTATATTATCTGGAAAGTCGACTAATCGCTAAGGGGGCTTACCCTTATTGTGGAATAATTATTTATTCTGAATTAAAGAGTTAATTTGTAATAAATGAATTAGAATTGTTCTAATTTATTTATTATACAACCGGTTTAATATGGAGAACCTAAAGGGTCACACCGCAAAAGAGTAATATTTATTTTAAAAGTGGATGGCATAATTGTAATAATAAATTAAGTATATTTAATTTATGCTATGATGATAGAATAAATTAAATAGCTTAATATTTATAATTTAGTATTTTAGAAATACTAATTATAAATTAATAAGAGGAGTCTTATTATTATTATTATTATTATTATTACTATTATTATTATTATTATTATTATTATTATTATTATTATTATTATTATTACTACTAGTATTGTTATTTAGTTCCTAAATGGTTTATGAATTAATTAATAAGTAGTAATATTATTATTAAATAATTAAGTTCCTAAATAGTTTAGGAATTATAATTATAATAATTAATTAAGTTACTAAATGGTTTAGTAATTAATTAATAAGAAGTACTCTCATTATTAAATAGTTAAGTTCCTAAATGGTTTAGGAATTGTAATTAATTAATTTAGTTCCTAATTAAATTGGGAATTAAATTAAAACCCTAATCCTAAATAGTTTAGGAGGGTTGACTAGATCTATAAATTAGAGGAGTCTTATCATAGATCAAGGTTACACATTCTTTCATTAGGAGAGAGAGAGTACTCCATAATTCTCTAGATCTAAGAGTTAGAGAGAGAGAGAGAGAGAATTAGGGCTAGCCACCCATAGTTTAGAGAAACCAAGATCCACTTCTTTAATTCATAGATCTCTTGGTGGATCACCTCTAGAGGCTCAACACTTGGGGAGCTAACATTGATCCGTGGAATCTAATCGGTGAATTTGAAGAAGAACATGAAGGATTAAAGGGAGATGAACTTGTACCCGTGGAAGCTTGGTTCTACAAAGGTATAAATTCTTTTATCCTTTCTCAATTAATAATAGTCGCATAAGAAAGATCCGGGTTATTGGTTTGTACAAAAAATTTTAAAATCTGATTTTTATTGCTTCCGTAGCGCTTATATAATTTGATTATATGTATGCCATAATTTTTGCAAACCAACAGTAGCAATATAACTGGAAAAGGTCTTTTTATTAATTGTTGAAAAAGATTAATAAATAGATAGGCATTCTTAAGTTAACAACTTGTTGCGGATTAAATAATTGGAAATATAGTGAATAGATTATTTTGATCAATTGGGGAAGTTGTAATCCTAAGCTTTTAAACATCTGATAATCAATTTTTGCTAGTTGCTGTTAGTTTATTTTAGTTGTAAATAATTCTTAATCAAACTTGGTGATTATTTAAATTAGGTTAAATTGATAATTTTTTTTTGATAATTAGAGTAATTATTATCCGCTCATTGTGGGTTCGACACTCAACTTACTTGTATATTACTTGATTGACTGTGTATAGTTGCGCGAATTTGACCATTTATCAATCGGACAACAAGTTTTTGGCGTTGTTGCCAGGGAACGGTTTTAATAAATATTTTGTTATTAGATTTTGTCAATTTAGTTTTAATTTAAATGTTTTCATCTTTTATTTTTTTTCCTTTGCTTTTGTAGGCTTCCATTGGTTTGAGTCTGCCCGTGCTTTTGCAAAGGAATGATCTTAGTATTTTGTGCATGCATACAATATCCAAAGGTCCGAAATTACTTCCATATGAGGACGAGATCGAGCAGAGGTTTCAAAGGATTCGTGACTTTATCCACGAAATGGTGCAAAATCAAGATAGAGTGGCTAAAGAAGAATAGAAATCACTATGAGAATATGCCATGCCACAAGTGACAGAAGTTCAGACCAGCATTACAAGGCCTACCATCACAACCACTAGTTTTGAGATCAAACTAGGAACTATTAAAATAATCCAGAACTCAGTTTCGTTCGAGGGTTTATCAAACGATGACCCCAACGACTATATTGTCAGTTTTTTGGAGATATGCCATACTTTTAAATATAGTGGGGGTGCCAGAGGGCGCTATTAGACTGAAGCTTTTCCCATTTACATTGAGACATAAAGCCAAGAGCTGGTTACACTCACTGCCATCGGAGTCCATCATAACATGAAACGATTTAGCTCAGAAATTTCTTGCGAAGTTCTTCCCCCTACAAAAACTGCAAAAAAGTGAAACAATATGAGCTCTTTCGTTCAGCATGACTCGGAGTCATTGTACGAAGCTTGGGATATATTCAAAGGCTTGGTGCGGAGATGTCCCCATCACTGGATCCCCAAGTGGTTACAAGTCCAAACCTTTTACAATGACCTATTCAGTCAAGTGAGGACGAGCATAGATGTGGCTGCAGGAGGAACGTTGATGGGTAAAAATTGTGAGGAAGCTTACAACCTATTGGAGAATATGGCAGCCAACAACTATCAACAACCTACCGCAAGGACTCGTCAGCCAAGAGCAATAGGAATTCATATGGTGAATCTTATGGCAGCTTTTTCAGCACAAGTGATAGCGTAGTTATCTACCCTTAAAAAAAATAGATGTTATGGGGATGCATAATGTTTATAAAATAGAGACAATTTGTGAATTTTGTGGGAAGAAATCACTCAACAGATCAATGTGCCATTAGTACCTAGTCAGTGCAGTTTGTTGGGAACTACAATAGACAACATCAATTTGAAAAGAAGTGCGATAGATGTCAACGAGTGGGGAATATATCAAATCGTCAAGAGATGCCTCTCACTACCATATTGGAAGTTGAAATTTTTGATGTATGGGGCATCGATTTTATGGGGCAATTCAATTCATCTTACAACAATAAGTACATCTTGGTGGCAATTGACTATTTATCTAAATGAGTGAAAACAGCTACACTACCAACTAATAATGCCAAGGTTGTTCTCAACTTTCTTAAAAAGAACATATTTACAAGGTTTGGGACACCGAGAGCCATTATTAGTCACGAGGGATCTCATTTATGTAACAAGTACTTTGCGGCTCTTTTCACCAAGTATAGAGTCTGACATAAAGTGGCGACAACATATCACCCTCAGACGAGCGGATAAGCACAAATTACTAATAGAGAGGTTAAGCGGATCTTTGAAAAAATTATCAACCCGAATTTAAAAGACTGGTCCAACAAGCTTGAGAAGGCATTGTGGGCGCATCGAACGGCCTACAAAACTCCAATAGGCATGTCTCCTTATAGGTACATTTATGAAAAAGCGTGCCATCTCTCCGTTAAATTGGAGCGTAAAGCATATTGGGTAGTAAAGAAACTCAATTATGATTTACATGCTGTGGGGGAAAAATGACTTTTGCAGTTAATTAAAATGGACGAGTTTCGGGTTCACGCTTATTAAAATGCCAAGTTGTACGAGGGAAAAATCAAAAGGTGGCATGACAAGCGTATCATCGAGCGATCATTTGAACCGGGTTAGTCTGTACTGTTGTTCAATTTGGGACTTAAGCTTTTTTTTGGGCAAATTAAAATCCAGATGGTCCGGAGCATTCATAATAACTAAAGTCTTCCTATATGAAGAGATCAAAGTAAATGACCCACATTTATATCAGACATTTAAGGTCAATGGTCAGCGGCTAAAGCATTATTGGGGCAGTGGCGTGCATCGTGAATGGACCTCAATAACCCTTGAAGATTTCGCTTAAGCATAAGGACAAAGTGCAATACCCGCGAATATTTTAACCAATATTAATGAAAATTAATTATTGATGAATTAAATTTTGTGTGATTAAATTAAATCATTGTATGATAACTTAGTTTAATTAATTATGTAACAATTAAATTAAAGGAATGTCCACTTAATGGATTAATTAAATTAATGGACTGTTTTAGGTATTTTAATATCAAATCGTTGATAGGATTTATAAGTTATGTAATAATTCAATTAAATTAATTCCTAGCAAGTCTAATTGGATTATATAAATTAATTATTGTGCTTATTAATTAATGTCTATGTGTAAATATTATTAATAGAATTTAGTAGTCCAACTAGTTATATAATTAATAGTGCACTAGTCTAATTTGTTTAGTAAACAAGCCCAATTTAAATTAAATGGTGGTGAACTTATAATTGGTCATGTAAATAATTTAAATAGCCCAACATTGGTAAATATGGCAAGCCATATAGAAGGTCCAATGATTTATTTATTTGATCCCAAAATGAATTTAAATAGTGGACCAAAGGATGACCCATAATATGTGTGTGTTTGTTTGTGTGTGTGTGTGTATATATATATATATATGTATATATATAAATATATATGTGTGTGTGTGTGTGTGTGTGTGTGTGTCATTAACCAAGTTAGCAATTAAAATTATAGAAAAATATGGTGGAAATAGGAGGGTGTTTTTGGCACTTTGGCGGGAGTATTCCAAGAGTGCAAGGCTCAAGAAATTACCTAGAGAACATCATCTCTAATTTCTCTCACAAGCCCTATGAAATCTCCTTAAAATATGGAACCGTGTTTGCTTATTTTATTAACCTTAATCAACTAATGTTAGTGGATTAGTGGAACATAAGTGCACTTAGTCATCTCCTATAAATACAAGTCTAATCCCAAGTTTGCTAGAGTTGGTTCATCTCGGTTCTTTTCTTATAGAGCAAAAGAGAGAATGTACTAAGTTCTTATGAGTTCTTAAAAGATATTGCATCAAAAAAGGGTTAGGAGAAGTGCATGAAAACTTGAGGGTAATCTTGGATATCATCTAGTACAATCTCTTACTTTGGAAAAGCTAGAAAAAGAGCTATCAAGAGTAAGAGGTATAACATACCCTAAAAATCCTTTAGCTTTGTGCTTTTCTTTAAGTGGTTTGTGATTTCTATGGTTGAAAATTAATTTAAAAGCTCTAAATGTTTATATTCATGCTAGATTAGTAAATCAAGGATTCAATGGATTTAACATGTGTATTTATTATGAAAAATTTAACAAAAAGCAAGAGAATGATTTTTACCGACGGAATCCTAATCGAACGTGTGATCCGAAGCTTTATATTTTGAAACCTACATGTTATTTGTGTGATTTTATTTTTTCATATGCTAGATATGTAAGTTAAGAGTAAAACCTATTGGCAGCATGTTAAAATGATTTAAAATGAGTGAGTTATGATTTTTGGAACCAAATGAGTTCACTGTCAAACCCTAACACACAATAGTCCACTTTATGAAGATTTTTTGTGACCTAAACATGTCCAAAAATCTGTTTCAATGATAGAATCTTGTAGTTCAATAAAATTCAAATCTAACAAGACCAATTGCAGGTCATTTGAATTTATAAATTTTATTTTATTCAAGTTTGTGCAAATGAGGTAAAATCAGAAAAACAAAACAGGAAAGAGCATCTGTTCTAGCCCTTTGGCCACCTGGGCCCCTACGTAAGCGCCCTTGATGCTACTATATTGGTCCGTTCCAACTTCGGGTCAGTTCAGGTCGATTTTAATTAATTAAACGGGTCTTATAATGTTTTAAATATTAATATAATTAATATGGGACCAGAATAAATTAAATAATTATTATTTAAATAATAAATAAAATAAACTAAGAATACTTAAGGTAATTAATTATTATTTAAATAAAATAATAATTAAAAATAGTTAATTAATTATAATTTAATTGTTATTAAATAATAAATAAAGAAATTAAGTTCATCCTTGATATTTAAATGATGAATAAATTTAATAAAATAATTATTTATTATTTAATTAATATTAAATAATAAATAAGGGTAAATAATTAATAAATTATTATTTAATTGATATTAAATAATAATTAATGAAGAATAAAGTTAATAAAGTTAATAATCTAATTATTTATTATTTAACTAACATTAAATAATAAGTAAAGATAATTAATTATTATTTAATTGACCTTAAATAATAATTAAAAAGGGTTTAGATTAATAAACTAATTATTTACTATTTAATTAATATTAAATAATATATAAGGATGATTAAGTAATTATTATTTATTTAACATTAAATAATAAGTAAAAGGGATTAAGGTTAGTAAAATTATTATTTAATTAACATTAAATAATGAGTATAATGAAACAATTATAATAAATTGTTTAAGAGTTTAAATAATTATATAAAGATGTTTAAAGCATACTTTAGTCAATATTACTTAAAGAGAAGTAATATTTAACGGTTAAATCATTTACCTAAATACAACTAAGTGTAAATGATATGAAATTTCTTGCAATGTGTTATGTAATGATCAATAGTGATTTAAATGCTAGGTAAATAGTAAACTTAAATGTTTAAGTGTACGATTACATATTGTACTAATTGATAGGCCGACATTATCAATGTTAGGTCTTTCAAAGGGAGTCTTATTAAACTGAATTAGCAGTACGTCGTGAACAAGGTAAGTTCCCTAAACCTTACTAAAATTTATATTGAGCAAGTTACTAAACCATAAACTCATTTCATTATGCATGTTTCCTAAGTCAAACTCGAGTTATTATTTTTCAATCATGTTAGTGGTTTAATGTTTGTCAATTATTCTACATCAATGATAATTATTGATATTTGCACATGGTGCACTTGAATCATGTTCTATTATTGAACTGTAAAATACTTAAAGTCTTGCATTTCATGAACTATTTAAAGAATTAGTTTATGTCATGTGTTTGGCTAGACATACATATGTTAATATTTTTAAAAGTTATCCAAACCAGTAGTTGGTATGGATTATTGGACTGAGAGAGTAACCCTTGATAAGGGGAATATAAATGTCCGTTATCTGATGCGCCAGAGTTTATGTAACGACCCCGAAATTCGACCCATTTTATTCCCTTTAATTTTGTATTTATTATACATTATCTTCCTTACGTCCAAATTTCGGTTCGTTAATAAATCTTCAATGTCCTTATTTAACCCATAATTTGACATTACCGTCATCAATTACCAAATTTTTGGTATAAATTTTTCTTTTTCGTTTGTTAATCATTGTATTAAAATATTTGGATATATCAAAACTTAATTTCTCGATCCTAGTCCCTGGATCGCAACCTTTACTTTTACTTTCTTTTACTCGTATTATAAAGCTCATCATTTAAAATTTACTATTATTTATCTTCATACAATATTCCTTGTTGCATCATTCATAATCAAACATATAATAAATTCTATCGTAACAATTATCTTGATCCATCACAATTCATAATTAAACTTCTATCATATCCAGATTCAACGTATATATACATACAATGTATCACAGTAAATTAACAAATTTCTTACATTGAATTATAATATTAACAATATAACAATCACGTTTTCTACCTTCTAGGCAATTCATCTCTAACATAATCCAATATTCTTGAAATTCATTTCCTAACCTACAAAAGTTTAATTTAAGCAAGTAATGAGCACAATGGCTCAGCAAGTTCAACAGTTATACTTCACGTAGCACATACCTTATCATGCTTGGTGTGTGTCATACATCATGTGCTTGTGCTTCTACTATATCAATATATCTCATATATATCCATATCGTTGCACAAAATATACATTGTGGTCATATTAATCACGTATCATGTAACACATAATTTGTATGCAGTTAAAACAAGAATTACATATCATAACATTCCAAAATTTAACATAAAAGGGACTAAAGAACTTGCCTGGCGTCCAGTTATTTAAATTGTTAGCTCAAACCCTTAACTCGATCAACCTATGATCATAAAATAATCAAATAATAATTATTTATCTCTTTATGATATTAATTTACTTAATTAATATCATCTCTAGGTCAATTATTAATTTATATGGTTAATTATATTAACCTCGTCCTTTAAAATATTAACATAACGTAATATTTACTGCCTTCGATACGGACAACCCGGCTCATCGGATAAAATTTAGCATATTTGGTTGTCCGAAAATTTTATTTAACCTTTTTCTAACTTTTAAACTCATTAGATTAATATTTAAAATATTTAAATATTAATCCCCAGTATTTAATATTTTTACAAAAATATTAAATTTAATGTCCAAACATCATTTCTATATTTTTAGTATTTTTCTATAATTTTCTGGAATTTTTAAACAATTTTTAAACATTTATTTCATTAAAAACTAATTCTGGGGGCAATTTGGTAATTTCCGCAGCTAAAGGGACAAAATTGACATTTTCCGGAAAGCTCAGGGGAATTTCCGTAAATTCCACAACGTTAGGGACATAACCGGAATTAACCGAAAAGTCCGGGGGCATTTTCGTACTTTCCGCGCTCCTAGGGACACGCTTGGTATTCACCGGAAAGGCCAGGGGCATTTTAGTCATTTTGCCCAAAAACGCGGCCGCGCATTGCGCGGCCCATCCTTGTCGTTCCAAAACGACGTCGTTTGGTGGCCTGTTCCGGAAACTTCTACCGCGCGTCGCGCGGCCCGCCCTTACTGCCTAAAACGACGTCGTTTTTATCTGGGCGGACGGAAATTTGACCGCGCGCAATGCGCGGTCAGCCACTTTTTCACTATTCCTTTTTTTCTTCCGGTAGCAGCCAACATGCACAAAAATCTTCCATTTTTATTCCAATTTTTCACAATAGAATCATTCCAAAAATTCTACAACTCACACATATACATCAAATAATTATTTAGAATAATTATTCTATTTATTTACTAATTTTTTCACAAAACTAATTTATTATTAAAAATACATTATAAATCATATAAATTAGTATTTATACCTTCCAAGGCTTGAATTCTTTCCTTGATGACCCAAATAATTCCTCTCTTCTTCCTCTTGGCAGTAGCCATGGTGGTCGGGTGGTGGAGGGTGGCGGATGGATGGTGGCGGTACCTCTCGGGTAAGAGAAAAAGAAAGCAAAAGTTTTTGTTTTGCTTTTGTTTTTCTTTATTTTGCATGCTTCTCTCTCTTTCCTTTTCCTTTATATAATCAAAAGGACTTAACCACTTTGGAAAAAATTTTAACAAGTCCACCGACTTATCCTTCCCACGCCGACTTAATCTACTTCTCGAAAATTCTAATTTAGCATGCAAATAAATTATTTTTATACATTATGTAATTATATCGTGTAATAATTATTTTACCTAATGTATGTAAAATAATTATTTTAACGTACCAAAATTCATAATATGATTTATCAATAATATTAACACCCCTTTTGAGTATTTTACTTGACAAATTTTGTACACGCATAATGACATGCATGTAATTATATGAGGTAATTTATACCTCCAAAAATCATAAAATAATTCATAGTACATATAAAAATTATTTTTCATAATTTTTTATTTCGTTACTTGGACAATATGTTACATTAACATGTTCACGTTTCCGAAATATTATCTTTCATAAAAGTCATAATAATTCCGTTATACATAAATATAATTTTTAATAACTTAAAACATTCTTTTTTCTTATTTATTATTCAATTTCTTTAATATTCACAATAATCTCTTATATAAATTATATAATTTAATATTATATAATTACACTATTCCTTTCCAATTATTTCATTTTCCACAAATACAATTTATAAAATTTTCTTCCATCCTTAATTAATTTAATTTTTCTTATATAAATTATATAATTATTCTTATATAATTTATATAATTAAATTTCCTTCATATAACATTTTAATTTCCTTATATAAATTATATAATTTATTATTATATAATTTATATAATTACATTTCTTCTCAATTAATTTCTAAACTTCCTCCATAGTTTATAATTAATTTAAAATCAATAATTACACTTTTATTAACTTCCTCATTCGCTTTTCATTTAAAATTGGATTAATTTAATTAGTAATCCCTTAATTTTCATCATTAATGAAATTGATAATTTATCAATTAAACACACACACACACACACACACACACACACACACACACACATATATATATATATATATATATATATATATATATATATATATATATATATATATATATATATGCAAATAAATCTATATACATATCTATTTCATATATCTCACTTTACCACATAACCTCAAATAGACACAATTTTTGTATTTTCACAATAATTTAACTATACAATTTATTGTACATTTACATAAAATTTATTTTATTATTAATAAATTGTTTTTAACAATTTATTTACTTTTCAATTATTTTAATTCAACATACTTTATCCTGATCTCCGTACAGATTTAATTTACTAATTAAATCTCATCACGTACTTTTATTCACATAAAATAACCATTTCTTTACACAACCTTGAAAATTGTATCAATTAAATTCTTATTTAATTTTATTAAATAATTCTGAAAATTCGGATCCTCACAGTTTAATGTTATGTATACACATGGTGTACAAGATGTTGATCCCCTTAAGTACAAATTGACAGTTTAAAAAATAAAAGGGTTAGTCAAATGATTGATTCCTTGAAAATGTTCATGGTCTGTTGGACCACTTAGTAGTAAATAATCAATAATTGTTCTTCCATTTTGAACTTTGATTATCTTATCAGTTATTTCATCAAGTATCTTAAAAGTTGAGTTATTCTATTATTATTCTTATTCATTCATGATATACCATCATTATTTATTTTAAACTTGTTGAGCAAAGTAGTTGCCCACTTTTGCTATATCATGAACTAAATTGCAGTTAAGCCAGGAATTCCAAGAAAGACAAAGGCAAATGAAAGCTTAAGGAATATATACATATGCTACTATTCTATTTTGAAATCATGAAACCTTTTTGCATTAATAGCGTATTCATGATGTGTTTTCTTTAAGGTTATAGACCTTAGGACTAGAAAGCCATTATAATAAGCAACATCTGTTTATCTATATTCTGCATTAGTATTTAATGTTGTTTAGCGGTGATTGGATGTATTTTTGCGCGAGCACCAAATTCGAAGTATTGGTACCTGAATTTGGGGGTGTCAAACAAAGTAAGGCTGAAAGACTTTAAATCAGGCGTTTGTTAGGAGGCAACCCGACTTTAGTTCATCATTTCATGCGTTTTTCAAATTCTACATTATTTTAATTAAAATTGATTAATCTTAGGATTTGATGGTTTTCTATCTTAGGATATATTACTCCATGATAGCCATACTAATCTTTATGAATTTTTCATCATTGTAGGTATTGGTGAATCAGAATCGAATAAGATTTTTTTTTCACCAAAACAAGGACACGATGTTAGAGTTCATGCCCTAGTGGGCAATTATTTTATGTAATTACTTAACATTTTTGATATTACATTTGATTGAATAAATGAATTATTTTATTATGATTTTATTTACTGCGTTATATAAATGTTAGCATAATAAAAGTCCTTAGAATAGTGATACGAATTATATAGCTTCAAGTATGTGACTTGAATATAAGATTATATAATTACAATTAGTGTCATTGCTCTTAAATGTCCCTAGTCGAGTATCATTGTTAATGGGACAACAATGATGCATTGAGACTAGTACGTGGATTGACTAATGGCCAAATCTCATTGGTCATAAGTATATGAGATATTGAGTCAATGCATAGGTACATGTTTGAGAATAATATAATGGATAGACCCGCCATGAGAATTCTACGTGGAGCATTATGCAAAGTGTCATAAGAAACTCTCATAGTGACAATAATGTAATAATCCCCCGACCTGAAATCACTATATTATTACACAAGAATTTATGTACTTTTATATCATCAAAGGTCACCTTTTATAGGGTGGACAATAAAGGTGATTATTGGGTACATCATGAATCGTGTGAGGAATATGAGTGATCTAGATGGAATTTAACCCTCCTATATATTAGGGGTGATATCCATAGGCCTCTTGATTGAGTAGGACTATAAAATGCATGGCCATACTCAAATAGTGATTTATTTCATATAGTCTACTCATTTATCAAGAAAACTCATATTAAATTATAAAGAGTATGACACATTTCATACCTCGAGTTTAATCTAGGATATCAAGGTTAAAATGATTAAATTATATTGAAACATTAGTCACAAAAAGGTTGCATCGAATCACCGAACTTATTATTACTTGGGTGGTAGTGATGCATTACTAGATGCTACTCACTGTTTATAGTTTTATAATATAATTTTAAAATTATTTCCAACGTAATAATAACCTATAGGGTCACACACTTATAACATAATTAAAAAGGAATTAATTTAAATTATAATAATTTAAATATATCAATATGATTGATAGTATTTAAATTACGAATTTAAATTAATAAGATAACTTGTATATATATGTATATTAATTAAGTAAGACTTAATTAAGATATATATATATATATATATATATATATATATATATATATATATATGTGTGTGTGTGTGTGTGTGTGTGTGTGTGTGTGTGTGTGTATATATATATAAATTCATATTATATTTATTTTTAATTGGATTAGGTTTTGGTTAATTCTTTTTGACTGCTATATATATATGATATATCAACAGAGAAAGTCACGTAAGAAAAAAAACCTAAACCATAGCCGCTTTTAGAAAGAGACTAAAGAGAAAAATATTCAGAAAATTCAGATCGTGGTGGCTAGTACCGCAGTTCCCTTTTGCTGCAGATCGTGTGACGATTTGCGGAGCGTTCATGTGGATACCGTAGAGTCGCAGTTTCGTTGGATTGCTTTGAAGATTCGAAGCGTTACAAAATTCCCCATCGTCTCCATTCAACCTTGGATAAACGATAAAACAAATCTAAACCTATAAGTTAATATGTTTTCGCATGGATCCTTTTTAGGGTTTCAGAAATCAATATAAAATTTTTAAATTCCGCTGCTTTTACTATCCGAAATCTCTAAACACGACCCCCACCAAATTTTAAGCCTAAAAATCTGGTCCCGGCCAGGACCTTTCAACAAAATCTAGTCCCGACCATGACCTTTCAACAAAATCTAGCCCCGGTGGCTTGAAACCACCCCACCCATGACCTCTCAGTAAAATCTGGCCTAGACAGACTCATAATACAAAACCATGGCCTCAACTGTACACTAAAATTTTAGTTTTTTGAAATAGAAATCAGGCATGATCGGGTCATTCCAAAACACTTCTAAACCCAAGCACAAACTGGATTCCTCTCTTACCCATAAGCCGAGACACATCCCAATCCATCCCAAACACTAAAATCCCTCTTCATATAGTCTCAGTCCATCTCAAATCCAAATTCAATTCTAATTTCGTCCATCTCCATTATGAAATACAAACTCCAAGCTGATTCTAATTCCAATTCCTTCCATATTAGGGCTTTACGGTTAGTTCACGGGAAAACAGGGAGTTCAAATTTGCAACAATTGAGCTTGGATTCTTCAAAGTCAGGTGATAAGATTATTAATTGTTACTTTTAATTCTTCATATTAGTGTTTTACTTTGGATACCAAGTAGGTTTGTGTTGGCTAATTGGAGGAATTTAGGGGAGTTGGGTGTAACTGATGTGGTCTAGTATTATGTAAGGGAAAAGCCTTCAGTAGTGAACTAATTCAAACTTGTGGTCACTACAAAAAAATGGGGCTTTACCAACAATTTTTCGGGTTACTAAACGTGTATGTTTAGCAACGAATTATGTCCTTTGTTGCACATTATGAAAGGCTTTCCTTTTTTGCAACGATATTCGTAAGTAGTTGCAAAATTTCGTTGCCGATTCATTGGTGGGAAAAAAGTCGTTAGAATTTCATTGCGAATTTTTTTACCACTAAATATCTCTTTATCGTGGGCAACAAAAGTTTTTTTGTTGCTATATTTCTTTGTCTAATATGGACCAGATTCATTGGTAACAATTTTTTTGTTGTTGCATATTCTATACAACTTTGTGCAATGACTATTAAAATGTTGTCCTAAATTAAGATCATTCCAATAAACATGTTTTGTAAAACCATATTCGGTATTTGGAGAATTGTAAAAAAATATTAGTATTTAGTATTTGAAAATTATGTCCAAATACAGAACATATTCGTTTCCGTTTTTTATTTGAATAAACAAATTATTCGAATTCGAATATCAATCACCTAATACATAATTTAATTATAAAAAGTGAAAATAAGAAAAAATATTGACCAATTACTCACAAATCACAATCATTTAAAGTTGAAAAAATATATATCATAAAGGGGAGACATATCAAATACATCATTCATAATTCATAATGAAAATTAATTAAAATTTACTAATATAAATTGTACATATAAATTGTGCATAAATTGTACATATAAATTGTTCCATGTTTTTTCCTATATAAAAGAAAAGAGATACATATAGTTGAGGGCATTCCCTAGATCGATAAGGACAAAACAGAGCAAATGAGCATTGCATTGGACTTCAATAACACTACAGAGCAGCCAACCAACAAAACAGTAAATAAATTGGTAATCAAAGCAGATCAGAATCCAGAATGATTATAATATTTTCTACTCTGCTCACAAATGCAATTAATTGTTATCTTATGTAATTTATTGTGTGTGAATTTTTCAAAGTATCTGCAAAAGACCAAAATGAACTACGTTTCCATATTCTCTGGAACTGTTGGTTAGTTTATTTTTATTGTTTTATGATTGTTGTTTAACAACTTTTTTGCACTAAAATAGTTAATTTGATTTTGGACTGTAATTGAGTCAAGTTTGGATCACATAAGCTAGTAATCCATTCCACTATACTTTATTGTTTAAAATAAAGTTAGAGCTATATATTTTGAAAAAGAGTGACATCATAAAATAGAAAAATAGTAAGAAAGGTTCTCTAAGAATAAGTACTTTTGTGCCTTTTTCACTTATTATGTTTTTCTCATTCAAATGTAGCCTTAGGTTGACATTGAGCATTAAATATGGGTATTAGAAACTTACATGTAAGGCTTGGTAAGATGCTAATTAATTTTAAGTATTTACTATTTACTAATAATGCAAGGTTTGACTTTCCACCAGAAAGACTTCTGGATGATGTTCCACCAATATTTCTTGTTGGTTTCCCATTAGATAAGGACCTCTGTCATATCACAAAATAATATTAAGAACGACGAATTTGCATTGACCATTAAGTAGTGAGTAAACACATCCAATAATATTACTAGTCAGTTATGAACTCTATATAACATAACATACAATAGTGTGACAAGATTCAAAATTGAAAATGAAACTATGAAAGAAAGAAATCAATTGAAATATTCAATCAAAGATGAAGCAAAACAAATTAAGGAAATCAAACTATGAGCTAACACTTTATCACCAATACATATAAATCTAAACATACAATTTGAAATCAACAATACTCTCCAACTTAATTAACAGACTTAAGTAAATGAAATTGAATCGAACTAATAAACCAACCAATAAAAGGATGCATCACACTAAACAACTAAACCAAGGACTTAAAGGATGTATCAGAAATAACCATCATATTTAAAGTTTGTCTACTTGAACAAAATACCTCTACACCAAGGTCCAAAGTTAAAAGGAATCATCAAACTCATCACACTGGACAACTAAAGTATTACTTTAATATTACAGGTGCATCTAAAAACTTAAACATTTGTCTTTCTAGGGGTTTAAAAGGGGTGAAATTTTTACATTGCATGTGAACAAAACCATAAGCACTTATCTTTCATTTCATCAGTTTTACTTGTCAGATGTTCCTATTGCTGAGCTGGTGCTGGTTTGAAGCAATCGTAGGAACTCTATATTGCCGGCCAACTTGTTCATCATATTCTCTATATTATTAATTCGTTGGTCTTAGGCCTGAATGGTTGATTGCATTTCTTCATTCTTGGAGTGAGACACTTCCAAGTCTGCTATCAAAGTTTTTTCTTTATCGCTAGATGAAGATTTTTTTGGTCGTGGACCAAATCCAAAACCAAGCAATCTACCTGCCTTCTTTCCCAACAGTCGAGTCATAATTTCACTGTTGTCATTATTGCCAAAAATTTTATATTCTACTTCCATCTTAGATATGCATTCATTCTCAAGTGTTTTTATTTCGTTTGGCAAAATTGACAACAAATACAAATAATTAAGAGAGAATCTCATATACAAAATTGTTTATTTAATATACTATGTAGATTTGTCTTAGGTTGTCTTAAGTATACAGATTCATTTTCAGGTTGGATCCACTCGTTTATGTCTTTTTTTTCTTATGTGTGCTTTTGTAACCTTCAATTGGATCTCCCTAAAAATGAAATCATTACCACAATCAGAAAATTTTAGAATTCATATTAATTATATTTCACATTATTCCAGGGCATAACAATTGAGAGGACAGATTAACCAATTTAAAAGAAATTAGACATTATTTATTGATCATATTGAGATGTTGTTATAGATTCTAAATCAGTAGTATATGTAACGACCCCGAAATTCGACCCATATTCTTACCTTAAATTTTGTATTTATGATACATTATCTTTCTTAAGTCCAAATTTCAGTCCGTTAATAAATATTTAATTACCTTCTTTAATCCCTTGATTGATTTTATAAATCATCAATTACCAAATTTTTGGTATAAATTTTTCTTTTTCTCGATTCAATCGTTGTATTAAAACATTTGGATATTTACAAACATAATTTCTTGATCTTAGTCCCTGGATCGCAACCTTTACTTTTTCTTTTCTTTTACAAGTATCGTACAACTCAACATTCAACATTTAATATCATTCATATCTATACAAATGTTTTTTGTATCATAATCCATAATTAAACATATAAGAGTCTCTTTCATACCAACTACATTAAACAATCAAAATTCCTATTTTAATTTTTCTCGTTCTATCCGTACCAAATTTGCATGTATATAAAATATTAATGTCACCTTGACAAATCTTCCATATTGAATCATAATATAAACATTTAGTACTAATGTTCACAACCTTTTTGAAAACTCCGTCTCTATATAATATGATATTCTTGAAATTCTTTTCTTAACCTGCAAAAGTTTATTTTAAGCAAGTAATGAGCACAACGGCTTAGCAAGTTCAACAGTTTATGCGTTACGTAGCACATACCTTAACATGTTCGGTGTGTGTCATATATCATGTGCTTGTGCTTCTACTATAGTAATATATCTAACATCATTGCACATAGTACACATAGTTGTCATATTATCCACGTATCACATAACACATAATTCCTATATATTTGACAAGTTTTAACATATCATAACAGTTAAACATTTAACATAAAAGTACTGAAGAACTTGCCTGTATGCCCACCTAATTAATTGTTAGCTTAAAAACCCTCTCTCGATCAACCTATGATCATAAAATAATGAAATAATAATTATTTATCCTCTTATGATAATAATTTAATAAATTAATATCATCTCTAATGTAATTAACCCTACCCGACGATTTATTTTAGGGTACCGGGTTAATTATTAATTAATATGGTTAATTATATTAACCCATCCTTCAATATATTGATTTAACTTAATATTAAACACCTGCTCATCGGATAAAATTTATCATACTTGGTTGTCCGAAAATTTTATTTAACCATTTTCTAAATTGTACCCTTATTAGATTAATATTTAAACATTTAAATATTAATCCTCAATATTTAATATTTTTACAAAAATATTAAACTTAATGCCCAAATATCATTTTTATATTTTTAGTATTTTTCTATAATTTTCTATAATTTTTAAACATTTATTTCAATTAAAAATCACTTTTGAGGGCATTTTGGTAAATTCCGCACGTTCAGGGATACAACCGGCATTAACAGAAAACCTCAGGGGCATATCCATAATTTTACGAGGCCAAAGGACACGCTGGTCATTTCCAGAAAAGGCTGGGGGTAAAACGGTCATTTCGCCGAGTGATCGACCGCCACGCATTGCGCGCGGCGTCCTTCTTGCCAGCCAAACGACGTCGTTTGCAATAGCCAACTTTCTGCAGAACAGTAGCCAACTTTGCAATAAAAACACCATTTTTGACCATCTTTTTCCCAACAAAATTATTCCAAAAATCACGTAATTCATAGATACACATCTATAAATTGTTTAGAATAATTATTCTAATTATTTTCTAATTTTTCACAATAATAATTAATCATCAAGAATTTAAAATAAAACACATAAAATAATTATACCTTCTCCAAAGCTTCATATCTTCCTTTGATAGCTCCAAAAATCACTCCTCTCTTATGGTAGCTATGGTGGTGCACGGTTGGAGGTGATGACTATGGTGTCAGTTGGTGGAGAGTGGAGGAAAGAAAAGAAAATTTTGGCTTTTTGTAATTTTTTTTCTCTTCTTTTCCTTTCTTTTTGGTTGCTTTTCCTTTTAGAATTAAACATTTAATTATTTTGAAAGGTAGCAACAATTCCACAGCCTCACTTCTCATCTCTTTCACGCAGCAAACTTAGAAGTTTCCGGAAATTCTCATGCAAAATTAAATATTTAAATACATTACGCAATTATTTCGGGTAATAAATATTTTATAAATATATATAAAATATTTATTTTAATTCACTAAAAATCATAACATGATTTATAAATATTATTTATACCCTTTTTGGGTACTTTACTTGACAAATTTTGTACACGCATAATGACATGCATGTAATTATATGAGGTAATTTATACCTCCAAAATTCTTAAAATAATTCATATAACATATAAAAATTATTTTTCATAATTTTTCACTTCGTTACTTGGACAACATGTTACACTAACATGTTCACGTTTTTAAAATATTATCTTTCATAAAAGTCATAATAATTCTATTATACATAACCATAATTTTTATTAACTTAAAACATTCATTTTTTCTCATTTATTTTTATTCCTTTAATATTTACATTAACTTCTTTATATATAAATTATATAATTTAATATTATATAATTTATATATTTACATTTTCCTTTCTTAAATAATTTCTTAAATTCCTCCAAAATTCTTATATAATTTATATAATTATTTTTTCATTAATATTTTACTTTAATTTCCTTATATAAATTATATACTTTATTAGTATATAATTTATAAAATTACTTCCTCCTCTTAAATAATCTTTAAACCTTCACTATATTTATTGATTAATTAAATAATCAATATTTCTAATTTTTCTAACTTCCACATTAACTTTTCATTTAAATTTGGATTAATTTCATTATTAATCCCTTAATTCCAATAATTAATAAAATTTATAATTATCAATTATACATGCACATTCATATTCCTCACATTTCCATATAATCTCATTTAAATATAATTTCTGAACTTTCACAATAATTTAATTATACAATTTATTGTACCTTTACCTAAAATTTCTTTTATTCCTCATAAATTGTTTTTAAACAATTTATTTACTTTTCAATTATTTAAATTCAATACCATTTATCATAATCTCTGCACATATTTAATTTACTAATTAAATTCCTTCACACACTTTAAATTACTTATCTCATAAATAATTTAAACAATTTTGATAATTTTATCAATTAAATTCTCATTTAATATTATTAAAGAAATCTTGAAAGTTCGGGTCCTCATAGTATATCCTTAAAATTAGACATTCTTTTGTCGGATAAAGATTTGACAAAAGTCCATGATATGAAATTTTGCAGTCCTTATATATAAAAATAACTTTAAGCAAGCAAATGTGAAGTATGTCCTTAAAATGTGAAGCAAATGTGAAGTCCATGATATAACTTTAAGCAAGAAAATGTGAACTAAATTCTGAAGAATGAACTCTAAAGTAAATTATTCAAGACTAAATAAATTATGGATGGATTCTGAAGTATATCCCTCAAACACTAACTACCCTATGTACTACTACAAATTCCAACTATCTCTAGACGGAACTTACGACTTCTTTCTGTATTTAGCAATATGCATACAAATCATGCCAATTTATTAAACCAACAGCTACCAAACAAAATGAATAGCTTATTAAACAAATAAACCAACAACTACCATATTAGAAACCAACTGAATACTGTAAAGAGACTTGATGAATAACCACATTAGATAGCATTATACACATAAGAGAATATGCGATCAACCTTAAGCATCATTTAAACAATAACACTATAAAGATCTAGCTCATACCAAAAAGAAAATTAATGCACAGATCATTCTTCAACACAAAAGAATTCATTTTTTTTACATACCCACTTCATTTAAAGCAATATCTAGAGTATTTAACCAAAGAGATATCATAATGTTGCGTAAGAATGATAAATCCCAAATACCCACATCGTAATTTCACAAAACAAATAAAAAACACAAACAACCATTAAAAGATTAACACCCCATGTATTACATAGACAACCAGCAAGAAAAAATTACGAGTGAGAACAATTAAATTAAAGTGAAACAATTATCAAACATACTTGAGTTATTTTATAATACATATATACGTTTTCTGCATGATGAACAACAAAGAGTTTTGACCCTCCAGTATGAATGACTTTATTCCCTCAGTTTTTCTTGTTCACTTCTGAGCGATGCTGAAAAAATATTTTATAAAATAAACAAATCAATGAAGAAATATTAAAAATATAATAATATGCATATACGTTAACTGATTAATGATTAGAATTAACATACAACAAATTCTAGAGTTATCCAATAATCACACATCTCATTCCATTTGATAATATCAATACCCTATGGAGGATTTTTCCTAGCTTCTTTGGGTGTTGGAAAAGATTTAAAGTACTTGTTGAGCTTGCACCTCTGACTTCTGTTTCTATCCATTATTATTCCAAGCGCAACACACTTAACATGTGGCTGAGAAAGGTCTATATCAAAACGAGCCTAAAGAAAAAAACAAATAATTAGTGTATTATTTATGACATAAAAATAAATATTATATATTTTATTTTTCTCAAACTTACTTCAACCCTTGACAATGATTCTTCCACTACTCCCTCTGTGATATCCTTTAATTTGGTATTGTTTGGGAGGTAGTGGCGGACCATCAATCCTATCTTTGACGATAACTTTACAGATTCTATAGGATCAGTGGGCCTCCCCTTGCTCAGTGACATATTGATAGCCAACTTCTTTCATTTGGCCTTAGTGAGCTTCTCAAGGCCAATACCGTGAGTTGGTCCGCGAATTTTATTTGCAGAAGATGAACCTATTCAACAAATTAAATGTGAAAAAAATAAAAGTGAAAAAGTAAAGGGAACAAATAAAAGTTATAAAGATTTTAGCTTGCAGATAAATGGAGAGTGACAAATACCAAACTCACATGGTCCAGTTTCTTGTGAAGAGCCTTCTTCATTTTGGGTCAAGTTTTCTCCAATTATAGTTTCATGACTACGTTGTGTTGGGGTAGCAACGGGAGTTTCCATTTGACACCCATTCGGTGAACGTGCAATCATCTCACGTATTTGTTGCGCTAAGCGCACAAGTGAAACTTAAGGACATCTAGATTGTGATCTAGTCATAGGGCTCCTTGGGGAGTTGATGAAATAACTATTTTTCTTTGTACATTAGGTTATGACCCTTTGGTTGAGTTATCGACAGGAACCTCAGTATTTTGCGAAGCTACTTATCCTCTGGTTTGGGCTGCTCCTTCTCTTTTCATTCCAGGGTCAATCATTTTCACTTTGCAACAAGTTAAAAAGGATAAATTGTTAGTAAGTGACACTAATGTGGTAGATAAAGGCATTTAACAAGAACCTTTGTTATCGACTAGCTAGTGTTTCATTCATTCTTTGTTTTATTATCTTCTTTTATTTTAACTAATGACAACCAGCCGCTTAATTAATATACTTCCCACATCATTTGTGTGTGTGTGTCTATATATATATATATATATATATATATATATAATTAATATGAATGCAGGCCTGCTGCCACTCTTCTATGTGTTGTTTATGAAGAAGAACATGTTAAATAAATAAAAAAATTAACAAAACAATAATGCATCTACCAACCATCTTCACTGACGCCACACTTCAATTACAACATAATTATTCAATAGAGACAATTATCCAAAAGAATGAAATGAAGGGCCACCAGTTCATAAATAATTAAAATAAAAATATTAATGTAAAGAATAGTTAATGTTTTTATTGACTTGCAGGCTATTAATGGACGCACAAGAACAATAAATAAACCCATCCCCTTGATTCAGAGCAACAAAACAAAACATGTTCTTTTAAGGATCTAACTGGAGTAGTACTGGGTAAAAATATTCATTATAATGTTCTTTTACAAGCTATTAATGCATTAGAATGTTGATGAGCTTACCTTGCTGAATTGTTGTTTTTGTTTATTCTTTCTTTTGGTAATTTCCTTGAGTAAGAATTTTCAATTATAGCTAGTGAAAGGAGAATCCTGTCCAAAGGCCCCAAGCATATTACAAATTACTTAGCCATACACGATACAATTTAATTTATTAGTCGATCAGACCCTGAGATTCCTTCTAAAGTCAAACGAAATAAATTAATATTCTCATCAAGTTTCAACCATATAAAGCACTCCTAGTATATTACATCCATATGTTCAAAGTGGCTACATAATAGCCTTTTAAAAATATAGATATACATATATATATATATATATATATATATATATATATATATATATATATATATATATTATTGCATCTGCTAAAATAAACAATCATATTTCATATTCAGGAATGAAAAGAAAATCAGAAAGCACTATCATGTTTTTGCTCAAAATAATAGTGTGTCAAGTCCCAAGTGTTGTTCAAGGTGGAATGAAACTAAGAGATTTTTGGAAGAATAAAACAAATGACAATCAAGAACTCTAATGTCGTGTTCATCTGTGGCATTTAGTGAGATAAGTCTAACATGGAGGAGCAAAATTAGTGTTCTTATCACAAGAAATCACGTCAAATAAAAAAAGATACAGTTGTCAAATTTATAACAAACCAAAAGGCATGACTGGTATGCAATATGCACAACATAAAATGATTCCACTTGACCCACCACCAATATCAATAAACATCATAATCTAGCTATAACTTGTCTCTTATATCTAGCATAACTGACAAATAATTCATAGGGAATTTTTTAAACCCCCAAACACAGAACAATTTATAAGAGAGTAGAACATGCACTCTACAAACAGAAACAACTTACCATCAATACCATAAGAGAAGGCAAATCAGAGAGAGTTTTTTATAAATAAAAAAATGGTATTCACTAGTAATTAGTAGTGATAAAATTAAAAAAAAATTATATCTGAGCCTCTAATTTCTCCTATATATGGACAGTCGTAGATTTGTTTAGACCAAGAATATCATCGCAAACACATTTACTATTTATATAGAAAGCCTTGCGGAAAAATAAAATCATCAAAAATCAATTTTTGATATCTTAAAAGTTCTACAAAAAAAACAAAAAATGAAACAACAATGCAATCAAACAAACATCTTAAAAGTTCATCCAATTTATCACAATCCAAAGTAAGAAGAGTTAAATTTTCTTTAGATCCGGTCTGACACTTACATATCGACAAATATAGACAAATTTGCAAATACATAAATGTTTTAAACAAATTGTTTGCATCCAACCAGTATAATCAACCTTTAAATCGTAAGAAGTACGAAGAATGACTACCTACTTCTTTAATCTTCCACACGTGCTTAGCCTTCACAATGAGCGGTTGGGAAGTCGAATACTTCAAACCCCAGAAGTCAGAAGGCTTGATGCACAAACTATTGGGTTTAAGAAATTGGGGGTTTTTAGTTTTAGGAGTTAAATCCCCTCTAATATTCAAGCTGCGTGAAAATTTTAATACTGCAAAATTTGATGGAGGAAAAATTATAGCGGGAGAAAAATTGGATTCGAAATCAATAAAGGAGTTGGAGAGTTTTTGGATGATTTTGTTATTATCTATGTTTTGGACTTCAGAATCCTTATACCAAATGACATAGCATCAAATGTTATTTCTTCATTTTTTTGTTTGCCTAAATACTCTGAAATATGCTCATTATTGACATAATGTTCTCTTCACTCCTAAAACAGTTTTGTGGGAATTATCGGGTTAAATGCAAATAAGTCCCCTGAACTCTAGGGTTTTTGGACTTTGAGCCCCTTTTTTTTGGTCAATGCAAATGGAGCCCCAAACTATTTAAAAATTTGGATATTGTGCCCCCAGGTGCCACATGTGCGTTGACTGCCCACGTGGCACACGTGGCGCACATGTGGCGCCTATGACGTGGCATCTTAGTTTCATTTAATGCAAAAATATGCCTCTACCAATATTTGAACTCAAGACCTCCAACTTGAACTTTCAAACATCCAACCACTCAAGCACCATAAGCCTAAATGTTCATATCACTCAAGAAATAAAAGATATCTCAATGTAGCAGCCTATTATTATTACTATTATTATTATTATTATTATTATTATTATTATTATTTTTATTTACTATTTATAATTATATTATATTTATTGTTTTTAAATTTATAAAATAAAAAATTGAAAAGATAATAAAAAATTAGACTAAAATGATAACTTAAAAAACTAAAATGAAAATCTTAATAAAATATTTACCATATAAATTATAATTAATAATTAATATTAATATGCCCTAATCCGTGCATCTAATTTGGTTTCGTTTGAATCCTTTGATGAAAGACCCAATTCAGTTCTCAAACTCTTCCAAAGCTTTGGATTCTCCACAACCCATGTTACCATTGTGATTTCTCAATCCCAAATTCCTCTTTACTCTGATGCTCAAAAAACCCTAAAGCCACAGCTTGATTTCATGCTCTCGGTCACAAAATCTAATACCGATCTACAAAAAATTATTATCAGGAACCCCATTTTACTGACTAGAAGTTTGGAAAACCAACTGATACCAGCCTTGAATTTGCTGAATAGTTTGGTGGGTAGCCATCAAAATGCAGTTGAAGCCACACCTCTACCACAAAGCTTTCAGATCCTTCTCCAAATCCGTTGTTGACTTTCGATAGACTGGCCGAAACTTCACACGCCACCGAATGAACGAGGCATAAGTGTTTGGGGATGATTTTGGGATGAATTTCTTCAACGGAGATGAATAGAGGCCTGAGATTGACGCCATGAGAGAGGAAATGGAAGGAAAGGGGAGGAAAATCGATGAAAACAAGGAGGGAAAATGGGTTAGTCCGTAGGAAGTGAAAAGAAATGAATTAACTGATGTTTTGAAGTCGAATGGTTGAGATTTAGAAATATCAAATGAATTTTGGCTAGAACCATGATCTTAATCCGAGAAACATTAGATGAATCTAAGGCCCCATTTAGTGCAGATGGAGATAATTATAATCATATTCTGCCAATTGGATTAATCTAAGGCCCCATTTGATTTTTTAATCAATTTGCTCAAGGGTATATTGAAAAGTAGCTTTTTATTTTAAACTAATTACTTACCCTTTTTTATACGTACCTTAGGCCAAAAATTAAAGGATCAATGACAACAAAAATTCTACTCTTAGTAGATAAGATGATTTCTTTTATTACTATTTTATTTTATAAATATGTTTATTATAATAATAGTAATAGTAATAATAATAATAATAATAATAATAATAATAATAATAATAATAATAATAATAATAATAATAATAATAATAATAAAAGGCTGCTTCATTGACATATCTTTTATTTCTTGAGTGATATGAACATTTAAGCTTATGGTGCTTGAGTGGTTGGATGTTTTAAAGTTCAAGTTGGAGGTCTTGAGTTCAAATCTTGGTAGAGGCACATTTTTTTCATTAAATCAAACTAAGATGCCACGTCATAGGCGCCACATGTGCCACGTGGGCATTCAACGCACATGTGGCACCTGGGGGCTCAATATCCAAAATTTTAAAATTTTTGGGGCTCCATTTGCATTGACAAAAAAAAGGGGCTCAAAGTCCAAAAACCCTAGAGTTCACGGGACTTATTTGCATTTAACTCGGAATTATCTCATAAGTTGTTTTTAGATAAGATTTATAAGGCCATGTCAAATGAGTCTTATTTCAAAACAGTTTATAATTATTTACTTATTAGTTTATTTTAATAGTTTATTCAATATATTAAAATAATAATTTCGATCAAATTTGGAGTCCAAATAAAAGCAAAGTAGCAAAAATAGTATATTTCTTGGGTCATGTTAACCCATTACATATTTACTCAAAAAATCATAAGTAAATATATTATTGTTAATAATTTTGACATTTATATATATATGAAAGTGTTTCATATTGTATGACGTGTAACTGAGCTTTTATATAATATATTCAAAAATTGTAAGTTAGAAATTAAGTAGCTAAAATACTATTATTTTTTTTTAAAATTTTATACATCAATGGTGTTGTACTCAATTTATAGTTAATTTTAAATAAACAAAGAACTAATTTTAAACAAGATGGAACAATTAGCTAATTTTTAGCATCAATCTCATATTACATTGTTATTTTTCTTTTTTTGTCAATTTATTATTTTCTTAATTTGGAGTTAGATCTCTCATTTATTCTCTACGGGATTTTTCTTCTCTTGAGAGTTTAGATTATGTCATGTAAAGAGTTGATTTTGTATACAATGATAAATAATTGAAGATAAATTTAAAATTGAATATGGAGATACAACTTGTCTTCAATAAGTGTGTTAAGGCTGAAAAAATGAAACAAACGACTCGAGCTCAATTCGTACACGTTCGACTAAAAGTTTGATTCAAGCTTTCCATTCGAAATATTAACAAGCCGAAAAGTTTAAAATTCAATAAATTACTTGAGTGTCAATCAAACTTTATTTCATATCAGAAAAAAAATTATGAACCAAAACTAAGAAATTTAATATTTGACTCGAATCGATTCGTTTGCACCTTTAAGTGTGGTGCACCCACGATTCGGACGCAAATATATGAATGCACCGATAACATTTATTAGTTGATCATTCAAATTAAATTCATCAAGTTTAAATTCACTTATTTGTAAACTAGGGTTATGTTAGCATGGAATGTGATGCAATGTAATTAAAGTGGGATTTCTAAGCCCGGCGAGAGCACCCTAAGGCAAAAAAAAAGGCCAAGTTTGACCAGAAAAGAAACTATGTCCATTTTTGACAAAAGCGTACAACGTTTTGGGTTGAGACGACCTTCTGACCAAAACGCAAAATCTTGCGCCCATTTGATTTTAGCCAAAGTTCATCGTTTTCATTTTATTCAGTTTTCAGTAGTGTTTTTGCACTTTTGCAATAACTTAGGGGTATTTTCAAAAAAAATTAAAATTTTGCTGCATGTCGAGTTTCATTATAAATAGTTTACAAAGCGTTTTATGGCTGGACAGTTTATGATGAAATAAATCTATAGTTTGGTTTCAATTGATCGGTATTCTTTGGTTAAAATCAACGAGTTTTTGATTTGTAATTTCTTGTTCACTCATGCACACTGCATCAGAACAAAATCTATACTTTCCAAAGCGATTTGACTGGGCCCTGTTTTGGCCAAACCAATAAGAAGTTCAATATTGCTTAACCTTAAGGTGTTCAATATTGCTTAACCTTAAGGTGTTCAATATTGCTTAAGTAATACTTAACTTTGAATATATCACGTTATCAATAATTCATTACCATGGTTTGCATCATTATACAATTATGAATACTACGAAAATAAGAACGTGAGACCCACGAAATAATTAAAAGAAATAAAATTAATGAAAACATAGTAAAAAATTTCTTATAAATAATTGTGAAAAACTCATCAATTTTATAAAATAATTTTATTGGGTTTGTTCATCGTTAATTTATAACATACTAAATTATAAATACAATTTCATATGTTTACCTAAATAATAAATTTATTTTTATTTTTCTTTATAAATATTTAGAAATATGAACTACATTATGAATTGAGAAGGAAAAGCAAACATTAAAATATAAAAGAAAATAAAAAATAAACTATCCAAAAGAAATGGAACTATCCAAAATATAAACTTGCAAGTTGCAATCGAATAGTACATAACACATCTTCTTCAAAAACCCTTAAAGGATCAATAGCGAATATAGTGGAGAAAGCGATCGATAGTCGATGAATATGATCAACACTAATTGAGAAAGTGATGGAAACCTAGAAGCCCTTAAAAGGCATCAGGAACAAAAATCCCCCTAAATCGTTGAATCAGTTTAGAAACAAGGTATTCTACTTTCTTTATAAATTGAATTTTTTGTGATATACTTGTTAGTGGTATGACTCGGTGAATCTAGTCATTAAATTGATTAATTCTATATAACCTCTATTTTTTGTAACTATGTTGAATCTGAATTTTATAATTGTCTGGGATTTAAGATATATGCATAACACGGGTTAATTTCGTTAAGACAATTTGTAAGAGTGGTGGGAAATCATATTTTACTGATATGAAAATAATTAATTTCTGTAAACTGCGTTTTGGATATTTGTTACTTGTTCTGTTTTTTAATTAGTGACTAATTGTTAGTATATGCCCAATTACATGATTCTTTATTACTTTCACAGACATACATATCTGCAACTTTCATTTTATTTATTTTTCAATCAGCAACAATAAGTAAATTACTTACCAATACCAATACTATAGAGGTTTCACATACATACATACATATCTGTAGCTACTACAATAGAGGTTTCCTATTGATAGTCTGCTAGGATCATAGGTCATAACTTTGATACCATTTTGTTAAGAAGATTGGGGAAACACTCGAACAACAGCGTGAGAGTATGTTAAATCACATTTTACCTTAACAAAATATGTTTATGTTCCCATTAATATCCCTTAAACACCTTCTCTGAACTCTAATTGACAGGAGCCATTCAATAAATTCAGGCTAGCATATGACAAATGTGAGGCCTGATGGGTAATTGGTTGGTGATGGATCTACTACAAGAGACATTTCATTGTAAAAATGCAAAGGATTTCTTAGAAGGAGCAACCATATTTCTACCACCAAACCAGTCCATGCATTTTGGATAATTTACTATTATACAACTGAAGTTGTCAAAGGTTAATGTTCATCTACATTAGTTAAATGAGTTACAAATCTTAGTATATTGGTTGTCATATGTATATGTATTGATAGTTGAAAGAAGCAGTTTCTGCTATGATTGAACAAGTATCTACAACTCAGTGGAGCCTGTAACTTTTAATTCTTACAGATAAAGTTGGGTATTTTTGTTCGATACTCTTTATTCTTGGACATGAAGTTGTACGTCTTAAATAGTTGTACTTCTTGCCTTGTGATATACATATTCCTGATCTTGTTCATTAAGACTGCACGTTAAACTTCCTCTGTTATTCCTCTCTTGAGACTACACGTTAAACTTATTATTTTTCTCTACCTAAATTGAGATTACAGGTTGAACATAATTTCATGGATAAAAGCTGGACTCATCATGAGCGTATATCTGCGACTTATCGCAATGGGGTCAAAAGCTTCATTGTTCATGTACGTGCAATAATGGGCCCAACAGTTAACATTAGATGTCCTTGTGTTAAGTGTTTGAACCTGTACACTATACCCCAAGAAGAGGTGTCTGCACATTTGTGCATAAATGGGATAATGCTTACTTATGATAAGTGGATTTACCACGGTGAAGCCATTCCTCATAAAACTAATGAACATAAGGAGTTTATGGACTATGATTCAGATGGTCATGAGGATGAATTACAAACAATAATGGAAGATATTAACCGAGTAACCTTTACTGTTGACGGTAATGAAGAAGATACCTTCCAAAATTGAAACTATACCAGATTTAAAAAATGGGTTCGTATGTTAAACAAAGAGTTATATCCGGGATGCAAGAAGTACTCAATTTTGTCATTTGTTATTAAATTGTTCCATTTGAAGGTTTTCAACCATTGGACAAATAAGTCTATAAACATGTTGCTTGAGCTGATTAAAGATGTTCTTCCTGATGGTAATTCTTTGTCGAAATCATACTATGAGGCAAAAATAATGCTACGTGAAATTGGTCTTGGATACGTTCAAATTGACACATGCAAGTAAGCTCCATCACATATCAATAATTCCTTACCGTAATTTTTTAATATAAATAGTTAATCTTTCTCCTTTTTGTTGAAGGTATGATTGTGTCCTTTTTTTGCAAGAAAATAAGATTTAGATGAATGCCCAGTATGTCAGGAATCAAGATGGAAAGTTAATGAATGGATGGGGAAGAAAATCCCACAAAAAAATTTAAGATACTTTCCTACAAAACCGTGACTGTAGAGACTATTTAAGTAAAAAAAAAAATCAAAAGACATGCATTGGCACAAGGAAAAACATGTTTCAATTGAAGGTGAACTAAGACATCCAGCATATTCTATATCATGGATGGAGTTTGATAGAAAGTACAGATGGTTTCCGGATGATCCAAGAAACATTCGTCCCGGACTAGCAACCGATGGATTTAATCCATTTGGAAATATGAGTTGTTCATACAACATGTGGCCAGTAATACTCACTCCTTATAATTTGCCCCCATGGATGTGCATGAAGGAGCCCTTTTTTATAATGTCACTTTTAATTCCTGGACCAAAAGCATCATGTAATGAAATCGATGTTTATTTATGGGAACAAGGAATTGAAACGTCCGATTCTTATAGTGGGTGCAATTTCAACATGCATGCTTCGGTTTTGTGGACCATTAACAATTTTCCTGTACTGGCAAATCTTTCTAGATGGAGTATTATAGGTTACATGGCTTGTCCAACCTACAATATAGATACATGCTCGACTAGGTTGAGGAGTAAAATCTCTTATGGGGGACATCGCGCCTTCCTCGGTCTCAATCATAGGTATTAATAATATTCAAATCATTTTTTAAAAAGTAATTTAATTTAAGTTCAACCTTATTGTTTTCAAATAATTTACTTCATATTCTTATTTCTTGCCCGTATAGGTGGAGAAAGAGTTTAGAGTACGATGGAAGGGAGGAACTCCGTAGACCACCTAAGGTCCTAAGTGGGGTACAAATGCTACAACAACTATAATCAATAAATTTTGGGGATTTTGGCAAGCATCTGAATAATATATGTACGAATAGAGAAGAAAGCGAAAGAGGACAACATCTCCATCTAATTCCAATTGGACAAAGAAAAGTAGTTTTTTCAACTTACCATATTGGAAAGATTTGAAACTTAGGCATAAGCTCGAGGTAATGCAAATCAAGAAGAATATTTATGATAACATACTTGGGACATTACTTAAGATTGAAGGTAAAAACAAGGATACGTACAAGGCTAGACAAGATTTGGAGGATATGAATATACGAAAAGAGCTGCACTTGAGACCACGGGGAGGTAAGTTTGACGAACCACAACCAGCCTTTTGTTTTTCCAAGAAAGAGAAAGACAATTTCTTATCTTTTATATGTTCTGTCAAATTCCCAGATGGATATGCATCTAATATTGCTAGATGTGTTAATACAAATGATAGTACCATGTCGAGATATAAGACGCATGACTGCCATATTCTTTTACAAAGATTAATCCTTGCTGGAGTTCGAGGGAATCTTAATGACCATGTGGCAACAACGTTAACTAAGTTGGGAGCATTCTTCAAGAATCTATGTTCTAGGACACTCAAAGTGGATGGCCTAAGGAAAATGGAGAAGGATATTATAATTATCTTATGCAAGATTGAGAGGATATATCCACCAGCCTTCATTGATATTTGTGTTCACTTGGCTGTTCATTTACCAAAAGAAGCAATGTTTACAGGCCCTGCATGCTATTCGTGGATGTATCCAATTGAAAGGTGCATAACTACATATTTCTTGTTATGTATGAACTCTATAGTTGTTTTATACTTAACTACATATTTTTTTTTTAAAGTATCTCTGCACTCTAAAAAAAGTATGTAAGGAATAGGACACATCTAGAAGGATCAATTGCTGAAGGGTATATCGCCGATGAATGTTTAACATTTTGTTCCTTGTACTTACCAGGAGGTGAGAGCAAGTTCAATAGAAAGGAACGTAATCCAGATGGAAAAGTTATAAAAGATACTTTTTCTGTCTTTTCTCAAAATGTTAAACCATTAGGTGATTTTCTCTTTAATTATACTGATTCCAATGAGATCCAAATGATTCATTGGTATGTTTCGAATAATTGTGAAGAGATGCAACCTTATATTTAGTAAGTTGAACATTATATCATTATATTATAATAATAATTATTACTTTATTATAAGTTTTTTTTTTAACTAAAAATATTCTT